>OX451740.1:878410170-879070896 GCA_948472305.1 Vicia faba | reverse complement strand
AGGTGTTCTCATGTGCTGTACTCCCCTCCTGGCAAGGTAGTTTATTTCTCACCTTCCACAATCAGTTTTGAAGAATGAGCAGGGTTTAAGGTGGTCACAACGATTGATGACTCTCACACATTCTGATATACATTGGTGTTCTCGGTCCAGAGAAAATGTCACTATCATTGATCGTTGCGGAGAATTTCCTAATGTTCCTTTACTTGGAATTAGAGGAGGCATTACCTACAACCCCTGTCTGGCTCTGAGACAATTTATATATGCTCGGAGGGATGGCCCTCATGACATGCTGATTCCTGACATAGTCTTCGACTTCGACAACGATGCGCAAGGACTTCGACAAAGGTTCATTAGAGCTTGGAGGATGCCTAACAAGGTAGATAGTAAGACACTGGGGCACAAGAATTCTATCCCCCTTGAGCCTTACCTCAAGTGGGTACGAACCCGCTCCCAGAATCTTATGATGCCATATCCCCACATTCTCCCCGTGATCAAAGAGCCTGTTATGGAAGGAGAGGTTCTATACACCATTCTACATCCTAACATGCCAACATCATGGGAAGAAATGCAGAAGAGTTGGATCCAACTAAAGGAAGAACGGAATGCTTTTGAAGCCAGCTTACATGCCAGTGAGAAGAAGGTTTTGGAGCTTACCCGCCGACTTCACGAGGAAGAGACCCTCAACACTTACATCGCTCCAAAAAGGATGCGCAATGTCTTTTTACATTAAGTCTTTTGTAATATTTCGCCCATGAGGCACTTATGTACTAAACAAATTACTTCTTAATATGACGTGTGTTCTTTTTTTTTTTGTCTGCAACGAATTTGAATTTTTGAACCCTTGAATGCATTACATAAATAGCATACCATTCATCATATGCATAACAGGTACCCTTTTTACAGGTCACTTATCTTCTTTGCTGTTTATTTCAGCAATCATCATGTCTACTGAACCTTCCACTGAGCAAGCTATCAAGGCCCTCCATGCCCAGAATGCCCAGTTCCAAGAGTTGGTTATGAGCTTAGCCAAGGGTCAGTAAGATTTGAAGACCCTGATTCTGAAGGAGAGGAAGAAGAAGAAGAAGAGGGCCTTCCTATTCAACACCGGACGCAGGTTTGGGAACGGGCTGCAAAATGAAGTTGATCTGACTACCTCATCTGGAGGGAAAGACAGTCCACAAGAGAGAAGGGCTCCTAGCCATGTGGTCTCCGACAACGAGACGGATTATGATGAAGAACAGTATCCTCCTGTTGAGGATAGGTACAAACAGTTGGAGGACCGCTTGAGCGCCATGGAGATACAGAATGTGCCCGGGCTGGACTTCGGAGACCTAGGTTTATCCTCTGGGGTGGTAATTCCCCATAAGTTTAAGGCACCTGCCTTTGCCAAGTATGACAGAGCTTCCTGTCCAAAGCTACACCTCCAGTCATATGTAAGGAAGATCCAGCCTTACACAGCTGACAAGAATTTGTGGATCCATTTCTTCTAGGACAGTCTTTCAGGGACTCAGCTGGAGTGGTTCTATCAGCTGGATGGAGCCAGTATTCGTAACTGGGAAGATTTGGCTACTGCCTTTTATAAGCAGTATCAATATAATTCTGACCTCGCTCCTACGCGTATCCAACTCTAGGGTATGTTAATAGGGACGGGTGAAGGATTTAAGGAATATGCTCAAAAATGGAGAGATCTTGCCGGAAGGGTACAGCCACCTTTAACTGATCGGGAACTTGTTGATATGTTTCTGGGGACCCTGTTTGGTCCATTATTTAACCATTTGATTGGAAATTCCTAGGCCGGGTTTACAGACCTTATCTTGACTGGTGAGAGGATTGAAGCTGGTATCAAGGCTGGGAAAATACAAAAGGGTGCCTCATCGAGCACCGAGAAAAAACCGTTTAAGAAAGAGTCAAGTGCGGTCTATGGTTCAAGAAGACAGAGTAGACCGGAACACCACCAAGCTGTCAACGCGGTTGTTATTTCGAAACCTGCCGGTGCTCCTCAGCATCACAACCAACAAAGGGAAGAAAGACCTAGAAGGCAATTCACTCGTCTCATCATGACCTTGTCCCAGATATTGCCACAGTTGCTGAAGACCAATTTGGTAACTCTAAGGGAAGCCCCAAAGAATCCGAATACTACATCATCAAAGTATAACCCTAACGCCCGCTGCGCTTATCATTCTGAGAGCCCGGGGCATAATACGGATGATTGTTGGACTCTGAAGAATAAGGTCCAAGACCTGATTGATGCAAAAGAGATTGAGTTTGAGGTGCCCGAGAGGCCTAATGTTGTGACTGCTCCCATACCCAAGCATGGAGTGAATGCTGTAGAGGAAGACTTGTTTGTAGCCTCTGTAGATGATATTGTTACCCCGCTGATGACCGTCAAGAAGAATCTGTTGCTAGTCGGTTTATTTCCGGGATACGGTGAAGATTGCCATTTGTGTTCTGTTTCACCTACTGGTTGCTCATCTCTGAAGTCATGTATCCAAAACCTGATGGATAATAGAGAAATCCTGTTTGAGAAGATTGATGTTCCAGCCACCCCTACTGAAGAAGTTTCCATTATTACCATTTTCAACAATTCTCCCAAGGCTCCCTCGAGGAAGCCTGTTAGAATTACGCCTGTTCAGAAGATTGCACCCATAATCATTACTGTTCCGGGGCCTATTCCCTACACCTCTGACAAATATGTCCCTTGGCACTATGGGGAAGATGTTTATATTCTTGGAGTTAAGCAAGAGTTTTATACTAATACCGGCGTCAGTAACATCACCGGGCCTGCTAAAGTCACCCGCAGTGGTAGAATTTTATCACCAGATATTGCACCACCAACTGTCCGAAGACCTATTGTCATCACACCTGCAAGTGTGCCTAATGCCATTCCTGATTAAGTTCTTAGTTCTACCCCTGTCACCGAGTCATCTAATGCTCGGGGCAAAGGGATTGCCACTGATATGCCCGCCCAGACGGAGGCACCGAGGACCATCAATGTTGAAGCTTTCAAATAGGAGATGGAAGAGATTCTGAAGATTATTAAGAAGAGTGATTATAATGTAGTTGAGCAACTGGGGCAAACCCCATCTAAGATTTCTATGTTACCACTGCTGTTGTGTTCAGAGGCCCATGCCAAGGCTCTGATTACCTTCCTGAAGACGGCCCACGTGCCACAAGAGACATCAGCTGATCAGTTTACCGATTGTGTGGCCAATTTAACTGTTGATAATGGTTTGGGTTTCTCCGACGCTGATCTGACTGCTAAAGGGAAGAACCATAACGATGCCCTGCATGTCTCCATTGAATGCAGGGGCACTACTCTTGCACATGTGTTGGTTGACACGGGGTCCTCGTTGAACGTCTTGCCCAAGAAAGCTCTAGACAGGTTGGATTGCGAAGGTCTAGAGTTAAAGCCAAGTAACATTGTTGTCCGGGCCTTTGATGGGTCTAAGAGGATGGTGCATGGTGAGGTTGATATTCCAATCAAGGTTGGTTCCCAGGTCTTCGATTCTACATTCTACGTGATGGACATTCGACCGTCCTATTCTTGTTTGCTGGGTCGTCCATGGATCCACAAAGCTGGAGCTGTGACATCCACACTACATCAGAAGCTGAAGTACCCGGTCAGAGGGAAGATTGTTACAGTACAGGGGGAGGAAGAGTATATGGTCATCCACCTCAACTCGTTCCGGTACATAGAGATGGATGGGGAGTTCATTGAGACCCCATTTCAACACTTTGAAGAGGTCCCTCAGACACTGGCATCAGCCGAGACCGTGGTTGAAGATTCTCCTTTGAAGATGGCTTCCTTAAAGGATGCCCGGGCTGTTATTGAAAAGGAAGCTCAAAGGGCTGTTCGTAGTGCAAGGATTGGAAGACCCCCTGTGTTCATCAGCAACTCGGGAGTAAATGCCATCGAAGATGACGTGGAGGAATCTGAATTCGACAGCTGGATCTACCCTACGACCAACGGTGGACCAAACAACTGGACAGCAAAGGACTTTGTCCCTATTACTTTTGTTACTCAGTAATGAACTCTTTTGTTTTGAATTTGTAACAGACAATATTATGAAACTTTATGGCCCGGTGTCTTACCCGGGACACCGTGGCTTCATTTGTAAGGGCTTTTGTGTGCCATTTTCATATATCATTAATAAAAGCATTGGACGTTTTTTGCATTTCAAATTTTGTGCTCCTTGTCTTTCTTTATTATATATTGCAAAACAACTATTTACACACACTCACATATACAGGTCTCAATCCACTCTGGATCTCATTGGTAACGACTCTGCTACTGCCAGTTATGACTTCGAAAATCCGATCAACTTAGCCGAAGACGAAGGTGAAGATGATTGCGAAGTGCCTGGTGAGCTTGCAAGACTGCTACTTCAGGAAGAGAGGGCCATTCAGCCACATGAAGAGCCAGTGGAAACGATAAATCTGGGTACTGAGACAGACAAGAAGGAAGTCAAGATCGGTGCAAATCTGGAGCTTAGTGTGAAACAGCGGTTGATTCAGATGCTGCATGAATATGTCGAGATCTTTGCCTAGTCATACGAAGATATGCCTGGGTTGGATACTGACATCGTGGTTCATCGCCTGCCTACCAAGGAAGACTGCCCTCCCGTAAAACAGAAGGTTCGCCGTATGCGCCCAGAGATGTCCGAGAAAATCAAGATTGAGGTTATGAAACAATTTGATGCCGGTTTTCTAGCAGTAACTTCTTACCCTCAGTGGGTCGCCAATGTGGTTCCAGTGCCGAAGAAAGATGGTAAGGTCCGAATGTGTGTTGACTACAGGGATTTGAATAGGGCAAGCCCTAAGGATGACTTCCCTCTGCCTCACATCAACGTTCTGGTTGACAATACTGCTCAGCACAAGGTATTCTCCTTTATGGATGGTTTCTCCGGTTATAATCAGATAAAGATGGCTCCCGAAGACATGGAGAAGACCACCTTTGTTACTCAGTGGGGGCACCTTTTGTTACAAGGTCATGCCTTTTGGGTTGAAAAATGCTGGGGCAACGTATCAGCGTGCCATGGTTGCTCTGTTTCATGATATGATCCATCATGAGATTGAAGTATACGTCGACGATATGATTGCAAGGTCCCAAACTGAGGAGGAACACCTTGACCATCTACAGAAGTTGTTTGACCGGTTGAAGTTGTACAAGCTGAGATTAAACCCGAACAAGTGCACCTTCGGGGTGAGATCTGGAAAACTACTAGGTTTCGTCGTAAGCGACAAAGGTATTCAAGTGGACCCTGCCAAAGTGAAACCCATACAACAGATGCCAGCCCCAAGACAGAGAAAGAAGTCAGAGGCTTTCTAGGATGGATGAACTACATTGCCCGATTCATCTCGCACCTAACTGATACTTGTGAACCAATCTTCAAGCTACTGAAGAAAGATCAAGTAGTACGTTGGAACGATGAATGTCAAGCCGCTTTCGAAAGAATCAAAGAGTATCTCCAAGAGCCACCCATTCTTATGCCACCGGTTGAAGGGAGACCTCTAATCTTATACTTGACAGTACTTGACAATTCAATGGGGTGTGTGCTGGGTCAGTATGACGAGTCTGGTCGAAAAGAGCATGCTATTTATTACCTTAGCAAAAAGTTTACCGACTGTGAGACCCGATACTCACTGCTCGAGAAAACTTGCTGCGCTTTGGCATGGGCTGCTCGCCGGCTGAGACAGTATATGTTGACTCACACTACTCTGTTGATTTCAAAAATGCATCCAATAAAATATATCTTCGAAAAGCCTGCCTTGTCCGGAAGAATAGCAAGATGGCAGATGATCTTGACTGAATATGACATCCAGTACACGACTCAAAAAGCAATTAAGGGAAGTGTATTGGCAGACCATTTGGCACATCAGGCAGTGGATGATTACCAGTCTATGAACTTTGAATTTCCAGATGAGAATATCATGGTAGTGACTGATTGTGAGATACCTGGACCGGATGAAGGACCTGAGGAAGGATCCCGATGGTCTATGCACTTTGATGGAGCTTCAAACGCTTTGGGTAACGGTATTGGTGCTGTGATCATATCTCCTAAAGGCTCTCATACTCCGCTCACCGCTCAACTGTGTTTCAATTGCACCAACAACATGGCGGAGTATGAAGCATGCATCATGGGTCTTCGAGCTGCAATTGACCTAAGGATTAAGTTTCTGAGTGTCTTCGGAGATTCCGCTCTCGTGATCAGTCAGATCAAAGGCGAGTGGGATACGAAACACCCAAATCTTATTCCTTACAAGGAGTATGTGTTGACGTTGCTTCCCCATTTCGAGGAGATAACCTTTGAACATTTCCCCAGAGAGGAGAATCAGTTGGCGGACGCGTTAGCTACGATGTCTTCTATGTTCAAAGTCAAGTGGGACAACGAGGCTCCCCGGATCATTATTTGGAAATTGGATGAACCTGCACATTGTTGTGACCTTGAGACCGAAGAGGTAACAGAAAAACCTTGGTATCATGAAGTGAAGAGGTACCTTGAAGCTCAAGAATACCCCGAGGGTGCATCCATTAATGACAAGAAGTTTATGAGAAGGTTCGCGGCAAAGTTCTTCATCAGTAATGGCATTCTTTACAAACGTAACCATGATTCAACCTTACTGCGTTGTGTGGATAAGATTGAAGCAGAAAGGATCATGGCAGAGCTGCATGAAGGTACCTTCGGAACGCATTCCAGTGGACATACCATGGAAAAGAAAATCCTTCGGGAAGGATATTACTGGTCAACAATAGAAGCCGACTGTTATCAGGATTCTTGGACATGTCACAAGTGCCAGGTCTATGCTGATAAGGTGCACATTCCTCCAGTTCCTCTGAATGTCTTGACAGCACCTTGGCCTTTTGCAATGTGGGGCATTGATATGATCGGCGAGATCAGACCTATGGCATCCAACGGGCATCGCTTCATCCTGGTAGCGATTGATTACTTTACGAAGTGGGTTGAAGCAGCTTCCTTTGCCACCGTAACCAAGAATGTCGTATCACGGTTCATTCGGCACAACCTGATCTGTCGATACGGTGTACCAGAGAGGATCATTACGGATAATGGTACCAATCTTAACAACAAGATGATCATTGAGCTCTGCGAGCAATTCAAGATACAACATCATAACTCTTCTCCCTACCGGCCGAAGATGAATGGGGCTGTAGAAGCATCTAATAAGAACATTAAGAAGATTGTGCAGAAGATGACAGTGACCTACAAAGACTGGCACGAGATGTTACCATTTGCTCTTCATGGGTACCGTACCTCATCACAGACGTCAACAAGGGCAACACCCTACTCCTTGGTATACAGCATGGAGGCAGTCCTGCCCATTGAAGTTCAGATACCCTCTCTCCGGATCATGAAGGATGCGGGTTTAAGCGAAGACGACTGGATCCAGACCCGGCTTGATCAACTGAACCTAATCGACGAAAAGAGACTCACTGCTATTTGTCATGGTCAGGCGTACCAAAAACGGATGATCAAGGCATTTAACAAGAAAGTCAGACGACAAAAGTATCAAGTCGGGGACCTGGTAATCAAGCGCATCATTCTACCTCAAGGTGATCCCAGGGGAAAATGGACCCCTACGTACGAAGGGCCATTTGTGGTTAAGAACATCTTCTCAGGAGGAGCGATGATTCTAACCACCATGGATGGTGACGACCTTCCTCACCCCGTCAATGCAGACATAGTAAAAAGATACTACGCATAATTAAAGACCCGCTAGGTCGATTGGCCTAGGCAAAAATAAGGGCTTCCCGGCGAACCAAAAGGGTTCGGGAAAAAATAAGGGATGAAAATAAAAAAAATTTGTACACCCGGCAAGTCAAAAACCTGAAAAGGCGGCTTGGGCAAAAATGGGTATCCCGGTGGACTGAAAACCCGAAAGGGCGGTCCAGGCAAAAGTTAGGGATTAAAGCGTAACACTATGTCTCATTGGATCACCCTGCATCCAGACTTTGGTATCAACTATCAGGCTCGGACGGCACCAATCAATCAGATTCATCTCCAACTAAGCAGCAAAGTGATGAGATGCTTGAAGATATAAAGGCGATAGCAGAGTTGGAACCCAGTGGGATTATTCACATAGCTATTTTGTTTTCTTTTCACAAATTGTATAAATTCTATTTGCTCGGCGGCGTTCTCTTACTAGGACGTCAACCTCTTGTACAAAAACGCCTATTTTCAGGCAAACTTCAAAATCAATACAAGTTCATTTTTCAGACAAATTGCAAATTGTTTTTCCTTTATCTGTTTTGTTTTGCAAAGAACGTCCAGTGTTCATTTTTGATATATGCATTTGACATTAATTGCTACTCATAAATATTTGCATGCGAAACAAAGGACTAATTACGGGTGACATCGGAAGTAGGAGCAATAAGAATTATCTAAGCGGTCTAGTTGCTCTGTCCACTAAGGTACCAAGGTAGGTTCGGCTGAAGAATATGACCAAGATATCCTCACCATCCGCAGAGTAAGACAATAATGGTAGCTCTCCCCGCTGAGACTTGCAATCATGAATGAATCAGCAATGCTCTCCCCCAAGCAGAGTTAGTCTACCGTCAGTCCCGAAAAGGCTCGGTATTCCCAGAAGGTCTCAATATTCCCCAGCAGAGTATAAAGATATCCTCCAACAAGCGTAAAGAGCATCCCCGACACTCTTAATATTCCTCGACAGAGTATAAGAATGTTCCTCGGCGGAATACAAGATACCCCCAGTGGAGCAATTTCCCAGCACAATCTAAAGAAGGCTTCCCCGCCGGAGTTGAATCATCTTCCCTAGTAGATTCTGGAAGCTTATCCCCTGCAGAGTACAAATGTATCTCCCCAGCCATATTCAGAAGGTTATCTCCACAAGAGTCTAACTGGGTTATCCTCAGCAAGTTGCAACTGAAAGATCATCCCCAACGAAGTTCTTTCTATCCCCAGCAGAGTTCATCATCAAAATCTCCAACAGTGCTTATCAACGGGATCCCCAGTGGAGTTATCGTTAAAATCTCAGCAAAGCATCTCTTCCCACAGAGTAATTCCCCGCAGAGTAATCTCTTCACCAGGTTTATTCCCCAACGGAGTTATCTTCTCCTGCAAGTTTATCACCTTCGTTCATCATCCCCAGTGGGAGCAAAGAATTCAACATCATTCTCCAGCAGCTATCCGGGATTTATTTTCCCCGGCTAAAACATCACGTTTTCATACATCATGATACATGCATATACGCATCATATCATACAATCTCATTTATGTTGAGAACATCATTGCTCGATCCATATCATGCATTGCATATGACTGACCTTTACCTTTCAGGACAGATGCAGTTAAATTCTCAAAATTATGTCAATGGAGACAAAAACAGTTAAATCGATTCCTAAAGATTTTTCTGAGGCAAAGCCAGTCAATGGAGACAAAGTTAGTTAAATCAATTCCCAAAGATTTTTCTGAGGCGAAGCCAGTCAATGGAGACAAAGTCGGTCAAATCGATTCCTAAATATTTCTCTGATGCTCATCCAGTCAAAGAAGACAAGTCCAGTTAAATCGATTCCTAAAGATTTTTCTGAAGCAAATCCGGTCAAAGAAGACAAATCCAGTTAAATCAATTCCTAAAGATTTTTCTGATGCTCACCCGTCAATAGAGACAACCCGTCAATAGAGACAACCCGTTGTGATCGGTGGATCTGGAACTGACTGTTTAACGCTGGTTCGCAAAATGTCGCGGTAAGCAAGAGTCGCCACCGTCTTTTATTTTCTCCAAATGGAAAGGACAAAAGCACAGAAAAATTCCTTAAAGAGATTGCTCTCGGTTCGGGAGGTAGGTTATAGAAAGGGAAGGTGTTAGCACCCTTTCTATCCATGGTTATCCATGGGCTCTTAGATACTTGCTCATTTGTGTTTTCAAAAATGGTTTGTTTGCTTTTCAACTGTGGGTTTTAAAAAGTTTCTTTGAAAATTCCAGTTCGACTCTTGTATCAGTCCTCAAGAGTGTTTGAAAAATTGCTTTCGAAAGCTTTTTGAAAAGGTGTCGGTGTGAAAAGTATTTTTGATTTGTTTTGAAATTTAGAGCAAGTATCTAGAGTCGTCCACCTACCCTAAGGAATTCGTCTGTGTAGATGTCCTTTAAAGTAGTGCCATCCCACCATTGAGAGGTAGGTAGCACCACCGTTGGAGTTGTTCGGGTCAATTCGAAGTTCGGGACATGGTGATCACCAGAGCAATGGGAAGACACCTTAGAAGCTACCCTCATGCCAGGTTCCCGGATCATGAGGACTTACTAAGACATCCTCTACTCGACGATCACCTTTCGAGGCAAGGCAACAGTGAGGCGTACCCTAGGGGTGGTGTGTGATTTGTGTGTCATGTTCAGTTATTTTGAAATATACAAAGGGTTAACGGGGGTTTTGAACCCCCCCAAAACATGCAATTTTCAATAATAGCGAATAGCTCATCTTGGAATATAAATTGGGCGCGACCCCCCCCATTGGATTCGTCTGAGTGCCCTGATTTCAACCAAGGCATTGAGGTGTCTCAATTTTACAAGATTCAAAAACGCCCAATTCCACAGCTTGGTAACCCTAGCGTGCATCCATGGTGAAATCACGTATGGTGTATAAAAACTCAATCAAAGCACACAGTTAGCTTCAGAATGATACCATGAATACAAATCCAATATTAAAATTTATAAATAATGCATGAATTATGATTCAAGAATCTGAAAAAAAGCTTGAACCGGTCAAGATCGTTCTACCTATTTCCTGTGTTAGGGACAATGGTTTTGATCAGTATATGTTCCTTGAAGCCTCAGGAACACAATGGAATAAGTATTTGGCCTTGAATCGCACTGTAACCTAGCTTTCAGTTTTGGAAAATTTGTCAAAAAACTCAAGTTTGGTTATTGATGTATGGCGCAGCTGGGAGGTCCTTAGGAGTAGGGTTTGCATTAGTATATATGTGTGAATGATTAGGGTTGGAAATTTGGTCCAAAGAATCAAGGAATTGATGAGAAAATATTTGATTTTCCATGCCATAATTTTCCAATCTTTTTCATGCAAATTTGCTTCAAATCATGTCCAATTACCAAGATTCTTTCCAAATCTGATCATGCACGAAATATTGAAGTTATCCCATGCATAAAAAGATTTGATTGACTTGCTTTGGTATTTTTCACATATTTATTTTAATTAAATGAATTATTAATAATTAAAAATCCAAATAAATAAAGAAAAATGATAAAAAAACTTCCCTTTGGGCCAAATGGTCGTGCACATGCCTTGGATGATGAATTGTGGAAGAAAAAGAGGCCCATTAGCAATTTTAGGACATTTGAAGCAAAGTTGACTTTTCAAAATATCCAAAAATTTCCCAACTTCCACAAGGCATAACTTGCTCAATTTTTAAGCTTTGCTCATGTTCTTGGACATTTTGGAAAGGTCTTTGAGTCCTCTAACCAATTCCTTTGGTCCCATGTCATTTTTATTTACCAATCTCAAGTTATGTCCTTTGACTTAAAGTCCCTTTTTGTTGACTTTTGAAAATGACCTATAATGTTGAAATTGATAACTTTTTGTGAGAGCATTTCTTGGACTTGAAGTGTGAAGAGGAGTTGTAGGAAATGTCTTTCTATTCAAAATGAGCTTTGGATGGAATTTTTCTGATAATCCATGTGGAAGTTATGCCTTGGTCAAGTTACAGTTGACTTTTTCAACTATCCAAATATGGAAACTTTTGCATTTTGAGACTTTTTTGAGCCAAACTTTGAGAATCATGATCAAGCATTGATCAAATGATGTTTGTGGCTTCAAAATGAGATGTTGACCAAAAATTTGAACTTTTGACTGTCAAATGACCATTTTGCCCCTACAGTTGACTGTAGTGCAATTAGGGTTTTTGACTGTGCAATTTTGTGCTGTAAGTCTTGAAACTTGGTATGAGGATGCTTGACCATGTTTATAGGCATGTGGGACTTGATTGGACCCTTGGAAAATTCAATTTCTTTGTCAGAACCAAAACCCTAATTTTTGACCGTTAGGAGGCCCTTGAACTGTGCAACCCTTGGGGAGATTTGAAGCATGCTCTTTGCAAATTTTGAAGAATATGGGAGGGCAAATTTTGGGGTACAACACCCGTCAATAGAGACAACCCGTCAATGAAGACAACCTGTCAATGAAGACAACCCGTCAATGAAGACAACCCGTCAATGAAGACAACCCGTCAACAAAGACAACCCGTCAACGAAGACGAAACTACCTACCAACAATCTCCAGGTGGCATATATAAGCCCATCCTCCTATCCATCATCTCTCCAAATGGCATATGTAAGCCCATTCCCGACATCACATTGCTGATACTACACCACGCGAGTGCAAATTTCTGGGCACTTCAATGTTCAATCATCTTCCATCTTCGGATCACGAAAGGCACGCAAGCCAATCTACATCCTCAGGTTTAAGAATATTGAACAGGGGCAACTGTTGTACCTCAAAATTTGCCCTCCCATATTCCTCAAGATTTGTCAAAGAATGATCTTCAAATTGCTCAAAATGGCTCAAGGGTTGTACAATCAAATCACCTCATGAGGCAGTCAATTCAAAACTAGGGTTTTGGTTCTTTCAAGGAATTTGGGTTTTTCAATGGTTCAATAAAGTCTCATAGGCCTATATACATCCTCAAGCATCTACATGCCAAGTTTCAAGACTCACAGTGCCAATTTGCACAGTCAAAAGCTCCATTTGATCTACAGTCAACTGCAAGGGCAAAATGGTCATTTTGCAGTCAAAAGTCGGAATTCTTGGTCAACATCTCATTTTGAGTTCACAATCATCATTTGATCAAGTCTTGATCATGATCCCACGAGAATAGCTCAAAAATTATCAAGATGCAAAAGTTACTATTTTTGGGCAGCAGAAAAGTCAACTGTACTTTGACAAGGGCATAACTCTTTCATGGTTTGTCATAAAAATCCCATCCAAAGCTCATTTTGAAGAGGATGCAATCTCCCACAATCCATTTACACATTCCAAGATCAAGAAATGCTCTCACAAAAAGTTACCAATTTTTACATCATAGGTCAATTTCAAAAGTCAACAAAAGTACACTTTGAGTCAAAGGCCATAACTTGAGATTGGTAAATCCAGATGACATGGGACCAAACGCATTGGTTTGAGGACTTCAAGGGCTTTCCAAAATGTCCAAGAACATGGCCATATGATCAAAATTGAGCAAGTTGTGCATTGGAGAAGTTGGGAAATTTTCATGAATTTGCAAAAGTCAACTTTGCTCAAAACACCTTCTTTTTGCTAATGGGCCTCAAATCTCTTTTTGAAACTTCACCCATGACCTATGCACGACCCACCAAGATAAATTGGATTTATTTTCTTAAATTTATTGATTAAATGGATTTTTAATACATTTAAATTCATTTAATTAATTTAAATTATAAGAAAATAGAAGATTTAATTTTTAAATCAATTTGTGAACCAAATATGATCCAAATATGCTGACCAATTCGTGCACAAGCTAAAAGATACAAAAAAAAAATCCAATTTTGGCGACTTGTTCAATCATGAAAAATCAAGAATATTTGATTTATCAATCAAGGATTCAATCATCAATGCACGTGGATATTGGCCCAGCTCTTGACCTAATTTGATTGCCTTATACATAAGCAAGCCAACCATACCCTAATACACGATTGAAAGCTGCAGAAACGACCATATCAAATTCAAGAATTTTCAAGAAAAGTCAAAACTTGTTCTTGCAACCTAGGCTAATTCAAGGTGTTTTGTCCATCCAAACACATTGCAGGAGGTACCAGGAACGATTTGCAATCAAATTCAAGCATTAAAGCTCAAGAAATCGCGACATACCATCTCACGGTTTGCACTTTTTATTCAAAACTGTATCTCTTAATTCATGCGCATTTAACACGTTTTTGTGATTAATTTGCATTGCTAGAGACCATACAAAGCTAATGGAATGATTGAATTGAACCATAGTGCCATGAATCGAGATATGCCATGATTGAATTTCTAGGGTTTTCAAGCTTTCAAATAGGGCTTTTCAATCCAGGAAAAATTAGGACCAATGGGACACATGGTTGAAATCGTGAGACCAAGACGATTGGAACCCGTACCTCGCGAAATATTTATGTTCATTGTGCTTCTATTCGCTATTTTTCCTTACAGGAGGTAGTGGAGGTTAAAAACCCCCGCTATTTGATTCTGTTTACACAGAACAAAGGTTGAAGATGATGATGTGTTGTCATCTGATTGGTATATTTGAATTAGCGTGCGTTTTATTTTATTTTTCCAAGCATAAGCGTTTGTTTGATATATGTTAATTGTTGTATATATTAATAACAAAGATGCAGCGTGGCTCAGTTGGTGGAAGCATGAGTGGGATGTCCATTGGGACCTGGGTTCGAATCCCAGGTCCCCCCAAAATTCTTATTATTATTTTCTTGCGCGTACTCCAGTATATTTCCAGGTATGAAGACAACCATATGCCTCAGAGATCAATACGCCAAGTGGCTTCAGGCCAAGATCTAGTGGCCAAAGTTGAAGGACCACCATAGTATCCAGTCAACGCACATGCATGGGATGGCCACAGTCAAAGCAGGCTTGAGCATTGTTGGGCCACAAATTTCCAGATTCACCTCCTGATTTGGGCCAGCACCCCCCTTGGGTTTATTTCTTCTTCTCTTTTTATTTTTATTTAATTTGTTTTTATTAATTCTTAATTAACTACTAACTAAAATAATTTATTTTCATAATAAAAATCAGAAAACCTAAAAGATATAATATTTTTATTTATTAAATTTAATTATTTATTTTGCAAATAAATATTAACACAATTTATTTAGTTTTAATTAGGCATAATATTAATATATTTGCAATAAATAAGATTAATATAGAATTAGGGTTCTTGACAATTTTAATCATCTTTATTTTTATTTTCTTAAACATTAAAAAACCAAAAAATATTTCTTTTAATTAATTAATTAGTTTAGGTTTAATTTAATTAAATGCAAAATAACAAAAAATCTCTTTCTTTCCTAAAAAGGGCCAAAACCCTAAAAAACTCTCCGATTCAATTTTTTCGCGCATATTATTTTTGATTCATATTTTGATCCATATAATTGTATTTGCTCCGAGAATGTAATAGTTTTAATTAGGACCTTTTATCGCTTTTATTTACTTTTCCGCAATTTACCTTTTCAAGGGTTTGTTTTTGGCGATGTAAATACCCGACGCCTTGTAATAGCTTAGTTTTATTTTTCGCAACCATTAACTGCTAGATGTATGATAATAGGCTATGCATGACAAGACTTATCTTAAACTTAAAATCAATCGTAGCTCACCATGACATATACAAAGATAACATAACTGAAACCTGACACACTCGCACATGCCACTCTTAGGGTACGCCTCACTTGGTTGCCTCGACGTGGTCATTGAGTATAGGAAGTTTTAGAGGTCGCCCTCCTGTCTAGAGATCAAAGTTGCCTCGAAACGGTTGCCTCAGATAAAAAGTGATCTAAGACATTAGGGTTACCGCTAAGACATCCTACCATTGCTTTAGTGACCACACATGTCCCTTAATCGAATTGACCCGAAAACTCCAACGACGGTGCTACTTACTTCTCAATAGTGGGATAGTACTGTCTAAAGGACATTTACACAGCTTAATTCCTTTTGAGTAGGTAGAGGTTCTTAGGTACTTGCTCTTTCAAAACAAAACAAAGTTTTCGCACTTACACTTTTCAAACAAAAGTTTTCAACAAACACTTCATACACTCTTGAGGACAGATACAAGAGTTAAATCGAAGTTTTCAAACAAAACTCTTTTCAAAACCCACGAACACAAGAAAAGCAAAACTTTTTGAAAACATAGTGAGCAAGTACCTAAGAGCCCGTGGATAACCACGGATAGAAAGGGTGCTAACACCTTCCCTTTCTATAATCTACCTTCCGAACCTGAGAAACATCTCGAAAAGGAATTTTTCTATGCTTTTGTCCTTTCCTTGTTAGATTAAATAAAATACGGTGGCGACTCCTGCTTACCGCGACATTTTGCAAAACGCAAACGCGAACCAGCATTAAAAAACAGTCAGTTCTATTTCCACCGATCACAATCATGAAAGATGCAGGTTTGAGTGAAGACGATTGGATCCAGACTCGGCTTAATCAATTGAACTTAATTGACGAGAAGAGGCTTACTGCTGTTTGCCACGGTCAGACGTGCCAAAAACGGATGATCAAAGCTTTCAACAAGAAAGTCAGACGCCAGGTATATCAAGTTGGAGATCTAGTGATCAAGCACATCATCTTGCCACAAAGTGATCCCAGGGGCCAATAGACTCCTACCTATGAAGGACCATTTGTAATCAATAACATCTTTTCTGGTGGGGCAATGATCTTAACCACCATGGACGGTGACGACCTGCCACACCCTGCGAACGCAGACATAGTCAAAAGATACTATGCATAAGAGACCCGCTAGGTTGACACACCTAGGAAAAACAAGGGCATCCCGGCGAACCAAAAAGGTTCGGGCAAAAATTAGGGATAAAATAAAAAAAATGTACACCCGACAAGTTGAAAACCCGAAAGGGAGACTTGGGCAAAAAAGGGTTTCCCGGTGGACTGAAAACCCGAAAGGGCGGTCCAGGAAAAAGTTAGGGAATTAAAGCATATGACTATGTCTCGTCGGATCACTTTGAGGACAATCTCTCCATGGACAAACTCTGAGCTTCTGATCAATTCAATCATCTTTGAACGAAGCAACGGACAAACAAGATATTCGGAGATACGAAGGCTATAGCAGAATGGGAACCCCATGGGATTATTACACATAACCATCTTTCTTTGTATAAATTTTTCTTACTTTTATGACACCATCCTCTTACTAGGATGTCTGTCTCCTTTGTATAAAACACTTATTCAAAGTAAATACAAAGATATCTCTTTCAAAGTACAGAAAACTATTTGCCTTTTTCTTTACACTTGTGTTTTTATTTGTAAAAAACGTCCAATGATTCATTGATGAACATATGCATTTGAACATAATTACTGTTTACAAATAAACAGAATGGAAAAGAACAATTACTGACAGGTTGAAAGGATAGGAAAACGTCTTTAGGCTATTCCACGAGCAATCCATACAGTACATCATCTCGATCCCTAGCGGAGCTAAAACTTCCAACTCTCAATCCCCAGCGGAGCCAAAACTTCTAAACTACCAATCCCCAGCGGAAACCATTTAGTTGCTCCAAATTCCCCAGCAAGTTATCTTGAAGCCTGAAAAGAAACCGGATAACAGTCAACTTTTGTCTCTCCCCAACCTAGGATAATTCCCCAGTAGAGTGGCAGACGACCGAAACTCCTGAACTTTTTTCCAAACAGGAATAATTTTTCTTCCCCACAGAGTTTTCATTGCTCCCCAACAGAATGAAGATTCTCTTTATTAATTCCCCGCAGAAGTCATTAGAGTCTTCCTTATTCTCCAGCAGATCAAGGATTCTCATTGTATAATCCCCAGTAGAAGTCATCAAAGTTCTCTGGATTCCCCAAGCAGATTACTCAAGCAGTATATGGCATTTCTCACAACAGAATTTTTGTCAAATACTCCAACTTCAAGACATGAAGAATCCCTATATCCCTAGTGAAGTCGCCAAGGATTTCTTATCCTCAGCAATTAAGGATTTATTATCCCCGACAGCAGTCAATGATTTATTTTCCTCAGCAATACAGCAAATCAGCTTACATGCGCATACATTACACCCATATATCATAAACATTGATAAAACACATATATTGCATCATACATTTCATGCAACATAACTTTGTGTTTTCAGCTAACACTTTACCCTTTTCAGGATAAGATTAACAACTACCGTTTAACAAATATTCAATCTTGATACAGTTCAGATATGCTCCAGACACGGATGCCATTCTGGTCCTTATTCAGATCTCAGATACAGTACAGATACACTCCAGATACGAAAGTCATTTTGTTACTCATTCAGATTCAGCTTTCATGATACAGTCCAGATACGCTCCAGACACGGTTGCCATTTTGTCACTTATTCAGATTTCAACTATCAGATACAGTTCAGATACACTCCAGATACGGAAGTCATTCTGTTAACTTATTCAGATTTCAACTATCAGATACAGTTCAGATACACTCCAGACAAAGATGTTATTCTGATACTCACTCAGATTCAACTTTCAAGATACAGTACGGATACACTCCAAATACAGAAGTCATTCTGCTAATCATTCAGATTCAGATCTCAGATACAGTTTAGATACGCTCCAGACGCGGATGCTATTCTATTACTCATTCAGACCTCAACTTCAAGATACAATTCAAATACGTTCCAGATACGGATGCGATTCTGATACTTATTCAAATTCAGATTTCACACTCTTGATACAGTACGGATACGCTCCAGACACGGATGCTATTCTGTTTCTCATTCAGATTTCAAGTCTCCAGATACAGCTCAGATACGTTTCCGACGCGGACACCATTCTGATACTCATTCTTCTGACTTACAACTTACAATTCAACAAAAATTCTTGAATGGCATCTACAAGCCCATCTCCAACAAGATTCTATCATATCTCCAAATGGCATCTTTAAGCCCATTCCCTCAACTACATTTTGATGAGTGCAAATTTATGGGCACTCTAGTGTCCAATCATCTTTTACCTTCGAGTCACGAACGGAAAAGCTCGCCAATCTAAATCTTCAGGTTCAAGAAGATTGAACAGGGGCAGCTGTTGTACCCCAAAATTTTCCCTCTCATTTATCAAGATTTTTCTCACAAGACTTCTTGGACTCAAGACAAGATTAGGGTTTGGTCAGCTCAAGACTCATCTTGCACTGATACCCCAAAATTAGGGTTTGAGTTTTCACAAGGATTTTTGGACCACCAATGCTTCATGTGACTTTCATACATCATCTTGGACCCCTGAGATTGCTCATGGTAAGTTTCAAGCCTTGAACCATATTTTTTATCAATCAATTGGATAGTTGACCTAGAAATCAGCTGTATTGGGGAAAAAGTCAACCATGGCCAATTTACAGTCAAACTTCATAATTTTTTATCCAAATAAACATTCTAGACTCCTATGTACCATTTGATCAAGTTTGGATCACAACTCCTCAAAAAATTTGATCAAATCATCAAAAGGGCAAAATGGTCAAAATTAGGGTTTTGACTGAGAAAGGCCAATTTCTGATTTTTAACCTAGCCAATGACCAATTGGGTTCATAAATGATTTCAAGGGTCCAATGACATCATCTTGACCTAATTACATGGTTCAAAAGATCTCAAGTTCATTGGATTGACAAATGAATTTTGCAGTCAACTAGTCAAAAGTCAACTGTACACTGAAAAGTCAAACTTTGAATTTTTGGTCAAAATCAAGTGCCAAGGGTCATAATTCATCAAGATATGTCAAAATATGAAACTTTTTGACCAAGAAAACCAATTTTGAAAATTAGGGTTTTGAATTTGAAAAATTTCATAACTTAGAATTTTTCTAAGTATGGAAATTTTCTTATTTTTTCCCAACTTTTCACCACTTTTTCACCATGATGCAATTTGATTCAAAGAAAACTTCCAACATGAAAGTTGTAGTCCTCCATGAAATCTACAACTTTGCTTCACAAACTTTTCCAAAAAGATGCTTGGATCTCAAGTTATGAATTTATGAATATAGGTCCATGAACTAAATAACTTAGTGAAAATTTGCCCTAATTTAGGCAGTTTTTTGACCCAACTTCATGGAATTTTTCACCTAGTTTCAAGAGGTATCTCAAAATGCATTTCAAATATGGATTATAGAGCACATTGCAAGCTTTCCAAAATGTCCAAGAACTCTCCAAGATCATTTTTGGTTAGGGAGAATCGAAGAAGAGAAGTTGCCATTTTATCACTTTTGTTCATGCCATTTTCACAAAGCATCAAGTTGCAAATCAGGTCTTTGATGTTTGAATCTTGCTTTACAGGTCCTAGACTCACTCTACACTCCATAATTAAATGCAAACTCAGAAGTTAAAGGCTTTATTTTCACTTTTGAAGCATTGTACAAGAGACATTTCCATTTTTGGCCAAAAGTTCACATTGCCATTTTCATAAAGGTGAGCTTTTGCAATTTTGTACATCTTGAGCCTTGGACTTGTCCCTTTGGTGCAAACAATTTCTATAGGTCACAAGCAATGTATACCAACTCTCTGCAGCTATCAAGCAAGCAAGGACATGCCTGTTAGTTTGGTCACTTCACTTTTCTTCAAATACAAGAAAAGTTGCCAAAAGGTAAAAAGCTTGCATAGCTAGTGAATAGTGGACTTGGATCATTTCTATACATATTCACAAACTTATCACAAGGCTCAGAACGATTGCATTGAAGCTAGGACTGACTCAAACTCAAAAAACACAAAATTCTTCCAAAACACACAGTTGCTGCAAAACCATAGCCAATTCATTTTTTGCTCGTGCATTTTGTGGCTTGACACTTGAAATACCTCATACACAACATACCAAAGCTATCCAAGCCCTTACCCTGCATCTGTAAGCCCTGTTTCAGCCATTTCCATTTTCAAACTTGGAGCTTGCAGCTTGACTTGTGCAGAGAGTTCTGGCCATCCGCAAAGCAAGCTAGGCATTGGAATAGCTTGAAGGAAGTTCAAGGAAGCTCACACGATCCTCAGGCCTCCATCAAAGTCCCTACATTGCTCTATCCAAATCCAACTGAAGGAGATATTTTTCAAAACTCTATCTCTCTGAATAGGCATCCTCAAGCCACGATTTGTGAAGAAAAGATGTAGTCTATAACATGGTGAAGCTGTACATATGCATACTTTTCATTTATATTGACTATGCTGTGAGAATTTGAAGCTTGAAGTTCATAAATTTTTTAGGTCACGAATTGGGGATGTCAAAATTCTCTCTGATCTTTGAGAGTTAGGTTACAAAATTTATATTATTGGAATCGTGATCTCAAATGCTACATGTTTTATGTTATGAGATTTTGTTTTTATGCAAGCATGTGAAAGACACAGTTTGAAGGGAAACGCGCGCGTAAGGAGGATGGCTAGAGGACAGGGATGAAGTTCTGGGCCTTTGGCGCCTTGGGCTTGTTGCTTTTGTTATTCACACCCCTCTGACTTGATATTTGCACCCCCTGGTTTATTTGTTTTATTTTTCATATTTCTTTTTATATTTTCATATTTATTACGTTTATTTATTTTTCTGAATCATAAAAAACATAAAAAATAATTTCTTTATTTTTTGCATTTTTTATTATTTTTTTATTATTTTTTTCATAAAAAAATAGTTTATTAGGATAATAGATTTTATTTTCTTAAATAAATTTATAAATACAATTAATAATACTTAATATTTTTATAATATTATTTATACACATAAAATATTATTTTCTAACACATACTTAATTTTTAATATTTATATATTATATTATTTATTATTTTCTTGTACAAAAAAATGGACAAAATAATAATAAGAAACGTTATTTTTCTTTTAATTAAAAATTAGGGTTTCACCCCTTCAAAAATAATACTTTTTTTCCTTATTTTTTAGGGTTTAACTTAAATCATTTACTCATACAAAAAACCAAATACAAAACATTTTTTTACATAAATACATTTGCATTGCATTTTAAATACTTGTTATTTATTTAATTCGCACAATATTCGATTGGGTTGTAATAGTATTTTTAGGTTTATACTTGTGCAAAAATCCCCATTCAAAACTTGTATCCCCTCTCCCATAATAATTGTTGTAATAGCTTAGTTTATTTTACGTAATTTATCGCTTTCATATACCATGTTTAGTAAACTAGGGTTTGCATGACAAGAACAAAAACAAAAAAAATAGAAAAAACCTAATACAAGACAAAAGCATGAAAAATGACACACATTGCACACAAGCACCCTTAGGGTTTCTCCCACTTGGTTGCCTAAATAAAAATGGCAATGTTACGCACGCGGAGTATCTTGGCAATTTCAGCATCTTCCTCAGAACGAGGTTCTCGGAAGACCTTCTCTGGTTCAGTCAGATCGACACTAAGATCTCTCTGATTCCTATTCCAATTGAAGATATTCCAAGACTTTTGTCTGATTCAGTTGAATCGATCCTAATATTCTTCTGATTTCCATTCCAATCAAAGTTAATTAAAGACCTTCTCTGGTTCAGTCAGATCGACACTAAGATCTCTTTGATCCCTATTCTAGTTGAAGATATTCCAAGACTTTTGTCTGGTTCAGCTGAATCGATCCTAAGATTCTTCTAATTTCCATTCTAGTCAGAGTTAATTTAAGACCTTCTCTGGTTCAGTCAGATCGACACTAAGATCTCTCTGATTCCTATTCCAATTGAAGATATTCCAAGACTTTTTTTCTGGTTCAGTTAAATCGAAACTAAGATTTTTATGATTCTTATCCAGTCAAAGTTAATTCAAGACCTTCTCTGGTTTAGTTAGATCGATGCCAAGATCTCTCTGATTCCTATTCTAGTTGAAGATAATCCAAGACCTTTTTCTGGTTTAGTTAAATCTACACTAAGATTTTTCTGATTCTTATCCAGTTAAAGATAAATCAAGACCTCTGCTGGTTTAGTTCGAATTGACCATTGATTTATTACTGATTCTTTTCCGGTAGTTCCTTTCTCTGGTTCAGTTAAATCGACACTAAGATTTTTCTGATTCTTATCGAGTCAAAGATAAATTAAGACCTCTGTTGGTTCAGTTCAAATCAACCATTGATTTATTACTGATTCTTTTCTGATAGATCCTTTCTCTAGTTCAGTTAAATCGACTCTAAGATTTTTCTGATTCTTATCCAGTCAAAGATAAATCAAGACCTCTATCGGTTCAGTTCGAATCTACCATTGATTTGTTACTGATTCTTTTCCGATAGATCCTTTCTCTGTTTCAGTTAAATCGACACTAAGGTTTTTCTGATTTCTATTCCAATTAAAGAAACTGCAAAGCCTAGGGTACGACCAGATAACAATTTAATCTCGTTTCCCCAGTAAGTCACTGTGAAGCCTGGAATACAACCAGATAACGGTCAATCTTATCATCCTTAACAAGTCAACACGAAGCCTGGATCCTGACCAGATAGCAGTTCACTTCCGTCTCTTTAGTCAAGAGATGACTCCTCAGTAGAGTAATTAACAAACTAAGCTCCTAGACTTTATTCCCTTAAAAAATGTTCTCCAGCGGACTCCTCCTCAGACAGCATGAATATGAATCCCCACAAAGAGACTCCTTACGAAGTCAACATCTATTTTGGATGGCATTTTTAAGCCCATCTCCGACGACTCTCCGTCATATTCCTTAGATGGAATCTTTATGCCTATCTTCGACAATCTCCTGTCATCTTTTCCAAATGGCATTTGTAAACCCATTCCCGATATTATAAACCAACACTCTCACTTCAGACGAGTGCAAATTTCTGGGCACTCTAGCGTTGAATCATCTTCCACCTTCAGATCACGAAAGGCAAACAAGCCAATCTAAATCATCAGGTTTAAGAAGATTGAACAGGGGCAGCTGTTGTACCCCAAAATTTTCCCTCCCATTCTCACACAAGACATACTCCTAGAGGTTCTCAATTGCTCAAGGTTGACCAAGAATTTACTAGACAATTCTCCTCCTAAGGCAATGAACCCCCAACTAGGGTTTCAATTTTCATCAAGATGGATGAACTCCAAAGGTCTCAAATTCTTTACATGGTCCTAATATGCCTTCAAGATTATCCATGCCAAATTTCATGCCTTGCTCAATAAGTTTGCTCAGTCAATTGCTCACGTATTGGAAAATCAACTTGCTAGGTCAAAAGTCAACTGTAGCCCATGTATAGTCAAACTTCAATATTTTTGGTCAACATCAACATTTTGAAGTGATATCCATCATTTGGTTAAGGGTTGATCATGATTCCTCAAGAAATGCTCCTAACCCATCAAAAGTAAAAAATGGCAAATTAGGGTTTCTATAGGAAAAATCAACCAAACTTTGACCAAGCATAACTTTCTCATACTTTATTAGAAATTTTCCTACCAAAGCTAATTTTGAATAGAATCCAATTCCCTACAACTTCTCTTCAGCCCCCAAGAATCCAAGAAATGCACCATTACAGGTCATTTTCAAAAAGTCAACAAAAGCCACTTTTTTCCAAGACCTTTTACATCAAGATAACATCTTCAAATGAAAAATTGACCAAAAGAGGGATTGAATTTCACATCTTGGGATTTCCGAAAAGTCCAAGATCATCATCATGAGATACAAATTGAGCAAGTTATGGCTTGCCCAAGTTGGGAAAATTTTGGAAAATTCAAGAATGGTGCATTGAGAAAATTTGAACTTTTAGGGCCATGGCCTTACTTTTTTGACTTCAAGCACTCTCATGACCTTATAAAGGACCTCTAAATCCATTTTTGTATGCCTTTGATTTTATTTACATTTATTTTGATTTTTGTTTAATTTTAAAATTAAATAAATACAAAGTAAATGCATAAAATAATAGGTTAATATTTTGGACATGTGGGCTAGTGTTTTGGGTCAGTCTTGAGGCCCATATTTCATGCACAAATGTCCAGATACATGCTAGCATGGAAAGGGCAAGTTTTGACAAATTTGGAAGTCTTTTAATTTGTTGGATTTTGGTTTGAAAACATGAGTTATGGCATTGATTCTTTCCATATAACCTTGTATCTCCCTTCTACCCTATAAATACATCACCTTGGCAAGCCAAATGTACGCCTACACGTTGTACCATAAGCTCTACCAGATTTGCAAAAAGTTGTCCAAATCGTGAAATTTCAAGCACTCACTTCTAGCTCTCCTCAAGCCAACCCAAGGATTCAAACATCCCCCTGAGGCTTCCATGGACTCAATCCAACCCTCTAGCATATAGTTTCAATCCCAGATCAGGAATATCATCATCGCCTGTTTTGGTAAATTTTCTAAAATTCAAATCCTCATGTTTGCGTGTTTTTGAATGCTTAGAACATATATGTATGAGTTGCTAGGCATCATTAGAATAGGTCAAGAGCTTAGCATGAAGTCTATGATGCTTGAATCGTGATATGCCATTTTCAAACCGTGTTAGGGTTTTCTGGCCGTAACTCAAAACGCATGAACTTCTAGGCCAAACTGAGGCCAGATTTGGACTCAGGAGGCATTTTTGTATGGAGTAGACCCTTTGGTTTGCCTCAAATCTTTCTCTTTTGCAGGAAAACGATTTTACTTCGTCAAAGAAGATGACCGAAGGGCAACTCCGGCATCCCGTAATTCCTTTGACCCTGATCAAGGGTGGCGTGGCAAAGATCCATAACCTAATTGGTCAATTCAAATGTTACAACGCGCGCGTGTTTGCTGACTCAGCTTTTGATTGCTTTCATATTATATTGTTTTACTTTGTTTTATCTAACGATTGAGTTAACTGGCCCAGTGGAAGAAGCAGCGTGAGTAAGGAATGTTTATATGCAAGAGAAGGGGTTCGATCCCTGCCTCTTGCATATTATTTTTCTATATTTTATTTCAAATCCAATGCAGCATAGAGCCAGTATGTACACGGTGTATTTCAAATCTTGGCCATCAAACATTCACCAACGTGGATCTAACGCCTCATATGTGTGTTGCCACTATGCACCCCTTCAACTTGGACGTACATGATCCTTAACAAAGGTTGTGGGCTTTGATTTATTGGGCCTAGCACGTTTTCAGATCAACACCCCCTAGTTTGCTTTTTGCATATCCAGGCCCATGTTTTGTTTTATTTTCTCATTCATTTTACTTTTGTTTATTATTTTCAAAAGTAATTTTTTTTAAAACAAATCATAAAAAATCAAAAAAATATAAATAGATTTAGGTTCTTTCTAAAATTATATTAATTAATTAATTAATTAATTATTTTAATTTTATTTTATTAACTTAAAATCAATTAAACTTAGGTTCATTTTAATTTAAATTATTTTCTTAATAAAAAGTACAAAAATATTAGAATTAAGATTTATTTCATTCAGCATTTATTTTTCTTAATTAAAATTAAATTTAGAGTTAATTATTCTCTTAACAAAACCAAAAAGAATTTTTTTTTTGTTTACTTAGAACTTTTTAGGTTTTTAGACGTATTATTTATTTCGCGCGCATTTATTCTATTCTCGCATTTGTTATAATAATGTAACTGATTATGGGATGTGTGATACGGTGGGAGAACTGACTTGGGATGTTTTACATTTGATCGCAAATGTTGCGGTTAGCAAGAGTCGCCATCGACTTTTTTTTATCCAAAAGGAAAGGTGGAAAAGAACAGGAAAGACCTTTGAGATTATTTCTAGAGTTCGGGGGTAGATTATGAAAAGGGAAGATGTTAGCACCCTTTTCATCCATAATTATCTATGGGCTCTTAGTTGCTTGCTAGATCACTTGCTTTTATTTGAAAATGTGCTTTGTGGTGGTTTTTGAAAGTATTTTGAAAAGGCGCCTTCGTTTAGGCAAACTTTGTAATGGTTCTCATTCGTAAGAACGTATAAAAAGTGTTGGACCTTTGAAAATATTTTATGTTTTTGAAAGTTTATTTTTGAAAGTGTTTGGTGTTTGTTTTGAAAATAAGCAAGGATGTTTGTTTTGAAAGTGAGCAAGCAACTAGGAACAATCTACCTACTCAAAAGTCTTTGTTCATTTCTTCTTTCCTTTGATATTGCTATCTCACCATTGATTGGTAAGAAACCTTATCTTTAGATGCAAAAGGGACGGGCGTGAGTCATCGTATAGTCATGATAGCAATGTTGTGAGACATCTTAGCATTTCTCTTTGAGGGACTAAGATCATTTGAAAGGCAACATTTATAGCGTCATCGAGTGACTCTGATCTTTTATTTTTGACTGTGTTTGCTAATATATCCCACATGCATAACATGACCATTTTTGTAAGGCAACAAGTGGAATTACCCTAAGGGTGCATGTGTGAATAGTGTATTTGATTTGCATGCATTTAATCTTTGATTAGGGTTATCTACTTGTTGATTTTTATCTTTCCATACAAACCCTAATTACTAGCATTTATATGAAAGCGATAAATTGCGAAAAGTAACATTACTACGCTATTACATCATTAGGGGGATGTGGTATACAAATTTACAAATGGAGATTGCAAGAAATTAAACCTAATTATCTACTACAATCATATTGAATAATGTACAAGAAATAAAAATATAATGTACAAGAAGAAAAATGGAAAAGAAATGATTTTTGTTTGGATTTTGAGGAAATGATTTTAACCTAATTACCTAAAAGAAAATTAATAATTAAATATTAAACTAAACTAATTAAGGAAAAGAAAATTAAGTTAGAAAGCCTTTTTTAGGTTTTTTTAGAAAAAAAGGTTTTAAGTTTAATAAAAATGGTACGGAATTTAATTAACTAAAAGAAACCTAAATTCTAAGTTAATTTAAAATATATAAAAAATTAAACCTAAATCTAATTATTAATTTATTAAGAAAAAGAAATTAATTTGTTAAGAAAATGTTTTTTTTGTCCTTTTTGTTTTATAAAGAAAATAAAAATATAAGTGTGTAAATAATAAATAAAAATATTTTTGGATTTTTTATTAATAAAAATAATAATAATAATAATAATAATAATAAAAATAATAATAATAATAATAATAATAATAATAATAATAATAATAATAAAGAAAATAAAATAAAAATTAAAAAAAAAAGTCAGGGGGTTTGAAATGGGATTTGGGAGTTTATTAGAAAGAAACAGTTTTTGTTGAAGTTTGGCCCATTAATAGTTTTTTTGTAATCAGAAGGAAAAAATAAAATAAAAGGGTGGGCCTATGTGTGATAAGAAGACAGGGGGATTAGGAGAAACAAAAAATGGAAAGGCCCAGTAACTAAGCCTAGGTGCTGGTTGTTTGAAACAAAAAGAAAGAAAAATGTTGGAAATTAAAACAAAAGGCAGCGTTGAGACTTGAACCCATGACCTCTACCATACACGCGCGTTGCCTTTTCCACTGGGGTGGCTGTACATCTGTTAACATAAGTGAAAAAATAAATATATAACATAAATCCAGTCCTAGAAATGACTTCATCTTCAACCTCCAGCCATGGTTCCTGTAACTTACTCATTTCTCAACAAAAATGAAAAATGTAAACATGAAAGTTGTTCCATTTTTCCATACGAATCCAACCATATAAATATCATAAGCTACAAATAAAAGATGAATGAGAATTTCTAAAAGTACCAAATTTTGACATAACTTTTTTCAGAGATTCAAACCTAAAATTCTCTAAGCTCAATCAATATAAATGAAAACTATGGACATGTACAGTTTCAGGGCAATGATATCTACATTTTATCTTCACAAATGCAAGCTTAACAATGTCTAAATGAAAAGATAGAAGTTTAGAAAAGATACCTAAAAACTGGAAATCGTGAAATGAGTTTGAGCTGCTTTCAAGGAGTTGTGATGATTAGGTTAGCTTCCTCAGGTTCCCAGGAAGCTAAAGCAATGCTTAGCTTGAGCAATGGATGGCTGGAATAGCCTGGAGAAGTCAACTTGCAGAGTCTGTTTTTGGTTATGGAGGTTAATGAAAGTGGTGTTACAGTTCTGCAACAAGGACAGGGATGGAATCTATTTGAGGTATAGAAGCTTTGCAAATGAATTTGAGAGAAAACGCACGAGGGAAATGAGAGATACAAGTTCTAGGTCAAAACTGTGTATCAATGGAGTTTTTGTGAAATTTCTGGCTTTTGAGTGCTTGAGAGAGTTTCAAGGTGTTTTTGCTCGTGTATTAGCTTTCAAATAGTATCCTTATTTATAAGCAAATGTTTTTTAGACTTGTAGTTGATCATAATTCAAATTCACATGTTTAAGCTCAACATGTGATTTTCTCGACAAAACAAGTTTCCATGCCTTTGTACTTGCTATTGTAGAGCGTTTACACTTTAAACAAACTTGCTTCTGACTTTGTAGATGGAGTATGATCAGAGGTAACAAGTGAGAGGCTCAAGAATTGACTTTGTGCATAAAGCTTGCTTTTCAAGAATGACAATGTTAACTTTCTTCCCAAAATGGCAATTTGACTTGGAAAATGCTTAAACCACTTGGATCATAGCTCAAAAGTTTGTGTAATCCATTAATTATGGATATATACACAAGTTAGAAGACCTGAAAAGCAATATTATGCAGCATAACATTGAGATTGGATTATGTGTTCATCAAGGAAATGGCTTGTAATTCAAGTTGGAAACCCTAACTTCTTGCTTTCGATTCTCCTAGCTCAAGTATGATCTCAATGAGTTCTTTGGAATTTTGGAAAGCTTGTCACATCTTCTACAACCTTCATGTTGGACATTTTTGAAAATTCAATTTGGAACTAGGTGAAAAATTTCCATGAAGTTAGGTCGAAATCCTGCCTAACTAGGGCAAAATTTCACTAAGTCTTTTAAGTTTCATGAACATGTCTTCACAAAATCATAACTTGAAATATAAGAATTTCTAGAAAAAGTTCTGACCTAAAATGTTTTAGATCTCATTTATATCTACAACTTTTATGTTGGAAGTTTCTCTTGAATCATCTTGCATCATGGTGGAAATTTGACTCAAAGTTATGAAAAAAAGTGAAATTTTCCAACACTTAGAAAAAATTCTAAGTTTTAGAAATTTTGACTTTTCAAAATGGAACTTGAATTTTTGATTTCTTGATGAAAAAATTTCATATTTTGACATGTCTTAATGAATTGTAATCTTTGAAACTTGATTTTGATCAAAAAGTCAAAGTTTGACTTTTCAGTGTACAATTGACTTTTCATCCGTTGACTGAAATTCAACTATCAATCAACTAATCTTGAGAAATGTTTTGAGCAATTCCATTAGGTCAAAATGAAGTATTTGAATCCTTGAGATAATGCCTTAAATCAATAAGTCATTTGTTAGGTCAAAAGTCAAAAATTGAACTTCCTCAATCAAAACCCTAATTTTGACCATTTTGCCTTTATGATGATCTGATCAAATTTCTTGAGGAATTGTGATCCAAACTTCATCAACGAACATATATGAGTTCATGATGTTGATATGGATAAAAAATTATGAGGTTTGACTATAAATTCACCATAATTGACTTTTCCCCAATACAACTGATTTTAGGTCAACTGATCAATTGACTGAGCAAAAATGTGATCCAAGACTTGAAACTTGACATGAGCAATCTTGAGGGTTCAAAATGATCCATGAAAGTCATATTGGGAATTAAAAGTCCATTTGTCCATGTGCAAACTCAAACCATAATTTGAGTCATCAATGCTTAAAGAGGTGTCTTGAGCTAATCAAACCTTGTGCAGTCTTGAATCAATGGAGATCTTGTGAGAGATTTATTGAGAAATGAGAGGGAAAATTTTGGGGTACAATAGCTGCTCATGTTAAATCTTGTTAAACCTGAAGAGTTAGATTGGAGGATCCGTCATTCGTGACTTGAAGGTGGAAGATGATTGAACACTAGAGTGCCCAGAAATTTGTACTCAAAGATGTATTGGGAATGGACTTATAAAAGCCATTTGGAGGAATGATGGTAAACACTGGAAGAAGTATCAGCATAAATATTTGGTCGATTTATACTAAAACTTGATGTTTTATGATGCAGTGTATTCGCAAGTGTACGAATCACGTCATAGTAATATAAAAGATTATCGATCCACAAAGACCAATCGTCAATCTATCGTTTCCTATTGTTACGATGTTTAGCTAAGTCAATATTAAACAGGGAATTGAGCATGCAAGAAAGTAAAGTGCGGAGAAATAAAATTCAAATGTAAAAGCAGGGTCGAATGTAATTCACATAGTCAGATGATATTCGCAATGCTTCAGAATAGAATTACTTATAGGGCAATATTTTCTACTAAAGAAAAGAACTAATTTAATAGGAACTGTCGCTTTCGCGTAATCAGAACCAAGTTTACTCTCTAATCAGACCTTCTTATCGTTACTTATAAAAAGGCGCGCATTGTGTTAAAGTAATAAACCTATTTTTAAGAAATAAAGTACTTGACCAAGTTGAAAAGTATTTTGATATGGAATTTATAATAAAAAGGGGACCTAACTTTAACCATATAAACAAGTCCGAAAATAGTTTCAAAATTGATTTCTTTGATAATAAAAATCCCTAACTAACCGGATAAAGCGCTTTCGCTTCCTTTGACCAGTTAGAACTAACCGAGTTTAACAAAGGGTTGGACGACTTTCGATCTTACCCAACAACAATAAAGTACAGAAAACTCGTATTAAAAACCAAAATAGCCCATAAGCATTTCTATTGACACATTATTTGGAATATCGATCTAACTAGATTCCTTACATTCTAGCCCAGTAAGGTTCAGCCTGACATGGGAATGTAAACAGACATGTTAAAATAAATCATGCGAGAAAGTCAATAATTTAAAGTGTGGTACGGGAAATAAACAAAGTAAAAGTAGTGTAGAAAATAAACAAAGTAAAAGCAGGTGCAGGAAATAAACAAAGTAAAAGCAGTGCGGAAAATAGACAAAGTAAAAGTAGGTGCGGGAAATGAACAAAGTAAAAGCAGGTGCGGGAAATAAACAAAGTAAAAGAAGGTGCGGGAAATAAACAAAGTAAAAGCAGGTGCGATAAATATAAATAGAAACCTGCTCCAAACAGGGAGGTTTTAAATCTGGTATAAACTGGGAGTAAAATGCGACTGGAAATAAACAGCAGTTGAAAATAAATGTGGCAGGATAAACTTCTGCTGAAGTGCTCCAAACTCGATTACAGACTCAATCTACGAACTCGATCACAGACTCAATCAACAATGCAACAATTCCCCGATGTGAAGAATTATCGCTTTACAGTGGTGAAATTATATGGCTTAAGTTCGCAACTATGGTTGGATCAAGTTTTCAACTAAGCTTAGGTGAATTGAAATGAAATCAGGAACTTCTATTTATAGAGGATGATAAATGCAGAAAATCATAGGAATGCCCCCCAACTCCTTTTGGGGGGGAAAACATCGTCCAAAGGTGGCGCCCGCCATGGAGTCCATGGCGCCCGCCATGAGTGTAAATGAAAGGAAGTGGGAAACGTGGAAGTTGAGGTCAGTAGGAGGTGGTCCACGTCATGGCCTACCCTATGGCTAGTGCCATGGTGGACGCCATGAGTGCAAATTTGACCTAAACTCCTGTTTTTCAGCCTGTTTTCCTTTATTTCTTCAGGGGAGCTCTGGATAATTGAAATACCTGAAAAGGAAACAAAAGATAGGCATAATATGAGAAAACAATAATAAAAAACCTAAATAACATGTGAAATCAGAGTAAAAAACAAGTGTAAAGTAAGTGTTATCAAATTCTCCAACACTTAAACCTTTGCTTGTCCTCAAGCAAAAACTCTATATAGATTAAGAAGAAAAACGGTGTTAGTGAACAAGTTGGGCTGTAAGAGGCCTCTGGAATTAAAACAGGGATGTATTGATAGGTACTGACTGATTCAAACAAAGGATATCATAGTGACACTCTTCCGTAAAACAGACATAAGCTTCGTTCTTTTACGAAATGCCACTATGCTTAGGCCTATATTTTTCCTTTTTTCAAATCCTTTTTCATTCAGGCGCAATCACATTAAGCCCGTTGTTCATACATGCTCATAGTAAAGTGACCGGGTAGTGATTCTGATCATAAAACGCAGGGTTCTGGTACAAAAAGTTGGTGTAACCCGTTTTATCGACCCATTTATAGTTGAGGGGGATCGGATCGTAATCCGCCTTACTAAGTTCAGCACCAGATACCTCTGAACCAACTAAAGATGGGTAAAAAAATTTCTTTTTCTTTTTCTTCTTCTTTTGCTTTTGCTTTATTTTTCAACATACAACTTTTGTTGAGTTAAATGACTTTGTGAGGGTCACCTATCCCGGGGTTGTAGTTTATAATAAGAACATAGAATATAGATCATTCACTTCTCTTTGGTCCCCTACGTAGAGCATGCTTAGACCGAGGCTGACTGCTAGGATAAACTATTCAAGGATTTAAGAATGAAAATTTTAAGGCCACGGCATAGGGGGTATCGGGATGGAATTCCTAAATTTACGAAGCTTAAGGTGTAAAAACAATGTCGATGCTTCAAAAGGGCTTTCCCAAGTAATACTACATCCTATCTCAACCAGGTCTTATGGCCCAACTAAGTTCAAAACACAGTGTTTTTCTTAGAATTATTTTCCGGTTAGGCTCAAGAAATGGGGGACTGGACATACACTAGACCATACAGATATAGATGACTCATCAAACACATGTATTATTTTGAAAAGAAAGCAAACAAGCAAACTAAAGCAAATAAAGAAGTAAAATAACGAGAAGGAAAATGCAGGAAAGGAAAAATAAAGTGAGAAAAAAATAAAGCGAGAAAAATAAAGCGAGTAAATCTTCTCCCACACTTAAATCGAACATTGTCCCCAATGTTACGAAATAAGATAAGGAAAGAGTCACCTGGTAAAGCACTAAGGCTGGATGGGTCCCTCGTCATCCTATGGTGAATGTCTAGGATGACAGGATCGGCTGCGACGACGACTGCTCTGAGAAGCCTCGAACTGGTTGAATCTGGCGGACAAGGAAATCTGTGAACTCTGAATCTCGCGAAGGTTGCCTAAAAGGGAAGCTTGAGTGGCCTCCATGAGGGCGGAGTGCCTCTGAAACTGGGCTTGTTGCCTATGTTGCTCGCGGGATATCGCCAATTGAGATTCCATAAGACTTTGAAAAGAGCGGTTCGTCTACTGTCATGACGCTTCCATAAAACTCATGTTATCTGCCAGCTGCTGTTGGATGGCAGAAAGTAAACCATCTCTTCTCTCCTCCCAGGCTAGCTGGTCAGGCCACATCTCTTCAGTGATGTAGAAGCCAAGAGCCGTACCTGAAAAAGTGTTAGAAGTAGAAGGTGCAGTGTGTGCGGGTGAAGCATGGTGGGGGGACACAGGTGGGGCATGAGGTTCATCCCTCTGCTTGTATTCTTCATCAGTCTCGTGTCCATCCCCAAGTGGAACATTAGGAGGTAATGGACCCATAAAAGGTGGATCATCTAGATCGTAGGTCCAGTTCCTCGCAATTCGTACATCAGCACGTCTAGTGCAAGGCAGAACGACTGATGGGATAGCGACACCCTAAACCATAAGTTCAAAGCCACCCTTTCTCCTCACCTTGCATAATTTCACATCTTTTAGAAATTTCAAATTAATTGTGGGGAGGCAGGGGTGATAGGGTAGCTATCTCAGTGTCGAGGTGCAGAGCTCTAGCAACAGATGTAACTAGTCCTCCAAAAGCTATGGTCCCTGTGTGTCTCAGGACAACAATCATGTGAGCAATCATAAACAAGACTGAATTAATTCATCTATTAGTGAGACTACCTTGCAAAAATAGAAGTTCTCTAGCATTTACCTTGTTTAGATTCTCCCGACCAAAAATAATACAGGCGAGCATATATCAAAAAATTCGAATAGCCGGGTTATGGATCAATGATGCTAAAATTCCTTCAAAAGAATTTATATAAGAGTTTGACAATTGACGCCAGAAGGAAAATGCATCAGTGGACCATTCAGAATCCAAAGGGGTCTCACAAATAGCGCCATCACCATGAGGAATACCCAACAGAGCTGCTAGTTCGTTGGTGCTATATTCATATTCAACATAAAACAAATGGAATTTAACCGTACCGACGGTACTAGTAGTGTCGGGGTGAACCAAATAAATTAGAGAGCTTAAGAATTCCCGAGTTAGCCTCTCAAAGGTGTGCTCTTTTCTAGTAAAAATATCGTGCAATCCTAGGATGTCATCTAAATGAAAAAACTATGATAAAGTCCTAAAGTATACAAACAGTCTTCATCGACATACCTGGTTGAGATAATTTCTCGTCCTTGCAATTTTTTAAGGATTTTCTATTGTCAGTCTTTGGGTTTTCCTTCACGAAGAACATATCCGTTGAACTCCATTGTTGCTCCTTTGGAAGAAAATTGAAAAAAAACGGGTTTCAAAATGGGTGTTGGAGATTGGGAGGAGGAAGTTTGAATTTTTATGAAGGTTAGAAAAATGGATGTTGAAGTGGTTAATGGGGGTAGTAGATGGTTGATAAAATGAGAGTTTTTGGGTGGTTTTGGGGTTGAAAATGGAGAAAGTGGGAGGTTTTTGAAAATCTGCCCGTTATAGTCTCAGACCCCATGGCGGGCGTCATGCTTGGAATTTGGGATGGGCTCAAATTTCTTTGTTTTGTTGGTTTGGGCTTCTTATTCCAATTTCTTCTCGTAGGTGCAAACATCAATTTTTCATTTGGTGCTTCCAAGGATTGGTGTATTGAATTTTTTTTCTTTTATGTTTATAACTTGAAAATAATAAACTCATAAAAATAAAATAAACAATTAATTAAAGAGATAAATATACTTAATTATGGTTGTTGTACCCCAAATTTTGACCTAAGATACCATCTTCCATCTGCATCATTACATTGCAAGGGTTTTGACCTATTTTTATCAATTTTCAAAGCAGATTTTAAATTCATAACTTTTTTCAAGTCGAGAGCTGTTTATTTTTTGAACGCTAAATTTATTAATCGATCAATGCTAAAACAATGTTTATTTAATTATTTATTATTCTGAATTTAAATAATTGGAACTTATTTTTCAGTTATTATATAAATTAAAGAATTATAAATAGTAAAGTAAATATTTGAAAAGAAGGTTATTAATTGATCAAACAATGTTTATTTAATTATTTATTATTCTAAGCTTAAATAATTGAAATTTTATTTTTTCAGTTATTATAATTTAGAAGAATTATAAATAATGAAGTAAATAATTGAAGAGAAGTTAATTGATCAATGATATTTATTTAATCATTTATCATTCTAAATTTAAATAATTGGAATTGATTTTCAGTTATTATATAATTTAAAGAATTATAAATGATAAAATAAATAATTGCAAAGAAGGAAAGAATTAATTGGTAAAATATTGGAGTTTTATTCATTTTATTCTAATTGTTACAATTGTTGTTTAAATACCGTATTTATTTACAACGTATTTACAATAATAATTTTTACAATGTTTAAAATGAAATAAAAGCTATCCTAATTTTTTTCCTAAATTCTAAATCTTCATCTTCTATCCAAGACTTCTTTACCTGCAAAAGAATTAAAAGAAAAGTCAGAAATAAATATAATTAAAAGCGGATAATTAATTTAGCGTTCATCATTAAAAGCAAACGGCTGGAATCAGTTTTTACCCTTTTTGCAAATCACGGGATTTCTCCCGGTTCACAAAAAGGGATGAATTTTTTATTGATAAAAATGAATGCACAAGTTAAAAATATGCACAAATTCACTTTTGTCAAAATTGCACATTTTTATTGTAAACTGCATAATCCAAAATCAATTGCACATTTTCAAAAGCCAACTGCATAGTTCAAAACCATATGCACAAATTTAATTTTTTTGTCAAAGCTGCATATTTCAAAATCAACATCACATGCATAGTACAACAGCATATGCAAGTTTTCAAGGCCAATATGCAACGTAAACTATCCAACTTGGGGGAAGAGGCCAAAAAAATAGGCTCCATGTTGTACATGCAGTTGACAAAGAAACATGTGCAGTTAAAACCAAATATGCAAGAAAATATATTTCCTAATTACATCATTTTCCAGCTTATGCTTTTTCAGAACCAAGTACATAACAACATTTTAGTGTTTCAATTGTACTGAGGAGAGAGAAGAGAGAAAAGAGTGTGGGTTTTACAGGTTTTGGCTTAGGCAGAAAGAGATACAAAATAGAACAGCAGTAACACAATAAGAAAAGGAAAGCATGAAAAAGGATACCAAACAAAACTGATGTAGCAGTATAGAGTGCAGAAGTGTCAAAGGCCAGGAAATAGTAAAATATACACAACCTGTAACATAAACCTCAAGGCCAGAAAACTGATATAACAACAGCAAACCCCTTCAAAAAAGAGGTGAAGAGTCCAAAACCTGTTTTCAAGCCTTAGAACATAAAACTGTCAAACAAAATACAAACCAATTCTCAAAGTCTCAAAGCAAAAAACCAGTATAACCTGCTGCCTCAAGATCAAAACCAAAACCATGGCCTAAAAGAATCAAAAAACACAAAACTGCCAAGTCTAACATCCAAACCAGTAAAACCTTTCAAGCGCACAAACAAACACCCAAGGGCCTGAACCTGCTAAACTTCACCTGTCATAAACCTGCCTGAAGCCTTCAAGCCTCACAAAAAACCAGTAAAGCCTTACAGCCAAAAACACCATCAGCCAGAATGCCAAATAACACAACCCATCAAACCAATGTCCAAACCCATCAAGCCTCAGAAATAATCATCATAGGCCAATAAAAAAGGCAACAGAATCACAACAAAGAAGAAGAGAGGAAAAGTATTCAAGCATCCAAGCATTAAAAGGGAAACAAAATTCTCAGAACCCAAAAGGTTCATCCTTGAAAACACATCATCAACAAATATGAAAAGGCAACTCAGAAGCATACAACGAGGCAATAGGAGAAGAGGAGATAAAGAAGCAGAGTAGTGTGCATAGGCCAAGGTAAGATCAACAGAAGAAGAAGAAGAGATATAACATAAGGTTCTCAGGGCCAAGTCATCATCAAACCATAAATCAAAGGGGCAAAGAAACGAAATACTAGGGTCAAAGCAAGCATCACGTGTCTCATCCCCCGCCGTCTTGGCCGCCACAGCACCCCAACCTTTCTTCCTCCGTCTCCAAAGGTAGTTCTCTTTTCCCCTTCCCTTTCATACCTCAAATAACCATAATAATAGAATCAGAATCAAAAATGGACACAAAATCATAACATGCAGTAGTAAAAACCCTAACGAAATAAGAATGAAGATTTGTACCTTGAGTCTGTCGCCTTAACGTTTGGTTGGAGGGAAGAAGAAGCTTGGAGATGCCGGTGGCCATGGGCAAGGAATTCCGAGGCGAGGGCGTGGGAGGCGAAAAAGACGAAGTGAATGAACGAACGCCGCTTCTGTGCAAACCCTAAGCGTTATCCAAGTGAACGAGCGGCGCCTCTGTCAAAACCTTAACCCTAATCTGTTTTCCCCAAAACTAAAACATTGTTTAACCCTAACAAATTATGGAAATTGGACTCAATCCATTTCATCCACCTAAGCCCAACGAATCTCCTTAAGTGAACCCCCCCTTTTTCTGTTTTGTTTGGGCCCTTTAGAAACCCTTTAGCCCAAACGTTTTCTACTAACACCATCCCTTTATTTTTGATACACCTCTGCCTATTTATTCTCTTTTAGTTTTTTTTAGAATTATTATTAATTTAGTTAATTAATAAAGTTAATCAAATAGAGATAATTTAATTAAACAAATTTTAAGTAATGTGACCAATTTTATTAGTTTAAACTTTAGGACTAATTTAATAATTTTAGTATTCCCTTTTTTAATTAGATTTAAGTTAATAACCTTTTAATTTTTTAATTTGGTTTAGAATTATTTAATAATTTTCAAAATAATACTTTATATTAATATTAAAAAACATATAAAAACAAAAACATATAAAAATAGAAACTTAAAAAACATTTTATTTTCTTTAATTAATTCCCTCGCTTTAGTTAATACTAATACGAAAAATATGGGGAAAAAATAGAATTTAAGAATTAAAACATTTTATCTTTTCTTTAATTAATTCTCTTGCGTTATACCTATTAAACAAAAAATACAAAAATGCATGTTCACACCATTTAGTCTATTATTTAATTGTCATATATATCACTTAGCTATTTAATCATTATCTATCTACTTTTCTGTTTGATTATTTCATCGTTATTTGGTTATCCTGTTTACCTCTAAATCCAAGAGAAACATGATTAAATTTGTTGACTTCATGTCCTCAAGTCCAATCACGCGAATATCTTCATCTCATTAAAACTTAAGACAATTTTTCCCCAAATATTCAATCTTTTCAAAACTCATACCTTTTAAGCAAAAACTTCGACATTAGGTCGTCGTATCTTTAAAAACCCGTCTGTACCCCTTTTCGGCCAAAACAATTTATTTTTAATCAAATGAACAATTTTAATAAACAGATATTTCAAAAGGTTCCTATAGAGTACTATAGATACATTGGGTGCTAATACCTTCCCACTGTATAACCAACCCCCGAACCATAGATCTCTTTTTCAAAAACGCCTTGTATTTTTATTACTTTTAGAAAGTATTATTTTACATTGCATACTTTAGGGTTTTATTTCGCTCTTTTCCCTTTTCCCTTGGAAATAATAAAGCGCGGTGGCGACTCTTGCTTTTGTGAGACGAATTAATTAATAGTTCGATCTCCGATTTACCCTGCTACATTTTTTATCGCTACAATGGTAAGTCACAAAAAATAAAAAATAAAAATAAAGTAGAATGCAAGAGTTAGGAATAAAAATAGATAAGTCTGAAAAAGGAAAAAACATGAGAAAATAAACAACAAAATAACAAAACAGTGCAGATATGAATCAAGATCATCAAGGAGTAGTAGGGTCCTTGGTCGACTCAGAACCATGAGCTGCAGCTAACTTACTGCGAACATCATCAATTTCCTGTTGTAGGAGGTCTGCCTCAGTAGAGTGAGTAGCATCGAAAACCATAACCTGAAGAGAGAGGTCTTCAACTGTCTGACGAAGTTGGGCTACCTCTCTACGCAGCTCAGTAACCTATGCATAGATGTTGGGTTGCTGCAAAGAGAAATTATTAGAGAATACAGTGGTCCTTTCTGGCGATGGACATGGATGATACTCAGGTACTGGAGGTGATTTTCGCTCGTCCACGGTCTCTCCAAGACCTTCTAAGGCATTGTTTACAGTGATTTCTAGTAAACAACCGCTAGTCTTCCAATTTACTAATTATTATTGGTTACTTGCAGGATCGACTAGATTGATCCTAGAACACATGTGTCATAACTCATTTCCATGTTCATATCTATTATATTGATAGACTTATATTGTATGTTAAGTTCGAATATGAGATTCTTAGGAAAGATTTCTAAAATGGTCTATAGGAATAAACTAACTGAATGTAGGCGGGAAAGGCTTCGAATTAGACTTGGGCTTGAATGTAAAGATAAGTGTTTGACTAAAAGGATAAAGTGAAAGTAAAGTTTCTAACGAAGTGACTGTGTTTAAAGGCAAGTAAAACAAAGAAATGCAAGGAAATCGAAGGATTTAAGGGGCAGAAATACTGTAATGGCGAACTAAATATAACAAGACTTGTATTGAAATTGTAAAAAAGTAATGATGTTCAATATGTACATTGTATCTTCTGACTCGTTTTCCTTAATTCACGGTAGTTTGAGTATTTTGAGATCTTTTAGTACATAAAAGTGAACATCCTAAATCTAACATAAGAACATCTATTTATAATGTCTCGACCCTAACGGTCCTATTCTAAAATCACGCCACGTTCGAAGCATGCAGGCTTCCTATGTCTGCTGACTTCCACGCGTCTTCTAGAATGGCGCCCTTTATTTGAAATTCGAAATTTGTACCAATTGAAGCATCTTGTTCCTTCGTTGCTTTCGAAATAACCCAATTACCTGGACCGTTTCCAATTTCTGGCACCCTGACATAAAGGAGCTCTTTTATAATTCGAACACTAAAAGAAGTCCAAATCGAAATCTGCTGGAAATTGAATAATCCTTTAGCATAATGACTCCATATTTCCCACCAATATTGATATTAATCTCCTTAGGTACTTTTATTCGAAATATTATTTTGATAGTGGTTTCTTCCTTATTCGAAATAGCCAGCTAACAAATTGCCCCTCAAGAACATGTATTTCGATAGATATAAAGAAATACTTGTTTTTGACTCATCCAGGCTATTTCGAGAGTATAAAAACTCATGATGACCATACTGTACATGATGGCAGAGTAAGCGTCCTACTTTCTTTTCTTTTTCCAATGAGGGAGTTACACGTATCCCACCTTTTTTCCAAAGGTCAAAAACTATTAAGCAAGATCAAGTTTGCTAAGTTGAAACGAAACGCCCCTTTCTGATTGTTGAATGTATTTTGTTAATGCTTTTTATTGTAAATGATTGAAAATAACCATTCTGACCGGGCAGCGGAACCCCCGGCTAACTCTGCGTAGTGTGATCAATCGTCGAAATTTAATTTGCCTTTTTTTAATTAACAAAATTTAAACTAATAATAAAAGTGTGTTTATTATTATTGTCTTGTGGTGATCAGTTATGGCCTTAGTTTTTTCCTTTAGTTTGTTTTGGGATTGTAAAATACGGCCTGCGTGTCGTGCCTCTCTCTAAAATTCTTGACGTAACTTCTTTTCTCATCTCACTCCCTCGTATGTAAAACGAGTTTCTTTTATGTAATGTAATGTTATGAAGAAAGAGAAGAATACAATATCAAAGGAGGATAACCTTGGAGATCTTGCTTGGAGAAGTTTAGATCGTTATTAGGTTAGCTTAGGTTATCTCATTGGCTTGGGAGAACAATTGCACTAGGGGCCATAACTGTATCCTTTTATGTATATTGATGCATGTGTTTGTATGTTGATGCATGAGAGAGACGAATTGCATGTTAAGCCGGTGAGATCAAACTAATAACAAAATCCCTCAAGTTAAATATTAAGTTCATGCTTTCCAAGTTCTAGCACTCATCAAGACTAGTATCGAACAATGTAGGTTTCGCCTACGCGAGGTGCATGTTCTATATTAGTAAGGTGCGATGGGATAATTGTAATATCCAACTGCTAAAACAATGGGTCAAACTTAACTAAACACATTATAATAAGATTATACATGTTTAGAAGCAAGAGTTGGGAATGATTCATATGATGAATTAGAATAAGGAGTTATTCACCCAACTGAAAATATTCGAGAGTTGTATGAGATACAATTGGAAGGAGTTCCTACCTAAATAACCTAGTTTTGTGTAATCAGCCTAACGCTGACTTAGAACGAAGTGAAATGTGGATCTCGACCCACTAGAAAGTCTTCCAACGGGATTTTCCGAATCAAATGATGAGGGTCATTTGGTTTTAGTAAAATAGTGGGAGCATATTTGATTAAAGGCCTAATTAAATATGTTGTTTTAATGATACTTATATTTTCATTTTTTTTTTGTAGATTACCATGACAACAAACAACCATATTTTGCGATCAATCCTAGATAAGGAAAAATTGTCTGGGACAAATTTCCTGGATTGGCACCGAAATCTGAGGATTGTCCTCAAGCACGATAAGAAGCTGTATGTCTTGGAGACACCTGTTCCTGAAGAGGAACCGCCTAGTTCGGCACCTAAGGCAGAAAGAGATGCTTATAAGAAGAATCTTGATGATGCTAACGAAGCCGCTTGTCTCATGCTAGTTACTATGAACTCGGAGTTGCAAAAGCAACACGAGAACATGTCAGCGTTCGATATGATCGGACATCTGAAAATGCTCTATCAAGAGCAGGCAAGAAATGAGAGGTTTCAGGTTTCAAAGGCCCTTTTTAACAGTAAGTTATCTGAGGGAAACCCTGTAGGTCCCCATGTACTCAAAATGATTGGGTATGTGGAGAACCTTGAAAGGTTAGGGTTTCCGCTTGGAAAGGAACTTGCAACTGATTTTATCTTGCAATCGTTGCCAGATAGCTTTAATCAGTTTGTCATGAATTTCAACATGAATGACATGGATAAGAGTCTTCCAGAATTGCTAAGCATGTTGAAAACTGCGGAGCAGAATATGAAGACAAAAGGGAAGTCCATTCTGATGGTCAGTAATGGAAAGAAGCTGAACAAGAGGCCTACCAAGCAGGTTGGTAAAGGGAAAGGCAAGGAATTTGCCAAGCCTAAACCTACTGTTCCTGCTTTGAAGCTTAGTGGAGGCATAGCAAAGGAGGGCACTTGCTTCCATTGCGGTAAGACCGGACATTGGAAGAGAAACTGCCCAAAGTACCTGGAAGATAAGAACAATGGAGTAGGGACTTCAAATTCAGGTATTTTTGTTATTGAAATTAATTTATCTACTTCTGCATCATGGGTATTAGATACTGGATGCGGTTCTCACATTTGTACTAATGTGCAGGGGCTAAAAAGGAGTAGAGATTTGGAAAAAGGTGAAGTTGACTTACGAGTTGGAAATGGAGCAAAGGTTGCTGCTTTAGCCGTAGGAACTTATGTTTTGACTTTACCTAGTGGTTTAATAATTCAGTTAGAGAACTGTTATTATGTACCTGCAATTAGTAGGAATATTATTTTTGCTTCTTGTTTGGACAAGTTTGGTTTTTCATTTATAATAAAGAACAATTGTTGCTCTATTTATTTGAATGATATATTCTATGCTTCTGCGCAAATGAACAATGGACTATATGTCCTTGATCTTGAAATGCCAATTTATAACATTAATACTAAACGGATTAAACCTAATGGGTTAAATCCAAGCTACCTTTGGCACTATCGCTTAGGCCACATAAATGAGAAACGCATTTCCAAACTCCATAAAGATGGACTCTTGGACTCTTTTGATTATGAATCATATGAGACATGCAGATCTTGTTTAATTGGAAAGATGACAAAGTCCCCATTCACAGGAAAAGGTGAAAGGGCTAATGATCTTTTGGCCCTCATACATATTGATGTATGTGGACCACTGAACATACCATCCAGAGGAGGTTTTCAATACTTCATCACATTTACTGATGATTTCAGTAGATATGGTTATGTGTATTTAATAAAACACAAATCTGAAACCTTTGAAAAATTCAAGGAATTCAAGAATGAAGTACAAAACCAACTAGGTAAGAATATTAAAGTTCTTCGATCAGATCGAGGCGGTGAATATTTAAGCCTAGAGTTTGATGACCATCTAAAGGAATGTAGGATTTTATCCCAACTTACTCCTCCCGGAACACCACAATGGAATGGTGTATCTGAGAGAAGAAATCGAACCTTGTTAGACATGGTCCGATCCATGATGAGTCACGCCGATCTTCCGAACTCCTTTTGGGGACATGCACTATTGACTGCAGCTTACACACTTAACCGGGTTCCATCCAAAAAGGTTGAGAAGACACCATATGAGATATGGAGTGGTAAGAAACCACATATGTCTTACATGAAGATTTGGGGTTGCGAAGTTTATGTGAAACGACAAATTTCAACTAAGCTTGAGCCCAAATCTGACAAATGCTTATTTGTGGGGTATCCTAAAGAAACAAGAGGGTATTACTTCTACAATCCTTCTGAGGGCAAAGTGTTTGTCGCTCGAACTGGAGTTTTTCTGGAAAAGGATTTTATTTCCAAAAGAATCAGTGGGAGGAAAATAGAGCTTGAAGAAATTCAAGAACCACAAAGCATTGATACACCTATGGAGGAATTAGAGCAGGAAACACAAGTAGTTGTGGAAGAGCAACCTGCTCAAGTAGAACAAGACCAACGTAGGTCAAGCAGGATACGTCAACAACCTGAGAGATATGGATATCTCATAAGTGATCAGGGTGATGTATTACTCATAGATCAAGATGAGCCTGTGACCTGCCAAGAGGCCATAACTGGTCCTGAGCCCGAGAAGTGGCTAGAAGCCATGAAATCTGAAATGGATTCCATGTACACAAACCAGGTTGGACCTTGGTAGAGCATCCTATAGGAGTTAACCCTATAGGATGCAAGTGGGTCTTCAAAAAGAAGATTGACATGGATGGTAAGGTACATACCTATAAGGCAAGACTGGTTGCAAAAGGATATAAACAAATTCATGGGGTGGACTATGATGAAACCTTTTCACCAGTTGCAATGCTTAAATCTGTTCGGATTTTACTTGCTATCGCTGCATATCATGATTATGAAATATGGCAGATGGATGTCAAAACTGCTTTCCTTAATGGGAATCTTCTTGAGGATGTGTACATGACATAACCTGAAGGATTTGACATACCAGAGGAAGCCCAAAAGATATGTAAGTTACAGCGATCAATTTATGGATTGAAGCAAGCTTCCAGAAGCTGGAATCTTCATTTTGATGAAACAGTAAAACAATATGGATTCATCAAGAATGAAGATGAGCCTTGTGTCTACAAGAAGGTTAGTGGGAGCATGATCGTATTCCTGGTATTATATGTAGATGACATATTACTCATTGGAAACGATGTCCCTACCTTGCAACAAGTGAAGACTTGGTTAGGGAAATGCTTTTCAATGAAGGACCTAGGTGAAGCAGCCTATATATTAGGAATCAGGGTCTATAGAGATAGGTCACAAAAACTGCTTGGCCTAAGTCAGAGTACATACATAGAAAAAGTGTTGAGACGCTTTAATATGCATGATTCCAAGAAAGGATTCATACCTATGCAACATGGCATGTGTCTGTCAAAAACACAATCCCCTTCAAGTAAGGAAGAAAGGGATCGCATGGATAAGATTCCATATGCATCTGCAATAGGATCTATCATGTATGCCATGCTATGTACTCGACCAGATGTCTCGTATTCTTTAAGTGCAACGAGTAGGTACCAGTCTAATCCCGGTGATGCTCATTGGGTAGCTGTCAAGAATATCCTTAAGTACTCGAGAAGGACTAAGGATTCATTCTTGATATATGGAGGCCAGAAAGAGCTTGCTGTAATTGGATACACCGATGCTAGCTTCCAGACAGATAAGGATGACTTTAGATCGCAATCTGGTTATGTGTTTTGTTTAAATGGTGGCGCTGTGAGCTGGAAAAGTTCAAAGCAAGATACAGTTGCTGATTCTACAACCGAGGCTGAGTATATTGTTGCCTCAACTGCAGCAAAGGAAGCTGTTTGGATCAAGAAGTTCATTAGTGAACTTGGCATAGTCCATAGCATTGTGGATCCCATTGATCTCTATTGTGATAACAATGGTGCTATCGCACAAGCTAAGGAGCCTAGATCTCACCAACGATCCAAACACATACTTAGGCGTTATCATCTCATTCGAGAGATAATCGATCAGGGAGATGTGAAAATATGCAGAGTACCTACACTTGACAATGTTGCTGACCCATTAACAAAGCCTCTTGCACAGCTGAAGCATGATGGACATACTAGATCTATGGGTATTAGGGGTATGCCTGATTGGCTCTAGTGCTAGTGGGAGACTGTTGGTGTAAGCCCTAGAGGCCAATACTTTTGGTACTTGTATCGAATTATTTATTAATAATAAAAGGCATTTCTTTATTATGTTTTCTTTCCAAAATAATAAAGTCCCTAGAATGGTTTATTTGTTTAATGAAATGTTAAGTGTGACTTAATCATGAGATCCCATTAAACATAAGACACTATTCTTAAAGTATCCGTAGTCAAGCTTTAATGTGAAGTGGGATAGCATTAAAGCGTTAAGATTATTATGAAGATAGATTGATGATCACATCTCATGGATCATAGATAAGGAGTTATCAAGTCTTGACATAGGTATGAATATTAGGAGTAATATTTATACTGGATTGACCCGCTATGAGAATACTACATAGAATGTTATGCAAAGTGTCATAAGTTATTCTCATGATGATAATGGTGTATACCACCCTTCGACCTGAAACCACTATGGACCCTAGATGTAGAGTCAAGTACTTTATTGCTGATCAAACGTCATCCGTAACTGGATAACTGTAAAGACGGTTGATGGGTACTTCAAAAAGCATGCTAAGGGACATGAGTGACCTAGATGGAATTTGCTCATCCTGCATAACAGGATAAATGTCTAAGGGCCCAATATTGAACTGGACAAGGGTGACATAGTGTATGCCTTGTGTTCAATATAGAGATGAGGGCAAAAGGGTAATTGTACAACACAAATATTATCACGGAAAAGGTTTGGTCAGATCACATGACATTTTCGTGACTTGGGTAACAGTGATGTGTTGCTAGATACCGCTCACTGTTTATTATATTTAAATGTGTGATTTAACATAATTGCCAACGTCGCGAAAACCTACAGGGTCACACACATAAGGACAGGTTGACGAGAGATAAAATAAATAAGGAACACCGTAAGGTACAGTGCACTTAAGTGTAATACGGAAAGTGGTAAGGTACCACGTGGATAAGTGATATATGGTACGTCATAAGGTATGATGTCCATAAGCTTAATTGGGCTTTTAGCTTATAGCCTTAATTGGGCTTTTAGCTTGTAGCCCACACGAGTGATTCTATAAATAGATCCCTTATGATGAAGCAATTTCACATGATTCAACTTCGTTTTTGATTCTCTCTCTCACTCAAAGTTTCCGTTCGTGATCAGCTAGCACTGTGACCGGAAGCGATCTGTTCGTGTGGACTGAGTAGAGGCGTTGTTCTTCATCAACGCTCGTGATCACAACATCAAAGGTCTGAATCGCCACAAGAGGTAAATGTTTCTATCACTGACCATGCTCATTCGTAAGGATCGCTAAAGGAAATTTTAAATTCCGTTGCGCTTTTGATCGCAATTTCCTTCAATAAATACCATTTTGGCTTCATGTTTATATTTTTTTTTATTATCCTGTAGTGATTATAACCTCTTGTAAGCATGGCTTATACCTTTTTAAGTATTTCCCATTTACCCTCAAGATTCTTCTATCTTCTTCTAATTCTTCTATTTCATAAGCATTATTCTAAAATGTTTTCAAAACTCGAAAGGGACCCTCCCAATGGGGTGACCATTTACCTAATAATCTGTTCTTTTTATCCATAGGTAATATAACTTTCCATACCAGGTCATTGGTTGAGAACAACTTACTTTTAACTCTCTTGTTGTATGCTCTAGCTACTCTTTCTTTCTGTCTTCTCATAACTTCTAAAGCATGTAGCCTATCTTCATCCACATCCACTAATTCATTCATCATCATTTCCCAATATTGATCAGTTGGTATTTCATTTTGCCTTTGGATTCTTATTGACTGTAAGTGTATTTCGACTGGCAACACTGCGTCATGTCCAAAGGTAAGTCGAAACAGAGTAGTGTTTGTTGCTTCTTTAGGAGATGTTTGACATGCCCACAAAGCTTGGTCCAAAGTTTTGTGCCAATTTCTTGGCTTTCGTCCTACATGTTTCTTTATCAAACCTATTATGACTTTATTGGCTGCTTCTACTTGTCCATTAGCTTGAGCATAGTAAGGAGTTGACGTTAGTAATTTAAATCCCATTTCTTTTGCAAACTCTTGCATTTTTCGCCCTGTGAAAACTGAACCTTGATCTGTTGTGATACTTTCTGGTATTCCGAACCTGTAAATTATTTGTCTCTGGATAAATTCCATAATGACCTCTTGATCAACGTTCACTAGAGGAATTGCTTCGATCCATTTTATAAAATAATATATACCCACAAGGATATATTTCTGTCCTTTGGATGATGTTGGTCGAATTTCACCAATTAGATATAATGGCCATCCTCTAAAAGGCCAAGGCTTAACAATTGAATGTAACTCACTTGCAGGAGCATGTTAAATACCTGCATGAACTTGGCATTGTTCGTAACCTTTAGCAAATTCTATGCAGTCTTTGAGCAAAGTGGGCCAATACATTCCATATCGAAACAACAACCATTTCATTTTGTGACCTGCTTGATGTGCCCCACATGCCCCACTGTGCACACTGGATACTGCTAAATATGCCTCATTTTCTCCTAAACACTTGAGTAATATACCTTCTGGGGTTTTCTTAAAAAGTTCATTTCCTATTAGGACATAAGAAAATGCCCTATATTTGATCCTTTTCTCTGTACTTACTGAAGGTTCTTTCAGATAATTTACTATGGGACTTCTCCAATATGTATCTTCCAAAGTATCAATATTCAGAACTTCGAATTCTTTCTGATCTGCATAACCCAGTTTCGAATTTTCCAAGTCTAATGGTGATAATTTGGTAGCCATTATTCTGCCTCTTGTTTCTATGAGATATTGGAGTTTTTCTCTAGATGTCTTATATCCTGAAGATATTTGAGCCAAGTCATTTGCCTCCTGATTATCAATTCTAGGAATATGTTTTATATCCACATATTCAAATTTCTTGAGTAATCTGTTAGCAATAACGAAGTACATGATCAAATTTTCCTTGATACATTTGTATTCTTTGGTTATCTGTTTGATGACCAACTCTGAGTCTCCCCTAATTTTGACTCTAGTTGTATTACAGTGATTTCTAGTAAACAACCGCTAGTCTTCCAATTTATTAATTATTATTGGTTACTTGCAGGATCGACTAGATTGATCCTAGAACACATGTGTCATAACTCATTTCCATGTTCATATCTATTATATTGATAGACTTATATTGTATGTTAATTTCGAATATGAGATTCTTAGGAAAGATTTCTAAAATGGTCTATAGGAATAAACTAACTGAATGTAGGCAGGAAAGGATTCGAATTAGACTTGGGCTTGAATGTAAAGATAAGTGTTTGACTAAAAGGATAAAGTGAAAGTAAAGTTTCTAGAAGTGACTGTGTTTAAAGGCAAGTAAAACAAAGAAATGCAAGGAAATCGAAGGATTTAAGGGGCAGAAATAATGTAATGGCGAACTAAATATAACAAGACTTGTATTGAAATTGTAAAAAAGTAATGATGTTCAATACGTACATTGTATCTTCTGACTCGTTTTCCTTAATTCACGGTAGTTTGAGTATTTTGAGATCTTTTAGTACATAAAAGTGAACATCCTAAATCTAACATAAGAACATCTATTTATAATGTCTTGACCCTAACGGTCCTATTCTAAAATCATGTCACGTTCGAAGCATGCAGGCTTCCTATGTCTGCTGACTTCCACGCGTCTTCTAGAATGGAGCCCTTTATTTGAAATTTGAAATCTGTACCAATCGAAGCATCTTGTTCCTTCGTTGCTTTCGAAATAACCCAATTACCTGGACCGTTTCCAATTTCTGGCACCCTGACATAAAGGAGCTCTTTTATAATTCAAACACTAAAAGAAGTCCAAATCGAAATCTGCTGGAAATTGAATAATCCTTTAGCATAATGACTCCATATTTCCCACCAATATTGATATTAATCTCCTTAGGTACTTTTATTCGAAATATCATTTTGATAGTGGTTTCTTCCTTATTCGAAATAGCCAGCTAACAAATTGCCCCTCAAGAACATGTATTTCGATAGATATAAAGAAATACTTGTTTTTGACTCATCCAGGCTATTTCGAGAGTATAAAAACTCATGATGACCATACTGTACATGATGGCAGAGTAAGCGTCCTACTTTCTTGACTTTTTCCAATGAGGGAGTTACACGTATCCCACCTTTTTTACAAAGGTCAAAAACTATTAAGCAAGATCAAGTTTGCTAAGTTGAAACGAAACGCCCCTTTCTGATTGTTGAATGTATTTTGTTAATGCTTTTTATTGTAAATGATTGAAAATAACCATTCTGGAACTTATAAATACCATTTTGGCTTCATGTTTATATATATATATATATATATATATATATATATATATATATATATATATATATATATATATATATATATATATATATATATATATATATATATATATATATATATATATATATATATATATATATATATATATATATATATATATATATATATATATATATATATATATATATATATATTTATTATCCTGTAGTGATTCTAACCTCTTGTAAGCATGGCTTATACCTTTTTAAGTATTTCCCATTTACCCTCAAGATTCTTCTATCTTCTGCTAATTCTTCTATTTCATAAGCATTATTGGAAAATGTTTTCAAAACTCGAAAGGGACCCTCCCAATGGGGTGACCATTTACCTAATAATCTGTTCTTTTTATCCATAGGTAATATAACTTTCCATACCAGGTCATTGGTTGAGAACAACTTACTTTTAACTCTCTGGTTGTATGCTCTGGCTACTCTTTCTTTCTGTCTTCTCATAACTTCTAAAGCATGTAGCCTATCTTCATCCACATCCACTAATTCATTCATCATCATTTCCCAATATTGATCAGTTGGTATTTCATTTTGTCTTTGGATTCTTATTGACTGTAAGTGTATTTCGACTGGCAACACTGCGTCATGTCCAAAGGTAAGTCGAAACAGAGTAGTGTTCGTTGCTTCTTTAGGAGATGTTTGACATGCCCACAAAGCTTGGTCCAAAGTTTTGTGCCAATTTCTTGGCTTTCATCCTACATGTTTCTTTATCAAACCTATTATGACTTTATTGGCTGCTTCTACTTGTCCATTAGCTTGAGCATAGTAAGGAGTTGACGTTAGTAATTTAAATCCCATTTCTTTTGCAAACTCTTGAATTTTTCGCCCTGTGAAAACTGAACCTTGATATGTTGTGATACTTTCTGGTATTCCGAACCTGTAAATTATTTGTCTCTGGATAAATTCCATAATGACCTCTTGATCAACGTTCACTAGAGGAATTGCTTCGATCCATTTTGTAAAATAATCTATACCCACAAGGATATATTTATGTCCTTTGGATGATGCTGGTCGAATTTCAACAATTAGATCTAATGCCCATCCTCTAAAAGGCCAAGGCTTAACAATTGAATGTAACTCACTTGCAGGAGCATGTTGAATACCTGCATGAACTTGGCATTGTTCGCAACCTTTAGAAAATTCTATGCAGTCTTTGAGCATAGTGGGCCAATACATTCCATATCGAAACAACAGCCATTTCATTTTGTGACCTGCTTGATGTGCCCCACATGCCCCACTGTGCACACTAGATACTGCTAAATATGCCTCATGTTCTCCTAAACACTTGAGTAATATACCTTCTGGGGTTTTCTTAAAAAGTTCATTTCCTATTAGGACATAAGACAATGCCCTATATTTGATCCTTTTCTCTGTACTTACTGAAGGTTCTTTCAGATAATTTACTATGGGACTTCTCCGATCTGTATCTGCCAAAGTATCAATATTCAGAACTTCGAATTCTTTCTGATCTGCATAACCCAGTTTCGAATTTTCCAAGTCTAATGGTGATAATTTGGTAGCCATTATTCTGCCTCTTGTTTCTATGAGATATTGGAGTTTTTCTCTAGATGTCTTATATCCTGAAGCTATTTGAGCCAAGTCATTTGCCTCCTGATTATCAATTCTGGGAATATGTTTTATATCCACATATTCAAATTTCTTGAGTAATCTGTTAGCAATAACGAAGTACATGATCAAATTTTCCTTGATACATTTGTATTCTTTGGTTATCTGTTTGATGACCAGCTCTGAGTCTCCCCTAATTTCGACTCTAGTTGTATTACAGTGATTTCTAGTAAACAACCGCTAGTCTTCCAATTTACTAATTATTATTGGTTACTTGCAGGATCGACTAGATTGATCCTAGAACACATGTGTCATAACTCATTTCCATGTTCATATCTATTATATTGATAGACTTATATTGCATGTTAAGTTCTAATATGAGATTCTTAGGAAAGATTTCTAAAATGGTCTATAGGAATAAACTAACTGAATGTAGGCAGGAAAGGCTTCGAATTAGGCTTGGGCTTGAATGTAAAAGATAAGTGTTTGGCTAAAAGGATAAAGTGAAAGTAAAGTTTCTAACGAAGTGACTGTGTTTAAAGGCAAGTAAAACAAAGAAATGCAAGGAAATCGAAGGATTTAAGGGGAAGAAATATTGTAATGGCGAACTAAATATAACAAGACTTGTATTGAAATTGTAAAAAAGTAATGATGTTCAATACGTACATTGTATCTTCTGACTCGTTTTCCTTAATTCACGGTAGTTTGAGTATTTTGAGATCTTTTAGTACATAAAAGTGAACATCCTAAATCTAACATAAGAACACCTATTTATAATGTCTTGACCCTAACGGTCCTATTCTAAAATCACACCACGTTCGAAGCATGCAGGCTTCCTATGTCTGCTGACTTCCACGCGTCTTCTAGAATGGCGCTCTTTATTTGAAATTCGAAATTTGTACCAATCGAAGCATCTTGTTCCTTCGTTGCTTTCGAAATAACCCAATTACCTAGACCGTTTCCAATTTCTGGCACCCTGACATAAAAGAGCTCTTTTATAATTCGAACACTAAAAGAAGTCCAAATTGAAATCTGCTGGAAATTGAATAATCCTTTAGCATAATGAATCCATATTTCCCACCAATATTGATATTAATCTCCTTAGGTACTTTTATTCAAAATATTATTTTGATAGTGGTTTCTTCCTTATTCAAAATAGCCAGCTAACAAATTGCCCCTCAAGAACATGTATTTCGATAGATATAAAGAAATACTTGTTTTTGACTCATCCAGGCTATTTCGAGAGTATAAAAACTCATGATGACCATACTGTACACGATGGTAGAGTAAGCGTCCTACTTTCTTTTCTTTTTCCAATTAGGGAGTTGCACGTATCCCACCTTTTTTTACAAAGGTCAAAAACTATTAAGCATGAGCAAGTTTGCTAAGTTGAAACGAAACGCCCCCTTCTGATTGTTGAATGTATTTTGTTAATGCTTTTTATAGTAAATGATTGAAAATAACCATTCTGGCACTTATAAATACCATTTTGGCTTCATGTTTATATATATATATATATATTTTATTATCCTATAGTGATTCTAACCTCTTGTAAGCATGGCTTATACCTTTTTAAGTATTTCCCATTTACCCTCAAGATTCTTCTATCTTCTGCTAATTCTTCTATTTCATAAGCATTATTCAAAAATGTTTTCAAAACTCGAATGGGACCCTCCCAATGGGGTGACCATTTACCTAATAATCTATTCATTTTATCCATGGGTAATATAACTTTCCATACCAGGTCATTGGTTGAGAACAACTTACTTTTAACTCTCTTGTTGTATGCTCTGGCTACTCTTTCTTTCTGTCTTCTCATAACTTCTAAAGCACGTAGCCTATCTTCATCCACATCCACTAATTCATTCATTCATCATTTTCCAATATTGATCAGTTGGTATTTAATTTTGTCTTTGGATTCTTATTGATTGTAAGTGTATTTCGACTGGCACCACTGCGTCATGTCCAAAGGTAAGTCGAAACAGAGTAGTGTTCGTTGCTTCTTTAGGAGATGTTCGACATGTCCACTAAGCTTGGTCCAAAGTTTTATGCCAATTTCTTGGCTTTCGTCCTACATGTTTCTTTATCAAACCTATTATGACTTTATTGGCTGCTTCTACTTATCCATTATCTTGAGCATAGTAAGGAGTTGACGTTAGTAATTTAAATCCCATTTCTTTTGCAAACTCTTGCATTTTTCGCCCTGTGAAAACTGAACCTTGATCTGTTGTGATACTTTCTGGTATTCCGAACCTATAAATTATTTGTCTCTGGATAAATTCCATAATGACCTCTTGATCAACGTTCACTAGAGGAATTGCTTCGATCCATTTTGTAAAATAATCTATACCCACAAGGATATATTTATGTCCTTTGGATGATGTTGGTCGAATTTCACCAATTAGATCTAATGCCCATCCTCTAAAAGGCCAAGGCTTAACAATTGAATGTAACTCACTTGCAGGAGCATGTTGAATACCTGCATGAACTTGGCATTGTTCGCAACCTTTAGCAAATTCTATGCAGTCTTTGAGCATAGTGGGCCAATACATTCCATATCGAAACAACAACCATTTCATTTTGTGACCTGCTTGATGTGCCCCACATGCCCCACTGTGCACACTGGATACTGCTAAATATGCCTCATTTTCTCCTAAACACTTAAGTAATATACCTTCTGTGGTTTTCTTAAAAAGTTCATTTCCTATTAGGACATAAGACAATGCCCTATATTTGATCCTTTTCTCTGTACTTACTGAAGGTTCTTTCAGATAATTTACTATGGGACTTCTCCAATTTGTATCTGCCAAAGTATCAATATTCAGAACTTCGAATTCTTTCTGATATGCATAACCCAGTTTCGAATTTTCCAAGTCTAATGGTGATAATTTGGTAGCCATTATTCTGCCTCTTGTTTCTATGAGATATTGGAGTTTTTCTCTAGATGTCTTATATCCTTAAGCTATTTGAGCCAAGTCATTTTCCTCCTAATTATCAATTCTAGGAATATGTTTTATATCCACATATTCAAATTTCTTGAGTAATCTGTTAGCAATAACGAAGTACATGATCAAATTTTCCTTGATACATTTGTATTCTTTGGGTATCTGTTTGATGACCAGCTCTGAGTCTCCCCTAATTTCGACTCTAGTTACCCCCAATTCTAACAAAGCTTCAAGTCCAACAATTAATGCTTCATACTCAGCTTCGTTGTTCGAACAAGGAGGGCCTTCTGACTTGTACTTGAATTTTGTTGGAATTCCCTCAGGAGAAATTATAAGGACTCCAACACCACTTCCATGTTTATGTGTTGACCCATCGAAGGATAATTTCCAAGGCTGGATCTCAACATAATCTAACGCGAAGTCCTCACTCACAAAGTGATCCACTATGAAATCTGAAACTACTTGTCCTTTCATAGCTTTTAAAGGCTTGAAGGTCAAATTGTACTCAGTGAGTGTTAAGGCCCATTTGCCAATCCTACTGTGCATGATTGGTTTTGAAAGCATATGTTTAATAACATCAAAGTGAGATGAAACATAAACATCAACTGGTTTAATATAATATTTAAGTTTTGTACAAGAGAAATACAGACAGAGGCATAGTTTTTCAATGCTACTATACTTAGCCTCTGCTTTATTTAGGACCCTACTAAGATAATAGATGGCTCTTTCGACGCCATCATCATTTTCTTGGGCCAACATACTACCTATAGTTACATTGGAGGCAGAGATGTACAACATCATTGGTTTATCTTTAGAAGGGGGTGCAAGTATAGGAGGATGCATGAAATAAGCTTTGATTTTCTCGAATGCCTCCTGATGTTGTGCAGTCCATTCAAAATTCCCTTGGTTGAGACGGAGGAGTGGAGAGAAAGCTTGAGTTCTCCCACTCAAATTAGATATGAATCTCCTTAAAAAGTTAATTTTACCCAATAGAGATTGCAACTCTTTCTTTGTTGAAGGAGGTTTCGTCTCCATAATAGCCTTCGTCTTGTTCAAGTTAATTTCGATCCCCTTCTTGTGGACCACAAAGCCTAGGAAATCCCCAGTCTGAACAAAGAAAGCACATTTAAGAGGATTCATTTTTAAGCCATGTTTTCTCATTCTTTAGAATGACTGGCAAAGGTGAGTCAAATGATCCTCATCAGAAACAGATTTGACTACTATGTCATCTATATAAATCTGGATAAATGACTCAATGAAATCATGAAAAATAGTGTTCATTGCCCTCTGATATGTTGCCCCAGCATTTTTTAGTCCAAAGGGCATAACTACCCATTCATAAGTGCCTAAGGCGCCTGGACATCTGAATGCAGTTTTGGGAACATCATCCTCAGCAATAAAAATCTGATTATACCCAGAGTATCCATCTAACATACTCAGGTATTCGAAACCCGCAGCAAAATCAATTAGCATTTCTGCTATAGGCATGGAATATTCATCTTTTGGGGTGGCAGTGTTTAAATCCCTAAAATCTATGCAAATTCGTAAAGAGCCATTTTTCTTAATAACAGGTACAATATTAGCAAGCCATTCTACATACCTTGTGGTCCTGATAAATTTGCATCGAAGGAGCCGTTCCACCTCTGCCTTTATTTTTGGGAGGATTTCTGGAGCGAATCGTCTAGGCATCTGCTTGATGGGCTTCTTTCCATCCTTGATTGGAAGCCTATGTTCTACCAGTTCCCTCTTTAAACCAGGCATTTCATCATAGTCCCAGGCGAAGCAATCTCTGTTTTGTTTGAGTATTTCAACCACTTTGCCTTTTAAATTGGGACTAAGTTTCGCACTGATGTATGTAATCCTTTTTTCAACACCATCCCCAATATCAACTTCCTCCAAAGGATATTGGGCCAGCATCTTAGCGCTTGATGACTCTGGATCCTTTTCGAACCCCAAGGGCTCTTGATCATAAATGGCATCTAGTCTTTGATCCATCGGCTCAGAAGTTTGTCCATCACATGGTGAGGACGAATGGTTTCTTTCAGGATTTGCTATTTCTTTTTTGTCTATGGCTTCGACAACCATGTTTTGTATTTCGGCTTCGAGAGCCGTTCTTCGTTTGTTCTCATCCAGATAGGCCGAAATCTTTTGGTAGTAATTTGATTCAGTCATAATAACATTCGCTTGCCCGCCAGTTGGCCGTATCGTCGAAGTCTCTCCATCTTTCTCAGTCACCTGCCCATCCCACATGATTTCCCTATCCCATTGGAATCCATTGGGACGCAAGGTTAGGGAATAATAAGCATTTTCATTAGGCTCAAAATATTCCTCAGGTGGGTGACATGGCCCTATGTTGGCCATATTTCTGTCGAAATTTCTTTTGTCCACATTGTTGATTTCTGCCATATAGTAACTTTGGTCTGCTTCTATATTTTCAACAATCCCATCATCTCTCCACAACACCAGCCTTTGATGCATTGAAGAAGGTACTGCTCTAACTCCATGGATCCATTCCCTGCCAAGCAACAGATTGTAATTTGCTTTTGCAGCAATGACCATAAACATTGTTGGCCTTGTGAGGGAACCAACTGTCAGGTTAACTTGTATTACTCCCAAAGTCTGGCCAACCTTCCCTTCATAATTCAAAAGCACCATGTTGTGAGGTCTAACATCTGAATCATGCATTCCTATTCTCTTTAGCATGAATTGGGGCATCAGATTGACAACAGCTCCACCATCTACCAGAACCTTGTTCACACCATATTGTTCCACCTTTGCCCTGATGAATAAGGGTTTGAGATGGTTTTTCATTCCTACGTCTGGCTTTTCAAAGAAAGCGTTCTGCTCTTCGACCGCTCCATTGTTCATCACATAATAGCATACTGGCCTATGTCTGGCCATTTCATTCTCATCAGTCCCCTCATCAGCATAAACCTTTGTTTCCTGATTGTACTCGCAAGGCAGCACCGAAACTACATTGCAGTTTGCATTAAAGAAGGATTCCCCCTCAAATTCGAAGGTATCGGTCATCAAGTCCTCTTCGTTCACAGCTTCCTTCTAAGTCCTATTTTCTTTAGTGTCCTTCTGTGGAGAAAAAAGTTTCCTGGATACTGGGGGTTTGCCCCCAGTCTGGTTCAGTAATGTTGGGTTATTGGTACTGGATTCTCCTACTCCCGTAGGTTTTGAATCCCTTGCAACTTTTTGGTTTCTCTAGTGTCTGCGCCACTGAGAGCGAGACATTGGGTTTCTGCCTTTATAATTCTCCAATCTTATTTCTTCCCTCCTGTTTGAATTGAATTGCCTCTTGTAAGCCATTGCAGTCCTGCCTCCTCCATCAAAACTGCGCCACTTTCCTTTTCCCTTATCAGCATTCACTTGCATCCATCTGTCAGTGGGGATTTATGCAGGTAGTTTAAAGGAAACTCTCTTTGCTCCCCTGGGATAAGGGCTATCTGGCCTCCTTGGCAAACTTCTGGTTGTGCTAACAAGATTCGAAGGCATTCCGCCTTGGTGCCCCTATCCCGAGGCAAACGAAATGCTCTCGAATGCTTCAGCCATTTCCTTATCATACACTGCTGCACATCTGGGACATGTTAAGCATTCTGTTCCAATCTTGTGGCAACGAACCAGGAATTCGAGCAGACTTTCATCAGCTTTTGGATAAACTTTGTATAGTTGGTTGTCTTGCCTCCAGTTGACTCATGTTCGTTCATGCAGGGCCCTTTCGAATTCAGCAGCAATTCTGGGGTTGCAGATGATACTGCACCTTGGTCATAGCAACTTTTCCTGATTTTTCTTATGATAGTGGAAGAGGTACTCACGCAAACCTGCGTCCTTTCTAGGTAAGTTCTCTCTTCTTTGTTCTCTTTCCCTCTCTAAACAGCATTCCACTTCTTCCATTTTAGCGTTAGGCTGTTCGAAGTCCACCATATTCACTCCCAGCATTTGGTCATAAAAAATTTTGACTTCTTCAAATTTCATCCTAAGACCTTCAGTGGCCTTAGCTAATTTTTTATCACTTAATATCTTTGCTTTGAGCACCTTTGGGAGGCCATCAGTAGCCTCTATTTCGTTTTTGATCAATGGGAGGCCATCAGTAGCCTCTCTTTCATTTTCAATTAAGATGAAGTCCCCATCCTCTTCGAATTCCTCCTTCGACTCAACTTTCCCCTCAGCAATTTCCACCACATTGATGTCTAGAGGTTCAGCATAGTTAGTCTCTGCCATCAGCAACGAATCAGTATCAACTTTCATTGGATTCTTTCCCTTGTCTGAGAACTTCAGCCTACCATCTTTGATTGTATTCTGTATCAGATCCCTGAAAAGAAAACATTGTGAGGTTTTATGGCCTAAAATGTTGTGATATTTACAAAAGCCCCTCTTTTTCCTTTGTTCCAACGGAGGAACCTTAAGGTTAGGAGGAACTATTAACTGGCCATCTTTAACAAGTAGATCAAATATCTCATCACATTTAGTTATATCGAAAGTATAGATTTTCTTGGGGAATTTATCATTCCTTTCACTTTCGACAGAATCCTTTCCATTGGAAGGAAGTAGAACTTTGCAAGCATAAGGGGGTGCTTCTTTTAGTTCTGCAAGATCTATTTCGAACTGATCGAAATCATAAGGGTCTTGAGGATCATCTATGTTTTCCTCTTCAGCCTCTATGTAGGCTATTCTCTCTTTCTTATGATTTTTACTAGCCCTGGCTTTTTCAGCTTTTAACCTTTCGACCTGACGCACTCTGTCTGCTAGTTGGGCCATATCTCTAAGAAACTGTGTATCCAATTTCTTTCGAATGGAATAATCTAGGCCCCAAGCAGCCATTTCGACCAATTCATGTTCAGGGACCACTGTGAAGCATCTGGATTTTAATAAACGGAACCTATTCAAATATTCATCTATTGGTTCTGTGAATTTTCTCTTAATGCTTGCTAGTTCCTTGAGACTGATTTTAGACTGACCCATGTAAAATTGTTCATGGGAAAGTCTTTCTAAATAAGGCCATGTGTCCGCAGATCCAGGGGGCAAGGTGGTGAACCAAGTGAAAGCGTTCTTTGTTAAAGAACTTGGGAAGTATTTTATCCTAAGATTTTCATGATTTGCTATATCTCCTGCTTCTGTTAAATATCTTGCTATATGTTCCACTGTTGATTCACTTGTATCTCCAGCAACTTTCGTGAATTTAGGAACTTTAACGCCCCTGGGTAATTCTGTTTGCAAAACATAATCTATAATAGGAGATGTGTAATTTGGCCTCCTAAATCCTGAATTTAAACCATTCTGGGCCATTATTCTTTCAATCATGGTGGTGAGGTTATTTTCTGCCACTAAATTGTCATTCCTAATTCTATGAACAATTTTGTCTGCATTTTGGTCCCTATTCACCATCATTATATGTCTAGGTTGTTCATTCTGAACTTCCTGAATTCCCTGGTCTCTTAATCTTACCCCTATATTTCTTTCTTCGACCACTTGTACAGGGGGTCGAATTTGTTCAATTATGGGTTCTTCATTTCGAATTACCACTGGGTTTTGCCTACGCCTTACAGGCGCATTAGGGGCACCAAAAAAATCTTCTATTCTGGCCATCTGGGCTGCATTTTCTTGGTTTGTTCTATTTATATTCTGGATTAGGGGATTGAAAATAGCATTCATTTCGCGGGCTAAGATTCCTATCATATCATGATTGTTATCATCCATATGTTGTCTAAGCGTTGCCTGACTATTAGTTGTAAGAGTAGGCAATTGGGTGAAGTTTCCTGTATTCTGGAAATTTGTACCCAAATGGTTCATTCCCGAACCAGATCCTTGGAGTGGGGACGAAGTTGTTGTATTATGTAACCCTGCCATAAAAGAAGTTGGCATCCCATACTGAGGATTTCTAGGTCTCAAAGGTTCAAAACCTGGAGGCCTAGGGGGGATCGAATACTGTTGATTCCCTATGTGTGGCGCAGTTTGCACTGAAGACACGTTTGATGGCATGTCTAATGTACTTACTGGGATCATATTCAAACTGCAAACAGGAATGGAATTGGAGGAATCAATCGAACTTGAAACGATTTTTGCAGCCCCCTGTGGGGGATTCTGTACCCCATCTTGGTTGGTTGTGTTAACCATTGTTTTGGTACGTTGTTTTCTGGGTATATGTGGATTGTTATTCTTTATTTTGCCGCTTCGAAGGTTCATGTACGGAAACGCGTTCCACACTCAGAAAATCCTAAAACTTCTCTAATATGTTTGATAAAACTTTTTGTTATGACACCGTCCCATCAGGTGTGCCAATTTGTTTACAGTGATTTCTAGTAAACAACCGCTAGTCTTCCAATTTACTAATTATTATTGGTTACTTGCAGGATCGACTAGATTGATCCTAGAACACATGTGTCATAACTCATTTCCATGTTCATATCTATTATATTGATAGACTTATATTGTATGTTAAGTTCAAATATGAGATTCTTAGGAAAGATTTCTAAAATGGTCTATAGGAATAAACTAACTGAATGTAGGCAGGAAAGGCTTCGAATTAGACTTGGGCTTGAATGTAAAGATAATTGTTTGGCTAAAAGGATAAAGTGAAAGTAAAGTTTCTAACGAAGTGACTGTGTTTAAAGGCAAGTAAAACAAAGAAATGCAAGGAAATCGAAGGATTTAAGGGGCAGAAATACTGTAATGGCGAACTAAATATAACAAGACTTGTATTGAAATTGTAAAAAAGTAATGATGTTCAATACGTACATTGTATCTTCTGACTCGTTTTCCTTAATTCACGGTAGTTTGAGTATTTTGAGATCTTTTAGTACATAAAAGTGAACATCCTAAATCTAACATAAGAACACCTATTTATAATGTCTTGACCCTAACGGTCCTATTCTAAAATCACGCCACGTTCGAAGCATGCAGACTTCCTATGTCTGCTGACTTCCACGCGTCTTCTAGAGTGGCGCTCTTTATTTGAAATTCGAAATATGTACCAATCGAAGTATCTTGTTCCTTTGTTGCTTTCGAAGTAACCCAATTACCTGGACCGTTTCCAATTTCTGGCACCCTGACATAAAGGAGCTCTTTTATAATTCGAACACTAAAAGAAGTCCAAATCGAAATCCGCTGGAAATTGAATAATCCTTTAGCATAATGACTCCATATTTCCCACCAATATCCAATATTGATATTAATATCCTTAGGTACTTTTATTCGAAATATTATTTTGATAGTGGTTTCTTCCTTATTCGAAATAGCCAGCTAAGAGGCATATGTCCAATTGGTAGGGTTATTGTTGTACCCCAAAATTTTCCCTCTCATTTCTCAAGGCTTTTTCTTACAAGGATTTCAAGGTTCAAGCTTGAACAAGTGCATTAGGATTTTCCAATACCAAAATTAAAAAGAAACTGTCAAAAAGGGAGAAAACAGATAAAAATAACATTTTGACAAATTTGGAGGAAAACAGGTCTCCTTCGATTCAGCACCCTTCGACTGACTCTTGGCCTCCTTCGAATGCAACTTGGGAATGTCCTTCATTTTGAACTTAAAGCCTCCTTCAAATGCAACTTGGGTACATCCTTCATTTGGATTGGAAACCTCCTTCGAATGCAACTTGGGTACATCCTTCGTTTGGATTTGAATCCTCCTTCGAATCCACTTGCACCAAGGGCCTCTTGCAGACTTTTCCTCTCACAAGTTTCGTTTGAGCCAAGAGATATCTTCATACAAGATTTGACTAAGTTCTTTCTTCCCTTGAAGGAACACCCTTCGATTCAGAAGCCATGAACTTCCCTCACGCTAAAAGGCAATGACCCCCTTTAGGATTGTTTCAATCCACATGCTTCGATTGGGCAACATGCTTCCTTCGAACACGAGCTTTCGATTGGGAAATATGTTTGTTTCAATCCAAGCTTCAACTGGGCATTAGCTTCCTTCGAGTAGGCTTGTTTTGACCACGAGCTTCGACTGAGGCAAAGGTTTCCTTCGAACAAGTGTGCTTCGATCTCATTCTTGCATTTGACTCAAGACCAAATCTCATTTGCCAGGCTATGTTGCTTCCGAATCTTTACATAATCAGAGGCTTGTACAAGGGTTTTAAAATTTGTCTTTTGGATAATACTATCCTTGGTTAAAGGCTACATACCCTTTTTCATAGAAAGTACTTTTATCACAAAAGCAGCTTTCCACCTGAATTTCGTCTGAACGAAAAGCAGGGCCAGAGGCACAAGTCTAATCAACTGCCAACAGGCCCCCACATGTACTTTCACGTTACCCATTATTTTATCATTTCTTTGTGAGGCTGGCTTTGGACAACATATCCATTCTTCCTCTATAAATAAAGGAATTTTTTACAAAGCTAGAGAGGATCTTTGGACCAGAGGAACGAATCTCCCAAATTTTCTCAAACACAACAAATCTCTCAAGTCCCTTCAACACTTGTGACAACAAACCCAGAATCACATACTTACTTCCTTCGATTCTGAAGAACAAGTAATCTTCAGTATCCTTCGAATTCAGTTTGGAAAGAAACATAAGACTTGTTTCTTTCCTTCCTTCGAATCCAGCATTCCAAGCACAGTTGTTGGCCCCCTCTTTCAAATCCAGAACCCCGGGCCTCCACTCAAGGTCCCACACCCATTCAAGGCCTCCATCAAGGTAAGTCACCCTTACCCTTGAACATTTCATTTCATGTCATAACATGTAAATAATCTTTTCGTTCGTTTCAAGCATGTATATACCATTGTTCCTTTCGTTTCCACCCTTTTAACATGTTTTTTAGAGTCAACCCTTTCGTTTTGCTTTCTGTTTACCTGAACTAGATTTAACTATTAAACTGTTTGCAAGACAAATACTATCATGGCCTCAAGCCATGTTGCCATTTAACGCTTTAAATGAAAGAAATAGGAAACAGGAAATAGGAAACAAAGCTTCTGGCTTCTACCCTTTTTCTCCAGGTCAAACGAAAGAGACAACCAGGAGGAAAACCATGTTGATTTCTAGGCCCAGACGAAAAGCATGCCTTCACTGATTCCAAGCTCAGTCGAAAGACATTCCCTCACTTCTTTCAACCTCCAGTCGGAGAAGGAAATAAAGCAGAACCAGAAGGCTTCGTCATACACATAATTATCCAATCGAAGGCCATGACCTCACTGGTGCTAGCCCCAATCGAAGGAGGCCAACAGAATGCAAGTCGAAGGGTGCCACTGTTTGATTCGAAGAGCTCATTTTCCTTTCTTTTATTTTGTTTTTGCCTTTACATTTTCATTCCTTTCAATATGGTTGTAATAGTGTAGGATATTTATTTCTTGCATTTTTATTGCTTTATACAAATGCTAGTAATTAGGTGTGTATGGAAAGCTAAAACCAACAAGTAGACAACCCCTAATCAAAGACTAAATGCATGCAAATCAAACACATTATTCACACTTGCACCTCTAGGGTAACCTCGCTGTTGCCTCGGAAAATGCCATCATGTCCCTCGAGTATGAGACACTCTAGCAAATGTCCCTTCGATAAACAAAGATCGTAGTCCCTCGATGTTGCCTTCGATAAAACGATCTCGTCCCTTACAAAATTGCTAGAGCGTCTCACAAGTTGCCTTCAATGATTGTATACGATGACCCGCGCCCGTCCCGTTTAACATCCTAACGCAAGGTTGTTCATCAAACACAATGGTGAAACAACACTGTTAAAAGGGTCAAAAACATAAGAAAAATCTTTGGGTAAAATAGGTAGACAACTCTTAGTTACTTGATCAAAAATCTTGCAAAACATCCTTTCCATTTTTCAAACACACTTCACAACACAAGCTTCAAAAACAATTTCAAAACAATTTTCAAAACATTGAATTATCTTTTCAAAAAGACATACACCTTTGTATATATTCAAACAAGAATCATTACAAAGGTTTCCTAGACAAAGCATCTTTTTCAAAACATTTTCAAAACCACACACAAAGCACCATTTCAAGCAATTGAAAAGCAAAGGCAAGTGATCTAAAACAAGTAACTAAGAGCCCATGGATAACCATGGATAGAAAGGGTGCTAATACCTTCCCTTTCTATAATCTACTCATCGAACCCAAGAAAACATCTCAAAGGTCTTTCCTGTGCTTTTTGACCTTTCCTTAGGATAAAATAAAAAGTCGGTGGCGACTCTTGCTAAACCGAAACATTTGCGAACACGAACGCAAAATTCAAGTCAGTTCTCCCACCGTATCACAGAACTGGCGACTCTGCTGGGGAATTTTCTAAAAGTGGGGTTACCTTAGGGTTTTAGATCACCTTTACATGCTTACCTTGATTGCTTTGATTGCTTTACTTTTTGGGTTCCTTGCTTGGGTTTGTTTTAAATCCTACACCCGAATTTGGGGGCACCTTTTAGGTAAGTAGCAATAAACTGTGAGGGAACTGTGCGGGGTATACCGACATGGTTGAAGCAGTAGCTACGTTAGTGTGACATATTTGTGGGTACCGGTAGCCTTTGAGTTAATCAAAGAGAATACGGGGCCGCTGAGTGATGTCATGAAGCACTAACGAACTCTTAGAACCTTACTTGACCATCTTGGCCTTTTTAGGGGTAGTGAGATGACCGACTTTGGTGCAGTCCGAAGTTGGTAGATACTCGATACTACACTCATTGAGGATTGTTTTCTTGGAATATTTTTGTCGCCAGTCAAGTCGCTAAACCAAAACAATGAACATAGAAAATAATCCAGTGATATTGAGCTCTTTCGAACCCGGTTTCTATTTTAGGACACGTTTGAGCCAACTAACTTCAAGAGGTTACTTACCTACAAATCCCATACAAGCCTAAACCTAAGGACTTGTTTGCTTTATGTGAATATGACTAACTGTATATACACTTGCTTACTTTTGCATACATGTACATAACATCATAACACCACACCATAGCATTTTTTACCATAACCATTTCAAGGATCTCGAGGGTCTTTTGATGCAGGGTCACGTTGAACCAGACATCTACCAAAAGGCGAGAGGGTCTTCCTCTGAACAAACAACGTCAAAGATCAAGTGCAACAACTTGAATCAGGGGATATGACCCACTTGACATGGTGAGCTTGATTCTAGTGGAAAGACATCCACCGATACAAAGCTCTCCAATCAAAGATGTTGATCGAAGTTCAATCTCTAACATTTTCTTGTGTTTATCCCGCGAGATCCTTGAAAACATGTATCCACATATCATGCATCACATCATGACAGATTTCTCCCATACAGGTCTCCTTATCTTCCTACTGTTTATTTCAGTAAGGTGGATATGGAACAAACAGTGAAAGATCTCCAAGCTCAAAACGCTCAATTCCAACAAATGCTTCTGACTATGGGTAAAGGGCAAGAGGATCTGAAAGCTCTCCTTCTCAAAGACAAGAATAAGAAGTCCAAGAAGGCAGCGGGCATCCTGAACTTTAAAAGAATACCTAAAAACCTAGATCTTTCAACTCCATCCAACATAGGGGATAGTCTTGAAGAAGACCACAATTTGGAGATCGATGATGTTGAAGCTGACTACTCCGAAGAACAATATCCTCCCGCTGTTGACAAGTACAAACAGTTGGAGGATCGCCTCAGTGCTATGGAGATTCAACAAATACCTGGCTTGGATTTAGGAGACATGGGTTTAGTTTCTGGGTTGGTCATCCCGCCAAAGTTCAAAGTCCCTATCTTTGTCGTGTACGATGGAGTCTCTTGCCCTAAGATGCACTTAAAGTCTTATGTCCGTAAGATTCAACCATACACAACTGATCCAAAGCTTTGGACCCATTTCTTCCAAGAAAGCCTGGTAGGGACTCAACTCGAGTGGTTTTATCACTTGGAGAGTTCTCGCATCCACACCTGGGAGGATTTAGCTGCTCATTTTTACAAACAGTATCAATACAATGCTGATCTTGCACCAACTCGTGTGCAATTGCAGAACATGACCATGGGTTCCAACGAGAACTTCAAGGGATACGCTCAAAAGTGGAGAGATCTGGCTGGTAGGGTACAACCTCCTTTAACTAACAGGGAGCTGATTGACATCTTCATGGGAACTTTGACAGGGCCTTTCTTCAATCACTTAATTGGAAGCTCTTTAGCCGGGTTCACCGAGTTAATACTAGCCGGCAAAAGGGTCGAAGCTGGCATCAAAAGTGGAAAGATCCAAGGAGCTACACCCTCTGATGCCCAGAAAATACCCTATAATGGGAAGAAAGAGTCCAATGTTGTGAACAGTAAAAAAAGTCACCGCGACCGACACGTAGGGGCAGTCCTGGTCTCTGGTTCTGCACACACCGACAACAACAAAAGGGAAATCAATGAAGGCCAGATGAGCCTAAAAGACAGTTCACCAACATCAACATGCCGTTGTCTCCAGCGTTGCAACACTTGTTAAGGATGAATCTAATTACATTGATAGGACCTCATCCAAACCCCAAGACTTCTTCTCCTAACTACAATCCTAATGCGAAATGTGCTTATCATTCTGACAGTCCTGGGCATGATACTAACAATTGTTGGGCATTGAAGTACAAGACTCAGAATTTGATTGATGCCGAGGAGATTGAGTTTGGTCCTCCAGAGACTCTAGCATAATCACTTCTCCCTTGACGAATCATTGAGAGCGTCTTTGTTTCTTTGAATTTTCAAGTTGTAATTTCTTTTATTATTCAAACAATTATATGTTGATGTCAAACTCTGTTTCATTAATGCATTGCATATGTTTGTCTTGAATTCATCCATTCATTTTCACTATTCTTAAACTATGCTTTCTACTTTCTTTATGATATTTAACTCTTGATAAAAAGCTACAAGCCTTTAGAGGGAGGATGACGAAAACAATGCCATAATCTTATACAATATGCTTTTGAACAGACCTTGCTGACGATGTACAAGCATTTCTTTCAAATCCTAAACACTGGAGTTATAAGGAAGATAATCCCTAGTCAACCCCCTTCGAGCCAAAGAAGTAGAAGTTTTCTGTTTTAAACACAAATTGAAACCTTTGATTAAACCTGGGGCAGGGTAGTCTCTCAGTTAATTCAAAAAAGATGCGCATTGAAGTTGCAAACTCTCAGTTCGTAATACAACGAATAACATCAAAAACATTCCTTTGGAACCAAAAGACAATGATGGTTCCTTATCTCATAGACAGTCATTATCTCTCAAAAGAGAAAATCCCATTGAGCCAAAACCTATAAAGGAGGCTTAAGAAAGCTGGGGCATCCCGCTGACTGTAATCTCAAAAACAGGAACAGTCAGGCAAAAGTTAGGGATAACAAATCAAAAGAAAAAGGTCATTATAAATCCTCAACAACATGAAAAATGTTGCAAAAATGATGACTGCCTACAATAAACTCAACTGGTGTGGACCATCACCAAAATGTCGTTCCAAACTCGAATAGAGTTTGACGCACAATTAACTGAGTCTAGGACTGAAGGACATCACGAAGAGCGGGTGGTAACAAATATACTTTGAGCCTTTATCCTTTGTTTCTTAAACTATGAACCAAGCCACGTTACAACCCTTCAAAAGTCCTAATTGAAGCATGGGTTAGTTCGAAAGCGTACTGTTACAAAAGGTATCCTGACTCCTGTAAGGCTTTGCCCAAAATCCTGAGTTAAGTTTTTCTTACAAAACTTCTTTACTTGCTAAAAATGCATTTTTCAAAACTTCAAGACAAGCATAAACTTTGCATTACTTGAATATAACTGCTTTCATATGGCTAATTGTTTGACAGCAGGGAAATTCACACAATGAATATCCAGTGAACGAAATCTCTCTCAGTAAACAAAATCAATTCAAGAAGGATGACACTTCCATTGACAAATCTCCTATCAACAAGGGGACATGACATGTCACTATCCAGCACACCCGGGGCAGTCCAGTCAAGATTCCAAGAAATCTCTCAAGAATTGCAAAGTAACCAGGGGAAAGTCTCCATCTCCATCACTCGGGGCATTGAACGTTAATCCCGACAAAGGGTTGCGTATAATCAAACTTTTTGGCAATGCCACAAACATTCGCTACTAGGGGCAGTGATAAATCTCCCCAAAATCCTTCTCATAGGATGACTCCCAGTCAGAGTTTCAATCTCTGATAACCTCTTCCTAGCTAAGTCGACCTCAAGAATCATCGAGGATTTTTCTCTAGTAAAGTCGCCGCCTCTCCAATAGACTGAGCAATAGGGTTTATTTCCCCAACATTTGTCAAGGATTTATTCTCCAAAACAAATTACATTTCAAGTTGAAAGGTCGTTCAAAATTTCCTTCATCACCTGCTGGAAGTTACGATCATCATTAAAAAAATTTCATCACCTGTTGGAAATCACAGCCACAAACAGAATAACAGACAACTGAAGCTCCTAAAAATCTGCTTTCTCATCCTTGAAACCCCAGTAGATTGGCATACAACCCAAACTCCTAATTTCCCCAAAAGTGGTCCCAGGACTTCTCATTTTCAAGGATCAAAGGATTTTCAATCCCCAGCGACAGTCAAGGATTTATTTTCCCCGACAGCAGTCAAAGATTTTATTATCTCCAGCCATCCAGGATTTATCTTCCTCAGCAAGACAGCTCATCGGCCTACATACGCATACATCACATTCATAAATCATGAGCATTGACAAAACACATATATTGCATCATGCATTTCATGCAACATAACTTTGTGTTTCAATTAACAATTTACCTTTTTTAGCAAAAGGTCGACAACAACTTTTTTAAGTTCCAGATTAACACCTGTAACAAACCAGGACAACTATCTACTTGACCATCATTAGGCAACCCTACACCGGTTTCTTCTCAATTCCAGATGTAGTTTTACACTGACTCACCATGAAGCAACCCTACACCGGTTCCTTCTCAATTCCAGATGTAGTTTTACACTGACTCATCATGAAGCAACCCTACACCGGTTCCTTCTCAATTCAGATGCAGTTTTACACGGACTCATCATCAGGCAACCCTACACCGGTTCCTTCTCAAATTCGGATGTAGTTTTACACGGACTCATCATGAGGCAACCCTACACCGGTTCCTTCTCAAATTCAGATGCAGTTTTACACGGACTCATCATCAGGCAACCCTACACCGGTTCCTTCTCAAATTCAGATGCAGTTTTACACTGACTCATCATCAGGCAACCCTACACCGATTCCTTCTTAAATTCAGATGCAGTTTTACACGGGCTCATCATGAAGCAACCCTACACCGGTTCCTTCTCAAATTCAGATGCAGTTTTACACTAACTCATCATGAAGCAACCCTACACCGGTTCCTTCTCAAATTCAGATGCAGTTTTACACGGACTCATCATCAGGCAACCCTACACCAGGTCCTTCTCAAATTCCAGATGCAGTTTTACACTGACTCATCATGAAGCAACCCTACATCGGTTCCTTCTCAATTCCAGATGCAGTTTTACACAGACTTATCATCAGGCAACCCTACACTGGTTCCTTCTCAATTCCAGATGTAGTTTTACACGGACTCATCATGAAGCAACCCTACACCAGTGATAACGCAATTTTATATAGTATATTTGATTTAATTTTCATAGGTAATGTTAGTATTTTTATTCAATTATTTCATTTTTTATTTCCATATTACGCCGGTATTTTTATTGTTTCAGGTATTTTACTTTAATTAGACAAATTGAGCAAAGTGAAGAAATTCAAAGAGTTATTGGACTAAGTGTGCAAGAAATGAAGAGAAGGGGTGTGCAAAGCAATAATGATGGATCAAAAGGTTCTATTATCTCCAAACAGGCCCAAACGAATTCAGACCCACGCAAGCAAGAAAACCCTAAAAGCACATGCAAGAGTGAGACGCATGTCTCAACTCTTCTCCTACAATTGAGGCGCCCGCCTCGGACTTTCCCCTTAGTGGGAGGCGCCCGTCTCAACGTGGTCAATGGAGAATAAGTCAATTGAGGCGCCCGTCTCAACGTGGGCAAGGAAAAACGAGAAATTAAAGGACAAGTGGGACACAAAAATATCTCAAGAGGTGGTTACGTTTGAGGACTATAAGAGGACATTAGGAAATGAAAATTGGGACCGTTTTTGCTTAGAATTTTTTCCAGTTTTCAGAATTTTTACTTTCATCGCATTTACTAGTTTCCATTGTAATTCAATTCCTAGTAGTTATTTTTTCCAGCTAGCTTCTCTTCCTTTTCGATTACTTAGAATTTATTTCCGTTGAAGAACGAGGATTCTGTACGGATTGATTCAAGCTTCAAGGATTGTTTCCAGCATTATTTAATTCAGGTTCCTTATTTATATCGCTTTAATTAACTATTTGCATGAGAATATTTATTTAGCCATGAATTTATTTATGATTGTTAATTCCTTTAATGTATCCATGTCTGTTTTTATGAGTATGTCTGGCTAAATTATTTAAATATCGGTATGTAACGAGTTAATTTGAATGGATCCGGAATAAACAGGCTTGATTATATTTTATAAAATAAACACTTTTTCTGATTTAGTTATCTAGTTTATTTTGTTAAAAAGGTTTAGAAACCAACAGAGCGAAAGTTTGAGGTTAATAAACCTACTAAGATTAGAAACCAATAGAGCGACAGTTTGAGGTTTAGAATCAGATAGTAGATACTAGGTATTGTTTTTAAAGACTGCGACAGCGTTTTAAAACCAATTAAACTTTATTTATTTTCAAAAAGTAATTTTAAAATCAATGGGATAGCGAAAGCATACATCAGAGTTTAAAATTATAATTTACTTCAATAGAGCGAAAGTTTGAGAATAGATTTTTGAATAAATACTTTTTGCTGAAAAAGATATTATTATCATTTTTAGAAAACGAGCCTGTGGAAAGCCGGATTCTTTAGTGTTAACGAAGTACATACCGATATTCGCATTATTATTATTTCAATTAGAATTAAGTTTTATTACCCAAAAAAATTCCCCAAATTAATTATTCGATAGCTATAGCTTTACACAGTAGTTTAGGTTACGTTAGTTCAATTTATAGTCCCTTAGGTTCGATATCTTTTAAAACTACGCGATAGGGTTGTATACTTGCAGTCTCCCGATTAATTTAGACGATAAAGTCGTGATCAAGTTTTTGGCGCCGTTGCCGGGGACTATTTAAGTTGATATCGTAATTTTATTACGAAGTATAGACTATAGCAACTATTTCTTTTCCCTCTGTGTATGCCAAATACTCGCTCTCAAGGCGCCTTTGCATATACCTATATATGATATCGAGCGTTACCTTAGATTAAGGAGACGAATTCAAGAGTATTTAGAACGCAACAACCTTCCTCCGACCAAACTTCCTGACGTTGAAGAACTCAAGAAGATGGCTGGTCCTGATGCTTCTGCTCCTCGTCCTCTTAAGGATTACGCTGTTCCTTCTCAAGCAGAGCCTCATAATAGTATTGCTGCTCCTGCTATCGCTCGAAACGATTTCGAGCTAAAACCTTCGCTTCTTTCCGCCGTTCAGCAGAACCAATTTTCTGGAGCTCCTACTGACGACCCGAATCTTCATCTGTCAGTGTTTGTGCAGTACGCAGACACTGTGAAAGCGAATGGTGTTAACCCCGAGGCGATACGATTGCGCCTATTTCCTTTTTCTCTCAGAGACAGAGCGCGCGCATGGCTCCAATCTCTTCCTTCCAACTCAATCACCACATGGGATGAGTTGAAGAAAGTCTTCTTGGCTAGATATTTTCCTCCAAGCAAAACTGCTATGCTAAGAGCCAATATCAACGGTTTCAGACAAAAAGACAATGAATCACTCTTTGAAGCTTGGGAACGTTATAAGGACATGCTTAGACTTTGTCCTCATCATGGTTTAGAAGAATTGCTGATCATTCACACGTTCTACAATGGTCTCTTGTATAATACGAGATTGACTATAGACGCCGCAGCTGGTGGCGCACTGATGAATAAACCATATACTGAAGCAAGACAACTTATCGAAAGCATGGCTCAAAACCATTACCAATGGGGTACGGAGAGAGTTAGCGTAGAGAAATCTCAAACGAAAGGTGCCATGGTTCAAGTGAATAGTCTGGATCAAGTCAACACTAAAGTGGAAGCTCTCACTCAAAAGCTCGAGAATCTTACCACCGCTCCCGCAGCTACCGTTGCTGCAATTGCTCAAACTTGCGACTTATATGGTATCCAATCACATCTTGCTCCAGAATGCCCACTTTTAACAGAAGTTCCAGTTGAACAAGCGAATTACGTACAGGGTAATCCTTACAGCAACACATATAACCCTGGCTGGAAGAATCATCCTAACTTTTCATACAAGAGTAACAACGCGTTATACGCACCTGGACAAGCTCCTGCTACACCACCTGGTTACCCTAAGGCTATTCCAAATCATCCTAATAATGGTCCTAACACGTCTAATGCTCCTAGGAAGTCTAATTTGGAAGTCATGATAGAGCATTTCATCGCTACTCAATCCCAAACCAATAATACTCAATCCCAGACTAATAAGGATGTTCAAAATCAGAATATACACATTAATGAGCAGATTAAGCAATTATCTAACAAGCTTGATGCTTTAGCTACACATAATAAAATGTTAGAAACACAAATCTCTCCGGTAGCTCAACAACAAGCGGCTTCTGCTGCTCCTACTGGCTCATTTCCTGGACAGCCTCAACCTAATCCCAAAGGACATGCAAATGTTGTTATCTTAAGAAGCGGAACAGAGTATGATGGACCTGTAGATCCCAGAAATAATAGCCCAGCTATGCAACAAAATTATGATAAACAATCTGAAACTAAAGATAAAGAAGAAAAGGAAAATCAGAGAGATAATAATGAAGATACCACGCAAAAAGATGAAACTTATGTACCCCCACCACCTTATAAGCCTCGTATCCCATACCCTCAAAGGTTAGCTAAAACTAAGAATGTGGGTCAATTCAAGAAATTCGTGGATCTTCTGAAACAACTTAATGTTACAATTCCTTTTACCGAAGCTATAACTCAAATGCCCTCCTACGCTAAATTCCTTAAAGAGATTCTATCCAATAAGAAAAAGCTAGAGGATAATGAAACTGTCATGCTTACTGCTGAATGTAGTGCAATTATTCAAGACACAATGCCTCCTAAACTCAAAGACCCTGGAAGTTTCTCTATTCCATGTGTAATTGGCAAATTTGTCATAGATAAAGCTTTATGTGATCTTGGAGCCAGTATAAGTGTGATGCTGTTATCTATATGCAAGAAACTTGAAATGGGAGAACTCAGACCAACCAAAATGTCCGTTCAATTAGCAGATAGGTCAATTAAATATCCTGCAGGAGTTCTCGAGAATGTTCCTGTACGCATTGGCCAATTCTATATACCAACCGATTTCATTATCATGGACATAAGGGAGGACGAAGTTACCCCAATCATTCTTGGAAGGCCTTTCTTAGCTACAACCGGTGCAATTATAGATGTAAAAAGAGGAAAACTTACTTTTGAAGTAGGTGAAGAGAAAATCGAATTTATCCTCTCTCAATTCCTAAAAGCACCTGCAATTGAAGATACTTGTTACTTCATGGATATCATCGATGAATGTAGAAAAGAAGCTGAGCTTGAAAATGAAGACAATCTCGATGAAAATATGAGTAGTAATCTAAGTGAATGCTTAGTTATAGCACCAGATCCTACACAATGTTTAAGGAAACCATCCCTAGAACTCAAAACACTTCCTAAAAATCTAAGATATGAATTCCTAGATCCGGAACTCGAACGACCAGTGATAGTCAACGTAGAACTTGGCGAAACCGAAACTGAAAAACTTTTACAAACTCTGAGAAAATACCCAACAGCCTTAGGATATAATATCACTGATCTTAAAGGAATAAGTCCCTCTATCTGTATGCATCGCATTATGCTAGAAGAAGATTGTAAAACTTCAAGAGAACACCAGAGGAGACTAAACCCGATTATGAGCGAGGTTGTGAAAAAGGAAGTTATGAAGTTGTTAGAAGCAGGAATCATATATCCTATATCTGATAGCAAATGGGTTAGCCCTGTGCATGTTGTACCTAAGAAAGGAGGTGTCACAGTAGTCGAAAATGAGAAAGGAGAAATCATAACTAAAAGAGTCGAATCTGGATGGAGGATGTGCATTGATTATCGCAAACTTAACAAAGCCACCAGAAAAGATCATTTCCCTTTACCATTTATTGATCAAATGTTGGAACGTTTAGCTAGACACTCTCATTTATGTTTCTTGGAAGGTTATTCAGGTTTCTTCCAGATACCTATTCATCCTAATGACCAAGAGAAAACAACTTTCACGTGCCCTTTTGGAACCTTTGCTTATAGAAGAATGCCATTTGGTTTATGCAATGCTCCTGCAACTTTTCAAAGATGTATGATGGCAATATTTGCTGATTTTCTGGACAATATTATGGAAGTCTTCATGGACGATTTTTCCGTCCGTGGACAAAGCTTTGAAGAATGTTTAGAAAATTTAGAAAGGGTATTAGAACGTTGTGTGAAGGTTAATCTAGTGCTTAATTGGGAGAAATTCCATTTTATGGTACAAGAAGGAATTGTTTTAGGACACATTATATCCAAAAGAGGAATTGAAGTCGATTCTGCTAAAATCGAAGTTATTGAGAACCTTCAACCTCCAAAAACTGTTAGAGAAATCCGAAGCTTTTTGGGACACGCCGGTTTTTATCGACGATTCATTAAAGATTTCTCTAAGATAACTAAACCCCTAACTGAGCTATTAATGAAAGATGCTGAATTTATCTTCGACGAAAAATGTTTAGAAGCATTTCAAACACTTAAGAAAGCATTAATTTCTGCGCCTATAATGCAAACTCCAGATTGGAATGAACCTTTTGAAATAATGTGTGACGCAAGTGACTATGCCGTAGGAGCTGTTTTAGGACAGCGAAAGGATAAAAGACTCCACGTCATATATTATGCAAGCAGAACCCTGGACGAAGCACAGATGAATTATGCTACAACCGAGAAAGAATTCTTAGCAGTGATCTTCGCATTAGACAAGTTTCGTTCCTACTTAGTAGGATCCAAAATAATAATATACACTGATCATGCTGCTATTAGATATCTCCTAGCCAAAAAGGACGCTAAACCTAGGCTCCTGAGATGGATATTGCTACTGCAAGAGTTTGATTTAGAAATCAAAGATAAGAAAGGAACCGAAAACGTGGTAGCAGATCATCTCTCTAGACTAGAAAATCTTAAACATGAACAAGTGCCGATCGATGATGAATTCCAGTATGATAAACTAATTGCCCACTTGGAAGACACAGAACCAGATAAACTCATGGAAACCACCTTAGCCGTCTCCTCAGTGCCTTGGTATGCCGATTTCGTAAATTACCTCGCTGCAGGCGTTTTACCACCTGAACTTACCTACCAACAGAAGAAGAAATTCTTCCATGATCTTAAACAGTATTATTGGGATGAACCTTTAATTTTCAAGAGAGGTCCCGATGGAATTTTCCGCCGATGTGTGCCAGAAGAAGAGATTGAAAACATTATAAAACACTGTCATTCTGCACCTTACGGAGGACATGCGAGTACATCCAAAACTTGTGCAAAGATTTTACAATCCGGTCTCTATTGGCCTAATTTATGGAAAGACGTACATGCCACCATCTTAAAATGCGACCGGTGTCAACGCACCGGTAATATATCTAGACGTGACGAAATGCCACAAAAAGGCATTTTAGAAGTCGAAATCTTTGATGTGTGGGGGATAGACTTTATGGGACCCTTTCCATCTTCATCCGGTAACAAGTATATACTCGTGGCTGTGGATTATGTCTCAAAACGGATCGAAGCTATAGCTTCTCCAACAAATGACACCCGAGTGGTAATTAAGTTGTTCAAGAACATAATCTTTCCTAGGTTCGGTGTACCCAGACTCGTTATAAGTGATGGTGGATCTCATTTCATTTCCAAAATCTTTGAAAAATTATTAGGAAAATATGGAGTTCGACATCGCATAGCTACACCTTACCATCCTCAAACTAGCGGACAAGTTGAAGTTTCAAATCGCGAGATAAAACAAATCCTCGAAAAAACTGTCGCTACGTCCAGAAAGGACTGGTCCTTTAAACTTCACGAAGCTTTATGGGCTTATAGAACTGCCTATAAAACTCCCATCGGTACCACTCCTTTCAAGCTTATTTATGGTAAGTCATGCCATCTCCCAGTTGAGTTAGAACACAAGGCCTATTGGGCCATTAAGAATCTGAACTTAAGTTACACTGCCGCTGGAGAGAAGCGTATCCTGGATATTAATGAATTGGAAGAACTTAGACAGGATGCGTACGAAAATGCTAGGATTTACAAAGAGCGCACAAAGAAATGGCACGATAAGCATATATCTAGGAAGAATTTTAACATAGGTGACTTGGTATTACTATTTAACTCACGATTAAAATTATTTCCTGGAAAATTATGATCTAGGTGGTCCGTACCTTTTGAAATTACTCGAGTTTATCCAAGTGGTGCAATAGAGATTAAGGGACCTTCAATTGAACCGTTTATAGTAAACGGGCAGCGTTTAAAACATTACCATCTAACTAAACTCGAGGGAACTTCTCAAACGATAAATCTAGACGAGCCACACGCTCGATTAGAAGCCTAGTTTTTAGTTTTATTTGTCGAGCTTACGACATAAAACAAAGCGCTTTGTGGGAGACAACCCACCGTTTCTTTTTTTATTTATTTTTTATTTTCCTTCTTCTTATTTTTCATTTCTTCTTAGTCTATTATTTTTCATTTCCTCTTTGTCTTATTTCTTTCTATTCTATGTTTTTTTTTTCTTCTTATCGGCATTTTGGCCAATGCTGATCTTCTTTATTTTTCTTCTCTTCAGGCTATTTCTTGCTACTTATTTCTCTTCCCGCTATGTCTCGAGTTGACAATATGCCAGTTAGTTTCAGAGGGAGAAATCAACGCACCAAATATGGAGTTTTATCCGAGCGTGAGATGTTACCTACGATCTACCCTCATCACGGTGCTATGACTGCTCTTGGTATTCGTGATAGTGTGCTTTTTCTGCTGAATCAGGTTGGGTGGGATAGTTCACGCTTGATGACTTGCTATGCCACTTATCGGAACCTTACCTTGGAGTTCCTCAGCTCTTTGATGTACTTTCCTACTCATGGGTTCGCTTTACGCTGTGGACTTATTATCTTCAGACTTTTTGGCATCACTTTCAAGTTTAACCATAAAGAATTGGGTGAGCTTCTTGGTTTTCCTAATGGCATAGGAGTTTATCATGAAACTCAGGAGGAGTGTCTTGGATTTAGAGAGCTTGACTATTTTTGGGGATCTATTTCTGGAATCCTTAACCCTGAGCCCGAGGACTTTGTATCAGAGAATATCCACAATCCGGCCTTCAGGTATTTCCATAAGATTCTGGCCCAATTTTTGGAAAACCCCAGAATGTCACCACTGTTTCTAAAGATGAGCTTTTTATCATGTATTGTGCTTCGCAAAACCGTCCGGTTAATGCGGTCACTTATCTGATATGTACCTTTGTGGATCTCATTGATACTGATCATGCACCCATTCGGATGGGAGGTCTCGTCACTATGATTGCAAATGTTGTTGGACCTCGACAATCCTTTAAGCATCTGAATGCTTTTACGGGTATTACTTGCATGACCATCGAGTTCTGTTTCAACACTGGTATAATTGGTGATCTTGGCCCGACTCAGTTTACCTTGTTGATTAATGGTCAAGTTATGCAGCTGTTTACCTTGCCTAACCCTGCTACGAGTGTGCATAACAAAGCCAACTGGCTTTTTGGTCTTGATCAGCAGCCTTCTCCGCCCCGCACTCCTGAGACTCCGCAAGATTATGAGGTTTTGGAAGATTCTGAGGAAGATCCCACTGCTCCTTCAGGTTATTATGATATGGGCCCTCCTCAGCACGATTCTACCGCTCACTCTGTTGCTCCTGACACCGTTATGCATGAGGCTCCTACCACTGATTATGCCTGTGTCATCCACGCTCTCCAGGTGGAACATCAGTCTTTGAGGGACGATTTAACTAGTTTGCGAGCAGATTTCTTTGGTTTTATGGATACTGTTTCTGCGCAATTTCAAGAAGTCTTCGCTTACTTTCATTCTTCCTCCGTTCCTAAGGCAGGACCATGTAGTGGCTAGAGCTTTTAAGTAGTTCATTATATTTAGCTTAGTTTGATTTTGTTAGGAATTACAATATTTTCGTTATGTTTTTATGTTTTACTTTCCAGACACTTGATTCTGAAAATTGTAAGCAACTTTGGTCATCATTTTATAAAAAAAGTCGTTCATGTTATTTTCCTATAATTATATTGCAGCTTAATATATTATATCATATAAATTTTTTTTTATAGGAATACTAGTATTATTACATGCATACTGTCAATCACGCTTTTGCCTGTCCCCAACAAGCTGAGACGCACGCCTCAGCCTAACGCGCTGACAGGAGGCGTACGCCTCCAACTTCCCATGCAGCTTTGAGACGCACGCCTCACGCGTGGTCTCCTATGTCAGGCGGTCGCCTCAGCTTGTGCTTCGCGCAGTAAAAGTTGGTCTCTCTGCATTTACTTGTCTTGTCCGTTTCGTTTTCCCATTCACCCCAATTAATTCAAATTCAACACTCTTTATTCTCATTCAAACTATATTCTTTCCATTTCCCACCATTAATCTCCATTCAAATTTCCCCTCCATTTTCCAACACCCACTTATTATAATTTATCACTCTTAACTCTCCCTCCACTATAAATACCATTCATCCTTCTTTCTATTTTCACAACATTTCTAACCATCTATACCATTTCATCTCCTACACCCATATTTTCTACTTCTTTTTTCTTCTTCTACCCATTTCCATCCATGGCTCCATGAAACAACCAAAGACAAGTTAAGCCCGGCCGACCACCACCCGACCTATCCAATATCATTTTCCGCGACAACGACGACGGCCAACAACTACAAAAGTATACCAAATTCTATACCCGTTCCGTCGTCCCTACAAAATACATAAGTTCGGAGTGTTTGGAAACCTTAGGAATGACCGATAGCATCGTATTAATGCTCAATAACACCGGTTTAACCAGTCTATGCACAAACCCATGTCCAACTTATGAACCACTCGTGCTTGAATTTCTTAGTTCCTTCTCTTACACAACACCTGTCGACGATCCCTACACAACCGGAACCACCAACTTCCGCATGTTCAACCAAGAGTACTCTCTTGATCAAGAAAGAGTCGCCGAACTCTTATCTTTCACTCGCGGCGAGCATGTTCATTACAAGCCATTCGACGATGACCACGATCTTTCTTGGGATCAAGTCGGCTTCTCCTTATGGAATGATCTAACCGGTCAAACAACGGAAAGTTGGCGCGATCTCTATGCTTCTCAAATACATAACCCTGCATTAAGGTACTTTCACCGCGTTCTTGCTAACACCATCTTTGGTCAGACCAATAATCACAAGGTCAACCAAAATGAGCTGTTCATCATTTTCTGTGCCCTTAATGGTCAGGCTGTCAACGTCGCTCCTTTCATGCTCAGTCACATCCACACATGCGTGAACGCGGCAGGTACTAATCCCTTTGTTTTTGGAGGCATCATCACATCTTTAGCATTTGCTTTAGGCCTTTCCGCCGAGCTACTTTCTTTGTTACCATACATGATGCCAGCCACTCTTCTTGATGTCATCTATTGCCGAGATTCCCATATAATCTCTCCAAGACATGATGGCCGGTTTACATTGGTGATAAATCGTCATCCAATTCCTGATTTTGTGTTGCCTTGTCCGAATCGTATCAACGTACGAGTCCGTGCAAATTGGCGTTATGCTCTTGATGCACCTGCCGCCCAACAACCAGATAATCCCGCTGCCAATTTCGCAGCCATGCAGGCTCATATGCTTCGTCAAGATCAGTTGTTCCATGCCATGCAGCAAAACCAAGCTGAGACTTTACGTCTCGTACAAGAAGTACAACGTGATCAACAAGAGATGCGACGCGAACAACAACAATATGCTTTTCGCCATGATCGTAACCTCGAATCTTTACAAGCTCGCATAGCAGACGCACTTCATCTTAATGATTCTAATTCTGACGTAGGACGAAGACCTCGTACTAGAGGACGAAGAACAAGAGCTCATGATTCTCAAAGCAACGAGTGATCGCCTTTCTATTTTCATATGATTCTCCTTTGTTTTTATTGCATTGAGGACATTTCTCCTTTTAAGTATAGGGGAGTCAGATTGTTTCCTTGTTCATTTCCATTTCCCTTGCTCTCTTTGTAGTATTTTTCCTCTTATTTCTTTTCTTGTATTGCAAAATTTCAATTCAATAAAATACTTATTTATGCAAATTTTAATCTCTTATGCAAAAATTTGTGCTTACTCGAATTCCCCCTATTTCTTGAGCCATAACGAATAAAATAAAACAATTTTAACACGCATTTATAAATCATTATTCAACTAGTATTAAGGTTGCCTATTATAAACAAGAATTCGAGCAACTTAGCAAAATTGCTATCGTCTTAACACTTCAAAACCCCCGAGATGTTGGATCGATTTAAGTACTTATTATACCAAAACCTTTAAAACTTAGTTTTAGACTAGCCCCGAGTAGTTTATTAAGCAGTCGGCACCGCCATAAACACAAACTACGTGGGGAGCTGATGAATATAAGTGATTGATCAAATATTCTTAAGAAATTGCTTTTATCTGAAGATGCACTTATTAAGTTAGATGATCCTTACCAGATCATTTAATCCAACAGTTGCAGAAACTATAAATTTAAATGCATAATAATCCATTATAAATTGGTTCAGTGGTCCCTGGTGCTGAACTTGGTAGGGCGAATTACGGTTCGATCCCCCGCAATTTTTAATTGGAAAAAGGGAGTACCATATGATTAAATTACCAGAACTCCTAGCTGGCTTACCAAGATCAAATTCACTAACCAGTTACTCCACTATGTGCGTGTAAGGTAAAGGGCTTAATGTGATTGCACTAGAATGAAAACGGGTGAAATAAAACAAAGTATTAGGTTAAGCTATAATGACATGACTTAAATTGGTCTGCTTAAATGGGGTTATCCAGTGTTCCTACGGTAACTTTGGTGTTTAAGTTCGACTTAAATTCTCTAACAAAAAAATTCAACTTGCAACCTGGTACGAAGTGATGTATGTTCTTATATCTGTGTTTAACTGCGCGTCAGTGATTTTCACCTTTTCACTTTTGCTTGAGGACAAGCAACGGTTTAAGTATAGGGGAGTTTGATAACGCAATTTTATATAGTATATTTGATTTAATTTTCATAGGTAATGTTAGTATTTTTATTCAATTATTTCATTTTTTATTTCCATATTACGCCGGTATTTTTATTGTTTCAGGTATTTTACTTTAATTAGACAAATTGAGCAAAGTGAAGAAATTCAAAGAGTTATTGGACTAAGTGTGCAAGAAATGAAGAGAAGGGGTGTGCAAAGCAATAATGATGGATCAAAAGGGTCTATTATCTCCAAACAGGCCCAAACGAATTCAGACCCACGCAAGCAAGAAAACCCTAAAAGCACATGCAAGAGTGAGACGCACGTCTCAACTCTTCTCCTACAATTGAGGCGCCCGCCTCGGACTTTCCCCTTAGTGGGAGGCGCCCGTCTCAACGTGGTCAATGGAGAATAAGTCAATTGAGGCGCCCGTCTCAACATGGGCAAGGAAAAATGAGAAATTAAAGGACAAGTGGGACACAAAAATATCTCAAGAGGTGGTTACGTTTGAGGACTATAAGAGGACATTAGGAAATGAAAATTGGGACCGTTTTTGCTTAGAATTTTTTCCAGTTTTCAGAATTTTTACTTTCATCGCATTTACTAGTTTCCATTGTAATTCAATTCCTAGTAGTTATTTTTTCCAGCTAGCTTCTCTTCCTTTTCGATTACTTAGAATTTATTTCCGTTGAAGAACGAGGATTCTGTACGGATTGATTCAAGCTTCAAGGATTGTTTCCAGCATTATTTAATTCAGGTTCCTTATTTATATCGCTTTAATTAACTATTTGCATGAGAATATTTATTTAGCCATGAATTTATTTATGATTGTTAATTCCTTTAATGTATCCATGTCTGTTTTTATGAGTATGTCTGGCTAAATCATTTAAATATCGGTATGTAACGAGTTAATTTGAATGGATCCGGAATAAACAGGCTTGATTATATTTTATAAAATAAACACTTTTTCTGATTTAGTTATCTAGTTTATTTTGTTAAAAAGGTTTAGAAACCAACAGAGCGAAAGTTTGAGGTTAATAAACCGACTAAGATTAGAAACCAATAGAGCGACAATTTGAGGTTTAGAATCAGATAGTAGATACTAGGTATTGTTTTTAAAGACTGCGACAGCGTTTTAAAACCAATTAAACTTTATTTATTTTCAAAAAGTAATTTTAAAATCAATGGGATAGCGAAAGCATACATCAGAGTTTAAAATTATAATTTACTTCAATAGAGCGAAAGTTTGAGAATAGATTTTTGAATAAATACTTTTTGCTGAAAAAGATATTATTATCATTTTTAGAAAACGAGCCTGTGGAAAGCCGGATTCTTTAGTGTTAACGAAGTACATACCGATATTCGCATTATTATTATTTCAATTAGAATTAAGTTTTATTACCCAAAAAAATTCCCCAAATTAATTATTCGATAGCTATAGCTTTACACAGTAGTTTAGGTTACGTTAGTTCGATTTATAGTCCCTTAGGTTCGATATCTTTTAAAACTACGCGATAGGGCTGTATACTTGCAGTCTCCCGATTAATTTAGACGATAAAGTTGCGATCAACCAGTTCCTTCTCAAATTCATATGCAGTATTACACGGACTCATCATAAAGCAATTCTACACAGGTTCCTTTTCAGGAAATTTCGAATGAAGTTCTACACGGACTGATCACTATTCAACTTTAAGATTTCTGAAAATAGTTTACGGATTCTCCAAACATGTATGTCAATCTATTGCTTATTCAGACCCCCGGTTCAGAGATTTCCAAACATGGATACCTTTCTGATACTCACCCACTCACCTACAATAAACCTTCTCCATATGGCATCTTTAAGCCCATCTCTGACAAGGTTCTGTCACATTCTCCAGATGGCATCTTTAAGCCCATCTACGACAAGTTTCTGCCACATCTCCAAATGGCATCTTTAAGCCAATTCCCTCAACTATGCTTTGACAAGTGCAAATTTTTTGGGCACTCTAGTGTCCAATCATTCTTTTACCTTCGAGTCGCGAACGGCAAAACTGCCAATCTAACTCTTCAGGTTCAAGAAGATTGAACAGGGGCAGTTGTTGTACCCCAAAATTTGCCCTCTCAATTCTCAAGGCTTTTTCTTACAAGGATTTCAAGGTTCAAGATTGAACAAGTGCATTGGGATTTTCCAATACCAAAATTAAAAAGAAACTGTCAAAAAGGGAGAAAACAGATAAAAATAACATTTTGACAAATTTGGAGGAAAACAGGTCTCCTTCGATTCAACACCCTTCGACTGACTCTTGGCCTCCTTTGAATGCAACTTGGGCATGTCCTTCATTTTGAACTTAAAGCCTCCTTCGAATGCAACTTGGGTACATCCTTCGTTTGGATTGGAAACCTCCTTCAAATGCAACTTGGGTACATCCTTCGTTTGGATTTGAAACCTCCTTTGAATCCACTTGCACCAAGGGCCTCTTGCAGACTTTTCCTCTCACAAGTTTCGTTTGAGCCAAGAGATATCTTCATACAAGATTTGACTAAGTTCTTTCTTCCCTTGAAGGAACACCCTTCAATTCAGAAGCCATGAACTTCCCTCACGCTAAAAGGCAATGACTCCCTTTAGGATTGTTTCAATCCACATGCTTCGATTGGGCAACATGCTTCCTTCGAACACGAGCTTTCGATTGGGAAATATGTTTGTTTCAATCCAAGCTTCAACTGGGCATTAGCTTCCTTCGAGTAGGCTTGTTTCGACCACGAGCTTCGACTGAGGAAAAGGCTTCCTTTGAACAAGTGTGCTTCGATCTCATTCTTGCATTTGACTCAAGACCAAATCTCATTTGCCAGGCTATGTTGCTTCCGAATCTTTACATAATCAGAGGCTTGTACAAGGGTTTTAAACTTTTTCTTTTGGATAATACTATCCTTGGTTAAAGGCTACATACCCTTTTTCATAGAAAGTACTTTTATCACAAAAGCAGCTTTCCACCTGAATTTCGTCTGAACGAAAAGCAGGGCCAGAGGCACAAGTCTAATCAACTGCCAACAGGCCCCCCACATGTACTTTCACGTTACCCATTATTTTATAATTTCTTTGTGAGGCTGGATTTGGACAACATATCAATTCTTCCTCTATAAATAAAGGAATTTTTTACAAAGCTAGAGAGGATCTTTGGACCAGAGGAACGAATCTCCTAAATTTTCTCAAACACAACAAATCTCTCAAGTCCCTTCAACACTTGTGAGAACAAACCCAGAATCACATACTTACTTCCTTCGATTCTGAAGAACAAGTAATCTTCAGTATCCTTCGAATTCAGTTTGGAAAGAAACATAAGACTTGTTTCTTTCCTTCCTTCGAATCCAGCATTCCAAGCACAGCGGTTGGCCCCCTCTTTCAAATCCAGAACCCCGGGCCTCCACTCAAGGTCCCACATCCATTCAAGGCCTCCATCAAGGTAAGTCACCCTTACCCTTGAACATTTCATTTCATGTCATAACATGTAAATAATCTTTTCGTTCGTTTCAAGCATGTATATACCATTGTTCCTTTCGTTTCCACCCTTTTAACATGTTTTTTAAAGTTAACCCTTTCATTTTGCTTTCTGTTTACCTGGACTAGATTTAACTATTAAACTGTTTGCAAGACAAATACTATCATGGCCTCTGGCCATGTTGCCATTTAACGCTTTAAATGAAAGAAATAGGAAACAGGAAATAGGAAACAAAGTTTCTGGCTTCTACCCTTTTTCTCCAGGTCAAACGAAAGAGACAACCAGGAGGAAAACCATGTTGATTTCTAGGCCCAGACGAAAAGCATGCCTTCACTGATTCCAAGCTCAGTCGAAAGGCATTCCCTCACTTCTTTCAACCTCCAGTCGAAGAAGGCAATAAGGCAGAACCAGAAGGCTTCGTCATACACATACTTATCCAATCGAAGGCCATGACCTCACTGGTGCTAGCCTCAATCGAAGGAGGCCAATAGAATGCAAGTCGAAGGGTGCCACTGTTTGGTTCGAAGAGCTCATTTTCCTTTCTTTTATTTTGTTTTTGCCTTTACATTTTCATTCCTTTCAATATGGTTGTAATAGTGTAGGATATTTATTTCTTGCATTTTTATTGCTTTATACAAATGCTAGTAATTAGGTGTGTATGGAAAGATAAAACCAACAAGTAGACAACCCCTAATCAAAGACTAAATGCATGCAAATCAAACACATTATTCACACTTGCACCTCTAGGGTAACCTCGCTTGTTGCCTGGGAAAATGCAATCATGTCCCTCAAGTATGAGACACTCTAGCAAATTTCCCTTCGATAAACAAAGATCGTAGTCCCTCGATGACCCTCGATGTTGCCTTCGATAAAATGATCTCGTCCCTTACAAAATTTCTAGAGCGTCTCACAAGTTGCCTTCAATGATTGTATACGATGACCCGCGCCCGTCCCGTTTAACATCCTAACGCAAGGTTGTTCATCAAACACAATGGTGAAACAACACTGTTAAAAGGGTCAAAAACCTAAGAAAAATCTTTGAGTAAAATAGGTAGACAACTCTTAGTTACTTGATCAAAAATCTTCCAAACATCCTTGCCATTTTTCAAACACACTTCACAACACAAGCTTCAAAAACAATTTCAAAACAATTTTCAAAACATTGAATTATCTTTTCAAAAAGACATACACCTTTGTATATATTCAAACAAGAATCATTACAAAGGTTTCCTAGACAAAGCATCTTTTTCAAAACATTTTCAAAACCACACACAAAGCACCATTTCAAGCAATTGAAAAGCAAAGGCAAGTGATCTAAAACAAGTAACTAAGAGCCCATGGATAACCATGGATAGAAAGGGTGCTAATACCTTCCCTTTCTATAATCTACTCCCCGAACCCAAGAAAACATCTCAAAGGTCTTTCCTGTGCTTTTTGACCTTTCCTTAGGATAAAATAAAAAGTCGGTGGCGACTCTTGCTAAACCGAAACATTTACGAACACGAACGCAAAATTCAAGTCAGTTCTCCCACCATATCACAGAACTGGCGACTCTGCTGGGGAATTTTCTAAAAGTGGGGTTACCTTAGGGTTTTAGATCACCTTTACATGCTTACCTTGATTGCTTTGATTGCTTTACTTTTTGGGTTCCTTGCTTGGGTTTGTTTTAAATCCTACACCCGGACTTGGGGGCACCTTTTAGGTAAGTAGCAATAAACTGTGAGGGAACTGTGCGGGGTATACCGACATGGTTGAAGCAGTAGCTACGTTAGTGTGACATATTTGTGGGTACCGGTAGCCTTTGAGTTAATCAAAGAGAATACGGGGCCGCTGAGTGATGTCATGAAGCACTAACGAACTATTAGAACCTTACTTGACCATCTTGGCCTTTTTAGGGGTAGTGAGATGACCGACTTTGGTGCAGTCCAAAGTTGGTAGATACTCGATACTACACTCATTGAGGATTGTTTTATTGGAATATTTTGGTCTCCAGTCAAGTGGCTAAACCAAAACAATGAACATAGAAAATAATCCAGTGATATTGAGCTCTTTAGAACCCGGTTTCTATTTTAGGACAGGTTTGAGCCAACTAACTTCAAGAGGGTACTTACCTACAAATCCCATACAAGCCTAAACCTAAGGACTTGTTTGCTTTGTGTGAATATGACTACCTGTATATACACTTGCTTACTTTTGCATACATGTACATAACATCATAACATCATACCATAGCATTTTTTACCATAACCATTTCAAGGATCTCGAGGGTCTTTTGATGCAGGGTCACGTTGAACCATACATCTACCAAAAGGCGATAGGGTCTTCCTCTGAACAAACACCGTCAAAGATCAAGTGCAACAACTTGAATCAGGGGCTATGACCCACTTGACATGGTGAGCTTGGTTCTAGTGGAAAGACATCCACCGATACAAAGCTCTCCAATCAAAGATGTTGATCGAAGTTCAATCTCTAACATTTTCTTGTGTTTATCCCGCGAGATCCTTGAAAACATGTATCCACATATCATGCATCACATCATGACAGATTTCTCCCATACAGGTATCCTTATCTTCCTACTGTTTATTTCAGTAAGGTGGATATGGAACAAACAGTGAAAGATCTCCAAGCTCAAAACGCTCAATTCCAACAAATGCTTCTGGCTATGGGTAAAGGGCAAGAGGATCTGAAAGCTCTCCTTCTCAAAGACAAGAATAAAAAGTCCAAGAAGGCAGCGGGCATCCTGAACTTGAAAAGAAGACCTAAAACCCTAGATCTTTCAACTCCATCCAACATAGGGGATAGTCTTGAAGAAGACCACAATTTGGAGATCGATGATGTTGAAGCTGACTACTCCGAAGAACAATATCCTCCTGCTGTTGACAAGTACAAACAGTTGGAGGATCGCCTCAGTGCTATGGAGATTCAACAAATACCTGGCTTGGATTTAGGAGACATGGGTTTAGTTTCTGGGTTGGTCATCCCGCCAAAGTTCAAAGTCCCTATCTTTGCCGTGTACGATGGAGTCTCTTGCCCTAAAATGCACTTAAAGTCTTATGTCCGTAAGATTCAACCATACACAACTGATCCAAAGCTTTGGACCCATTTCTTCCAAGAAAGCCTGGTAGGAACTCAACTCGAGTGGTTTTATCAACTGGAGAGTTCTCGCATCCACACCTAGGAGGATTTAGCTGCTGATTTTTACAAACAGTATCAGTACAATGCTGATCTTGCACCAACTCGTGTGCAATTGCAGAACATGACCATGGGTTCCAACGAGAACTTCAAGGGATATACTCAAAAGTGGAGAGATCTGGCTGGTAGGGTACAACCTCCTTTAACCAACAGGGACCTGATTGACATCCTCATGGGAACTTTGACAGGGCCTTTCTTCAATCACTTAATTGGAAGCTCTTCAGCCGGGTTCACCGAGTTAATACTAGCCGGCGAAAGGGTCGAAGCTGGCATCAAAAGTGGAAAGATCCAAGGAGCTACACCCTCTGATGCCCAGAAAATACCCTATAATGGGAAGAAAGAGTCCAATGCTGTGAACAGTCAAAAAAGTCACCGCGACCGACACGTAGGGGCAGTCCTGGTCTCTGGTTCTGCGTCACACCGACAACAGCAAAAGGGAAATCAACGAAGGCCAGATGAGCCTAAAAGACAGTTCACCAACATCAACATGACGTTGTCTACAACGTTGCAACACTTGTTAAGGATGAATCTAATTACATTGATAGGACCTCATCCAAACCCCAAGACTTCTTCTCCTAACTACAATCCTAATGCGACATGTGCTTATCATTCTGACAGTCCCGGGCATGATACTAACAATTGTTGGGCATTGAAGTACAAGATTCAGAATTTGATTGATGCCGAGGAGATTGAGTTTGGTCCTCCGGAGACTCTAGCATAATCACTGCTCCCTTGACGAATCATTGAGAGCGTCTTTGTTTCTTTGAATTTTCAAGTTGTAATTTCTTTTATTATTCAAACAATTATCTGTTGATGTCAAACTCTGTTTCATTAATGCATTGCATATGTTTGTCTTGAATTCATCCATTCGTTTTCACTATTCTTAAACTATGCTTTCTACTTTCTTTATGATATTTAACTCTTGATAAAAAGCTACAAGCCTTTAGAGGGAGGATGACGAAAACAATGCCATAATCTTATACAATATGCTTTTGAACAGACCTTGCTGACGATGTACAAGCATTTCTTTCAAATCCTAAACACTGGAGTTATAAGGAAGATAATCCCTAGTCAACCCCCTTCGAGCCAAAGAAGTAGAAGTTTTCTGTTTTAAACACAAATTGAAACCTTTGATTAAACCTGGGGCAGGGTAGTCTCTCAGTTAATTCAAAAAAGATGCGCATTGAAGTTGCAAACTCTCAGTTCGTAATACAACGAATAACATCAAAAACATTCCTTTGGAACCAAAATACAATGATGGTTCCTTATCTCATAGACAATCATTATCTCTCAAAAGAGAAAATCCCATTGAGCTAAAACCTATAAAGGAGGCTTAAGAAAGCTGGGGCATCCCGCTGACTGTAATCTCAAAAACAGGAACAGTCAGGCAAAAGTTAGGGATGACAAATCAAAAGAAAAATGTCATTATAAATCCTCAACAACATGAAAAATGTTGCAAAAATGATGACTGCCTACAATAAACTCAACTGGTGTGGACCATCACCAAAATGTCGTTCCAAACTCGAATAGAGTTCGACGCACAATTAACTGAGTCTAGGACTGAAGGACATCACGAAGAGCGGAGGGTAACAAATATACTTTGAGCCTTTATCCTTTGTTTCTTAAACCGTGAACCAAGCCACGTTACAACCCTTCAAAAGTCCTAATTGAAGCATGGGTTAGTTCGAAAGCATACTGTTACAAAAGGTATCCTGACTCTTGTAAGGCTTTGCCCAAAATCCTGAGTTAAATTTTTCTTACAAAACTTCTTTACTTGATAAAAATGCATTTTTCAAAACTTCAAGACAAGCATAAACTTTGCATTACTTGAATATCACTACTTTCATATGGCTAATTGTTTGACAGCGGGGAAATTCACACAATGAATATCCAGTGAACGAAATATCTCTCAGTAAACAAAATTAATTCAAGAAGGATGACACTTCCATTGACAAATCTCCTATCAACAAGGGGACATGACATATCAATATCCAGCACACCCGGGGCAGTCCAGTCAAGATTCCAAGAAATCTCTCAAGAATTGCAAAGTAACCAGGGGCAAGTCTCCATCTCCATCACTCAGGGCATTGAACATTAATCCCGACAAAGGGTTACGTATAATCAAACTTTTTTGCAATGCCACAAACATTCGCTACTAGGGGCAGTGACAAATCTCCCCAAAATCCTTCTCATAGGATGACTCCCAGTCAGAGTTTCAATCTCTGATAACCTCTTCCCAGCTAAGTCGACCTCAAGAATCATCGAGGATTTTTCTCCAGTAAAGTCGCCGCCTCTCCAATAGACTGAGCAATAGGGTTTATTTCCCCAACATTTGTCAAGGATTTATTCTCCAAAACAAATTACATTTTAAGTTGAAAGGTCGTTCAAAATTTCCTTCATCACCTGCTGGAAGTTACGATCATCATCAAAAAAATTTCATCACCTGTTGGAAATCACATCCACAAACAGAATAACAGACAACTGAAGCTCCTAAAAATCTGCTTTCTCATCCTTGAAACCCCAGTAGATTGGCATACAAAGGATTTTCAATCCCCAGTGGCAGTCAAGGATTTATTTTCCTCGACAACAGTCAAAGATTTTATTATCTCCAGCCATCCAGGATTTATCTTCCTCAGCAAGACAGCTCATCAGCCTACATGCGCATACATCACGTTCATAAATTATGAGCATTGACAGAACACATATATTGCATCATGCATTTCATGCGATATAACTTTGTGTTTCAATTAACAATTTACCTTTTTTAGCAAAAGGTCGACAACAACTTTTTTAAGTTCCAGATTGTGATACAGTGGGAGAACTGACTGTGGTTTTGCGTTCGTATTCGCACTTGTGCGGTTGAGCAAGAGTCGCCACCGACTTTTTATTTTATCCTAAAGGAAAGGTTAAAAAAAGCACATCAAAAACCTTTTGAGATATTTCGTGGGTCCGGAGGGTAGATTATGAAAAGGGAAGGTATTAGCACCCTTTTCATCCATGGTTATCCATGGGCTCTTAGTTACTTGGTTTTTAGATCACTTGCCTTGATTTTCGATTGCTTAAAAATGGTGCGTGTGTGTGTGTGTTTTTGAAAATGTTTTGGAAGAAGATGCCTTATCTTAGGCTAACCTTGTAACAATTCTTTACTCGAATGTTTTACAAAGGCGTGTATCTTTTCAAAAAATGTTTCAAAAATGTTTTGAGAGTTTGTTTTGAAAGTGTTTGTGGAATGTGGTTTTTGAAAAGGAGGCAAGTGTTTTTGCAAGTTGATCTCAAATAACTAAGAGTTTTGTCTACCCTAATGTACTCAAAGGTTTTCTCTATGTTTTCAACCCTTTTTAACAATTTTGTTCCACCATTGAATTTGGTGGACAATCTTGCGTTTAGGAAGTTTGTTCGAGACGGGCGCGGGTCATCGTATGGACCATGAATGCAATGGTGCCAAGTGTCTTTGGAAATTTGCTTTGAAGGGACTATGATCATTCCGTGTTAGGCAACATTCGAAAGCGTCATCGAGGGACTTATGATCATTTGAATTTGTTTTGCCAAAGATACTCGACGTGCAAGCACGGCCCATTTTGGAAGGTAACATGTGGGATTACCCTAGGGGGTGCAAGTGTGATTGTGTATTGATTTCATGTATTTGTCTTGTATTAGGTTATCTAGCGTTTGATTTTATGTTCATGCAAACCCTAGGTCTAACCATGGTATAATTGAAAGCGGTAAATTGCGAAAATGTAAAGTCTACGCTATTACAAAATAAGTATCCGGGAGTGGGGGTACAAATTTATGAATGGGGATGAGACTTAGGAATATAGTGTCCAATAAGTTAACCAAATCGAATCGGTCAAATGTAAATGTAACGAATATCAATGTATAAGATAAGCAAATGTATATAGGGGCAATGTAAATGTATTGTGTAAGTGTACGTGTGTATGCATATTTGTATATGTAATTATTTACAGGTTAGAGATGTGAAATTGAATGTGTATTATTTAAGCATTGTTTTAACTTAAAGAATGAAATGTTTATTTACTTAATTTGGGATCTTGTATTTTCTTTAATATGTACAAAAAAGAATGTTTTGATTAAATGTTCTAAGTTCTAATTATGTTATGTATAAAAAATGTATCTTTATTTATTATATACCAAAAGTATGTTTTAAATAAATATCAAGAATTAAATTAGAAAAAATGTATTTTTATTTGTTATGTACAAAAGATATTTTAATTAAATGTTTTAAAAGTTTATGTATATTGAAAAATATATTTTAAAAGTGTTAAAGCATTAATGTACAAATTAAGTATTAATCTTATATATTTATGTACAAATATTTATTTTACTTAAAAGAAAAGGAAAATATTTTCAATTTTAATTACAAGTGGTATAAAAGATACATTTCATTTATTATGTACAAATAAAAGTATTTTAATTTAGGGAGAAAGATATTGTGTTTAAAAAAATAAAAAAAAAAGTTTGGTGTTAATTTATTAAAATGAACTTGTTTGATAAAAAGGGTTAAGTCAATTAATTAACAAGAAGAACTTGTTTTATAAAAGAAAAGGGTTTAAGCTTCTAAATGGGCCTTAAGGGCATTAGGTCCAAACCAAAACTGAAGACAGGGGGGGTGCATCAGCAGCTCGTTTGGGCTTGAGGCAATGGAGAAACATGTTAGGCCCAGAATACTAAAACAAATGTTTAGGGTTCATTGTTTGTGTTTTCATTTTTGGATGCTTAGGGTTAGGTGAGGCAGAAGCGCCGTTTGCTCGTTTTCGTTCATCTTCTCCGTTCGTTCATCTTTCGCCATGGACATCTACTCTCCCCTTTTCCCAGCCATCAGCATTTCCTTCGCCTTCTTTCCCTCTCCATGGTTCAGTGAAGCGCACAAAAGGGGTAATCCTCTTTCTTTGATTTTTCGCGTTTAGGGTTTGATTTATTTTACATGTTATGGATTACTGTCTTCTTTGATTGAGCATTTTGATTTTTGTTTGTTTAACGAGGATGAAAAGGGAAGGGAAGAGAATTTGACTACCTTTCGTTTGAGGGAGGAATGGTGGAGGTGCTCGGAGGCTTAGTGGCGAAGAGGGGAGATGCGTGACGCTGGGCTTGCTTTAGGAAAACCTGGTATTTCTGTACCTTTCTTTTAGGCTTTATGATGTTGACAAAATACCTGAAAGCCCCTTTTTTTCTTCTTTCTCTTGTCGCCTTGAATGTTTCTGTACGCTTTTGTTGTCTCTCTTCTTCGTTTCTAAGTTGACTTGAATGTGCTTCTTTGGTTGCCTTTGCCTTTTGTATCTTCTTTGCCCAAGGATGAACCTAGGGTTCTGAGGGCCCTGGACGCATGCTTATGTTTCCTGTGTTGGATGCCTTGAGATACTTCTTTTACTTGTCCCTCAGTTGCCTTTGGAATGTTTGTTGCGTTATCCCTTTTGCCCAATGATGAGCCTAAGGTTCTGAGGGTTTGACTTTGAATGCTATTGGTGGGTTCTGTATTTGATTTGGATGGTGTTGGTGTTTAGGCAGGTATGATACTTGAACAGGTTTGGGGTTTATCTGGTTTATGTTAGGCTTCAGGCAGGGTGAGGCTTGAGTTTGAAACGAGTTCTCTGGCTTTCCTGATTTTGGTTATTTGACAGTTTATGCTTAGGCCTTGGTTTGAGCTGAATGGTACAGGTACAGGTTTGTGAGATTAACTGGTTTATGGCTTGTGTTTTTAAACTTAACAGGTTTATGCTGAGGCTTTTTTGAGCTTTTTTTTTCTGAGTTGTTGTTTCTGTTTGTGATATATCCTATGCTGGACATGCTGTTGCAATTTTTATATATTTGTTTTTGTCTTCCAGCCTCGTGGTCCCTTGGCGCCTAGGATCTTTTTGAATATCTCAAGCTTTGGCATCTTTTCTTGGGTCAAGCTGCTGGGCAGACTTGCAAGGTTTTAGAATTTCCTGTTTTGTGATTACTTCTGCTGTATATCTCTGTCTAATTTGGATAGCACTGATATATGCTTCTTTTAGCCTTCAGCCTCACTGTTTTATTGCAGTTTTGCTTTCTATATTTTCTTTATGCCTAAATCCAAACAGTAAGCCCACACTTCTCCTCCTTTCTTCTCTCTCTTTCCAATATTTAAGCATATTATATTGCTTATTATGCATAAATTCTGAAAAAGCAAATTGGCCTAGGGAAATGATGCCTTGATATCCTGTTTGCAATACATGTTGAATACTGCATATTTTGTCTTCTTCTTTCCATGCTGTATGCTTCTTGACAGCATTGATGATATTTTTGTGTCTTTAGTTAGACCAATCTGTTTGCCTTTGAACTTCGTAGTTTGATTTGCACCACTGTTTGAAGCTATGCAGTTTGACCATCTTTTTGAATTGTGCAATTTTTATATTTGTGCATTCATCTTTAATTTGCAAATATTTTTCACCCCTCTTTGTGAACCGGGAGAAATCCCGTGATTTGCAGAGAGGATCAACTGATCCCGGCCGTTTGCTTTTAATGATGAACTCTATTTTAAACCGTCTGTCCCTCTAATTCAATTTATCTGTTTCTAATTTTTCTTCCTTTCTTTTGCAGATAAAAAGAATGAATGGAGAGGGGTATCACTTAAATGAAGAATGAAGAATTTGGAGATTTAGGAATACTTAGAAAAAAAATAGGATAGTTTTATTTTCAATTTAATCAATGTAACTATTATTATTATAAATACCTCGTAAACGAATACTTGTATCTAAATAATAATTGTAACAAAAATTTTAAAGATGAAAATAAAAAATTCTTTTAATCCAGTTAATTCTTTTTATCTCCTTTCAATTATTTGTTTATTATTTATAGTTCTTTAAATTAAAATAACTGAAAATTAAATTCCGGCTATTTAATCCTTAGAATAATAAATAATTAACTAAACATTGATTCAACGTTGATCAAATAATAAACTTGGCGCTTCCAACATCCAAAGCAAAGCACAGTCAAAAACAACAACTGACCAGACGCATTCCCCTTTTTACTGATTTTTTACCAACACTGCAAATTTAAACTGAATGTATCCTTTCACTGGTTCAATCACACAGCGCGAACTCAATCCAAATGTTTCAATCCATATCTCAGCATAACTTGAAAAGTGCTGTAGAATTTAAATCTTTCTGAGAACGCGCGCACAAAAACCCTAATTCCTGATTAAATGCCAAAGAAATGTTCGCCTGATCGAAGTTGAGCCAAAATTAACCAAAACCCTAAGCCAACTGTATGAACTGTTCCAGAGTCATGAAAACCAATAAAAACCCTAATTTTGCTTGACTGACGAGAAAAGCCTGTCTGACCATTCTTGAATCAGTTTGAAAAAATCAGGAAACGCCTGAAGCTGTGATTTCTTGAGGAAGAATGTGAGGGCAAATTTTAGGGTACAACAGTTGCCCCTGTTCAATCTTCTTGAACCTGAAGAGTGAGATTGGCGATTTTTCCTTTCGCGACTCGAAGGTAAAAGGAGATTGGACACTAGAGTGCCCAGGAAATTTGCACTCGGTGATGTGATGGTAGAGGTGAATGGGCTTAAAGATGCCATCCGATGCGATAGAATCTTGTCGGGGGATGGGCTTAGAGATGCCATCTGGCGACTGCTGGTAGGAGGATGGGCTTAGAGATGCCATCTGGCGACTGCTGGTAGGAGGATGGGCTTATAGATGCCATCTGGAAATGTTGAACTGTATGTCAACGGTGAGTGGACAAGTATCAGAAAGGCCTCCATGTTTCGGAACATCTCTGAACTGGGGGTCTAAATAAGCAATAGATTGACATCCGTGTCTGGAGAATCCGTGAACTGATTTCAGAAGTCTTGAAGTTGAATAAGCAATAGAGTAGCATCCGTTGTTGGGAAGCGTCCGTAAACTGTTTTCAAAAGTTGAGAAGAGTCTGAACAAGTGATAGGTTAACATCCGTTACTTGGAGAACCCGTGAACTGTTTTCAGAAATATTGAAGTTGAATAAGCAATAGAGCAGCATCCGTTGTTGGGAAGCGTCCGTAAACTGTTTTCAAAAGTTGAGAAGAGTCTGAACAAGTGATAGGTTAACATCCGTTACTTGGAGAACCCGTGAACTGTTTTCAGAAATCTTGAAGTTGAATAAGCAATAGAGCAGCATCCGTTGTTGGGAAGCGTCCGTAAACTGTTTTCAAAAGTTGAGAAGAGTCTGAACAAGTGATAGGTTAACATCCGTTACTTGGAGAACCCGTGAACTGTTTTCAGAAATCTTGAAGTTGAATAAGCAATAGAGCAGCATCCGTTGTTGGGAAGCGTTCGTAAACTGTTTTCAAAAGTTGAGAAGAGTCTGAACAAGTGATAGGTTAACATCCGTTACTTGGAGAACCCGTGAACTGTTTCCAGAAATCTTGAAGTGGAAGAGGAACCGGTGTAGGGTTTCCTGATGATGAGCTCGTGTAAAACTACATCTGGATGAATCCGGAATAAGTGTCATAATGTCGTTGTGTTTGGGTCACATCTGAATTATTCCTGGAAAGAATCTTGGAAGATAATGATTTTAGTCTTTCGACTGATCTTACCTGAAAAGGCAAAGAGTTAGTTATATGCAATGTCATGATGCATGATGTAATGTATGTTATGTAGTGTGAATGTAAATGGATGCGCATGTAAGCTGGAGAGCTGTCTTGCAAAGGATAGATAAATCTGGGATGGCTTGAAGATAACAGTATCCTGACTGTTGCCGGGAGGAATAATTCCTGGTTGTTGCTGGAGAAAAAGGAGCTTGGGTTGTATACCAATCTTCTGGGGAATTCCTGATGACCTCTACTGGGGAGTTCCACTCTAATAGACTCATGCTGGGGAGGTAAGACTGAGAATCTTCAGCTTGGTGGGAAGTATCTCTGGCGACTTCACTGGGGAACCAAACTCTGTGGGGAGAAGGTTCATTAGTCTGGCTCCGCTGGGGATACCGAAACTTAAATTCTGAGGGGAAATGAGTTCTGGAGGATTCTCGGGTTGGGAATAACAAAGATAAACTCCTTTGGGGATTGTATTGATAAGTCATGTTGGGGAACTCTAATGAACTCCGCTGGAGGTAGGAAGAATTTTGGCGAGTGCGATCTTCCATGACAATAAGCTGAGGATAACCCAGTTATAAGCCCTCGTGAGGAATTACTTTGAATAAAACTCCGGAGAGACGTATGTACTCTGCAGGGGATAAGCTTCTAGAATCCACTGGGGATAAGCTTCAGGGTTTGCTGAGGATATGGTTTCCAAATCTCCTGGGGGGTTTCCTTTGAAAGGGTGTCAAGATATCCAACTGTACTTTCAACCTATCAGTAATCTTCTTTCTTGATTCATAAAGAAATGATTATGTTCAAATGCATATGCCTATTTAACAAAACATTGGACGTTTCTCAAAACAAAACAAATAGTGCAAGAGAAAAGAAAAGGACACAAATTTCTGGGAAAAGTATTTGTATTAACTTTCTCTGAGTATATTTGTACAAAGGAGACAATCATCCTAGTAAGAGGATTTTGTCGTAAATATTGAAAAATTTGTACAAAATAAAGATGGCTATGTGAAATAATTCCATGGGATTCCATTCCGCTATAGCCTTCACAACTCTGAATATCTGTCCATTCAATGCTTCGTTTGTCGATGACTGGATTGATCAGAAACCTGGGAACTGGTTGATGAAGAGATTGTCTCTGAAGTGATCCGAAGAGACATAGTCATACGCTTTAATTCCCTAACTTTTGCCTGAATCGCCCTTTCGGATTTTCGATCCACCGGGAAACCCCTTTTTGCCCAAGCCGCCCTTTCAGGTTTTCAACTTGCCGGGTGTACATATTTTTTTATTTTTATCCCTAACTTTTGCCTGAACCGCCCTTTCGGGTTTTCGATCCACCGGGATGCCCATTTTTGCCCAAGCCGCCCTTTCGGGTTTTCGACTTGTCGGGTTATTTTATGAGTAGTATCTTTTGACTATGTCTGCGTTCGCAGGGTGCGGCAAATCGTCGCCGTCCATGGTGGTCAGAATCATTGCACCACCAGAAAATATGCTCTTGATCACAAATGGTCCTTCATATGTAGGAGTCCATTTGCCCCTGGGATCACTTTGCGGCAAGATAATCCGCTTGATTACGAGATCTCCGACTTGATACACTTGACGTCTGACTTTCTTATTGAAGGCCTTGATCATTCGCTTTTGATACGCCTGACCATGGCATATAGCAGCGAGTCGCTTTTCGTCGATCAGATTGAGTTGATCAAGTCGGGTCTGCATCCAATCATCTTCATTCAAACCTGCATCCTTCATAATCCTTAGAGAAGGAATCTGGACTTCCATAGGCAGGACAGCTTCCATGCCATATACCAAAGAAAATGGGGTTGCCCCGGTTGAAGTACGTACCGTCGTACGGTATCCATGTAGAGCAAACGGTAACATCTCATGCCAGTCTTTGTAAGTGACTGTCATTTTCTGAATGATCTTCTTAATGTTTTTGTTCGCAGCTTCAACAGCACCGTTTATCTTCGGCCGATAGGGAGATGAATTGTGATGATAAATCTTGAACTGTTCGCACAAAGCAGTGATCATTGTGTTATTCAGATTTGTACCATTGTCTGTGATGATCCTGTCTGGAACACCATACCGACATATGAGATTTTGCTTGATGAAGCGGGCAACCAGATTTTTAGTGACAGAGGCGAAGGAAGCCGCTTCGACCCACTTGGTGAAATAGTCAATGGCAACTAGGATGAAGCGATGTCCGTTGGAAGCCGTGGGCTTGATCTCTCCAATCATATCAATGCCCCACATTGCAAATGGCCAAGGAGCAGTCAGAACATTAAGAGGAAACGGAGGGATGTGAACTTTGTCAGCGTAGACTTGACATTTGTGGCAAGTACGGGAATGTTGATGGCAATCAGCTTCCATGGTAGACCAGTAATAGCCTGCCCTTAGGATCTTCTTAGCCATTGTATGTCCGCTTAAGTGAGTGCCAAATGTGCCGCTGTGTATCTCAGTCATGATCAACTCTGCTTCAGCTTTGTCTACGCATCGGAGTAATACACAATCATGGCTTCTTTTGTAAAGGATGCCGTTGCTCAGGAAGAATTTGGCAGCAAATTTCCTTAAGAACTTCTTGTCATTTACGGAAGCTCCTTCGGGATAATCTCTAGTCTCGAGATACCTTTTGATTTCATGGAACCAGGGTTGTTCCACTACTTCTTCGGTATTAATCTTGTGACAATGCGCAGGTTCATCCATTCGCTCGATGGTGATTTGGGGAGCCTCGTTATCCCAGTTGAGTTTAAACATGGAGGACATTGTAGCTAAAGCATCTGCTAGCTGATTCTCTTCTCGCGGGAAATGCTCGAAGGTAATTTGCTCGAAGTGAGGCAACAATGTCAGGACATGTTCTTTGTATGGGATAAGATTAGGATGCTTGGTATCCCACTCTGCTTTGATTTGACTGATAACCAAAGCCGAGTCCCCAAATACGATCAAAGATTTGATCCCCAAGTCTATAGCAGCCTTGAGACCAAAGATGCAAGCTTCGTACTCAGCCATGTTGTTTGTGCAGCTGAAGCAAAGTCGGGCCGTGAAAGGTGTGTGACAGCCTTCCGGAGAAAAGAGTACCGCGCCGATACCGTTTCCAAGTGCATTCGAAGCACCATCAAAGTACAGGGTCCATCGGGATCCCTTTTTGGGTCCGTCATACGGTCCGTCACTTTCAATGTTGTCCAAATTCATGATGTCCTCGTCTGGGAAGTCAAATCTCATGGGTTGATAGTCTTCGATAGCTTGATGAGCCAGATGGTCAGCTAGTACACTCCCTTTTATAGCTTTTTGGGTGGTGTACTGGATGTCATGCTCGGTTAGGATCATTTTCCATCTAGCTATCCTTCCAGATAAAGCGGGCTTTTCGAAGATATACTTGATAGGATCCATTTTGGAAATCAACAAGGTAGTATGAGTCAACATATACTGTCTTAGTCGGCGAGCAGCCCATACCAAAGCGCAGCAAGTTTTCTCGAGCAGTGAGTAACGAGTCTCATAGTCGGTAAACTTTTTGCTAAGGTAATAAATAGCATGCTCTTTTCGACCAGACTCGTCATGCTGGCCCAAAACACACCCCCATTGAGTTATCCAAGACGGTTAGATACATGATCAATGGTCTTCCTTCGACGGGTGGCATCAGAATAGGAGGTTCTAGCAAATACTCCTTGATCTTATCAAAAGCAGCTTGGCAATCGTCGTTCCATTCAACTACCTGATCTTTCTTCAAGAGTTTGAAGATTGGCTCACAGGTAGAAGTCAGATGAGAGATGAATCTGGCAATGTAGTTCAAGCGCCCCAAGAACCCTCTAACCTCTTTCTCAGTACGGGGAGCAGGCATCTCTTGTATTGCTTTTACTTTTGCTGGATCGACTTCAATGCCTTTGTTGCTTACAATGAATCCTAGAAGTTTACCAGACCTAACTCCAAAAGTGCATTTACTCGGATTCAGCCTGAGTTTGTATTCTTTCAGCCTGGCAAATAGCTTTTCTAGATGTTCAAGGTGATCCTCCTCTGTTTGTGACCGAGCTATCATATCGTCTACGTAAACTTCAATCTCATGATGTATCATATCATGAAACAAAGCTACCATGGCGCGTTGATAAGTTGCCCCTGCGTTCTTCAGTCCGAACGGCATCACCTTGTAACAAAAAGTACCCCATTATGTGACAAAAGTTGTTTTCTCCATATCTTCGGGGGCCATTTTGATTTGATTGTAACCCGAGAATCCATACATGAAGGAAAACACTTTATGCTGAGCTGTATTGTCGATTAAAATGTCAATGTGTGGTAGCGGAAAATCATCTTTGGGGTTGGCCCTATTCAAATCCCGGTAGTCCACACACATCCTGACTTTGCCATCTTTTTTAGGTACTGGCACGATGTTAGCGACCCATTAAGGATAGGATGTAACAGCCAGAAAGCCAGCGTCGAATTGCTTCATCACTTCCGCTTTGATCTTTTCAGACATGTCAGGCCTCATTCGGCGGACTTTTTGCTTGATCGGTGGACAGTCCTCTCTTGTGGGGAGACGGTGAACCACGATGTCTGTGTCTAAACCCGGCATGTCTTCATAGGACCAAGCGAAGATTTCAACATACTCATTCAACAACTGTATCAGGCGTTCCTTGACACTTGGCTCCAGATTGGCACCCACTTGCACCTCCTTCCGGTCCTCCTCGGTTCCCAAATTGACAGTTTCCAATGACTCTTCGTGAGGTAAGATGGCTCTTTCCTCTTGCTGTAGAAGTCTGGCTAGTTCCCCCTGTACTTTACAACCTTCGTCATCTTCATACTCAGCTTGATTGACCAGATCTTCAGAGTTATTGAAGGATATAGCAGAATAGTCACCCATGGAATCTGGAGTGGATGGGTACCTGCATTTGTGAGTGTGGGTGTGTGTAAGGGATAGCCATCCTTAAACAAAAAATGCAAAAGGAAAAAAAAATGAACACAAGCAGTTTATCGAATGAGAAACGTCCAATGAATCATTAAACATGGCATATGGATATGAAAAATAATCAAAACCCTTACAAATGGACCTACATGCCCCGGGCAAGGCGTGAGGTGAAAAGATAGTGTACGGATTGTTTGAAAATAAATATTATAGACCGAATAGGAAATGTTTGACAGATAAATTACTGATGAATAAAAGTGATGGGGACAAAGTCTTTTACCTCCTAGTTGCACAACCCTCCTTTGACAGTTGGATAAATCCACTCTTCGATGTTGCTTTCTTTGTCTTCGTCCTCCATGGCGTTGATTCCGTAGGGAGAAATTTTGACCGGTGCTCTTTCAATCTTCGAACGGCGCATAGCTTTCTGGCCCGCGGTGGTGAACCCTAATCCAAATCTGTCTGTCTTATGCGGAATATCAGGCAATTGCCCCCATGCTGAATTCTTCCCTTCCTTTATTGCGGCCCTTGCGTCCTCCAGAGATGCCATCCTGGCCATCTGCCTGGGTGTCTCAGCTGCCAATTTTGCTACTGTTATTTCAGGAAGGACCTCTTCGAAATGCTGAAAAGGGGTCTCAATGAACTCCCCTTCTACCTCCACATATCGGAATGAATTCAAGTGACTAATTATGTACTCCTCTTCGCCATGGACAGTAATGATCTTTCCCTTGACAGGATACTTCAACATCTGATGTAAGGAGGAGGTGACTGCCCCAGCATGGTGTATCCAAGGCCTACCCAGCAAGCAAGAGTATGACGGATGGATGTCCATCACATAGAAAGTGGATTTAAACACCTCAGTGCCTATCTTGACGGGAATTTCAACCTCCCCATGGACCATTCTCTTTGAACCATCGAAAGCTCTGACAACAATATCGCTCGGCTTCAACTCCAACCCTTCATAATCTAGTCGGTCCAAGGCCTTCTTAGGCAGTACATTCAGCGACGGGCCAGTGTCGACCAAGACATGTGCGAGAGTAGTTCCTCGGCACTCGACTGAAATGTGCAAAGCATCATTGTGGTTTCTACCTTTAGGAGTTAGGTCGGCATCGGAGAACCCTAATCCATTGTCCGCAGTAAGGCTAGCCACGCAATTTTGAAATTGATCTGCAGAGGTTTCCTGGGGCACATGGGCTGCCTTTAGGAATTTTATCAGAGCTTTAGCGTGCGCTTCTGAGCAAAGTAGCAGTGCCAGCATGGAAATCTTTGAGGGAGTTTTCCCTAGCTGTTCTACCACATCATAATCACTCCTTTTGATTATCTTCAAGATCTCATCCATTTCCTTCTTGGAGGTTTCCGGGATGACCAAGGGTTGAGCCCTCGTCCTGACGAGCTCATCTTGGATTCCCTTACCTTTGTCAACAGTGGTAGGAGAGACAGTACTAGGGACAACAACATCTTCAATCAGAGGGGTTCTAGCAGAGAGTTTTATTGGTGCAGGGATGACCTTGTCGGCAGCTGAGGGTCCAAAGATTGCTCTTGGAGGGGCAATCTCTGGAGAAAATATTCTCCCGCTCCGGGTGATTTTGCTCGTGCCTGTAATGTTTCCAATGCTGGCTTCTTCATCATCCGAACTTTCTTCAGTTATTTCGATTTGTTTAATACCATGGTAATAGACGTCACCGCCATAGTTCCATGGGATCGACTTCTCAGAAACATAGGGGACAGGCCCTGGCATTGTTATCTTCAAAGGAACAGATTTCGCAGCTGGTGTAATCTTAACAGGCTTTTTGACGGCCTTGGAAAGATTGGCGTGAATGGTTATGATTGAGACATCTTCGGTATGGGTTGGGACAGCAGAAACGTTTTCAAACAAAATTTGTCGACTATCCATTAGGCCTTGGATGCCTTTCTTCAGTAACGGACAATCAAACGGCAGATAGTAACAACAATAGCAGTCTTCTTTACACCCCGGAAAGATTCCGGCCCTTAACAGATTCAACTTGATGGTTAACAAAGGAGTTATCAAATCATTGACATCAGCAACATACAAATCCTCTTCAATGGCATTGACATTTCGGTCGTGCTTCGGCATGGGTGCAGATATCACATTAGGCTTCTCCGGAGCGTCAAACTCCACTTCCTTCGCCTCTATCAAGTCTTGGATCTTATGCTTGAGTGCCCAACAATCATTGGTGTCGTGTCCGACACTGTCAGAGTGGTAGGTGCATTTAGCATTAGGATGATAATGCGGAGAGGACGTATTCACATTCTTTGGTGCCTCCTTGATGGTGGCGAGATTCAACTTTAACAGATGGGGAAGCACTTGCGCTGGAGTCATATTAATACGGGTGAACTGCCGTTGTGGCCGTTCCACCCGTTGTTGATTTGGTCTGGATTGGTTATAGCGACGCTGCTCACTTGGAGTATTTTGAATCATTACGGCCCCCACAGTTGGCCGGCGCTCAGTCTTCCCTGCTCTTCTCTGAGAATATACCACAGCCGTTTCCTTCTTAAAAGGCTTCTTCTCAACACTTGCAGCAACACCCTTCTGAATCTTTCCTGACTTGATGCCAGCTTCTATTCTTTCGCCCGTTAAGATCAAATCGGTAAACCCCGCGGAAGAGTTACCAATCAGATGATTGAAAAATGGCCCAGATAGGGTCCCTAGAAACATATCAACAAGTTCACGGTCGGTCAAAGGAGGCTGCACCCTGCCAGCCAAATCCCTCCATTTTTGTGCATATTCTTTGAATCCTTCGCCTGTTCCTAGTGACATACCCTGAAGTTGGGTACGAGTAGGAGCAAGGTCAGAATTGTACTGGTATTGTTTGTAAAAAGCGGTGGCCAAATCTTCCCAATTATGGACGCTGGTTCCCTCTAGCTGATAAAACCACTCCAACTGAGCTCCAGAAAGGCTGTCCTGAAAGAAATGAATCCAAAGATTTTTATCTGCCGTATAGGGTTGGATCTTTCTCACGTAGGACCTGAGATGCATTTTGGGACAGGACAGCCCATCATACCTCACAAACACTGGCACTTTGAATTTTGGGGGAATCACGATCCCGACGACCAAACCCAAGTCTTCAAAATCCAAACCCGGTACTCTTTGTAGCTCCATGGCAGCCAACCTGTCTTCTAAACCCTTGTATTGATCATCAGCTGGAGGGTATTGCTGATCAGAATAATCTTCATCCTCTTCGACCTCTTCTTCCTCCGCATCAGACTCGGAAGGTACCGCAGCCCCACCTCCCTTGCTAGTCCCTTCATCAGAAATAGGAGGAAATTCAAGCACTCTCCGAGCTTCTCCGTCAAATATTCTCCCTAAAGTAGCCACCCCGAGTCTCTTTTTCTTCTTTTTCACTGGGTCTTTGTTTCCCAGTTGGGCCTTGATATCCTCCTGACCCTTAGCTAAGGTCATCAGGAGCTGCTGGAACTGTGCATTTTGAGCTTGTAGGTCTTTGACTGTTTGCTCGAGATCCATCCTTTTGACATAAACAGCAGACAGATAAGGAAACCTGGAGTGAGACCTGCTTATGCACATGATGAATGATATGCTCATGTATGCAATGCATTCAAGGATTTAGAACATTCAAAATTGTTGCAGACAAAGAAGAACGCACGTCATATTAATAGGAAGAAATTTGTTAGTACATAAATGCCTCATGGGCCAAATATTACAAAATGACTTCTCAAGGCAGAAAGACATTGCGCATCCTCTTTGGTGCGATGTAGGTGTTGAGGGCCTCTTGCTCATGGAGTCGGCTGGTAAGCTCTAGAACCTTCTTCTCACTAGCGTAGAAGCTGGCTTCGAAAGTATTCCGTTCCTCTTTGAGCTGAATCCAACTTTTCTGCATTTCCTCCCACGATGTAGGCATGTCAGGATGTAGGATGGTGTAGGGAACCTCTCCTTCCTTGACGGGTTCTTTAATCACAGGGAGAACATGAGGATAAGGCATCATTAGACTCTGGGCTCGGGCTCGTACCCACTTGAGATAAGGCTCAAGAGGGATGGAGTTCTTATGTCCCAGTGTCTTGCTATCAACCTTGTTGGGCCTTCCCCAAGCTCTGATGAATCTTTGGCGAAGTCCTTGCGCATCGTTATCGAAGTCAAAAACTAGGTCAGGAATCAACATGTCGTGAGGGTCATCCCTCCGTGCATATCCAAATTGCCTCAAAGCTAGGCAAGGGTTGTAGGTAATGCCCCCTCAAATGCCAAGTAAAGGAACATTAGGAAATTCTCCGCAACGATCGACGATGATGACATTTTCTCTGGACCGAGAACACCAATGTACATCAGAGTGAGTAAGAGTCATCAACCGTTGGGACCACCTTGAGCCTTGGTCATTCTTCAAGACAGATTGTGGAAGGTGCGAAATAAACCACCTTGCAAGGAGAGGAGTACAGCACATGAGAACACCCCTCTTTCTCATTGTTCGTGTGTAAAATGAGTGGAGAATGTCCCCAAGCAATGTTGATATTGGGTTTCTGGACAAGAAGATTTTGACGGTGTTGACATCTATCAATTGGTCAGAGTTTGGGAACAAAACCAACCCATAGATAAGGAGTGCCACAATTTCTTCAAAGGCTTGTAGGTCCAATGAATTCCAACATTCTTGTGCCTTCTCAAACAAGAATTTTGCTAAGAAGCCTTTGACACCGCTTCTAGTTTCCCAATGCCCCTTGAGGTCGGATGGTTGTAGATGTAATGCTCGAGCAACATCTTCCGGCTTTGGTTCCTTTTCCGTACCGTTGAAGGGTAGTTGATTAAGGATAGGAATTCTCAGGAGTTGAGAAAACTCCTCCAAAGTGGGTACCAACTGATAATCAGGGAAAGTGAAGCAGTGGTGGAGGGGGTCAAAGAACTGGAATAGCACTTTCATCATGTCTTCTTCAATGTTGGTGTTGACTAAGCTGAGCAGTCTACCATGTTTGTCACTGAAGGATGAGTTTTCCGGAATTCTTGAGGTGAGTTCCTTGAGTTGAGGAGAGATTCTCACAAGGTTTACTTGGATGGTATTTCTGCGAGGAATTTCCATGACCTACAAAACAAGAACAAAGATGAAGATCCAAACCCTTGACATGGTTAGTGAATGCATATGATGCTTCATTATGTTTATGATGTATGCACAAAACATATGTACAAGCAAATCACACCAACCCTAGTTTCAGGCTTGCATGAGGTTTCATAGGTAAGTACCCTCTTGAGTGTAGTTGGCTTAAAAACCTGTCCTATAAATAGTAACCGGGTTCTAAGGAGCTCAATATCACTGGATTGTTTTCATTGTTCATTGTTTCGGTTTAGCCACTTAACTAGCGACCAAAATATTCCAAGAAAACAACCCTCAATGAGTGCAGTATCGAGTATCTACCAACTTCGGACTGCACCAAAGCCGGTCATCTCACTACCCCTAATAAAAGGCCAAGATGGTCCAGTAAGGTTCTAGGTCATTAGTGCTTAGTGACATCACTCAGCGGCCCCGTACTCTCCTTGATTGAACTCAAGGGTTACCGGTACTCACAAATATGTCGCACTAATATAGCTATTGCTTCGACTGTGTCGGTATACCCCGCACAGTTTCCACAACGTATTGCTATCTATGAATGTTTCCCAAATCCGGGTGTAGGATTTCAAGCCCAAACAAGAGAACCACAAAAGGTAAAGCAAGCAAAGTAAACAATTAATCATGCAAGAAGGTGATCTAAAAACCCTAAGGTAACCCCACTTTCATTCTATTATCCCCAGCAGAGTCGCCAGTTCTGTGATACGGTGGGAGAACTGACTGTGGTTTTGCGTTCGTATTCGCACTTGTGCGGTTGAGCAAGAGTCGCTACCGACTATTTATTTTATCCTAAAGGAAAGGTTAAAAAAAGCACAGCAAAAACCTTTTGAGATATTTCGTGGGTCCGGGGGGTAGATTATGAAAAGGGAAGGTATTAGCACCCTTTTCATCCATGGGCTCTTAGTTACTTGGTTTTTAGATCACTTGCCTTGATTTTCGATTGCTTAAAAATGGTGCGTGTGTGTGTGTGTTTTTGAAAATTTTTTGGAAGAAGATGCCTTATCTTAGGCTAACCTTGTAACAATTCTTTACTCGAATGTTTTACAAAGGCGTGTATCTTTTCAAAAAAATGTTTCAAAAATGTTTTTGAGAGTTTGTTTTGAAAGTGTTTGTGGAATGTGGTTTTTGAAAAGGAGGCAAGTGTTTTTGCAAGTTGATCTCAAGTAACTAAGAGTTTTGTCTACCCTAATGTACTCAAAGGTTTTCTCTATGTTTTCAACCCTTTTTAATAATTTTGTTCCACCATTGAATTTGGTGGACAATCTTGCGTTTAGGAAGTTTGTTCGGGACGGGCGCGGGTCATCGTATGGACCATGAATGCAATGGTGCCAAGTTTCTTTGGCAATTTGCTTTGAAGGGACTATGATCATTCTGTGTTAGGCAACATTCGAAAGCGTCATCGAGGGACTTATGATCATTTGAATTTATTTTGCCAAAGATACTCGACGTGCAAGCACGGCCCATTTTGGAAGGCAACATGTGGGATTACCCTAGGGGGTGCAAGTGTGATTGTGTATTGATTTCATGTATTTGTCTTGTATTAGGTTATCTAGCGTTTGATTTTATGTTCATGCAAACCCTAGGTCTAACCATGGTATAATTGAAAGCGGTAAATTGCGAAAATGTAAAGTCTACGCTATTACAAAATAAGTATCCGGGAGTGGGGGTACAAATTTATGAATGGGGATGAGACTTAGGAATATAGTGTCCAATAAGTTAACCAAATCGAATCAGTCAAATGTAAATGTAACGAATATCAAGAATTAAATTAGAAAAAATGTATTTTTATTTGTTATGTACAAAAGATATTTTAATTAAATGTTTTAAAAGTTTATGTATATTGAAAAATATATTTTAAAAGTGTTAAAACATTAATGTACAAATTAAGTATTAATCTTATATATTTATGTACAAATATTTATTTTACTTAAAAGAAAAGGAAAATATTTTCAATTTTAATTACAAGGTGTATAAAAGATACATTTCATTTATTATGTACAAATAAAAGTATTTTAATTTAGGGAGAAAGATATTGTGTTTAAAAAAATAAAAAAAAGTTTGGTGTTAATTTATTAAAATAAACTTGTTTGATAAAAAGGGTTAAGTCAATTAATTAACAAGAAGAACTTGTTTTATAAAAGAAAAGGGTTTAAGCTTCTAAATGGGCCTTAAGGGCATTAGGTCCAAACCAAAACTGAAGACAGGGGGGTGCATCAGCAGCTCGTTTGGGCTTGAGGCAATGGAGAAACATGTTACGCCCAGAATACTGAAACAAATGTTTAGGGTTCATTGTTTGTGTTTTCATTTTTGGATGCTTAGGGTTAGGTGAGGCAGAAGCGCTGTTTGCTCGTTTTCGTTCATCTTCTCCGTTCGTTCATCTTTCGCCATGGACATCTACTCTCCCCTTTGCCCAGCCATCAGCATTTCCTTCGCCTTCTTTCCCTCTCCATGGTTCAGTGAAGCGCACAAAAGGGGTAATCCTCTTTCTTTGATTTTTCGCGTTTAGGGTTTGATTTATTTTACATGTTATGGATTACTGTCTTCTTTGATTGAGCATTTTGATTTTTGTTTGTTTAACGAGGATGAAAAGGGAAGGGAAGAGAATTTGACTACCTTTCGTTTGAGGGAGGAATGGTGGAGGTGCTCGGAGGCTTAGTGGCGAAGAGGGGAGATGCGTGACGCTGGGCTTGCTTTGGGAAAACCTGGTATTTCTGTACCTTTCTTTTAGGCTTTATGATGTTGACAAAATACCTGAAAGCCCCTTTTTTTCTTCTTTCTCTTGTCGCCTTGAATGTTTCTGTACGCTTTTGTTGTCTCTCTTCTTCGTTTCTAAGTTACCTTGAATGTGCTTCTTTGGTTGCCTTTGCCTTTTGTATCTTCTTTGCCCAAGGATGAACCTAGGGTTCTGAGGGCCCTGGACGCATGCTTATGTTGCCTGTGTTGGATGCCTTGAGATACTTCTTTTACTTGTCCCTCAGTTGCCTTTGGAATGTTTGTTGCGTTATCCCTTTTTCCCAATGATGAGCCTAAGGTTCTGAGGGTTTGACTTTGAATGCTATTGGTGGGTTATGTATTTGATTTGGATGGTGTTGGTGTTTAGGCAGGTATGATACTTGAACAGGTTTGGGGTTTATCTGGTTTATGTTAGGCTTCAGGCAGGGTGAGGCTTGAGTTTGAAACGAGTTCTCTGGCTTTCCTGATTTTGGTTATTTGACAGTTTATGCTTAGGCCTTGGTTTGAGCTGAATGGTACAGGTACAGGTTTGTGAGATTAACTGGTTTATGGCTTGTGTTTTTAAACTTAACAGGTTTATGCTGAGGCTTTTTTGAGCTTTTTTTTTCTGAGTTGTTGTTTCTGTTTGTGATATATCCTATGCTGGACATGTTGTTGCAATTTTTATATATTTGTTTTTGTCTTCCAGCCTCGTGGTCCCTTGGCGCCTAGGATCTTTTTGAATATCTCAAGCTTTGGCATCTTTTCTTGGGTCAAGCTGCTGGGCAGACTTGCAAGGTTTTGGCATTTCCTGTTTTGTGATTACTTCTGCTGTATATCTCTGTCTAATTTGGATATCACTGATATATGCTTCTTTTAGCCTTCAGCCTCACTGTTCTATTGCAGTTTTGCTTTCTATATTTTCTTTATGCCTAAAGCCAAACAGTAAGCCCACACTTCTCCTCCTTTCTTCTCTCTCTTTCCAATATTTAAGCATATTATATTGCTTATTATGCATAAATTCTGAAAAAGCAAATTGGCCTAGGGAAATGATGCCTTGATATCCTGTTTGCTATACATGTTGAATACTGCATATTTTGTCTTCTTCTTTCCATGTTGTATGCTTCTTGACAGCATTGATGATATTTTTGTGTCTTTAGTTAGACCAATATGTTTGCCTTTGAACTTCGTAGTTTGATTTGCACCACTGTTTGAAGCTATGCAGTTTGACCATCTTTTTGAATTGTGCAATTTTTATATTTGTGCATTCATCTTTAATTTGCAAATATTTTTCACCCCTCTTTGTGAACCGGGAGAAATCCCGTGATTTGCAGAGAGGGTCAACTGATCTCGGTCGTTTGCTTTTAATGATGAACTCTATTTTAAACCGTTTGTCCCTCTAATTCAATTTATCTGTTTCTAATTTTTCTTCCTTTCTTTTGCAGATAAAAAGAATGAATGGAGAGGGGTATCACTTAAATGAAGAATGAAGAATTTGGAGATTTAGGAATACTTAGAAAAAAAATAGGATAGTTTTATTTTCAATTTAATCAATGTAACTATTATTATTATAAATACCTCATAAATGAATACTTGTATCTAAATAATAATTGTAACAAAAATTTTAAAGATGAAAATAAAAAATTCTTTTAATCCAGTTAATTCTTTTTATCTCCTTTCAATTATTTGTTTATTATTTATAGTTCTTTAAATTAAAATAACTGAAAATTAAATTCCGGCTATTTAATCCTTAGAATAATAAATAATTAACTAAACATTGATTCAACGTTGATCAAATAATAAACTTGGCGCTTCCAACATCCAAAGCAAAGCACAGTCAAAAACAACAACTGACCAGACGCATTCCCCTTTTTACTGATTTTTTACCAACACTGCAAATTTAAACTGAATGTATCCTTTCACTGGTTCAATCACACAGCGCGAACTCAATCCAAATGTTTCAATCCATATCTCAGCATAACTTGAAAAGTGCTGTAGAATTTAAATCTTTCTGAGAACGCGCGCACAAAAACCATAATTCCTGATTAAATGCCAAAGAAACGTTCGCCTGATCGAAGTTGAGCCAAAATTAACCAAAACCCTAAGCCAACTGTATGAACTGTTCCAGAGTCATGAAAACCAATAAAAATCCTAATTTTGCTTGACTGACGAGAAAAGCCTGTCTGACCATTCTTGAATCAGTTTGAAAAAATCAGGAAACGCCTGAAGCTGTGATTTCTTGAGGAAGAATGTGAGGGCAAATTTTGGGGTACAACACAGATTAACACCTGTAACAAACCAGGACAACTATCTACTTGACCATCATGAGGCAACCCTACACCGGTTCCTTCTCAATTCCAGATATAGTTTTACACGGACTCACCATGAAGCAACCCTACACCGGTTCCTTCTCAATTCCAGATGTAGTTTTAGACGGACTCATCAGGAAGCAACCCTACACCGGTTCCTTCTCAATTCAGATACAGTTTTACACGGACTCATCATCAGGCAACCCTACACCGGTTCCTTCTCAAATTCGGATGTAGTTTTACACTGACTCATCATGAGGCAACCCTACACCGGTTCCTTCTCAAATTCAGATGCAGTTTACACGGACTCATCATCAGGCAACCCTACACCGGTTCCTTCTCAAATTCAGATGCAGTTTTACACTGACTCATCATCAGGCAACCCTACACCGGTTCCTTCTCAAATTCAGATGCAGTTTTACAGACTCATCATGAAGAAACCCTACACCGGTTCCTTCACAAATTCAGATGCAGTTTTACACTGACTCATCATGAAGCAACCCTACACCGGTTCCTTCTCAAATTCAGATGCAGTTTTACACGGACTCATCATCAGGCAACCCTACACCGGGTCCTTCTCAAATTCCAGATGCAGTTTTACACGGACTCATCATGAAGCAACCCTACATCGGTTCCTTCTCAATTCCAGATGCAGTTTTACACGGACTCATCATCAGGAAACCCTACACCGGTTCCTTCTCAATTCCAGATGCAGTTTTACACGGACTCATCATGAAGCAACCCTACACCGGTTCCTTCTCAAATTCAGATGCAGTATTACACGGACTCATCATAAAGAAATTCTACACAGGTTCCTTTTCAGGAAATTTCGAATGAAGTTCTACACGGACTGATCACTATTCAACTTCAAGATTTCTGAAAACAGTTTACGGATTCTCCAAACATGTATGTCAATCTATTGCTTATTCAGACCCCCGGTTCAGAGATTTCCAAACATGGATACCTTTCTGATACTCACCCACTCACCTACAATAAACCTTCTCCATATGGCTTCTTTAAGCCCATCTCCGACAAGGTTCTGTCACATTCTCTAGATGGCATCTTTAAGCCCATCTCCGACAAGTTTCTGCCACATCTCCAAATGGCATCTTTAAGCCAATTCCCTCAACTATGCTTTGACAAGTGCAAATTTTTTGGGCACTCTAGTGTCCAATCTTTCTTTTACCTTCGAGTTGCGAACGGCAAAGCTGCCAATCTAACTCTTCAGGTTCAAGAAGATTGAACATGGGCAGCTGTTGTACCCCAAAATTTGCCCTCTCAATTCTCAAGGCTTTTTCTTACAAGGATTTCAAGGTTCAAGATTGAACAAGTGCATTGGGATTTTCCAATACCAAAATTAAAAAGAAACTGTCAAAAAGGGAGAAAACAGATAAAAATAACATTTTGACAAATTTGGAGGAAAACAGGTCTCCTTCAATTCAGCACCCTTCGACTGACTCTTGGCCTCCTTCGAATGCAACTTGGGCATGTCCTTCATTTTGAACTTAAATCCTCCTTCGAATGCAACTTGGGTACATCCTTCGTTTGGATTGGAAACCTCCTTCGAATGCAACTTGGGTACATCCTTCGTTTGGATTTGAAACCTCCTTTGAATCCACTTGCACCAAGGGCCTCTTGCAGACTTTTCCTCTCACAAGTTTCGTTTGAGCCAAGAGATATCTTCATACAAGATTTGACTAAGTTCTTTCTTCCCTTGAAGGAACACCCTTCGATTCAGAAGCCATGAACTTCCCTCACGCTAAAAGGCAATGACTCCCTTTAGGATTGTTTCAATCCACATGCTTCGATTGGGCAACATGCTTCCTTCGAACACGAGCTTTCGATTGGGAAATATGTTTGTTTCAATCCAAGCTTCAACTGGGCATTAGCTTCCTTTGAGTAGGCTTGTTTCGACCACGAGCTTCGACTGAGGCAAAGGCTTCCTTCGAACAAGTGTGCTTCGATCTCATTCTTGCATTTGACTCAAGACCAAATCTCATTTGCCAGGCTATGTTGCTTCCGAATCTTTACATAATCAGAGGCTTGTACAAGGGTTTTAAACTTTGTCTTTTGGATAATACTATCCTTGGTTAAAGGCTACATACCCTTTTTCATAGAAAGTACTTTTATCACAAAAGCAGCTTTCCACCTGAATTTCGTCTGAACGAAAAGCAGGGCCAGAGGCACAAGTCTAATCAACTGCCAACAGGCCCCCCACATGTACTTTCACGTTACCCATTATTTTATCATTTCTTTGCGAGGCTGGCTTTGGACAACATATTCATTCTTCCTCTATAAATAAAGGAATTTTTTACAAAGCTAGAGAGGATCTTTGGACCAGAGGAACGAATCTCCCAAATTTTCTCAAACACAACAAATCTCTCAAGTCCCTTCAACACTTGTGAGAACAAACCCAGAATCACATACTTACTTCCTTCGATTCTGAAGAACAAGTACTCTTCAGTATCCTTCGAATTCAGTTTGGAAAGAAACATAAGACTTGTTTCTTTCCTTCCTTCGAATCCATCATTCCAAGCACAGCTGCTGGCCCCCTCTTTCAAATCCAGAACCCCGGGCCTCCACTCTAGGTCCCACACCCATTTAAGGCCTCCATCAAGGTAAGTCACCCTTACCCTTGAACATTTCATTTCATGGCATAACATGTAAATAATCTTTTCGTTCGTTTCAAGCATGTATATACCATTGTTCCTTTCGTTTCCACCCTTTTAACATGTTTTTTAGAGTTAACCCTTTCGTTTTGCTTTCTGTTTACCTGAACTAGATTTAACTATTAAACTGTTTGCAAGACAAATACTATCATGGCCTCAGGCCATGTTGCCATTTAACGCTTTAAATGAAAGAAATAGGAAACAGGAAATAGGAAACAAAGCTTCTGGCTTCTACCCTTTTTCTCCAGGTCAAACGAAAGAGACAACCAGGAGGAAAACCATGTTGATTTTTAGGCCCAGACGAAAAGCATGCCTTCACTGATTCCAAGCTCAGTCGAAAGGCATTCCCTCACTTCTTTCAACCTCCAGTCGAAGAAGGCAATAAGGCAGAACCAGAAGGCTTCGTCATACACATACTTATCCAATCAAAGGCCATGACCTCACTGGTGCTAGCCCCAATCGAAGGAGGCCAACATAATGCAAGTCGAAGGGTGCCACTATTTGGTTCGAAGAGCTCATTTTCCTTTCTTTTATTTTGTTTTTTCCTTTACATTTTCATTCCTTTCAATATGGTTGTAATAGTGTAGGATATTTATTTCTTGCATTTTTATTGCTTTATACAAATGCTAGTAATTAGGTGTGTATGGAAAGATAAAACCAACAAGTAGACAACCCTTAATCAAAGACTAAATGCATGCAAATCAAACACATTATTCACACTTGCACCTCTAGGGTAACCTTGCTTGTTGCCTCAGAAAATGTAATCATGTCCCTCGAGTATGAGACACTCTAGCAAATGTCCCTTCGATAAACAAAGATCGTAGTCCCTCGATGACCCTCGATGTTGCCTTCGATAAAACGATCTCGTCCCTTACAAAATTGCTAGAGCGTCTCACAATTTGCATTCAATGATTGTATACGATGACCCGCACCCGTCCCGTTTAACATCCTAACGCAAGGTTGTTCATCAAACACAATGGTGAAACAACACTGTTAAAAGGGTCAAAAAAATAAGAAAAATATTTGAGTAAAATAGGGTAGACAACTCTTAGTTACTTGATCAAAAATCTTGCAAAACATCCTTGCCATTTTTCAAACACACTTCACAACACAAGCTTCAAAAAAAAATTCAAAACAATTTTCAAAACATTGAATTATCTTTTCAAAAAGACATACACCTTTGTATATATTCAAACAAGAATCATTACAAAGGTTGCCTAGAAAAGGCATCTTTTTCAAAACATTTTCAAAACCACACACAAAGCACCATTTCAAGCAATTTAAAAGCAAAGGCAAGTGATCTAAAACAAGTAACTAAGATCCCATGGATAACCATAGATAGAAAGGGTGTTAATACCTTCCCTTTCTATAATCTACTCCCCGAACCCAAGAAAACATCTCAAAGGTCTTTCCTGTGCTTTTTGACCTTTCCTTAGGATAAAATAAAAAGTCGGTGGCGACTCTTGCTAAACCAAAACATTTGCGAACACGAACGCAAAATTCATGTCGGTTCTCCCACCGTATCACAGTTATGGACATTGGTCATCATGGGATTAAGCAAGGTAAAATAGTGAGCGGTTTCATTATCAATCAGGAGTCTATACTGGTTGGGATTAAAGTAGACTCTTCTCATCAGCCCACGATCCAAACAGAAATCAATGTCCATTGTAGTATATCCATAATAGGAGGTAAGGTGATATAACTTACTTGTATGACCTAAAGCAGAGGAAATCTGAGTCGTTGTCCCTCCCACATGGAGGATACCTTCAGCAGACTTAGAAGTCATCATGAGATTCCACAATAGAAATTTTCCACATGCTACAGGGCGAGACTGGGTCGCATAATAGAGGAAAAAGATCTCCTCCTCGCTAACATGGGTATCAGTGTCGGCCTTCCCTAGGAAAGTGTGAGCAATAACCATCTGAAAATACCTGAAAGCGAGGTTGTGAATAACAGGGGATAGCTGAGTGGAAGGATCAAGGCTCCCTCCAGCAGTAATACATCTCCAGAATTTCTCTATGTCCCTAGTCATGAAATAGCCAATTGGTAGATCAGGTATAGCATCAGGTGTGTTCTGGAAGCCTAGAAAGTCGCCAAACTCCCTCTGGGTAAAACAGTATTCTATCCTGAATAGTCTGGAAGTGAGATATCCATCCTGGCCATTATAGGGCTCAAACTCGAATGAACTGAGGAATTCTAAGGTGAGGTTCTTGTAGGTCACATTTAGATCATCTGCATACTCGTCCCACTTTAGCTTGTTGCATAGATACTTGATACTGGCTTCAAAGCCAAGAGCTTCCATGCAAATCTGGTCTGGATATCTGGTCGGTGCCATGGGTTTCTGTGAAAGGACCGCATAGCGTTGTCTCCGAGTGTCACCTCAGAAGGAAACATGCATGTCATTGAAATGCTCCATCCTGAAAAATGTAGTTAGCAAAGATGGCTAGCAGGTGATGCCTGAAATCATAAATTTTGTAATTGTTAGTATAAAGATAGAAATAAAATTTGATAAAGTAAAAAGTAAATAAATGCAAAAAATAAAAATAAACCCATGGGTTGCCTCCCATGCAGCGCTTGTTTAATTTCGTTAGCTTGACGAGTAAACTTCATATATTGGAAACTGGTACTGGTGGATCAATCAGAGTGTGGCTGGAGTAGTTGGTGGGAATGTCACCTCCTTTGTAGTGCTTCAACCTCTGCCTATTGACGATGAATGGGCTACAAGAATTGTTCTTGATATCGACTGCTCCAGATCTTAGGATTCTAGAGACCTCAAAAGGACCAGTCCATCTTGAACGTAGCTTGCTAGGAAAAAGTCACAACCTGGAATTTAAAATGAGAACAAGGTCGCCTATATTGAAATCTTTCTTTACAATTCTTCTGTCATGCCAAGTTTTGGTTCTTTCTTTATATATTATAGAATTCTCATAGGCAGACTGGCGGAATTCCTCCAATTTATGAATGTCAAGGATGCGCTTTTCACCAGCAGTCAAATATTCCAAATTTAGGGTCTTAATGGCCCAATAGGCTTTATGCTCTAACTCGAAGGGTAAATGACAAGATTTTCCATAGACTAATTGGTAAGGGGTTGTTCCAGTAGGGGTTTTAAAAGCTGTTCTATAGGCCTATAGTGCTTCATGTAGCTTCTGAGACCAATCTTTTCTGGAAATTGAAACGGTTTTTCTAAGATTTGTTTAATCTCCCTGTTAGACACTTCTACTTGGTTGTTAGTCTGTGGATGATAAGGTGTTTCTACTCTATGCTTTACTCCATACTTACTCAAGAGCTTATCAAAGATTCTGGATATGAAATGTGATCCTCCATCACTTATAACGAGACAAGGTGTTCCAAACCTCAGAAAAATGATATTCTTAAATAACTTGACTACCACTCTTGTGTCGTTTGTGGGTGATGCAATATCCTCAATCCATTTAGACACGTAGTCCACAGCTACCAAAATGTGCCTATTTCCCATTGAAAGTGGAAATGGTCCCATAAATCATATACCCCAAACATCAAAGAGTTCGACTTCCTGGATATTCCTCATTGGCATCTCGTCACGTCTTGATATGTTCCCGGTGCATTGGCATCGGTCGCACTTGACAATGTAGGCATGAACATCGCGCCATAAAGTTGGCCAATAGAGGTCTGCTTGAAGAATCTTGGCGTGCGTTTTAGATATACCTGCATGTCCACCATAAGGTGCAGAATGACAGTGTCTGATGAAGTCTTCTATTTCCTCTTCTGGGACGCAACGTCTGAAAATATTATTTATTCCTCTCTTGAATAGGAGTGGTTCATCCCAGTAGAAATGTTTAACATCTTTGAAGAACTTCTTTTTCTGTTGGTAATTAAGATCAAGGGGTATGATATCTGCAGCTAGGTAGTTTACAAAATCAGCATACCATGGTACGCTCTTCATTACTGAAATTTTTTCGAAATCTTTATCTCTGTAAGGCTCTAAATCATCAGTCTTAGCTATAAGTCTGTCATAGGTGAAATCATCATTTATAGGCAATAAGTCAGGTTTTAAGTGTTCTAATCTAGAGAGGTGGTCAGCTACAACATTCTCTGTGCCTTTCTTATCCTTAATGTCTAGATCAAACTCTTGGAGTAACAGGATCCATCTAAGTAATCTAGGTTTAGCGTCCTTTTTATTTAATAGATAACGTATGGCAGCGGGATCAGTGTAAACAATGATCTTTGCTCCAAATTGGTAGGACCTAAACTTATCTATCGCAAAAATTACTGCCAGTAATTCTTTCTATGTTGTTGCATAGTTGAGTTGGGCGGTATCTAGGGTTCTACTAGCATAATATATAACATGTAATTTCTTGTATTTTTGTTGTCCTAGAACAGCACCAACTGCATAATCACTGGCATCGCACATGATTTCAAAAGGTTGTGTCCAATCTGGGGGTTGCATGATCGGAGCTGAAATCAGTGCTTGTTTTAAAAATTTAAAAGCTTCGAGACATTTCTCATAAAAAAAATTCAACGTCCTTCATTAGAATATTAGTCAAAGGTTTTGTTATTTTAGAGAAGTCTTTTATAAAACACCGATAAAAACCAGCATGTCCAAGAAAACTTCTAATCTCCCTAATGGTTTTAGGTGGGCTGAGGTTTTCTATAACTTCAATTTTGGCTCTATCGACCTCAATGCCTATTTCAGAGACAATGTGTCCTAATACTAAACCTTCATTAACCATAAAATGGCATTTTTCCCAGTTTAGCACTAGGTTCACCTCTACGCATCTTTCAAGGATTTTTTCGAGGTTGGAGAGACAATCTTTAAAATTAAATCCACACATCGAGAAATCGTCTATGAAAACTTCCAATATTCCATCTAGGTAATCTACAAATATAGACATCATACAACATTGAAAAGTGGCAGGGGCATTACAGAGTCTGAAGGGCATCCGTCTATAGGAGAACGTTCCATAAGGACAGGTGAAGGTTGTTTTCTCTTGATCCTCAGGGTGAATAGGTATTTGGAAAAATCCCGAGTATCCATCTAGATAACAAAAGTGCGAGTGTCTGGCTAGATTTCCGAGCATTTGATCTATAAATGGAAGAGGTAAATGATCTTTCCTGGTTTCTTTGTTTAATTTTCTATAATCTATACACATACGCCAACCTCCTTCTGTTCGTTTAGCAATATGCTCACCTTTCTCATTTTTTATGACTATGATGCCTCCTTTCTTTGGCACCACATACACAGGGCTCATCCAATTACTATCTGATATTTGGTACATTATACCAGCCTCTAGTAACTTAAGAACTTCTCTTTTAACAACATCGCTCATTATAGGGTTTATTCTTCTTTGATGTTCTCTTGAGGGTTTTGAGTTTTCCTCTAACAAGATCTGGTGCATGCACACCGATGGACTTATTCCTTTTAAATCGGGAATGTTATACCCTAAAGTTGAGGGATATTTTCGTAAGATCTTTAAGAGTTGAGTTGTCTCGTCTTGACTTAAAATATCATTAACTATTACAGGACGATTCATCTCTTTATATAAGAATCCGTATCTGAGGTTCTTGGGAAGTTCCTTCAGTTCTAAAGATGGTTTCAAAGGGCAAGGCATGGGATCGAAAGTAAGCGATAAACATTCATAGAGGTCGTCATCGATGTAAGGTTCTAAACTTTTAAATCCATCATCCTCCGTAATGGGGGTCGAAGGTAACTTGATATTTTTGTTAGATTCCTCTCGCTTAAGTTCCAATATACACTCGTCAATGACGTCGATGGCATAACAGGCATCTCCTATGACTGGTGCTATTAAGAACTTTGAAAGAATAAATTCTATCTTTTCATCACCCACCTCAAATGTTAATTTTCCTTTCTTAACGTCAATTATGGCTTCGGCTGTTGATAGGAATGGTCTACCTAAGAGGATTGGGACTTCTTCGTCTTCTTTAATATCCATAACCACGAAATCAGTTGGGATATATAGCTGACTGATCTTAACTGGTATGTCTTCAAGTATGCCTATAGGATACTTAACAGATCTATCATCCAGCTGGAGAGACATTTTAGTCGGCTGTAATTCTCCTAAGTCTAACCTTCTACAAACTGCTAAAGGCATAAGGCTGACGCTAGCTCCTAGATCTAGGAAGGCTTTGTCAATAATATGATTTCCTAAGATACAAGGAATGGAAAAACTTCCTGGATCCTTTTCTTTCTTGGCAAGTTTATTTTCTGAAATAAAATTGCATTCGATAGGTTTGGGATCATCAAGTCTACGCTTGTTGGTCAGGATATCTTTTAGGAATTTAGCATAAGATGGTATCTGAGTGATGGCTTCGATGAAAGGAATCTCTACATGGAGTTTTTCTATAACTTTAACGAATCTTTGGCATTGATTGTCAAGTTTGGTTTATTTAAGTCTTTGCGGAAATGGGACTGGGGGTTTGTACGGGGGTGGTGATTTATTAGTTTTATCTTTTAATTCTGTTTCTTTTTGCTTTTCGGGTTCCTCTGGTTCCTCCAATTGGTCTGTAAGCAAAACATTTGTCTTAGGTTGTGAGGGTGTACTCATGGCTGGATTCTTGGGTCCATCGTAAGTAGTCCCACTTCGTAAGAAAATGGAATTAGCTTGCCCTTTAGGATTTGGTTGAGGTTATCCAGGGAATTGTCCTCCAGGTATAGTTTGTGGGGCTTGTGTTTGGGCTATCTGCGAGATCTGGGTTTCAAGCATCTTGTTATGCGTAATTATCTGATCAACCTTAGTTCCTAATTGTGTGATTAGTTTGTTTACGTGAATATTCTAATTTAGGAACTCTTTATTTTGCTGGGTTTGAGCTGAAATGAAAATTTCCATGATTTTCTCAAGGTTTGGTTTGGGTGCCACAACTTGCATAGGTTGATTTGGTCTTTGGGCTTGGAAACCTGTAGGTCTCGGAGGTGCAGAGTTTTGTATTGGGCTATTGTTTTTATAAGAAAAGTTTGGGTGATTCCTCCATTCGGGGTTGTAAGTGTTTGAAAATGGGTTTCCTTGGGTGTAGTTTACTTGGTCTGAGCAAGGCTCATTCAACAAGTTATATTCCGCAGGTTGATGTCCTTGGGTCCCACAGAGTTCGCATTCTAAAGCTACCGCAGCTACAGTATTAGGGTTTTGAGACATGTTTTTAACTTTTAAGGCAAGAGAGTCCATTTTAACTTTCATCATGTCTAGAGAACTTATCTCATGTTTTCCTCCTTGGGTCTCCTTTTTCTCTACCGTAGCTCGTTCTGTTCCCCATTGGTAATGGTTTTGGGCCATGTCCTCAATGAGAGTGCAGGCTTCTAGGTAAGGTTTATTCATCAATGTGCCACCAGCGGCAGCATCGATAGACATATTTGTGTTGTAATGGAGTCCATTATAGAAGGTGTGGATGATTAGCCATTGTTCTAGGCCATGGTGTGGACAGGCTCTTAACAGGTCCTTATATCTCTCCCATGCTTCAAAAAGTGATTCTCCCACATTTTGGTTAAATCTAGTGATTTGGTTTCTAAGGACAACAGTTTTGCTGGGCGGAAAATATCTTGCGAGAAATACTCTCCTAAGGTCTTCCCAGGTTGTTATTGAATTGGGTGGAAGGGAATCCAACCAATCTCGTGCTTTATCTCTAAGGGGAAAAGGGAATAATCTTAGTCGTATTGCCTCAGGCGAAGCACCATTGCATTTTAAAGTGTCTGCTAATTGTATAAAAGTTTTTAAGTGTTGATTCGGGTTCTCAATAACAAGACCACCGAATTGGTTTTGTTGCACCAATTGTAGCAATGAGGGTTTTAGTTCTAAATTATTTGTGGTTATAGCTAGGTTACGATACTTGAACTAGGTTCCTCATCTGACGATTGGGAAGATTCCTTAAGGGGTCTTTGGTTACGATTCTCGGCCATAGTTTTTCTAATTCTACGGAGAAAATGGATGTAACGTTCAGGTTCTGCTAAAGGATTGAATAAGGTTCTGGTGCTGCAAGATCTGCGCATTAACCGGACTGTAAAACTTAGTCTAGATAGTGCAACTATAGGGTGCAAAATTTGACGAAATTGCTCCCCGGTAACGGCACCAAAAATTTGATGCGGTGTATTCGTAAGTTTACGAATCACGTCAGAGTAATATAAAAGATTATCGATCCACAGAGACCAATCGTAAATCTATCGTTTCCTATTGTTATGGTGTTTAGCTAAGTCAATATTAAACAGGGAATTGAGCATGCAAGAAAGTAAAGTGCGGCAAAATAAACTTCAAATATAAAAGCAGGGTCGAATGTAATTCACATAGTCAGATGATATTCGCAATGCTTCGGAATAGAACTACTTATAGGGCAATATTTTCTACTAAATAAAAGAATTAATTTAACAGGAACTGTCGCTTTTGTGTAATCAGAACCGAGTTTACTCTTTAATCAGACCTTCTTATCGTCACTTATAAAAAGGCGCGCATTGTGTTAAAGTAATAAACCTATTTTTAATAAATAAAGTACTTGACCAAGTTGAAAAGTATTTTGATCTGGAATTTCTAATAAAAAAGGGACCTAACTTTAACCCTATAAACGCGTCCGAAAATAGTTTCAAAATTTATTTCTTTGATAATAAAAGTCCCTAACTAACCGGACAAAGCGCTTTTGCTTCCTTTGACCAGTTAGAACTAACCGAGTTTAGCAAAGGGTTTGACGACTTTCAATCTTACACAACAACACTAAAATACAGAAAACTCGTATTAAAAACCAAAATAGCCCATAAGCATTTCTATTGACACATTATTTGGAATATTGATCTAACTAGATTCCTTACATTCTAGCCCAGTAAGGTTCAGCCTGACATGGGAATGTAAACAGACATATTAAAATAAATCATGCGAGAAAGTAAATAATTTAAAGTGTGGTGCAGGAAATAAACAAAGTAAAAGCAATGCAGAAAATAAACAAAGTAAAAGCAGGTGCGAGAAATAAACAAAGTAAAAGTAGTGCGGAAAATAGACAAAGTAAAAGCAGGTGCGGGAAATAAACAAAGTAAAAGCAGGTTCATGAAATAAACAAAGTAAAAGCAGGTGCGGGAAATATAAATAGAAACCTGCTCCAAATGGGGAGGTTTTAAATCTGGTACAAACTGGAAGTAAAATGCGACTGGAAATAAACAGCAGTTGAAAATAAATGTGGCAGGATAAACTTCTGCCGAAGTGCTCCAAACTCGATTACAGATTCAATCTAGGAAATTAATCATAGACTCAATCAACAGTGCAACAATTCCCCGATGTGAAGAATTATCGCTTTACAATGGTGAAATTATATGGCTTAAGTTCGCAACTATGGTTGGATCAAGTTTGCAACTAATCCTGGGTGAATTGAAATGAAATCAGGAAATTTTATTTATAGAGGATGAAGAATGCAGGAAATCACAGGAATGCCCCCTAACTCCTTTTTTTTGGGGGGGGGGGGGGGGGGGACATCGTCCAAAGGTGGCGCCCGCCATGGAGGCCATGGCGCCCGCCATAAGTGTAAATGAAAGGAAGTGGGAAACATGGCAGTTGAGGTCAGTAGGAGGTGGTCCACGTCATGGCCTACCCTATGGCTGGTGCCATGGTGGACGCCATGAGTGCAAATTTGAGCTAAACTCCTGTTTTTCAGCCTGTTTTCCTTCATTTCTTCAGGGGAGCTCTGGATAATTGAAATACCTAAAAAGGAAACAAAAGATAGGCATAATAAGAGAAATAAAGGTTTTGTTGACGACTTTAATGGGGATTAGGGGTTGTGGCCCTCTGATTTGTAATAATCTTAAAGGAAAACTCAAAATGGAGAGTATAGACTCAGTCGGGGAAGACAGACTCAGCTGGGGAAGATAGACTATGCCGGGGAAATTTTGTTGTTCGTTGATTGTTGTATGTTATATGTTGTTTGTTGGGGAAATAAACCTTGTTGATGAACACTTGATGAACTGCTGATGAGGTAAGCTCTTTTAGGAAGAGATCCATAAGGCTTCTTCTTGTAGGATCAACTTAGCTGGGGAGAGATCTGTCAAGAGATTGAGATTCTAGCTGGGGATCAGTCTATGCAAAAAGACTTTGTGGGTAACTTTGTTTGAGGAATGGTTTATTGTAACTGTCCTTGTGGGGATAATGCTAATGAAATAACTGTGGGATATTCCATATACATTAAAGAGACGCTTTTTGCTGCTTAGCAGGACACACGTGCCAAATAGTTTTAATTATGTTCACATGCATATGTTCGTTCAATTTTAGTCATTGGACATTTTTTGCATTCAAAACAAAAAACAGAAAGTTTGCACTTGAAAGTATATTTGTATTGATATGTTACCCGTAAATAGGTGTTTTTGTACAAAGAGACGGAGATCCTAGTAAGAGGAAATCGTCGAAAGGAGAAAAAAAATTGAAAACAAAACAAATAGCCATGTGGAAATGATCTCATTGCATTCCAACTCTACTATTACCCCAATGTCTTCGAATGCCCCTTGTCATTGATAGAAATTGATTAGATTGATCTTGGATCGTTTGAACTCAGACCTTGGTAATAAAGTTGACTGTGGTGATTCCACGAGACATAGTCATACGCTTTCAATCCTTAACTTTTGCCTGGACCGCCCTTTCGGGTTTTCAGCCCACCAGGATACCCATTTTTTCCCAAGTCGCCCTTTCGAGTTTTCAACTTGCCAGGTGTACAATCTTTTGCATATATCCCTAATTTTTGCTCAAACCTTTTGGTTTGCCGGGATGCCCTTATTTCTTCCTAGGTGTGTCAACCTAGCGGGTCTCTTACGCGTATTATTTTTTAACTATGTCCGTGTTCACAAGATGCGAGAAGTCTTCACCATCCATGGTAGTCAGCATCATGGCACCGCCAGAGAACACTTTCTTGACAACAAATGACCCTTCGTAGGTGGGAGTCCATTTTCCCCTGGGGTCGCCTTGTGGAAGAATGATGCACTTTATCACCAAGTCACCAGCTTGATATACCCGAGGCTTAATCTTTTTGTTGAAAGCCTTAATCATGCATTTTTGGTACACCTGACCATGACAAACAGCAGCCAGTCGCTTCTCATCGATCAAGTTCAATTGATCCAATCTTGTCTGAATCCACTCGTCTTTGCCTAGGCTTGCTTCATTCATAATCCTTAGTGAGGGAATCCGAACTTTTACTGGCAAAACAGCTTCCATGCCATAGACTAAAGAAAAGGGAGTTTCCCCAATTCATGTTCTAGATGAAGCGCGGTAGCCATGAAGAGAAAATGGTGGCATCTCATGCCAATCCTTGTAGGTCACTACCATCTTCTGCATAATCTTCTTAATGTTTTTGTTGGCCGCTTCGACTGCGCCATTCATTTTAGGTCTATAAGAGAAGAATTGTGATGCTTGATTTTGAACTGAGTGCAAAGCTAGGTAATCATAACATTGTTGAGGTTAGTCCCATTGTCGATGATAATATTTTCAGGGACACCATAGCGGCAGATGAGGTTATGTTTGATGAATCTGGCTACCATATTCTTGGTGACTGAGGCAAATGAAGCGGCTTTGACCCATTTGGTGAAATAATCAATAGCGACCAGAATAAAGCTATGTCCACTGGAAGCAGTGGGTTTGATCTCTCCAATCATGTTAATGCCCCACATTGCAAATGGCCACGGAGCGGTCGTGACGTCCAGAGGGATAGGAGGCACATGGACCTTGTCAGCATAGATTTGGCATTTGTGACAAGTTCTTGAGTGTTGATGGCAATCAGTCTCCATCGTTGACCAATAGTAGCCAGCTCTTAGGATCTTCTTGGCCATAGTATGTTCGCTAGAGTGAGTCCCAAAGAGACCATCATGCATGTCTTCCATAATTTCCTCTGCCTCCTTCTTGTCCACACATTGGAGTAGAGTAGAGTCATGGTTGTGCTTGTACAATATTCCGTTACTTAGGAAGAGTTTGGCTAAAAACCTTCGTAATAACTTTCTGTCATTGATGGATGCTCCTTCGGGATACTCTTGTGCGTCAAGGTATCTCTTCACCTCATGGTACCATGGCTTTTCCATGTCAGTGTCAAGCTCACAACAGTGTGCAGGTTCGTCAAATCTCTCAATGGTAATCATAGGAGCTTCGTTGTCCCATCTGACCTTGAACATAGAAGACATGGTGGCCAAAGCATCGGCTAACTGATTTTCTTTCCTAGGGAAGTGTTCAAAGGTGATCTCTTCAAAGTAAGGAATCAGAGATATCACAAGCTCCTTGTAAGGGATGAGATTAGGGTTCTTAGTGTCCCAATCTCCTTTTACTTGGCTAATCACTATAGAGGAATCTCCAAACACGTTCAAATTCTTGATCCTCAAATCAATGACAGCCTTAAGACCCAAAATGCATGCTTCGTACTTGGCCATGTTATTCGTACAGTCAAAGCATAGTTTGGCAGTGAAAGGAGTATGGCAACCTTCAGGGGAGATGATCACAACACCAATTCCATTACCCAAGGCGTTGGAAGCCCCATCGAAGACCATAGTCCATTGGGATCCTTGTTCAGGTCCGTCATATGGTCCAGGTTTCGCGCAGTCGGTCACTAGCATGATGTTCTCATCCAGGAAGTCAAAGTTCATAGACTGATAATCATCGACAGCTTGATGGGCCAAATGATCTGCTAATACGCTTCCTTTGATGACCTTTTGCATTGTGTATTGAATATCATACTCAGTCAAGATCATTTACCACCTAGATATCCATACGAAAGAGCAGGTTTCTCGAAGATGTACTTGATTGGGTCCATCTTAGAAATCAACAGAGTGGTATGAGTCAACATATACTGTCTTAGCCGGCGAGCAGCCAATGCCAGAGTGCAACATGTTTTCTTGAGCAGTGAATATCTGGTTTCACAGTCGGTAAACTTTTTGCTCAGGTAGTAAATAGCATGCTCTTTTCAGCCAAACTCGTCATGTTGGCCCAAAACACACCCCATAGAGTTCTCTAGTACTGTCAAGTACATGATCAAGGGTCTTCCTTCAACTGGAGGCATGAGAATAAGAGGTTCTTGCAGATATTCTTTTATTTTGTCGAAGGAAACTTGGCATTCATCATTCCATCTGACTACTTGATCATTCTTCAAGAGTTTGAAGATTAGCTCACAAGTAGTAGTCAAGTGAGATATGAAACAGGAGATGTAATTGAGACGACCCAAGAATCCTCTAACTTCTTTTTCGGAGTGAGGGACTGGCATTTCTTGGATGGCCTTTACCTTGGCAGGATCGAATTTGATGCCTTTACCACTGACAACAAAACCTAGAAGCTTTCTAGATCGTACTCCAAATGTGCACTTGTTGGGGTTTAACCTCAACTTGTACTTTTTCAGCCTCTCGAATAGCTTGTACAGGTGATCGAGATGCTCCTCTTCAGTTTGCGATCTTGCAATCATATCATCTACATATACCTCTATTTCATGATGGATCATATCATGAAACAAATCTACCATAGGCCTCTGATATGTTGCCCCTGTATTCTTCAACCCGAACGACATGACCTTGTAGTAAAAGGTGCCCTACTGTGTAAGGAAAGTGGTCTTCTCCATGTCTTCAGGAGCCATCCTAATTTGATTATAGCCAGAGAAACCATCCATGAAAGATAAGACTTTATGCTGAGCAGTGTTATCGACTAAGACATCAATATGAGGTAAAGGGAAATCATCCTTGGGACTTGCCCTATTCAGATCCCTATAATCTACGCACATACGAACTTTTTCGTCTTTCTTCGGCATTGGCACCACATTTACAACCCATCGGGGATAAGATGTTATAGCTAAGAATCCTGCATCAAATTGTTTCATCACTTCAGCTTTTATCTTTTCAGACATGTCAAGCCTCATGTGATGAACTTTTTGTTTGACAGGAGGACAATCTTCCTTTGTCGGCAGACGATGAACTACAATGTTGGTATCCAACCCTGGCATATCTTCATACGACCAAGCAAACACTTTCACATAATCATGCAACATCTGAACCAATCTTCTTTTGACACTGCTTTCCAGGTTAGCGCCGATCTTGACTTCTTTCTTGTCTGTCTCAGTACCTAGATTGATGACTTCAACTGACTCTTCGTGCGACTGAATAACTTTTTCCTCGTGTAATAGAAGTCTGGCTAGTTCTCCCAGTATTTCACAATCTTCCCCGCCTTCATCTTCAGCTTGGTTAATTGGACATTCAAAGTCATGGTCGGCAATAGTAGAGTCATTGGCAACAAGATCCAGAGTGGATGAGGACCTGCAAGAGTGTGTGTGTGTGTGTGTGCATGTAAGACACATGGCTATTTTGAAAAATGTATTTGAAGAAAATAAAGACAATGAGCACAAAGATTTGGATTGCAAAAGAGTCCAATGGTTTGTATTGAATGATCATATGATAAAATGAACATAAATAAAACCCTTGACAAATGGACCAAAGTGCCTCGGGCCAGGCACATGGCTTAAAAGTCATTGTTTAATATTACAGACAAAATGTTCTTGAATTAATAAAAAGCAATAAACAAGTGATTACTCTTCAATGAAGGAGATGGTAACGAAGTCCTTTGCTTTCCAATTGTTGAGTTCCATTGTAGTAGGATATACCTAATCTTTAAATGTACATTCATCATTAGAATCAACTACAACGTTGAATTCGTGGCTTCCAATACGGAGAGTGGGATTCCCTGCGCGAGTGTGCCTCACTTCCTTCCGAGCCTTTGTGGTGAAACCCAAACCACATTTATCTGCTTTGAATGAGATCTCGATGAGTTCCCCCCAAGTATCACATCTTCCTTCTTCGAATGCAGCACGAGCATCTTTGAATGAAACCATCTTTGGTACGACCTTAACAGCTTTGGACGCATCAGAGGAACATTTGGCAGTAGCAATCATTGGTGGCACAACTTCAAAAGCTTGACACAGGGTCTCTATAAATTCGCCATCCATCTCCACATATTTAAAAGAGTTGAGGTGGCTTACCATGAACTCCTCCTCGCCACAGATAGTGGCAATCCTTCCTTTGACTTGACACTTGAGCTTTTGATGAAGATTTGAAGTTACTTCCTCAGCTCCATGGATCCAAGGGCGACCCAACAAACAAGAGTAGGCAGGACGAATATCCATAATGTAGAAAGTGGAGTTGAAAATCTTTGAGCCCACCTTGATCGGGAGGTCCACCTCTCCATGAACTGTCCTTTTGGACCCATCGAAAGCCCTCACAATAATATCACTTGGTTTCAAAACTAAACCTTCACAGTCTAAACGGTCTAAAGCCCCCTCAGGTAGTACGTTTAAAGAAGAGCCAGTGTCAACCAGAACATGTGTTAAGGTAGTCCCTTTGCATTTGACAGAAACATGTAGAGCTTTGTTATGGTTCTTTCCGAGTGGTGTCTGATCAGCATCCGAGAACCCTAAACCATTATCGTCCGTCAAACTTGCCACACAATTTTCAAACAGGTCAGTGGTGGTCTCATGAGGGACATGAGCCTTCTCCAAGAATTTGATTAACGCTCGAGCATGGGCATTGGAACAGAGTAGCAAAGATAACATATAAATCTTGGACGGGGTTTGCCCAAATTGCTCCACGGTCTTGAAATCGCTCCTTTTTATAATTTTCAAGATCTCATCCATTTCACGAGCGGAAGGTTCTCCATCAGCAATGTCCTTTGCGGGTATTTCTGTCTCAACAGGCTCAACTACCTTCTCTTTTTCCCTGGTGTCAGTACTTGGCTTAGCAGCAATGATGTGGACATGCACCTTTGTAACAACTGGTGGTGAGATGTTGGGTGAAAATATTCTCCCAATTCTGGTCACTTTGCTAGAGCCAGTTATGTTACCAATATCGTCAGCTTTGTTTTCTTCAATCCAAGTGTCTTGTTTTATCCCATGGTAAAACACCTCAGCACCATAGTTCCATGGCACTGCTTTGTTGGAAGAGTATGGAATTGGTCTGGGATTGGTAATTATAAGAGGAGCAACAATTGGTTCATTTGAAATTCTGATAGGACCCTTGGAGGAGATCCTAATAGGCTTGTTCGAGATGGTTATGATGGAGATATCTTCACACTTATTGGTCAAAATTTTGGCAGGCGGAGTCTTCTCAAATAGGATCTCATGGCTATTCATTAGGCGTTAAATGCCTTCCTTCAGCCCTTCACATCCATTGAGTTGTTTGGCACAACAAACACAGTCTTTCACACAACCAGGGAAAATCCCGGCTTTCAACAGATTCTTTTTGATGATGTTTAACGGAGTAGTCAAGTCTTCTATGGAGGAAACAAAAATTGTATCTTCAACAACATTGACACTCTTGCCATGATTTGGCATAGGCGCGGTGATTACATTCGGAGTTGGAGGAGGATCAAATTCAATGGTCTTGTTATCTATCAAGTCTTGAATTTTATTCTTCAGTGCCCAGAATTGGTCAGTCTCATGCCTAGGACTACTTGAGTGATATGCATATTTACCGTTCGGATTGTACTTTGGTAAAGAGGTATCTGGATTGGCTGGAGGATCGCACAATGTCACCAAATTAGCCTTTAGTAGGTGTTGTAAGGCTTGGGATAGTGACATGCCTATCCTCGTGAATTGTCTTCGCGGAGTCTCAAACCGTTGATGATTGGGAGATGGTCTTTGAGAAGGAGTTGGATTGGAAATTAGGACGACATTAACGGACTGGCAGTCATCCTTCTTAGTACGGGCCCTTTCCCCATACACAACATTGATTTCTTTCTTCGCTGTAAAAGGTTTATTTATAGGATTAGAGGTGGAGGCAGATACCATGGAAATCTTCCCTCTTTTGATACTGCTTTCAACTCTTTCACCGGTTAAGATCAACTCGGTGAAACCGAAAGAAGAACAGCCAACCAATAAGTTAAATAATGGACCACATAAAGTGACCATAAACATATCAATGTGCTCCCTATCAGTCAAAGGTGGTTGAACCCTACTGGCAAGGTCTCTCCACTTTTGGGCGTATTCTTTGAACCCTTCATTCTTCCCCATTGTCATATCTTGCAACTGAACTCTTGTCGGCGCCAAGTCGGCATTATACTGGTATTGGTGGTAGAAAGCGGTGGCTAAGTCTTCCCATGTATTGATACGGGAACCATCCAACTGATAAAACCACTCTAGTTGCATTATGGCCAAGCTTTCTTGAAAAAGTGAACCCAGAGTTTCTTATCAGCGGTGTGCGGATGTATCTTGTGCACATAAGATTTCAGGTGAAGTTTTGGATAGGAAATCCCATCATACTTTTCAAAGACTGGTATCTTGAATTTGTAGGGAATAACAACCCAGATATTAAACCCAAATCATCAAAATCTAAACCAGGGACAACTTGGATCTCAACGGCCTTCAATCTGTCTTCTAACTGCTTATATTTGACATCGGCAGAAGGATATTACTCATCAAAATAATCATCATCATCAAATGCTTGATCATTAATACACCCAACATGGGTACTCCTAGCTTCTCCAATTTGATTCTCTTCTTCCACAGATGAGTCTTCCACTACCGGGATCTGACGAACTGACTCTTTGAATCTTCTTCCCATGTTGACTAGGGCTTTCCTCTTTGGTTTCTTTTTAGCTGCTAGCAACACCATCAAGTCTTGTTGCCCCTTGGCTAGGGTCAGTAGAGTCTCTTGAAACTGAGAGTTTTGTGCTTGTAAGTCCTTCACTGTTTTCTAGAGATCCATCTTGTTGAAATAAACAGTAGAAAGATAAGGAAACCTGTCATGGAAAACCTGTTATGTTATGATGCATGGAAGATGTGTATGCAAATGATTTCAAGGATTTATGAAATTTAAATTTGTATAGACAAGGAATGAACAAACGTCAAATTTCATTAATTAGTTCAAAATGATTACATCATGCCTCTTGGGCTTACAAAATAAATCTCTAGGATAAAAAGGTCGAACACATCCTCTTTGGCGCAATGTAGGCGTTCAAGCTTTGTTCTTCATGTAGCTGCTTTGTAAGCTCTAAGACACTTTTCTTACTAGCATAGAATTGAGCTTCAAAGGTATCTCGTTCTTCCTTTAGCTGAATCCAACCCCTTTGCAAGTCTTCAAGAGAATTAGGCATGTCGGGATGGAGGACAATGTACGAGACATCTCCTTCAACCACAGGTTCCTTGATAACTGGTAAGATGGAGGGATAAGGCATCACAAGTTTCTGAGCACGAGCCCTTACCCACCTAAGGTAAGGCTCAAGGGAATGGAATTCTTGTGTCCTAGCATCTTACTATCCACTTTTCTTGCCATCCTTCAAGCTCGTATAAACCTCTGACGGTAGCTTTGATCGTCGCTCTCGTAGTCGAATACCACTCCTTGGATGAGCATATCATACGGACCATCCTTTCGGGCATAACCAAATTGTCGTAAGGCTAAGCAAGAGTTGTAAGTGATACCTCCCCTAATGCCAAGCAAAGGGACATTAGGGAATTCCCCACAACGGTCGATGATAGTAACATTCTCCAAGGATCAAGAACACTAATGAATATCTGAGCGTCATCAGCCTATGGGACCACCTCAAACCTTGCTCGTTATTCAACACATATCGGGGAAGATGTGAAATAAGACATCTAGCCAAGAGAGGAGTGCAACACATGAGGGCCCCTCTCTTCCTCATAGTGCAAGAGTGAAAAGAATGTAGGATATCTCCCAACAAAGTAGGCACCAGATTGTGAGACATGAAGATTTTGACAGTGTTTACATCTATAAGTTGGTCAGGGTTTGGAAATAAAACCATCCCATATATGAGAAGGGCCAATATTTCTTCAAAAGCTTGTAAATCAAAATAGTTCCAACAATCTTGAGCTTTTTCAAACAAGAACTTGGCTAAGAACCCTTTGACACCACTCCTTGTTTCCCAATTAGTCGTGACATCAGATTGTTACAAGTGTAGTGCTCGGGCAATCTCTTTAGGTTTTGGATCTCTTTCTGTACCGTTGAAGGGTAGTTGATTGAGAATGGGAATCCTCAAGAGTTGAGAGAATTCTTATAGAGTAGGCACAAGTTGATAATCAGGAAAGTGAAGCAATGGTGTAGAGGATCAAAGAACTGGAAAAGCACCTTCATCATATCTTCATCAGTGCTAGAGGTAACCAAGTTTAGGAGGCGACCATGTCTTTCGGTGAATGAAGAATTCTCAGGGACCCTTGATGCTAACTCTTTGAGTTGAGAAGGAATTCTTACGAGATTGACTTGGATAGTATTTCTACGGATGGAATCCATGTCCTACAAAACAGAACAAAGATAAATCCTATAATCCTTGAAATGGTTAGTGAGAATGAGTATGATGTTATGATGTTTATGATGCTATATACAAGTAAGCATATATAAACAAGACAAACAAGTCCTTAGGTTTAGGCTTTCATGGAGTATTATAGGTAAGTATCCTCTTGAAGTTTAGTTGGCTCAAACTTGTCCTAGAAATAGTAACCAGGTTCTAAGGGATCTCAATATCACTGATCTTTCTTGTTGGGAATTGTTTCAGTGCAAGCCTCTTTCATGGCGACTGAAATATCCCGAGAAGTCTGATCTCAATGAGCTTAGTATCGAGTATCAACCAACTTCGAACTGCACCAAAACTGGCTATCTCACTACTTCCTAATGGCCAAGTTAGTCAAGTAAAGGTTCTAAAGTCAGTTAGTGCTTCATGACACCACACAACGGTCCCGTATTCTCCTTGACTACTCAAGGGCTACCGGTACCCACAAAAGTGTCACACTAACATAGCTATTGCTTAGACCATGTCGGTATACCCCACATAGTTTCCACAATGTATTTGTACTTACCTATAAGGTATCTCAAATCCGGGTAGAGGATTTAAAACAAGCCCAAAAAAGGAACCAAAATGTAAATCAAGCAAGTCAAACAATGAAATCAAAATAAAGGTGATATAGCCCTAAGGTAACCCCACTTTTAAAAAATTCCCCAGCAGAGTTGCCAGTTCTGTGATACAGTGGGAGAACTGACTTGGGATATTTTGCGGTTGATCGCAAATGTTGCGGTTAGCAAGAGTCGCCATTGACTTTTCTTTTATCCAAAAGGAAAGGTGGAAAAGAACAGGAAAGACCTTTGAGATTATTTCTTGAGTCCGGGGAGTAGTTTATGAAAAGGGAAGGTGTTAGCACCCTTTTCATCCATAGTTATCTATGGGCTCTTATTTGCTTGCTAGATCACTTGCTTTTGTTTGAAAATGTGCTTTGTGGTGGTTTTTGAAAGTATTTTGAAAAGGCGCATTCGTTTATGCAAACTTTGTAATGGTTCTCATTCGTAAGAACGTATACAAAGTGTTGGACCTTTGAAAATATTTTATGTTTTTGAAAGTTTGTTTTTGAAAGTGTTTGGTGTTTGTTTTGAAAATGAGCAAGGATGTTTTTTTTGAAAGTGAGCAAGCAACTAGGAACAATCTACCTACTCAAAAGTCTTTGTTCATTTCTTCCTTCCTTTGATATTTCTATCTCACTATTGATTGGTAAGAAACCTTATCTTTGGATGCAAAAGGGACGGGCGTGGGTCATCGTATAGTCATGATAGCAATATTGTGAGACATCTTAGCATTTCTCTTTGAGGGACTAAGATCATTTGAAAGGCAACATTTGTAGCATCATCGAGGGACTATGATCTTGTATTTTTGATTGTGTTTGCTAAGATATCCCACATGCATAACATGACCATTTTTGTAAGGCAACAAGTGGAATTACCCAAAGGGTGCATGTGTGAATAGTGTGTTTGATTTGCATGCATTTAATCTTTGATTAGGGTTATCTACTTGTTGATTTTTATCTTTCCATACAAACCCTAATTACTAGCATTTATATGAAAGCGATAAATTGAAGAAAGTAAAATTACTATGTTATTACATCATTAGGGGGATGGGGTATACAAATTTAAAAATGGGGATTGCAAGAAAGTAAACCTAATTATCTACTACAACCATATTGAATAATGTACAAGAAATAAAAATATAATGTACAAGAAGATAAATGATCGCGACTTTATCGTCTAAATTAATCGGGAGACTGCAAGTATACAGTCCTATCGCGTAGTTTTAAAAGATATCGAACCTAAGGGACTATAAATCGAACTAACGTAACCTAAACTACTGTGTAAAGCTATAGCTATGAATAATTAATTTGGGGAATTTTTGGGTAATAAATCTTAATTCTAATTGAAATAATAATAATGCGAATATCGGTATGTACTTCGTTAATACTAAGGAATCCGGCTTTCCACAGGCTCGTTTTCTAAAAATGATAATAATATCTTTTTCAGCAAAAAGTATTTATTCAAAAATCTATTCTCAAACTTTCGCTCTATTGAAGTAAATTATAATTCTAAACTCTGATGTATGCTTTCGCTATCCCATTGATTTTAAAATTACTTTTTGAAAATAAATAAAGTTTAATTGGTTTTAAAACGCTGTCGCAGTCTTTAAAAACAATACCTAGTATCTACTATCTGATTCTAAACCTCAAACTGTTGCTCTATTGGTTTCTAATCTTAGTCGGTTTATTAACCTCAAATTGTCGCTCTGTTGGTTTCTAAACCTTTTTAACAAAATAAACTAGATAACTAAATCAGAAAAAGTGTTTATTTTATAAAATATAATCAAGCCTGTTTATTCCGGATCCATTCAAATTAACTCGTTACATACCGATATTTAAATGATTTAGCCAGACATACTCAGAAAAACGGACATGGATACATTAAAGGAATTAATAATCATAAATAAATTCATGGCTAAATAAATATTCTCATGCAAATAATTAATTAAAGGATATAAATAAAGAACCTGAATTAAATAATGCTAGAAACAATCTTTGAAGCTTGAATCAATCCGTACAGAATCTTCGTTCTTCAACGGGAATAAATTCTAAGTATTCGAAAAAGAAAAGAAAACTGGCTGGAAAAATAACTACTAGGAATCGAATTACACTGGAAACTAGTAAATGCGATGAAAGTAAAAATTCTGAAAACTGGCAAAAATTCTAAGCAAAAACCGGTCCCAATTTCCACTTTCTAATGTCTTCTTATAGTCCTTGAACATAACCACCTCTTCAGATATTTTTGTGTCCCACGTATCCTTGAATTTCTCGTTTCTTACTTGCCCACGTTGAGACGGGCGCCCCAATTGACTTGTTCTTCCTTTGACCATGCTTAGACGGGCGCCTCCCACTAAGGGGAAAGTCCGAGGCGGGCGCCTCAATTGTAGGAGGAGAGTTGAGACGTGCGTCTCACTCTTGCATGCGCTTTTAGGGTTTTCTTGCCTGCGTGGGTTTGAATTCGTTTGGGCCCGTTTGGAGATAATATACCCTTTTTGATCCATCATCATTGCTTTGCACACCCCTTCTCTTCATTTCTTGCACCTTTAGTCCAATAACTCTTGAATTTCTTCACTTTGCTCAATTTGTCTAATTAAAATAAAATACCTGAAACAATAGAAATACCGGCGTAATATGGAAATAAAATGAAATAATTAAATAAAAATACTAACATTACCTATGAAAATTAAATCAAATATACTATATAAAATTGCGTTATCAAACTCCCCTATACTTAAACCGTTGCTTGTCCTCAAGCAAAAGTAAAAAGGTGAAAATCACTGACGCGCAGTTAAACACAGATATAAGAACATACATCACTTCGTACCAGGTTGCAAGTTGAAAAAAATTTTTGTTAGAGAATTTAAGTCGAACTTAAACACCAAAGTTACCGTAGGAACACTGGATAATCCCATTTAAGCAGACCAATTTAAGTCATGTCATTATAGCTTAACCTAATACTATGTTTTATTTCACCCGTTTTCATTCTAGTGCAATCACATTAAGCCCTTTACCTTACACGCACATAGTGGAGTAACTGGTTAGTGAATTTGATCTTAGTAAGCCAGCTAGGAGTTCTGGTAATTTAATCATATGGTACTCCCTTTTTCCAATTAAAAATTGCGGGGGATCGAACCGTGATTCGCCCTACCAAGTTCAGCACCAGGGACCACTGAACCAATTTATAATGGATTATTATGCATTTAAATTTATAGTTTCTGCAACTGTTGGATTAAATGATCTGGTAAGGATCATCTAACTTAATAAGTGCATCTTCAGATAAAAGCAATTTCTTAAGAATATTTGATCAATCACTTATATTCATCAGCTCTCCACGTAGTTTGTGTTTTATGGCGGTGCCGACTGCTTAATAAACTACTCGGGGCTAATCTAAAACTAAGTTTTAAAGGTTTTGGTATAATAAGTACTTAAATCGATCCAACACATCGGGGGTTTTGAAGTGTTAAGACGATAGCAATTTTGCTAAGTTGCTTGAATTCTTGTTTTATAATAGGCAACCTTAATACTAATTGAATAATGTTTTATAAATGCGTGTTTAAAATTGTTTTATTTTATTCGTTATGGCTCAAGAAATAGGGGGAATTTCGAGTAAGCACAAATTTTTGCATAAGAGATTAAAATTTGCATAAGTATTTTATTGAATTGAAATTTTTTTTGCAATACAGGAAAAGAAATAAAAGGAAAAATACTACAAAGAGTGAAAAGGAAATAGAAATGAACAAGGAAGTGATCTGACTCCCCCCATACTTAAAAGGAGCAATGTCCTCAATGCGATAAAAACAAAGGAGAATCAGATGAAAAGAGAAAGGCGATCACTCGTGGCTTTGAGAATCATGAGCTCTTGTTCTTCGTCCTCTAGTACGAGGTCTTCGTCCTACGTCAGAATTAGAATCATTAAGATGAAGTGCGTCTGCTATGCGAGCTTGTAAGGATTCGAGGTTACGATCATGGCGAAAAGCATATTGTTGTTGTTCGCGTCGCATCTCTTGTTGATCACGTTGTACTTCTTGTACGAGACGTAAAGTCTCAGCTTGGTTTTGTTGCATGGCATGGAACAACTGATCTTGACGAAGCATATGAGCCTGCATGGCTGCGAAATTTGCAGCGGGATTATCTGGTTGTTGGGCGGCAGGTGCATCAAGAGCATAACGCCAATTTGCACGGACTCGGACGTCGATACGATGCGGACAAGGTAACACAATATCAGGAATTGGACGACGATTTATCACCAATGTGAACCGGCCATCATGTCTTGGAGAGATTATGTGGGAATCTCGGCAATAGATGACATCGAGAAGAGTGGCGGGCATCATGTATGGTAACAAAGAAAGTAGCTCGGCAGAAAGGCCTAAATCAAATGCTAAAGATGTGATGATTCCTCCAAAAACAAAGGGATTAGTACCCGCCGCGTTCGCGCATGTGTGGATGTGACTGAGCATGAAAGGAGCGACGTTGACAGCCTGACCATTAAGGGCACAGAAAATGATGAACAGCTCATTTTGGTTGACCTTGTGATTATTGGTCCGACCAAAGATGGTGTTAGCAAGAACGCGGTGAAAGTACCTTAATGTAGGGTTATGTATTTGAGAAGCATAGAGATCGCCCCAACTTTCCGTTGTTTGACCGGTTAGATCATTCCATAAGGAGAAGCCGACTTGATCCCAAGAAAGATCGTGGTCATCGTCGAAAGGCTTGTAATGAACATGCTCGCCGCGAGTGAAAGATAAGAGTTCGGCGACTCTTTCTTGATCAAGAGAGTACTCTTGGTTGAACATGCGGAAGTTGGCGGTTCCGGTTGTGTAGGGATCGTCGACAGGTGTTGTGTAAGAGAAGGAACTAAGAAATTCAAGCACGAGTGGTTCATAAGTTGGACATGGGTTTGTGCATAGACTGGTTAAACCGGTGTTATTGAGCATTAATACGATGCTATCGGTCATTCCTAAGGTTTCCAAACACTCCGAACTTATGTATTTTGTAGGGACGACGGAACGGGTATAGAATTTGGTATACTTTTGTAGTTGTTGGCCGTCGTCGTTGTCGCGGAAAATGATATTGGATAGGTCGGGTGGTGGTCGGTCGGGCTTAACTTGTCTTTGGTTGTTTCGTGGAGCCATAGATGGATATGGGTAGAAGAAGAAAAAAAGTAGAAAATATGGGTGTAGGAGAGGAAATGGTAGAGATGGTTAGAAATGTTGTGAAAATAGAAAGAAGGATGAATGGTATTTATAGTGGAGGGAGAGTTAAGAGTGATAAATTATAATAAGTGGGTGTTGGAAAATGGAGGGGAAAATTTGAATGGAGATTAATGGTGGGAAATGGAAGGAATATAGTTTTAATGAGAGTAAAGAGTGTTGAATTTGAATTAATTGGGGTGAATGGGAAAACGAAACGGACAAGACAAGTAAATGCAGGGAGACCAACTTTTAGTGAGCGAGACAAAAGCTGAGGCGCCCGCCTGACATAGGAGACCACGCGTGAGGCGTGCGTCTCAAAGCTGCATGGGAAGTTGGAGGTGTGCGCCTCCTGTCAGCGCGTTAGGCTGAGGCGTGCGTCTCAGCTTGTTTGGGGAACAGGAACAGGCGCGTGAATGACAGTATGCATGTAATAATACTAATATTCCTATAACAAAATATATTTATAACATACAATATATTAAGCTGCAATATAATTATAGGAAAATAACGTGAACGGCTTTTTTAAAATGATGACCAAAATTGCTTTCAATTTTCAGAATCATGTGTCTGGAAAGTAAATCATAAAAACATAACGAAAATATTGTAATTCCTAACAAAATCAAACTAAGCTAAATATAATGAACTACTTAAAAACTCTAGCCACTACATGGTCCTGCCTTAGGAGCGGAGGAAGAATGAAAGTAGGAGAAAACTTCTTGAAATTGCGCAGAAACAGTATCCATAAAACCAAAGAAGTCTGCTCGCAAACTAGTCAAATCGTCCCTCAAAGCCTGATGTTCCACCTGGAGGGCGTGGATGACAGGGGCATAATCAGTGGTAGGAGCCTCATGCATAACAGTGTCAGGAGCAACAGAGTGAGCGGTAGAGTCGTGCTGAGGAGGGCCCAGATCATAATAACCTGAAGGAGCAGTGGGATCTTCCTCAGAATCTTCCAAAACCTCATAATCTTGCGGAGTCTCAGGAGTGCGGGGCGGAGAAGGCTGCTGATCAAGACCAAAAAGCCAGTTGGCTTTGTTATGCACACTCGTAGCAGGGTTAGGCAAGGTAAACAGCTGCATAACTTGACCATTAATCAACAAGGTAAACTCAGTCGGGCCAAGATCACCAATTATACCAGTGTTGAAACAGAACTTGATGGTCATGCAAGTAATACCCGTAAAAGCATTTAGATGCTTAAAGGATTGTCGAGGTCCAACAACATTTGCAATCATAGTGACGAGACCTCCCATCTGAATGGGTGCATGATCAGTATCAATGAGATCCACAAAGGTACGGATCAGATAAGTGATCGCATTAACCGGACGGTTTTGCGAAGCACAATACATGATAAACAGATCATCTTTAGAAACAGTAGTGACATTCTGGGGTTTTCCAAAAATGGTGTGGGCCAGAATCTTATGGAAATACCTGAAGGCCGGGTTGTGGATATTCTCTGATACAAAGTCCTCGGGCTCAGGGTTAAGGATTCCAGAAATAGATCCCCAAAAATAGTCAAGCTCTCTAAATCCAAGACACTCCTCCTGAGTTTCATGATAAACTCCTATGCCATTAGGAAAACCAAGAAGCTCACCCAATTCTTTATGGTTAAACTTGAAAGTGATGCCAAAAAGTCTGAAGATAATAAGTCCACGGCGTAAAGCGAAACCATGAGTAGGAAAGTACATCAAAGAGCTGAGGAACTCTAAAGTAAGGTTCCGATAAGTGGCATAGCAAGTCATAAAGCGTGAACTATCCCACCCAATCTGATTCAGCAGAAAAAGCACACTATCACGAATACCAAGAGCAGTCATAGCACCGTGATAAGGGTAGATAGTGGGTAACATCTCACGCTCGGATAAAACCCCATATTTGGTGCGTTGATTTCTCCCTCTAAAACTAACCGGCATATTGTCAACTTGAGACATAGCGGGAAGAGAAATAAGTAGCAAGAAATAGCCTGGCGAGAAGAAAAATAAAGAAGATCAGCATTGGCCAAAATGCCGATAAGAAGAAAAAAACATATAATAGAAAGAAATAAGACAAAGAGGAGAAATATAATGAATAAATAAAGAAAAGAAATAGATATTTTTTTTTGTTTTTTTTTTTGTTTTCGTTAAAAATAGACTAAAGAAGAAATGAAAAATAAGAAGAAGGAAATAAAGAAATAAATAAAAAACGGTGGGTTGTCTCCCACTAAGCGCTTTGTTTTATGTCGTAAGCTCGACAAATAGGACTAAAAACTAGGCTTTTAATCGAGCGTGTGGCTCGTCTAGATTTATCGTTTGAGAAGTTCCCTCGAGTTCATTTAGATGGTAATGTTTTAAACGCTGCCCATTTACTATAAACGGTTCAATCGAAGGTCCCTTAATCTCTATCGCACCATTTGGATAAACTCGAGTTATTTCAAAAGGTCCGGACCATCTAGATCGTAATTTTCCAGGAAATAATTTTAATCGTGAGTTAAATAGTAATACCAAGTCACCTATGTTAAAATTCTTCCTAGATATATGCTTATCGTGCCATTTCTTTGTGCGCTCTTTGTAAATCCTAGCATTTTCGTACGCATCCTGTCTAAGTTCTTCCAATTCATTAATATCCAGGATACGCTTCTCTCCAGCGGCAGTGTAACTTAAGTTCAGATTCTTAATGGCCCAATAGGCCCTGTGTTCTAACTCAACTGGGAGATGGCATGACTTACCATAAATAAGCTTGAAAGGGGTGGTACCGATGGGAGTTTTATAGGCAGTTCTATAAGCCCATAAAGCTTCGTGAAGTTTAAAGGACCAGTCCTTTCTGGACGTAGCGACAGTTTTTTCAAGGATTTGTTTTATCTCACGATTTGAAACTTCAACTTGTCCGCTAGTTTGAGGATGGTAAGGTGTAGCTATGCGATGTCGAACTCCATATTTTCCTAATAATTTTTCAAAGATTTTGGAAATGAAATGAGATCCACCATCACTTATAACGAGTCTGGGTACACCGAACCTAGGAAAAATTATGTTCTTGAACAGCTTAATTACCACTCGGGTGTCATTTGTTGGAGAAGCTATAGCTTCGATCCATTTTGAGACATAATCCACAGCCACGAGTATATACTTGTTGCCGGATGAAGATGGAAAGGGTCCCATAAAGTCTATCCCCCACACATCAAAGATTTCGACTTCTAAAATGCCTTTTTGTGGCATTTCATCACGTCTAGATATATTACCGGTGCGTTGGCACCTGTCGCATTTTAAGATGGTGGCATGTACGTCTTTCCATAAATTAGGCCAATAGAGGCCGGATTGTAAAATCTTTGCACAAGTTTTGGATGTACTCGCATGTCCGCCGTAAGGTGCAGAATGACAGTGTTTTATAATGTTTTCAATCTCTTCTTCTGGCACACATCGGCGGAAAATTCCATCGGGACCTCTCTTGAAAAGTAAAGGTTCATCCTAATAATACTGTTTAAGATCATGGAAGAATTTCTTCTTCTGTTGGTAGGTAAGTTCAGGTGGTAAAACGCCTGCAGCGAGGTAGTTTACGAAATCGGCATACCAAGGCACTGAGGAGACGGCTAAGGTGGTTTCCATGAGTTTATCTGGTTCTGTGTCTTCCAAGTGGGCAATTAGTTTATCATACTGGAATTCATCATCGATCGGCACTTGTTCATGTTTAAGATTTTCTAGTCTAGAGAGATGATCTGCTACCATGTTTTCGGTTCCTTTCTTATCTTTGATTTCTAAATCGAACTCTTGCAGTAGCAATATCCATCTCAGGGGTCTAGGTTTAGCGTCCTTTTTGGTTAGGAGATATCTAATAGCAGCATGATCAGTGTATGTGATTATTTTGGATCCTACTAAGTAGGAACGAAACTTGTCTAATGCGAAGATCACTGCTAAGAATTCTTTCTCGGTTGTAGCATAATTCATCTGCGCTTCGTCCAGGGTTCTGCTTGCATAATATATGACGTGGAGTCTTTTATCCTTTCGTTGTCCTAAAACAGCTCCTACGGTATAGTCACTTGCGTCACACATTATTTCAAAAGGTTCATTCCAATCTGGAGTTTGCATTATAGGCGCAGAAATCAATGCTTTCTTAAGTGTTTGAAATGCTTCTAAACATTTTTCGTCGAAGATAAATTCAGCGTCTTTCATTAATAGCTCAGTTAGGGGTTTAGTTATCTTAGAGAAATCTTTAATGAATCGTCGATAAAAACCGGCGTGTCCTAAAAAGCTTCGGATTTCTCTAACAGTTTTCGGAGGTTGAAGGTTCTCAATAACTTCGATTTTTGCAGAATCGACTTCAATTCCTCTTTTGGATATAATGTGTCCTAAAACAATTCCTTCTTGTACCATAAAATGGCATTTCTCCCAATTAAGCACTAGATTAACCTTCACACAACGTTCTAATACCCTTTCTAAATTTTCTAAACATTCTTCAAAGCTTTGTCCACAGACGGAAAAATCGTCCATGAAGACTTCCATAATATTGTCCAGAAAATCAGCAAATATTGCCATCATACATCTTTGAAAAGTTGCAGGAGTATTGCACAAACCAAATGGCATCCTTCTATAAGCAAAGGTTCCAAAAGGGCATGTGAAAGTTGTTTTCTCTTGGTCATTAGGATGAATAGGTATCTGAAAGAAACCTGAATAACCGTCTAAGAAACAAAAATGAGAGTGTCTAGCTAAACGTTCTAACATTTGATCAATAAATGGTAAAGGGAAATGATCTTTTCTGGTGGCTTTGTTAAGTTTACGATAATCGATGCACATCCTCCATCCAGATTCGACTGTTTTAGTTATGATTTCTCCTTTCTCATTTTCGACTACTGTGACACCTCCTTTCTTAGGTACAACATGCACAGGACTAACCCATTTGCTATCAGATATAGGATATATGATTCCTGCTTCTAACAACTTCATAACTTCCTTTTTCACAACCTCGCTCATAATCGGGTTTAGTCTCCTCTAGTGTTCTCTTGAAGTTTTACAATCTTCTTCTAGCATAATGTGATGCATACAGATAGAAGGACTTATTCCTTTAAGATCAGTGATATTATATCCTAAGGCTGTTGGATATTTTCTCAGAGTTTGTAAAAGTTTTTCAGTTTCGGTTTCGCCAAGTTCTGCGTTGACTATCACTGGTCGTTCGAGTTCGGAATCTAGGAATTCATATCTTAGATTTTTAGGAAGTTTTTTGAGTTCTAGGGATGGTTTCCTTAAACATTGTGTAGGATCTGGTGCTATAACTAAGCATTCACTTAGATTACTAATCAGATTTTCATCGAGATTGTCTTCATTTTCAAGCTCAGCTTCTTTTCTACATTCATCGATGATATCCATGAAGTAACAAGTATCTTCAATTGCAGGTGCTTTCAGGAATTGAGAGAGGATAAATTCGATTTTCTCTTCACCTACTTCAAAAGTAAGTTTTCCTCTTTTTACATATATAATTGCACCGGCTGTAGCTAAGAAAGGCCTTCCAAGAATGATTGGGGTAACTTCGTCCTCCCTTATGTCCATGATAATGAAATCGGTTGGTATGTAGAATTGGCCAATGCGTACAGGAACATTCTCGAGAACTCCTGCAGGATATTTAATTGACCTATCTGCTAATTGAACGGACATTTTGGTTGGTCTGAGTTCTCCCATTTCAAGTTTCTTGCATATAGATAACGGCATCACACTTATACTGGCTCCAAGATCACATAAAGCTTTATCTATGACAAATTTGCCAATTACACATGGAATAGAGAAACTTCCAGGGTCTTTGAGTTTAGGAGGCATTGTGTCTTGAATAATTGCACTACATTCAGCAGTAAGCATGACAGTTTCATTATCCTCTAGCTTTTTCTTATTGGATAGAATCTCTTTAAGGAATTTAGCATAGGAGGGCATTTGAGTTATAGCTTCGGTAAAAGGAATTGTGACATTAAGTTGTTTAAGAAGATCCACGAATTTCTTGAATTGACCCACATTCTTAGTTTTAGCTAACCTTTGAGGGTATGGGATACGAGGCTTATAAGGTGGTGGGGGTACATAAGTTTCATCTTTTTGCGTGGTATCTTCATTATTATCTCTCTGATTTCCCTTTTCTTCTTTATCTTTAGTTTCAGATTGTTTATCATAATTTTGTTGCATAGCTGGGCTATTATTTCTGGGATCTACAGGTCCATCATACTCTGTTCCGCTTCTTAAGATAACAGCATTTGCATGTCCTTTGGGATTAGGTTGAGGCTGTCCAGGAAATGAGCCAGCAGGAGCAGCAGAAGCCGCTTGTTGTTGAGCTACCTGAGAGATTTGTGTTTCTAACATTTTATTATGTGTAGCTAAAGCATCAAGCTTGTTAGATAATTGCTTAATCTGCTCATTAATGTGTATATTCTGTTTTTGAACATCCTTATTAGTCTGGGATTGAGTATTATTGGTTTGGGATTGAGTAGCGATGAAGTGCTCTATCATGACTTCCAAATTAGACTTCCTAGGAGCATTAGACGTGTTAGGACCATTATTAGGATGATTTGGGATAGCCTTAGGATAACCAGGTGGTGTAGCAGGAGCTTGTCCAGGTGCGTATAACGCGTTGTTATTCTTGTATGAAAAGTTAGGATGATTCTTCCAGCCAGGGTTATATGTGTTGCTGTAAGGATTACCCTGTACGTAATTTGCTTGTTCAACTGGAACTCCTGTTAAAAGTGGGCATTCTGGAGCAAGATGTGATTGAATACCACATAAGTCGCAAGTTTGAGCAATTGCAGCAACAGTAGCTGCGGGAGCGGTGGTAAGATTCTCGAGCTTTTGAGTGAGAGCTTCCACTTTAGCGTTGACTTGATCCAGACTATTCACTTCAACCATGGCACCTTTTGTTTGAGATTTCTCTACGCTAACTCTCTCCGTACCCCATTGGTAATGGTTTTGAGCCATGCTTTCGATAAGTTGTCTTGCTTCAGTATATGGTTTATTCATCAGTGCGCCACCAGCTGCGGCGTCTATAGTCAATCTTGTATTATACAAGAGACCATTGTAGAACGTGTGAATGATCAGCCATTCTTCTAAACCATGATGAGGACAGAGTCTAAGCATGTCCTTATAATGTTCCCAAGCTTCAAAGAGTGATTCATTGTCTTTTTGTCTGAAACCATTGATATTGGCTCTGAGCATAGCAGTTTTGCTTGGAGGAAAATATCTAGCCAAGAAGACTTTCTTCAACTCATCCCATGTGGTGATTGAGTTGGAAGGAAGAGATTGGAGCCATGCGCGAGCTCTGTCTCTGAGAGAAAAAGGAAATAGGCGCAATCGTATCTCCTCGGGGTTAACACCATTCGCTTTTACAGTGTCTGCGTACTGCACAAACACTGACAGATGAAGATTCGGGTCGTCAGTAGGAGCTCCAGAAAACTGGTTCTGCTGAACGGCGGAAAGAAGCGAAGGTTTTAGCTCGAAATCGTTTCGAGCGATAGCAGGAGCAGCAATACTATTATGAGGCTCTGCTTGAGAAGGAACAGCGTAGTCCTTAAGAGGACGAGGAGCAGGAGCATCAGGATCAGCCATCTTCTTGAGTTCTTCAACGTCAGGAAGTTTGGTCGGAGGAAGGTTGTTGCGTTCTAAATACTCTTGAATCCGTCTCCTTAATCTAAGGTAACGCCCGATATCGTATATAGGTATATGCAAAGGCGCGCCTTGAGAGCGAGTATTTGGCATACACAGAGGGAAAAGAAATAGTTGCTATAGTCTATACTTCATAATAAAATTACGATATCAACTTAAATAGTCCCCGGCAACGGCGCCAAAAACTTGATCGCGACTTTATCGTCTAAATTAATCGGGAGACTGCAAGTATACAGTCCTATCGCGTAGTTTTAAAAGATATCGAACCTAAGGGACTATAAATCGAACTAACGTAACCTAAACTACTGTGTAAAGCTATAGCTATGAATAATTAATTTGGGGAATTTTTGGGTAATAAATCTTAATTCTAATTGAAATAATAATAATGTGAATATCGGTATGTACTTCGTTAATACTAAGGAATCCGGCTTTCCACAGGCTCGTTTTCTAAAAATGATAATAATATCTTTTTCAGCAAAAAGTATTTATTCAAAAATCTATTCTCAAACTTTCGCTCTATTGAAGTAAATTATAATTCTAAACTCTGATGTATGCTTTCGCTATCCCATTGATTTTAAAATTACTTTTTGAAAATAAATAAAGTTTAATTGGTTTTAAAACGCTGTCGTAGTCTTTAAAAACAATACCTAGTATCTACTATCTGATTCTAAACCTCAAACTGTCGCTCTATTGGTTTCTAATCTTAGTCGGTTTATTAACCTCAAATTGTCGCTTTGTTGGTTTCTAAACCTTTTTAACAAAATAAACTAGATAACTAAATCAGAAAAAGTGTTTATTTTATAAAATATAATCAAGCCTGTTTATTCCGGATTCATTCAAATTAACTCGTTACATACCGATATTTAAATGATTTAGCCAGACATACTCAGAAAAACGGACATGGATACATTAAAGGAATTAATAATCATAAATAAATTCATGGCTAAATAAATATTCTCATGCAAATAATTAATTAAAGGATATAAATAAAGAACCTGAATTAAATAATGCTGGAAACAATCTTTGAAGCTTGAATCAATCCGTACAGAATCTTCGTTCTTCAACGGGAATAAATTCTAAGTATTCGAAAAAGAAAAGAAAACTGGCTGGAAAAATAACTACTAGGAATCGAATTACACTGGAAACTAGTAAATGCGATGAAAGTAAAAATTCTGAAAACTGGCAAAAATTCTAAGCAAAAACCGGTCCCAATTTCCACTTTCTAATGTCTTCTTATAGTCCTTGAACATAACCACCTCTTCAGATATTTTTGTGTCCCACGTATCCTTGAATTTCTCGTTTCTTACTTGCCCACGTTGAGACGGGCGCCCCAATTGACTTGTTCTTCCTTTGACCATGCTGAGACGGGCGCCTCCCACTAAGGGGAAAGTCCGAGGCGGGCGCCTCAATTGTAGGAGGAGAGTTGAGACGTGCGTCTCACTCTTGCATGCGCTTTTAGGGTTTTCTTGCCTGCGTGGGTTTGAATTCGTTTGGGCCCGTTTGGAGATAATAGACCCTTTTTGATCCATCATCATTGCTTTGCACACCCCTTCTCTTCATTTCTTTCACCTTTAGTCCAATAACTCTTGAATTTCTTCACTTTGCTCAATTTGTCTAATTAAAATAAAATACCTGAAACAATAGAAATACCGGCGTAATATGGAAATAAAATGAAATAATTAAATAAAAATACTAACATTACCTATGAAAATTAAATCAAATATACTATATAAAATTGCGTTATCAATAAATGGAAAAGAAATTATTTTTGTTTGGATTTTGAGGAAAGGATTTTAACCTAATTACCTTGTTGGTTGAGGTTGAACACTCGGTGGCTGATTATGAGCAGCCACCAGAGATTCCATTAGAGAAGTAAGATTGGCCATGCCGACCTTCAAAGCAGAAGGACGTCCAACAATACGAAGTTTCTTCAATCAAAGTTGCAAGTTTCAACTTCTGACATTTTCTTGTTTACCCCACGGGATCCTTGAAAACATTGCATATCTATATCATACATATCATTGTATAAGCAGGTTTCTCATCCTCTTCGCTGTTTATTTCAACAATGGCTCTAGAACAAACAATGAAGGATCTGCAGACTCAGAATGCCCAGTTTCAACAGATGATCATGGCTCTGACCAAGGGGAAAGAAGAACTAAAAGCCCTGCTTGTTTAAGAAAGGAAGAAGCCGAAGAAGCCAATTGGGCTAGTGAATCTGGGAAGAAGGATCAGAGGACCAGTGCAGCGAGCCTCTGAACTGATAACTTCATCAAATGAAGGAAACAATCAAGAGGAGGAAACAAGAGAGGAAGACTCCAGTCCAAAAGAATTCGACGATGAATCTGACTATGATGAGGAGCAGTATCCCCCTGCTTACGATAAATACAAACAGCTGGAGGATCGGTTCAATGCCATGGAGATCTAAAGGGTGCCCGGTCTGGATTTCGAAGAATTAGGTTTGGTTCCAGAGGTGGTCATCCCACCTAAGTTCAAGTTCACCATATTCACAAAATATGATGGTGTTTCCTATCCCTAGCTTCACTTGAGGTCATATGTCAGAAAGATCCAGCCTCACACTGCTGACCGGAAGTTATGGGTCCATTTCTTCTAAGAAAGTTTAGATGACACTCAACTAGATTAGTTATATCAACTAGAAGGAACTGACATCCATACCTGGGAAGACTTGGCTGCTGCTTTCTACAAGCAGTACCAATACAACGCTGACATGGCACCAACCCGAGTGCAACTGTAGAATATGTCCATGAGCTCAAGAGAAGGGTTCAAAGAATATACGCAGAAATGGAGGGATCTAGCTGGCAGGGTTCAACCTCCTCTAACTGATCAGGAAATGGTGGACATGTTCATGGGAACTCTGACAGGCCCATTCTTCAATTTTCTGATTGGGAGTTCCTCATCCGGGTTCACATAAATGGTTCTGACTAGAGAAAGGATCGAAAGTGGTATCAAGAGTGGGAAGATTCCAATGGCGGCATCCACTAATGCTAAGAGGAAGCCATTTGGTGGTAGAAAATAAACTAATGTTGTCTATGGTCAAAGGCGCCATAATACAAATAACCACCATCAGTCCGTGAGAGCGGTGTTAATGTCTGATCCTACACCCGTTCAACATCAACGGGGCAATATGCGTAGGATAAAATATCAAGAGAAGAAGTACACTGATATTAATATGCCTTTGTCTCAAGCATTACAACAATTGCTAAAAGAGGAGCTAATTACACTAAAATATCCTCCTCAAAAACCTGATACCTCTTCTCCTAAGTACAATCCTAATGTAAAATGTGCTTACCATTCTGATAACCCGAGGCACGACACCGAAGTTGTTAGAATTTGAAGAACAAGATTCAGGATTTGATCGATAGCAAGGAGATCGAATTTGACTCTCCTAAGACCCCAGTGTGACCACTGCTCCCATGCCAAATCATGGCTAGGATTGAGAGTATTTTTGTTCATTTGAATTCTCAAGTTGTATTTTCTTTATTTGTTTAAACAATTATAGTCATGTCAAACTTTGTTATTTCATTAATGCATTGCACATGTTTGTCTTGAATTAATTCGTTTTCATTATGCTTAAACTACTTTCTTACTTCCTTTTGGTGATATTCAACTCTTGATTGAAAGCTCTAAGCCTTTAGAGGGAGGATGAAGAAAACGATACCATAATCCATACAGTGTGCTTTTGAACAGACCTTGCTGATGATGTACATGCGTTGTTTAAAATCCTAAATAATGGAGTTATAAGGAAGATAATCTCTAGTCAACCCTTTTGAGCTTAAGAGGTAGGAGTTTATTTCTTTCACACAAATTAAAACCCTTTAATCATAACCTGGGGCAGGGTAGTTTTCTCAGCTAACTCAGAGGCGCATTCAGTCGCAAGCTCATCCTTCATACATGATGAATAGTGTATAAGACACCTTCCAAAAGATGGGAATGGTTCCGCATAATCATTAAAGCGGGCGGTCATTATTTTTCAAAAGAAAAACCCGCTAAGTCAAAACCTATGAAGGAGACTTAAGAAAAAACTGGGACATCTCACTGATTGTAATCACAAAAGAAACAGTTCAGGCAAAAGAAGGGATAACAAAAAAAAAGAGGTTACTACAAATCCTCTACAAAAAAATTTTTACAAAATGACCGCCTCTTTCAAATAAACTTTCAGTATCTGAACCATCACCGAAACATCAAGACAAGATGCCAAAACTCAACTGGGATTTGAAATGCACAATTAACTGAGTATAGGACTGAAGAACATCATGAAGAATGGGTGGGTACAAATAAACTTTGAGCCTTTATATTTTCTTTCTTAAACCGTGAACCAGGCCACACTATAACCCTTAAAAGTCCTTGCTGAAGCATGGGTTAGTTCGAGAGCATATTGTTACAAAGGTATCCTGACTTCTGTAAGGTATGCTATAAATCATGAGTTGATATAACATTCTTGCAAATTTTGTTTTACTACAAAAAACGCATTTTCAAAAAACTTTCAAGACATACATAAGCTTTGCATTCTATAAATGACATTGTTTGCATATGGTTAATTGTTCAAATGTCATAGAAATTTGCAGACGAATATTCAATGAACAGAAATCCCCTCAATGGACAGAATCACCTCAGATGGAAATACACTTCCAATAACAGGCCTTTCATAATCAAGGGGCATGACATGGTGTCCAGCTGACCTGGGGCAGTCAAGTCAAGGTTCAAGGAATCTCTTAAAGATGCCAAATAGCCAGGGGTAGATCTCCATCTGAATCACTTGGGGCATTGGACATGAATTCCTGCAATGAATCTTATACGATCAAACAAACACCTTATGGCAAGTGTGACAACACTAACTACTATGGACAGTGACAATTCTCCGTACCCGGTGAACATGGAAATAGTCGAAAAACACTACTCATGAACAAGGACCCGCTAGGTTGACTAGCCTAGGCAAAAATAAGGGCATCCCGACGAACCAAAAGGGTTCGGGCAAAAATTAGGGATAAAAACAAAAATATGTACACCCGGTAAGTCGAAAACCTGAAAAGGCGGCTTGAGCAAAAAAGGGTATCCCGATGGACTGAAAATCTGAAAAGACAGTCCAGGCAAAAGTGAGGGATTAAAGTGTACGACTACGTCCCGTCATCTTGTCACTTATCTAATCAGTAGAAGGTTTATTACCTTGATCTGCATTCACCAAGGACTCCAAGAGTTGGGATGACACTGAAACCATCCACAAAGTCTCCGCGGGTACTTTCTCCAGAAGGTACAGAGGTAGGGGCATCTTACTAAAAAGCCACGGCCATATCCTCATCTTACAACCTAGTGATGTCAGGTGCTCTTGTATCCCCAGTAGAACAGGAATTTCCAACTACTGCTCCGACATCAAATTCCCTAGTGAAGTCGCTAAGCTTCTCAAGCTTCCCCCATGGGATTTTCAACAAAATCCCCGAAGCATTTTATGGAGTTCACCTTCCGCAACAGAGTTTTATAAATCTGAAGTAGTTTATAAAGCCTTATCCCCATTAAAGTTTATTTCTCTAGCTGCGAAAGTTCATCTCCCAACGAAGTTTGTTCTCCAGATTGGTGAAGTCTCCCAATAGAACTCTTCCCCACAGCGAAATAATTCTCAAACAGAAGTCGAAGATCCTCGGTAGAGAAAGGGAATCGCCAAAAAAACTATCTCCATTCCTTATACCCAGCAGAAATTGAAGAATCACTTTCTTCACTCACCAACAACATTCCGAGATTCATCTTCGCAGTACTCTCTAGCAACGATCAGGGATTCATTTCCCCTAGTTGAAAAATACAACAATGGAATGACTGACACGTTCATACATTACACTCATACATCATTTTACAGATCATAACATACGCAGTACGAATGCATATATCACAATCTCGTTTTCTGAAGGACACCATTTTGCACTCCATGCATCATGACATTGCATGCAGCTAAACCTTTATCTTTTCAGGTAAAGTCTATACAAAGACGAATTTTCGTCTGACCAGACGAATCTCTGATCATCTATTGAGGTATTAATCATCCAAGATTCCTTCATCATCTTGTTGAGGTAGTAATCGTATCAGATTCCTTCATCATCTTTTTGGAGTAGCAATCGTCTTAGATTCCTTCATCGTCCTGCTGAGGTAGCAATTGTCCAAGATTCCTTCATCATCCTGCTGAAGTAGTAATCGTCTCATATTCCTTGATCATCCTGTTGAGGTAGTAATCGTCTCATATTACTTCATCATCCTGTTGAGGTAGTAATCGTCCAAGATTCCTTCATCATCCTGCTGAGGTAGTAATCATACAAGATTCCTTCATCATCCTAATGAGGTAGTAATCGTCCAAGATTCCTTCATCATCCTACTGAGGTAGTAATATTCCAAGATTCCTTCATCATCCTGCTGTGGTAGTAATCGTCCAAGATTCCTTCATTATCATTTTGGAGTAGCAATCGTCTCAAATTCCTTCATCGTCCTCCTGAGGTAGTAATCGTCTCAGATTCCTTCATCATCCTACTGAGGTAGTAATCGTCCAAGATTCCTTCATCATCCTGCTGAGGTAGTAATCATCCAAGATTCCTTCATCATATTTTTGGAGTAGCAATCGTCTCAGATTCCTTCATCGTCCTGCTGAGGTAGTAACCATCCAAGATTCCTTCATCATCCTGCTGAGGTAGTAATCGTCTCAGATTCCTTCATTATCCATTGAGGTAGCAATCGTCCAAGATTCCTTCATTATCCATTGAGGTAGCAATCGTCAAAGATTCCTTCATCATTTGCTGAGGTAGCAATTGTTAAAGATTCCTTCATCATCTATCGAGGTAGCAATCATCAAGGATTCCTTCTCATACACTTCCAGATGAATTCTTACCAGGATTCATCCTGAAACAGCCCTACACATGTTTCTTCTGATACATTTCTAGATAGCAGTTAATTTCATTCTCCCCAGCAAATTACTGCGAAGCCTGGATTTCAATCAGAAAACAACAAACTTTCATCTCTCCAATCCAGAGATAATCCCTCAGTAGAGCCATGGATAACTGAAGCTCCTAAAACTCTATGTTTAAAGACAGAGACCAACATTCCTCAGTAGAGTCCTCTCTAACATCAAGAGAAGGAATTCCCACAAAGGGATATCTCATGAAATCATCATTGTTCTGGATGGCATCTTTAAGCCCACCTCCAACGACTCTCCGTTACATTCTGATGGCATCTTTAAGCCTATTTCCGATGATCTTCTTTCATCTTTTCCAAATGGCGTCTATAAGCCCGTTCCCGATACCATCTACACGGTCAAGTATCATCTCAGACGAGTGCAAATTTCTGGGCACTCTCGTGTTCAATCCTCTTTCACCTTCCGATCACGAAAGGCAGACTAGCCAATCTACATCCTCAGGTTTAAGAAGATTGAACAGGGACAGCTGTTGTACCCAAAAATTTTCCCTCTCATGTTTTCCAAAGTATTCCCATACATGGTTGGTCATAAACCCTTGCCTAAAGAAAAGGAAAATTTGTGAGTGATGTTTTTAAGTTTCCTTCGATTGGTATCTCCAAAATGTCCTTCGATTGGAATTTAAACAAAGCCTTTCGATTGGCCTTGTAATAAGATCCTTCGATTGGAATTTCGACAAAGCCTTTCGATTGGCCTTTTAACAAGATCCTTTGATTGGTATTTCAACAAAGCCTTTAGATTGGCCTTGTAACAAGATCCTTCGATTGGCATTTCAACAAAGCCTTTCGATTGGCCTTGTAACAAGATCCTTCGATTGAAATTTCAACAAGGCATTCGATTGGTATGGACAAAGGCCCTTCAATTGGCATTCCAAAAGGTCCCTCCACTGGAACTTCAGAGTGTCCTTCGACTGGAACTTCAGAGTTTCCCTCAGTTAGAACATCAGAATGAAATGAACTTCGAATGGCATTTCAGTGCAGAGTTTGTCTTAATCTAAGATGCTCTGGTGAAGGAAGTTCTGAACACTTCGAATCAGAGCTTAGACTCATCACAAGGCCAGGGACTAGTAGAAGTTATCTAATAGGGAATGTTCTGAATAGATTCGAATTGGACTTTGAAGCTGGAAAAGAAGGCAGATTCGGAGGAATGAAACAGGATGGCATGAATAAGCAAAAACACATATCCTAACCTGTCTAGGTTCACCCAAAGTTCAAAATGGCATGTTTTCCTTACAAATATGGTAAGAATTCAATGCTGATTGTGGACTCAATTCCTGAGTTAAAGGCTAGATTCTTGCCTTGTTTGCTCCCAACTCCACAAGAGCTGATTCGACCAGGGTGATTCTTTTCTAATCAAGCAATCAAAGAAGAGGGAGGCTCAATCGAAGGGGCTATGACATCGAAGCTGGAGTAATTTGAAGTGGAGCTTAGAGACATCGAAGAGAGCAAATTCAAAGGGAAGTGGATCTGTAGGGGCAGGTCAGCTTTCGATTTTCATCATATTGGAGGCCCAAATAACTCATAACAGGCTGGCAGTAACGCATGAAAATAGATTGACACTTGATTGAATCAAATATAGCAAGAAGTCAAATCAAATCTCTTCATCATAATGGACCAAGATTTGATACACAAATGTTGACCTAAATTCTCTTGTCTATATAAACCTCATGATCCCAGAGAAAAAACAGACGAAAAATACACAGAGGCTGCCTTAGAAGAAAATGTTGCATACCCCAAGAAAGTCCAGAAAATAGCCTCAAGTTCTAAAGTTGTTAAAACTCCATTGCGGGCACCTTCCGTCCAGGTTGACACTCCGATCGTGTTCTTGGAGTTCACACAGGCGTACACTCGTTCGTGCCCCAGCCATCTCACACCCAGGACTGCAGATCCAGGTGCCTCCAGTGGTAAGAATGTTCGATCCCACTTAATCTTGAATTAGAATCATGATTGCATGTTCATAGTTTTTGTTATTATTTGTGAGCGATATAACCAAGTGTATGCAAGTTGCAGTGTTCATACGTTCGAACACCATGGATAGAGTTTTTTCGAAGCTGGTTACTTTTGAAATCCATGATATTGGCTGTAACAAATCGAAACCAACCCAGATCCGGGTTCATGGATTAATTTCGAATGGGATGTTTTTGTGTTATTTAGTTTCGAATTAACTAATTTGCAAGACCAAAAGCAGGTGTCATGTACTTTGAATGAGCAAGCAGCTCAGGTTGTGAAAGGGAATTTGTGCAATCGAAAGGACCAGGGTTTGAATCCCAGGCCTTGCATTTTCAATTTCTAACGAATTTGTTTGCAGATCTAGCACCCCCAAGACCCTCGAATGAGGTCTTCGATCAACCCTCTGGATCGAAGAGCAACCCAAGCCTCTTCGATCCAGGCCTTACTTCCAAGAGTGCATTCCTTTTGTTTCATGTTTTTGGTCTTTCGATTGTGTTTCCTTTCTTTTGGTTATTTGTCCTTACTTCTTCTAAGTTCTAATTAACATTAAAAAGAAAAACCTCAAAAAACATTAAGCTTAACTTTTTACATTAAATTAATTTTATCAATTAATTAATTAATTATTTTAATATTTTCTTTAAAAAACTAAAATCTAATAGACTTAGGATTTTTAATTCAATTTCTTTTCATAACAAAAACAAACAAAAAATTCCTTTCACTTAGGATTTTAGACGTCTTTTCAATTCATGCGCGAGTTTATTTACTTTAGCATTTTTTGTTAATTATGTAATTGTGCCCAGTTTGTAATAGCTTAATTAGGATTTTATTTCAGCACTTTATTTTTTTAAGTAATTATTTATGTATCTACACCAAAGCCTTGTAATAGTGTAGGACCTTTATTTCTCGCTTTTATATTTTATATGCTTGTATATAATTGCTAGCAATCTAGGTGTGTATGATTAATCAATCAATCAGTAGATCATTAAACTGCAAGATAAAATATCTTTAAAAAGCACACTATTGCACACTTGCACCCCTAGGGTAGTTCCCACTTTGGTTGCCTTCGAAAATGGTCATGTCCCTCGAACATAGGGATACTCTTAGCAAAGACCCTCAGTTTAAAGTCATCATAAAGATCATAGTCCCTAAATGTCCCTCGAGTTGCCTACGAGAAATGATCTTAAAATGATAGTCCCTTTGAAATGCTAAGGTATCCTTATATGTTTCCTTCAATGACCATTACATCCCTTTCGATAGTCCCTTAACATCCAACGAGTAGGGTTACCTACTCATTAATAGTAGGATAACACGATCTAAAGGATAGGAGAAAAAGAATAGTCTTTTTCGAGTAGGTAGATAACTGTTAGGTACTTGCTCAAACAAATTTTCACACCACACTTTCAAACACTTTTCAAACAAAGTTTTCAAAACGCTTTATCACACTTTTGAGGATTGATACAAGGGTTATCATAAAGCGAATCGCCGCACCAAGTCATTTTCAAACAAAAACTTTTTCACACAAACACGAAAGCAATTTTCAAAAATGAGCAAGTACCCAAGAGCCCATGGAAAACCATGGATGGAAAGGGTGCTAACACCTTCCCTTTCCATAATCTACCCCCTTACTCAGAAATCTCGAAAAAGGTCTTTTTATTTTCTTTTCACCCTTTCCTTTGTTGGATAAAAGAAAAGCCGGTGGCGACTCTTGCTTACCGCGACATTTGCGAATAAAAAACGCAAAACCAATATAACGGTCGGTCCTGCCACCGTATCACACAATTGGCGACTCTGCTGGGGAAAAAATAAGAAGTGGAATTTACCTTAGAGTTAGTTCATTTTTAAACTGCTTTTTTGTGCTTTGTATGCTTTATCCTTGGAGGGTTATTTGGGTTGTTTCTATAGATCCTACACCCAGATCTAGGGCACACTTTTAGGTAAACAGCAATAAATCGTGGAGACTGTACGACGTAGACTGATATGGTTGAAGAGATGGCTGTGTTGGTGTGACACTTTGGTTGGTACTGGTATCCTTTGTGTTGAATCGAGGAGAATACGGGGCCGCCACGTGGTGTCTTAAAGCACTAACGAACCTTAGAACCTTAGTTGAACAAACTTGGTCATTAGAAAGTAGTGAGATAGCCGGCCTCGGTGTAAAGCTGGGAATTGGTTGATACTCGATACTACACCCATTGAGGACGGACTTTCGGGATGTTTTGACCGTAAGAAAAGATTGCTAAGCTGAAATAATACCGATAAGAAAGATCAGTGATATTGAGATTCCTTAGAACCCGATTACTATTTCTAAGACAGGTTGAGCCGACTAAACTTTAAGAGGGTACTTACCAATGGAATCCATGCAAGCCTAAACCTAAGGCTACTTGTGTGACTTGTTTGCTTTCTTTGCCTAACAATTTGAACTTACTGCAGAGCTTTGTTTGTATTCCTTGCAGGACCTTTTTTGTATAAACCCAATAAATTGGTTTCTTACCTTGCATTTTTGCTTGACGCATGGCATACACATCATAACATCATGCCACAGCATTTCCTTAACCATTTCAAGGATCTCAAGGGTTTGTGATGCAGGTTATGATAAATCAGACGTCTAGCAAGGGGCAAGGGGATTTATTTTCCTCTAGACAATGTCGTCAAAAGATCAAAACACGATAACTTGAGTCAGAGGCTATGACCCACTTGATATGGTGAGCTTGATTCTCGTAGAAGGACGTCCAACAATACGAAGTTTCTTCAATCAAAGTTGCAAGTTTCAACTTCTGAAATTTTCTTGTTTACCCCGCGGGATCCTTGAAAACATTGCATACATATATCATACATATCATTGCATAAGCAGGTTTTAAAGCCGGTTTCTCATCCTCTTCGTTGTTTATTTCAGCAATGACTCTAGAACAAACAGTGAAGGATCTACAGACTCAGAATTCCCAGTTTCAACAGATAATCATGGCTCTGACCAAGGGGCAAGAAGAACTGAAAGCCCTGCTTGTTAAAGAAAGGAATAAGTCGAATAAGCCAACTAGGTTAGTGAATCCGGGAAGAAGGATCAGAGGACCAGTGCAACGAGCCTCTGAATTGATAACTTCATCAAAGGAAGGAAACAATCAAGAGGAGGAAACAAGAGAGGAAGACTCCAGTCCAAAAGAATCCGATGATGAATCTGACTATGATGAGGAGAAGTATCCCCCTGCTGACGATAAATACAAACGGCTAGAGGATCGACTCAATGCCATGGAGATCCAAAGGGTGCCTGGTCTGGATTTCGAAGAAATAGGTTTGATTCCATGGGTGGTCATCCCACCTAAGTTCAAGGTCCCCATCTTCACAAAATATGATGGTGTTTCCTGTCCCAAGCTTCACTTGAGGTCATATGTCAGAAAGGTCTAGCCTCACGCTACTGACCGGAAGTTATGGGTCCATTTCTTCCAAGAAAGTATAGCTGGCACTCAACTTGATTGGTTCTATCAACTAGAAGGAACTGACATCCATACCTAGGAAGACTTGGCTGCTGCTTTCTACAAGCAGTACCAATACAACACTGACTCGGCACCAACCCAAGTGCAACTGCAGAATATGTCCATGAGCTCAAGAGAAGGGTTCAAAGAATATGCGTAGAAATAGAGGGATCTAGCTGGCAGGGTTCAACCTCCTCTGACTGATCGGATAATGGTGGACATGTTCATGGGCACTCTGACAGACCCATTCTTCAATTTGTTGATGGTGAGTTCCTCATCCGGGTTCATAGAAATGGTTCTGACTGGAGAAAGGATCGAAAGTGGTATCAAGAGTGGGAAGACTCCAATGGCGGCATCCTCTAATGCTGAGAGGAAGCCATTTGGTGGTAAAAAAGAAACTAATGTTATCTATGGTCAAAGGTTCCATAATACAAATAACCACCATCAGTCTTTGGGAGCAGTGTTAATGTCTGATCCTACACCCGTTCAACATCAACGGGGCAATAGGCGTAGGATAAAATATCAAGAGAGGAAGTACACTGATATTAATATGCCTTTCTCTCAAGCATTACAACAATTGCTAAAAGCGGAGCTGATTACACTAAAAGATTCTCCTCAAAAACCTGATACCTCTTCTCCTAAGTACAATCCTAATGTAAAATGTGCTTACCATTCTGATAGCCCGGGGCACGACACCGACAGCTGTTGGACTTTGAAGGACAAGATTAATGATTTGATCAATAGCAAGGAGATCTAATTTGACTCTCCTAAGACCCCAGTGTGACCACTGCTCCCATGCCAAATCATGGCTAGCATTGAGAGTATTTTTGTTCTTTTGAATTCTGAAGTTGTATTTTCTTTGTTTGTTCAAACAATTATTGTCATGTCAAACTTTTTTATTTCATTAATGCATTGCACATGTGTGTCTTGAATAATTCGTTTTCATTATGCTTAAACTGCTTTCTTACTTCCTTTTGGTGATATTCAACTCTTGATTGAAAGCTCTAAGCCTTTAGAGGGAGGATGACGAAAACGATACCATAATCCATACAGTGTGCTTTTGAACAGACATTGCTGACGATGTACATGCGTTGTTTCAAATCCCAAATTGTTGAGTTATAATGAAGATAATCCCTAGTCAACCCCTTTGAGCCTAAAAAGTAGGAGTTTTTATTTTCACATAAATTAAAACCCTTTAATCATAACCTGGGGAAGGGTAGTTTTCCCAGTTAATTCATAGGCGTATTCAGTCGCAAGCTCATCCTTCATACACGACGAATAGTGTAGAAGACACCTTCCAAAAGATGGTAATGGTTCCACATAATCATCAAAGCGGGAAGTCATTGTTTTTCAAAAGAAAAGTCCATTAAGTCAAAACCTATGAAGGAGACTTAAGAAAAAACCGGGGCATCCTGCTGACTGTAATCACAAAAGAAACAGTTCAGGCAAAAGAAGGGATAACAAAAAAACAAAAAAAATAGGTTACTACAAATACTCGCCAATTTTTTTTTACAAAATGACCACCTCTTTCAAATAAACTTTCAGTATCAGAACCATCACCGGAACATCAAGACAAGATGCCAAAACTCAACTGGGATTTGAATGCATAATTAACTGAGTATATGACTGAAGAACATCATGAAGAACGGGTGGGTACAAATAAACTTTGAGCCTTTATCTTTTGTTTCTTAAACCGTGAACCAGGACATGCTATAACCTTTAAAAGTCCTAGCTGAAGCACAGGTTAGTTCGAGAGCATACTGTTACAAAGGTATCCTGACTCCTGTAAGGTTTGCTATAAATCATGAGTTGATATCACATTCTTGCAAATTTTGTTTTACTACAAAAAACACATTTTCAAAAAAAATTTAAGACATATATAAGCTTTGCATTCATTAAATGACATTGTTTACATAAGGTTAATTGTTCAAATGGCATAGAAATTCACAGACGAATATTCAATGAACAGAAATCCTCTCAATGGACAGAATCACCTCAGATGGAAATACACTTCCAATAACAGGCCTTTCATAATCAAGGGGCATGACATGGTGTCCAGCTGACCTGGGGAAGTCAAGTCAAGGTTCAAGGAATCTCTCAAAGATGCCAAATAGCAAGGGGTAGATCTCCACCTGAATCACTTGGGGCATTGGACATGAATTCCAGCAACAAATCCTGTACGATCAAACAAACACCTTCTGGCAAGTGTGACAACACTCACTACTATGGATAGTGACAATTATCTGTACCCGGTGAACATGGACATTGTCGGCAAACACTACGCATGAACAAGGACCCGCCAGATTGATTGGCCTAGGCAAAAATAAGGGCATCCCAGCGAACCAAAAGGGTTCGGGCAAAAATTATGGATAAAAACAAAAATATGTACACCCGGCAAGTCGAAAACCTGAAAAGGCGACTTGAGCAAAAAAAGGGTATCCCGGTGGATTGAAAATCTGAAAAGACAGTCCTGGAAAAAGTTAGGGATTAAAATGTACGAATACGTCCCGTCATCTCGTCACTTGTCTAATCAGTAGAAGGTTAATTACCCTGATTTACCTTCACCAAGGACTCCAAGAGTTGGGATGACACTCAAACCATCCACAAAGTCTCTGCAGATACTTTCTCCAGCAGGTACAGAGGTAAGTGCATCTTGCTAAAAATACACCACCATATCCTCAACTTACAAGCTAGTGATGTCAGGTGTTATTGTATCCCAAGTAGAATAGGAATTTCTAGTTACTGCTCCGACATCAAATTCCCCAGTGAAGTCGCCAAGCTTCTCAAGCTTCCCCCACAGGATTTTCAACAAAATCCCCGAAGCAGTTTATGGAGTTCACCTTCCGCAATAAAGTTGTATAAATTTCAAGTAGTTTATAAAGCTTTATCCCCAGTAGAGTTTATTTCTCTAGCTGCGGAAGTTCATCCCCCAGCGGAGTTTGTTCTCCAGATTGGTGAAGTCTCCCAACAGAACTCTTCCCCACGGTGAAATCATTCTCAAATAGAAGTCGAAGATCCTCGGTAGAGAAAGGGAATCGCCAACAAAACTATCTCCATTCCTTTTCCCCAGAAGAAATTGAAGAATCACTTTCTTCACTCACCAACAGCAGTTTGGGATTCAGCTTCCCGGTACTCTCCAGCAACAATCAGGGATTCATTTCCCCTAGTTCAACAATACAGCAATGGAATGACTGACACGTTCATACATTGCATTCATACATCATTTTACATATTTCATAACATATGCAACACGAATGCATATATCACAATATCATTTTCTGAAGGACACCATTTTGCACTTCATGCATCATGACATTGCATGCAGCTAAACCTTTATCTTTTCAGGTAAAGTCATACACAGACGAATTTTCGTTTGACCAGACGAATCTCTGATCATCTATTGAGGTAGTAATTGTACAAGATTCCTTCATCATCCTGTTGAGGTAGTAATCGTCCAAGATTCCTTCATCATCTTTTTGGAGTAGCAATCGTCTCAGATTCCTTCATCGTCCTGCTGAGGTAGTAATCGTCCAAGATTCCTTACTCATCCTACTGAAGTAATAATCCCCTCAGATTCCTTCATCATCCTATTGAGGTAGTAATCGTCTCAGATTCCTTCATCATCCTGCTGAGGTAGTAATCGTCCAAGATTCCTTCACCATCCTACTGAGGTAGTAATCGTCTAAGATTCCTTCATCATCCTGCTGAGGTAGTAATCGTCCAAGATTCCTTAATCATCCTGTTGAGGTAGTAATCGTCCAAGATTCCTTCATCATCCTGCTGAGGTAGTAATCGTCCAAGATTCCTTCATCATCTTTTTGGAGTAGCAATCGTCTCGGATTCCTTCGTCGTCCTGCTGAGGTAGTAATCATCTCAGATTCCTTCATCATCCTGCTGAGGTAGTAATCGTCCAAGATTCCTTCATCATCCTGTTGAGGTAATAATTTTCCAAGATTCCTTCATCATCTTTTTGGAGTAGCAATCGTCTCAGATTCATTCGTCATCCTGCTGAGGTAGTAATCGTCCAAGATTCCTTCATCATCTTGTTGAGGTAGTAATCGTCTCAGATTCCTTCATTATCCATTGAGGTAGCAATCGTCCAAGATTCCTTTATTATCTATTGAGGTAGCAATCGTCTGAGATTCCTTCACCATTTGCTTAGGTAGCAATCGTCAAAGATTCCTTCATCATCTACCGAGGTAGGAATCGTCAAGGATTCCTTCTCATACACTTCCAGATGAAGTCTTACCCGGATTCATCCTGAAACAGCCATACACAGGTTTCTTCTGATACATTTCCAGATAGCAGTTAATTTTTTTTTTCTCCCCAGCAACTTACTGTGAAGCTTGGATTTCAACTAGAAAACAACAAACTTTAATCTCTCCAGTCTAGAGATAATCCCTCAGTAGAGCCATGGACAACTGAAGCTTCTATAACTCTATGTTCCAAGACAGAGACCAACATTCCTCAGCAGAGTCCTCTCTAACAGCAAGAGCAGGAATTTCCACAAAGGATATCTCATGAAATCATCATTGTTCTGGATGGCATCTTTAAGCCCACCTCCAACGACTCTCCGTCATATTCTAATGGAATCTTTAAGCCCATCTCCGATGATCTTTCATCATCTTTTCCAAATGGAATTTATAAGCCCATTCCCAATACCATCTACACGGTCAAGTATCATCTCAGACGAGTGCAAATTTTTGGGCACTCTAGTGTTCAATCATCTTCCACCTTCCAATCACGAAAGGCAGACCAGCCAATCTACATCCTCAGGTTTAAGAAAATTGAACAGGGGCAGCTGTTGTACCCCAAAATTTACCTTCTCATGTTTTCCAAAGTCTTCCCCTACATGGTTGGTCACAAACCCTTGCCTAAATAAAAGGAAAATTTGTGAGTGATGTTTTTAAGTTTCCTTCGATTGGTATCTCCAAAATTCCCTTTGATTGGTATTTCAACAAAGCCTTTCGATTGGCCTTGTAACAAGATCCTTCGATTGGAATTTCAACAAAGCCTTTCTGTAACTCGGTGGGAGAACTGACTTGGTTGTTTTGCGTTCTATCTCAAATGTTGCGGTTAGCAAGAGTCGCCACCGACTTTTCTTTTATCCAAAAGGAAATGTTGAAAAGAACAGGAAAGACCTTTGAGATGTTTTCTTGAGTTCGGGGGGTAGATTAGAAGGATTCTGGAATAAGTATCAGAATGTCAGCCATATCTGGATCGCATCTGAACTATCTCTAGAAGGAATCTGGAATAAGTATCAGAATGTCAGCCATATCTGGGTCGCATCTGAACTATCTCTAGAAGGAATCTGGAATAAGTATCAGAATTTCATCCATATCTGGATCGCATCTGAACTATCTCTAGAAGGAATCTGGAATAAGTATCAGAATGTCAGCCATATCTGGGTCGCATCTGAACTATCTCTAGAAGGAATCTGGAATAAGTATCAGAATGTCAGCCATATCTGGGTCGCATCTGAACTATCTCTAGAAGGAATCTGGAATAAGTATCAGAATGTCAGCCATATCTGGGTCGCATCTGAACTATCTCTAGACGGAATCTGGAATAAGTATCAGAATGTCAGCCATGTCTGGATCGCATCTGAACTGTCTCTTGCTCAATGGAGTAAACCGCTGAGGTTATAGAACTGGTTCGTACTATGACAGAGGAGAACATCAAGATCTAGGAACTGACTTGTGCTCAATGGAGTATACCATTGAGGTTATAGTACTTATCCGTACTATGATGTAGAGAAACTGTCGAGATTGAGAACCTTATCTGAACTTCAACCGAGGATAATCCGATTGAGATTTAAGAACTGGTCAGATCTTCGACTAAGCTGAGAACTTAACCGCATCTTTCCTGAAAGGTAAAGGTCAGTCATATGCAATGCATGAGATGGATCAAGCAATGATGTTCTCAACATAAATGAGATTGTACTCGTATGATGTGTATATGCATGTATCATGATGTATGAAGATGTGATGTTTCAGCTGGGGAAAACAAATCCCGGAGCTGCTGGAGAATAGAGTTGAGTTCTTCATTTCCGCTGGGGATGGTGAACGAAGATGATTGTGAGAATAAACCTGCAGGAGAAAAGAACTCCGTTGGGGAATAAACTTGATGAAAGAGATTACTCTGAGGGGAAATACTATGTGGGGGAGAGATGTTCTGCTGAGGGTTTTAATGATAACTCCGCTGGGGATTCCGTTGATAAGCTCTGTTGGGGATAGAAAGAACTTCGCTGGGGATTCCGTTGATAAGCTCTGTTGGGGATAGAAAGAACTTCGCTGGGGATTCCGTTGATAAGCTCTGTTGGGGATAGAAAGAACTTCGCTGGGGATTCCGTTGATAAGCTCTGTTGGGGATAGAAAGAACTTCGCTGGGGATTCCGTTGATAAGCTCTGTTGGGGATAGAAAGAACTTCGCTGGGGATGATCTTTCAGTTGCAACTTGCTGAGGATAACCCAGTTAGACCCTTGTGAGGATAACCTTTAAATTTGGCTGGGGAGATGCATTTGTACTCTGCAGGGGACAAGCTTTCAGAATCTACTGGGGGAAGATGATTCAATCTTGGCGGGGAAGCCCCTTTTTTAGACGGCGCTGGGAAATGGCTCCACTGGGGGTATCTTGTATTCCGCCGGGGAACATTCTTATATTTCGTCGAGGAATATTAAGACTGCCGGGGATGCTCTTTACGCTTGTAGGAGAATATCTTTATACTCCGTTGGGGAATATTAAGACCTTCTGGGGAAGCCCAACCTTTTTAGGGCTGATGGGGGACTAACTCCGCTTGGGGGAGAGTATTGCTGATTCCTTCGTAGTTGCAAGTCTCAGTGGGGAGAGCTACCATTATTGTCTTACTTTGCGGGGAGTGAAGGTATCCTTAGTCATATTCTTCAGCTGAATCTACCTTGTACCTGGTGGACCGAGCAGCTTGTACAGTTCGGACAATTCTTATTGCCTCAGTTTCTACGGGAGAAGAAGGCCTATGAGGTGCTTGGTAACTGCCGATTGACAAATCCTCTTCTGGTAGGCAAGTGACGAGATGACGGGACATAGTCGTACGCTTTGATCCCTAATTTTTTCCTGGACCACCCTTTCGGGTTTTCAGTCCACCGGGATACCCTTTTTTGCCCAAGCCGCCTTTTCAGGTTTTCGACTTGCCGGGTGTACAGATTTTTCATTTTCATCCCCTATTTTTGCCCGAACCCTTTTGGTTCGCCAGGAAGCCCTTATTTTTGCCTAGGTGTGTCAACCTAGCGGGTCTTTGATTATGCGTAGTACTTTTTTGACTATGTCCACGCTCTCAGAGTGTAGGGAGTTGTCACTGTCGGTAGTGTTGTGTTGCCATACTACCAGAAGATCTTCGTTTGATCATGCAAGATTCGTTGCTGGAATTCATATCCAATGCCCCGAGTGACTCAGGCGGAGATTTGCCCCTGGCTATTTGGCATTTTGAGAGATTCCTTGAATCTTGACTTGACTGCCCCAGATTATGGACAATGATCATGTTGTGCCCCTTGATTGGAAGTGTTTTTCCACTTGAGGTGACCTTTTTATTGAGAAGGTTTTTGTTCATTCGATATTCATCGTGCGAATTTCTCTGCTGTTTGAACAAATAGTCATATGCAAACAATGTTATTTTAAGAATGCAAAGCTTATGTCTGTCTTGAAGTTTTTTGAAAATGCAGTTTTCAATAAAACAAGTGAATTTTTGTAAAATGTGATGTCAACTCAGGATGTACAGCAAGCCCTACAGGAGTCAGGATACCTTTTGTAACAGTATGCTTTCGAACTAACCCATGCTTCAGCTAGGACTTTTAAGGGTTATAACGTGGCCTGGTTCACGGTTTAAGAAACAAAGGATAAAAGCTCAAATTTTATTTGTACCCACCCGTTCTTCGTGATGTTCTTCGATCCTAGGCTCAGCTAATCGTGCATTAGATCTTGTTTGAATCTTTGCTTTGATATAACAGTGATGGTTTGGATACTGACAGTTTATTTTGAACAGGCAGTCATCTTTTTTTTTGTTGAGGGTTTGTAGGACCTCTTTCTTTTTTATTTTATTATCCCTGTCTTTTTCCTGAACTGTTTCTTTTGTGATTACAGTCAGCGGGATGCCCTAGTTTTGTAAGTCTCCTTCATAGGTTTTGACTTATTGGGCTTTCATTTTGAGAGATAATGACTGCCTGTCTTGACGATTATAAGGAACCATCACTGTCTTTTGTTTCGGAAGGACTCCTTTGATGCCATTCATTGTGCACCTGGATCAGCTGAGAAAACTACCCTTCCCCAGGTTATAATTAAGGGTTTTAATTTTTGTGAAAAGAAAAAATCCAACTCCTTTGGCTCAAATGGGTTGACTAGGGATTATCTTCCTTATAACTCCACTGTTTAGGATTTGAAACAATGCCTGTACCTCATCAGCGGGGTCTGTTCAAAAGCATATTGTAAAGATCGTGGTATCGTTTTCGTCATCCTCCCTCAAAAGGCTTAGAATTTTTTAATCGAGAGTTGATCATCACAAAAAATGAAAGCAATTTGAATATAGTGAATACGAATGGATTGATTCAAAACAGACATATGCAATGCATTGATAAAGTAATAAAGTTTAACATGAATAAATGTTCGAACAATCAAAAGAAAATTACAACTTGAAAATCCTAATGAACAAAAGTCTTCTCGTCTCAGTACTTGTCACTTCAAATGGTGAACCTTGGAGGATTGGTAGAAGAACTCAGCCTGACCATCTTGTGTGAATTCCAAAGCTCCTTCGTCAATCAGGTCTTGAATTTTGTTTTTCAATGCCCAACAGCCATCAGTATCATGCCCCAGGCTGTTGGAATGGTAGGCACACCTTGCATCAGGATTGTACTTTAGGGAGGCTGTGTTGGGATTCTTAGGAGGGTCCCTTAATGTCACCAGATTCAATCTTAACAGGTGTTGTAAAGCTTGAGACAGCGGCATGTTGAGCTTGGTAAATTGCCTCCTGGGCATGTTTGGCTTACTCTGATCAAACCATTGTTCTTGGCAAGGTCTTTGTTGTACCTGTGAGGTAGTAACAACTTGGAGAGGTCTATTCTTCGTCAAACCAAACCTTTGACTTCTCAGAAGTTGATTAATGACTTGGTCCCCGGCCTTGATTGTTTGCCTCATGTTGTTGTATCTGTCTTGATGAAGCTGGTTGATCAGGGTTCTCAACTTTTCTTGTTCCCGAGCTAAGCCTTGGATAAGAGCCATCTGCCCCAGCATCTGGGTTTTCATGGCATCTACCTCAGCTTGCAGATGTTTCAGTCGTTCGTCCTTATTGTCTTCAGGACTTTTCTTGACCAAATTCCCCATGAGGAATGTTCTCAACTCTTCCTGCCCCTTGGATAGGTTTAGGAAGATTTCCATGAACTGAGTCTCTTGAGTATGAAGATCTTGGTTGTCTTGTTGGAGAGCCATTGCTGAAATAAACAGCGAGAACATGAGAGACATGTACTGGAAGACCTGTTATGCAATGATATGTATGATATATGTATGCAATGTTTTCAAGGATCTCGCGGGGTAAACAAGAAACTGTTAGAATCTGAATCTGGTAGCTTGATTGAAGGAGCTTCATGTTGTTGAGAGTCCTTCTTCAAGAGTCAAGCTCACCATATCGAGTGGGTCATAGCCCCTGACTCAAGTTATCGTGCTTGGATTTCTAGACAACCTTGGCTAGAGGAAAATAAATCCCCTTTTCCCCTTGTTTGACGTCTGGTTCATCGTGACCTGCATCACAAACCCTTGAGATCCTTGAAATGGTTAAGGAAATGCTATGGTATGATGTTATGATGTGTATGCTATGCGTGTGAGGTGATGTAAGCAAGCCCTGCTATAAATCCAAATTGTTGGATAAGGACTGTAAACAAAACCTGCAAGGAACTCATGTTGTCAAGATAACAAGAATGTGCAAGTAGTTCAGATTTGAAGGCACACAAGTCACACAAAGAGCCCTTAAGTTTCAGGCTGGCATGAAGTTTAGGTACTACCCTCTTTCAGTTTCAGTTGGTTAAGACCTATCCTAAAAATAGTAACTGGGTTCTAAGGAGCTCAATATCATTGGATTGTTTTCTATGTTCATTGTTTTGATTTAGCCACTTGACTGGCGACCAAAATATTCCAAGAAAACAATCCTCAATGAGTGCAGTATCGAGTATCTACCAACTTTGGACTGCACCAAAGTCGGTCATCTCACTACCCCTAAAAGAGGCCAGGATGGTCAAGTAAGGTTCTAAGGTCAGTTGATGCTTCACGACACCACGTGGCGGCCCCGTACTCTCCTTGACTTGACTCAAGGGTTACCGGTACTCACCAAAGTGCCACATCAACGTAGCTACTGCTTCAACCATGTCGGTATACCCCGCACAGTTCCCTCACAGTTTGTTGCTACTTCTAAAGGGTATCCCCAGATCCGGGTTAGGATCTATAAAACTCCCATACAAGCCCACAAAATTAAAGCATACGAGTCAAGCAATTGAAAACACAAGTGATCTAGTCCTAAGGTACACCTCACTTATAAATCTTATCCCCAGCAGAGTCGCCAGTTCTGTGATTGGTAGAAATAGAACTGACTGTTTTGGAATGCTGGTTCGCATTTGCGTTTCTCAAACTGTTGCGGTAAGCAAGAGTCGCCACCGTCTTTTATTTTCTCCAACAAGGAAAGGACAAAAGCACAGCAAAATTCCTTTTCGAGATGTTTCTCGGGTTCGGGAGGTAGTTTATAGAAAGGGAAGGTGTTAGCACCCTTTCTATCCGTGGTTATCCACGGGCTCTTAGGTACTTGCTCACTATGTTTTCAAAAGTTTTGCTTTTCTTGTGTTTGTGGGTTTTTGAAAAAGTTTTGTTTGAAAACTTCGATTTAACTCTTGTATCTGTCCTCAAGAGTGTATGAAGTGTTTGTTGAAAACTTTGTTTGAAAAAGTGTAAGTGCGAAAAAGTTGTTTTTGTTTTGAAAGAGCAAGTACCTGAGAACCTCTACCTACTTAAAAGAAATTAAGCTGTGTAAATGTCCTTTAGACAGTGCCATCCCACTATTGAGAAGTAGGTAGCACCATCGTTGGAGTTTTCGGGTCAATTCGATTATGGGACATGTGGTCACTAAAGCAATGGTAGGACACTTTAGCGGTAACCCTAATGTCTTAGATCATTTTCATCAGAGGCAACCGTTTCGAGGCAACTTTGATCTTTAGACAGGAGGGCGACCTCTAAAACACCCTATACTCAATGACCACGTCGAGGCAACCAAGTGAGGCGTACCCTAAGAGTGGCATGTGCGAGTGTGTCAGGTTTCAGTTATGTTATCTTTGTACATGTTATGGTGAGCTACGATTGATTTTAATTTAAGAGAGATCTTGACATGTATAGCCTAGTTAGCATACATCTAGCAGTTAATAGTTGCGGAAAATAAAACTAAACTATTACAAGGTGTCGGGTATTTACATCGCCAAAAACAAACCCTTGAAAAAGTAAATTGCGGGAAATTAAATAAAAGCGATAAAAAAGGCCTAATTAAAGCTATTACATCCTCGGAGCAATTACATAATATATGGATAAAAACATGAATAAAATAAACATACGCGCGAGATAAAGAATTGAATCGGAGAGTTTTTTAGGGTTTTGACCCTTTTTTGAGAAAGAAGGAGATTTTTGTTATTTTGTATTTAATTAAATTAAACCTAAGCTAATTAATTAATTAAAAGAAAGAAATATTTTTTTGGTTTTTTGAATGTTTTAAGGAAAATAAAATAAAATGATTAAATATATTAATTAACCTAATTCTACATTAATTTTTATTTATTGTGAAAAGATTAATGTTAACCTAATTAAAACTAAACAAATTATGTTAATATTTATTTACAAAATAACTAATTAAATTTAATAAATAAAAATATTATATTTTTTATGTCTTCTGAATTTATTAAAAAAATGTTTAATTGTTTTAGTTAGTAGTTAATTAAAAATTAATAAAAACAAATTAAATAAAAAATAAATAAAGGAGAAGAAGAAATAAACCCAGGGGGGTGCTGGGCCAAATCAGGAGGTGATTCTGGAATTTTATGGCCCAACAATATTCCAGCCACGTTGACTTTTGTGATTATCCATGCGCTTGTTGACTGGGGAGTATGGTGATCTCCCACTCATGTCCATTGGATCTATGCCTGGAGACATCGGGCGCACTTAGGTTTGAGGTATATGGTGGTCCTCTCTTTGCAAACTGTACAAGAATATCTGAAAAATAAAAGTAACAAGGTTTTGGGGGGGCCTGGGATTCGAACACAGGTCCCAATGTTCACATGCCAACGCCCCAGCCACTCAACCAACCTGTTTAATTCATTAGTGGAATAAGAGGCAATTATTATATGTGAAAATAAATCAATATGCTGTAAAATAAAAAATAACGCGCGCTTTTCAAATAAGCCAACCATAGGCCAACACATCAGCGTCTTTAACCTTCGTTCTGTGTACATAACAACAGATAGCGGGGGTTTTTAACCCCCACTACTTCCTGCAAGGAAAAATAGCGATTAGAAGCACAGTGAATATAAATGTTTCGCGAGGTGTGGGTTGCGTTCGTCTTGGTCTCACGATTTCAGCCATGTATCCTATTAGTCCCAATTTTTCCTGGATTGAAAAGCCCCAATTAAAAGCTCAAGAACCCTAGAAACTCAGTCATGGTATCTTTCGATTCAGGGCGTTATAATTCAATTAAATCACTCCATTAGCTTGGTATGATCTTTAGCAATGCAAAACAATCACAAACACATGTTAAATGCGCATGAATTAAGATATATAGTTTTGAATCAAAAGTGCAAACCGTGGGACTGTATGTGACGATTCTTTGAGCTTTGGTGCTTGAATTGGATTGCAAATCGTTCCTGGTACCTCCTACAATGTATTTGGATGGTCAAAACGCCTTGAATTGGCCTAGAATGCAAGAACAGGTTTTAAGTTTTCTTGGAATTTCTTGAAATTGCTATGGCCGTTTCTGCAGCTTTCAATCGTGTTCTAGGTCAGGGTTTGCTTGCATACATATATGAGAATCAAATTAGGTCAAGAGCTGGGCCAATATCCATGTGCATTGATGTTTAAATCTTTGATTGAAAATCAAATATTCTTGATTTTTCATGATTGAACAATGTTGCCAAATTAGGATTTTTTTTGTATCTTTGACTTGTGCACGAATTTGCCAGCATGTTTTGATCATATTTGCTTCACAAATTGATTTAAAAAATCAAATCTTCTATTTTCTTATAATTTAAATTAATTAAATGAATTAATATGTATTAAAAATCCAATTAATCAATAAAAAATAAGAAAATAAATCCAACTCAGCTTGGTGGGTCGTGCATAGATCATGGGTGAAGTTCCAAGAAGAGATTTGAGGCCCATTAGCAAAAAGAAGGTGTTTTGAGCAAAGTTGACTTTTGCAAATTCATGAAAATTTCCCAACTTATCCAATGCACAACTTGCTCAATTTTGATCATATGACCATGTTATTGGACATTTTGGAAAGCTCTTGAAGTCCTCTAACCAATGCCTTTGGTACCATGTCATTTGGATTTACCAATCTCAAGTTATGGCCTTTGACTCAAAGTGTACTTTTGTTGACTTTTGAAATTGACCTATAATGTCAAAATTTATAACTTTGTGTGAGAGAATTTCTTGATCTTGGAGTGTGAAGATGGTTTGTAGAAAATTGCATCCTCTTCAAAATGAGCTTTGGATGGGATTTTTCTGATAAACCATGAAAAAGTTATGCCCTGGTCAAGGTACAGTTGACTTTTCTGCTGTCCAAAAATAATAACTTTTGGCATCTTGATGATTTTTGAGCTATTCTTGTGAAATCATGATCAAGACTTGATCAAATGATGATTGTGAACTCAAAATAAGATGTTGACCAAAAATTTTGACTTTTGACTGTAAAATGACCATTTTGCCCTTGCAGTTGACTGTAGATCAAATGGAGCTTTTGACTGTGCAAATTGACACTGTGAGTCTTGAAACTTGGCATGTAGGTGTTAGAGAAGATATATAGGTCAATGAGACTTGATTTAACCATTGAAAACCCCAAATTCCTTGAAAGAACCAAAACCCTAGTTTTGAATTGACTGCCTTAGGAGGTGATTTGATTGTACAACCCTTGAGCCATTTTGAGTAATTTGAAGATCATTCTTGACAAATCTTGAGGAATATGGGAGGGAAAATTTTGGGGTACAACACTTCCAATGAAATTGCTTCTAAAGAGAGGAATTTAGAAACTGACTTGAGAGGAGAGTAGAGATCGTGTGTGTTATAGAATGAATCAAATAAAGAGTTTAAATAACAGTCTCAAGGTGAGGGAAAGGGTGTCATTGTGCAAAAGGTCCGTTGGAGGGCCTTATGGGAAAAACTGAAAGTTTTAGAAAAAGAGCATCTTGCCTTGCGTTTTGTATTGTGATATAGTGATACTGCTTGCGTTTTGATGAGATAAAAGAGAGTGAAAATGAGTGAAATATGCGTGAGTGTGTTAGCTGGCATTGTGAGCACATGGGGAGAGAGAAAGAGTGAAGGGAAAGTTTCTTTTTATGGAAAATAAGAGGGAATTCGTGAGCATGCTTTTTATGGGGGGTTGTTTGACTTTTTATGGAAAAAATGATGCAAGAAAATCATGAGGCATGTGCATGAAGTGCATGGTAAAGGTTATGCAACAAATCCTCTCATATGTACAAAAACAACCCGCCTTCTTGCCTTGCATGTCCATGAAATCAGCCATATCCAAAACTCAATATGTCTCTTTTTACTCGTGCGTTTTCCATAATTTTTGGATCATTAGAAAGATGAGGCCATAAGCTCCAACATTGATGTTGATAAAAATTTAAAATGAAGCTTGCAAGGTATAAAAAACTTAGCACAAAAATTATGAGAATAGGACTGGCCAGGTAAGGCCAGACCTCTTGCGCGCGCGAGTTGGCTGGTCATGCTAGCCACAAATATACATTTGAGCCTTTGAATCCAAAATACAATATCTCTTTCTCTCTATAATGCCCTAAATTGAATAAAGTTTGAATCAAACTTGAAGAGGAATCCCCAAATTTCATTTCTTAAGTTGATCACTTTTCAAAATGATGTGTGATTCAACAAGAAAAATGACCATGATCATGTGCCCACCAATTGTTTGATGAAATTCCAGGTCTGACACGCGTGCTTGCTGGCAAATTGATATCTTGAGGCTTCAAATCCTAAACACTATATCTCTCTCCATAGGGCACCAAATGGAAAGATCTTTGAATCAAAATTGGAGACGAGGATTCAAACTTTAATTTTAATGTTGATGACTTTTTAAACTGGATCCATTTAAACCCTCAAAATTGGCCATGAAGAAATCATACCTTATGTACTTGCCTAGGAAATTTTACTAATTGTCAAGATTTTCTATGCACCATAACTCTCAAAATAATCATTTTTTAGACATGGGATCACATAGAAAAAGTTGAAGAACTTTTTCTCCTCTTTCCAAGCATGTAAAGTTTGCATATTTCCAATAAAAGATGAAGAAGTTATGAATTTTTGAAATTCAGCCTTATGAGTTTCCATACTTAGCAAATTTTTAAATTTTACAAAGATACCTTCATGACTAAGTTAACTTCAAAATAAACCTTTCTCTTGAATTTCTTTTTTCATAGACCATAAGATTTTGAAACATGATCATTAACCTCAACTTTGACCATAAGTCCTCTTGGTCAACAATTGACTTTTGCTCAGATGACTGTTCCCCCCTCCCCCAATTGATCAATTGAACCACTTCCAATTAAAATTGATGCTCAATTCTTCAATCATATGTTCTCATTAACATGTAGAGAAGCATGGAATCAAGTCTTTCCCAAAAATTCAGAGATATCCTGATTGAATCAAAAACCTTAATTTGGTCCTTTGTGCAAGGAGATGATGATACAGTCACAAAACCCTAGTTCCCAGGAACATGATGACAAGTTATTTGAAAAAATATGTCTCATATGACAATGATAGGATATTAATCCATAAATTTGGTCCATACAAACATCAAACACTTCAACCGGCCAAAACCCTAATCTCAAGAGATGAATAGGAGAATTAGTGATTCACTTTAAAACTTTTGCAATCTTTAATTTTCTGATGAACCAATGAGACAGTTGAGATGTCTTGAGGTATGAAAAAACCTTGTAGCTTGAGTGACTCAAAGATTGAGGGTATGATACCCTTCTTGCACTGATTGATAACACAACCATCTTGCATAGCTTGCAGAGGAACTTGGGAACCAAAATGCCTTGATCATATCATAATGTATGAATGTATATGATGAAACATAAGCCTTTAAAGTTCTAAAATAAAGAGGGTAAATTTTGGTGTGTAACAATTTCATCCAACCATCTGTATCAATCCAATGTTCCCCGAACTCGATCTCTCTCACCCTTCTGTTATCGGTACCAGGCATCAATTCATTCAACTTTTCTGTCAAGTAGGTGAGGGATGTGGCGCCATCTGAAAGCTTGAATTTAACATGAGGATTGTTTCTGTTGAAATACACTTCTTCCTTAATCAGAAATTGTGGACGAGACTTTTTTGAGATGTCTTTCTCTATAACATATGCCCCTATTTATACAAATGGAGATGCATTCTAGAGCACACAAATTTGTAGGTGCAATTAGAGGTGTTCAAAACCAACCGGCCCAATAGAAAACCGCAAAACTGAACTGAACCAAACTGAAAGCGCAAAAAACCGCATTTAGTTCGGATTTGTTTGGGTCATTTTCTAACGGAACCGCGCGGTTCGCTTTAGTTTGCGGTTTGTATTTTGCAAACCAAACCAAACCAAACCAAACCGCATTATGTTATTAATTCTTACTAACCAATATATATTTCTTTAATTCTTTAGAGAAATCAACAAGTATTATGTGTATATTTTATCATATTCTTTGCATGATATTTATTTTAATTTAGAAATCATAAAAAATAAAATATTATTTATTTATAAATATTATTTTCATAAAATATATTTTATCATATTCTTTGTATAATATTTATTTAAGAATGCAATCTTATGTATATCATTCTTTATATTTAGATAAAATTATAATACACAATTTTATGTATCAAATTATAAACTTATTTTGACAATTATAAATTTTTTTCTGGTAATGTATGAACGATTAAACACAAAATTATATTTTTATTTATATGTGTATGTATGGTGTTGTACCCAAATTTTTGCCCCTAAGATTCCTTCATCATACCATGTTGATTCAATCACAACAAGATCACATTAGGGCTTTTGGTTCTTCTCCCTATCTTTAGTTTTTCTCTTTGAGGAATCACCAAGCACCTTGACTTGTTTTCTTTTGTAATCATGGATATTTTTACTTGATTTTATTTCTAATTGATAAAATGCAATGTTGGATGGTCTTACTTATTAATAATGTAGGTAAAGGCAATGTGGCTTAGCAATTTGATCCATGGGTTCATGAGTTTATTTCCATGCCCTAATCAATAAAGCTTGAAAACTACAAACCTCACCATTGAAGTTGTTTTTGGAAAAAATGGCATGGCAAGGTTTATTTTGGGTTCATCACATTTCAAAGTTATCAAATTGATTCAAAGGAACAAGGGGTTGATGGAAGAAGTTGTCATGATTGGACAAAGTCTTGTTCCCATTGATCACAAATGAATATTTCTCTAAATTCTCAAGATATGGAAGTGGTTTTGGTGGCTATGAGTTATCATTAGAATCCTAAATAACTTCTACTTACAAAGCAAGAGTGTTGGTACAAGAAGGTTGTTCAAAATTGTCAAAGTTCGTCAAAGCATTTTCTTGGTCTATGATCTAGGGTTTTGAAGTTCAAAGAAGTATACCTTGCTCATATTTTGGTTTTTCTGAGTGATTTCATAAACATCCTTCTATTCAAATGGTTATTAACAAATCACTTCAAAAGTTTCAAGGAGTTTTCATGTGGAAGAAACTTGATGATGAAGAAAGATTACAAGTCCTCCAGATGAACTCCCAATTTTCCATGTGTGACTTAAACTGATCATAACTTGGTCAATTTTTATCAACTTGAGCCCACTGTTTTTCCATAATGATCTTGAGGATGTGAAATTTATTCCTTCTTTTATGTGCAAAGTGATAAAATGGATAGAAAATGTCCTAAGGATGCAAAATATTATAGGTCATTTCATAAAAAAAATTTCAACTTCAACAATTCATCACTCTCTCAATTTTTGGAGATTTTGAATGGTTAAAGTTTCAAAATGTCATTCAAGAGGTATATTTCATGCCATATTTTTTGGTCAAGAGCAAATTCCAAGTGGAAGGCCATGTTTGGATGCAAAACATTATAGGTCACTTTTGAAGAAAATTTGAAATATTTCTGATTATGGAAAGTCAACCTTTTTCCCCAACTTTGACTCAATGCAACTTTCAGCTCAAGCATCCATTTGATTCCATTATTTTTCCATTGCAAAGCTTGTAACATCATCTTTCTAAAACATCAAGAATCATGACTTAAGACCCCTTGAGTTGAAAATGCCATTGTTTTGAAATTGGTAACTTTGAACTGAATTTCTCACCAAGTCAGAATTTTGAAATCCATAATGTGGCCTCTAATCACAAGATTTATGCACGTTTTTTATTTAAACTTGATTAACAAACTTTCCAGAAGTGTTTAGCACCTCAAAGCGCAAAGATTGGATGAGTTTTGGTTAAAATAAGATCACACTTCACTTGTGCATCAGGTTTGCAAGAATTCCCTCCAAAATGCATCATTCACTCTTCCTTTTGATCCCATTTGCTTCTCCTATAAATACATGAACTATCCCATTCATTTTCTCAAGCTTGGATAGCCAGAATCACCCTTCCAAAATTGCTCTATAACTCAGTTTTCTGTAACTTTGTAATCAATGTTCAAGCCTTTTTTAATCCAATTTTTCTATCAATTCACCTTCCTTGATCTTCCCTGAAGCTAACCATACAATTACCTTCAAGAATCGTGCCCTATATTGCTCCATAAAAGTCCAATTTCAGAGCTCTACAACTTAACTTCAATAGGTAGATTTCTCCATCAATTCTTCAAAACTTTAATATCACGGTGATGCTCTCATTGCCCTGGTTCTAGTTGCAACACTTACTTTTATCTGGAAACACGTTTTGACCATGAAACTTCAAATCCCTTTTCAAAACTTTCTTTCTAATTTGCTTGAGCTACAATTTATATAAATTTGTCGCGAAGGTGTGGTTGTCTTTGTCATGAAGAGACGAAGAGAATGACATAGGTATGAGCTTCTGATTTTACAGTTTGAGAGACCTGCAATTCACGTTAGATGGAGGTTAAAGATGACCAACGTGTCATCTTCCAACCAATGAAGGCGCGCCACTTGTTTTTTTGAATTTCTGATTTAATAAGTGATTTAGTGTTTTATTCACTAATGATCATGATATGCACAGTGCACCAGATCCTTTGGATTTGATTACTAACGCGTTTTGACTCTCATCCATTGGTCCACATCTTTTTGATTTTTATTTTATTTTCTGATTTTTATATTTAATTCTTTTAAACTTCAAAAAATCATAGAAAATTCATTTTAAGTCCAAATAATCTGAAAAAATTATGAAAAATATTTTTGATTATTCTCTTTCTGATTTATATATTTTCACAATTTTATTTTGTGTTTTGATATTTTTTTATAAATTTTCACTTTATTTGATTTGTTTTAAATGTTTAAAAATACTTTTATACATTTTTAAATTCTGAAAAAATTATGGAATGATCTAATGATATTGTGACAAATATTGGTGACCTCATTTATTTTTTATTTGACTCTGTTAGTTTTTATCATTTTTGGTTTATTCTACTCATTTATTTTAATTTTAAAAATAGTTTCTGACTTTAAAAAATTACCAAAAATTTTATAAAAATATTTGAGTCCCTTTCTGATTTTTCTATGGTCTTACTTTTTATTTCTTGATTAATTTGAACATAATTGATATTTTTCTCTTTTATTTCTATTTTAAAATATTTTAAAACTTTTTTTGTGTATATATTAAAATGCAATATTATCTTGTGATTATTTTCTGGCTGATCTTGGGTTGAATTTTTTATTATGAACTTTGTTAACATTTGTGGATCCATGGTGTTGAGTCTAACTCCATAAAAATGGATGAATGATTTTAATAATAGTTTAATTAAAATTTAATTCAAATGTGGTTTGTCTTTCCCACCCCTCTTCATCTCATCTCTTTCTTATTGAACTAAGTGTTATTGGAGCATGATCTTTATATCATGTCTCAAAACAAATGGTGCATAAATTGTTATTGACCGTCCTTAAAATAGGTGTGAATTCTATATAAGTCCACTTACGATTGCTTAACATAGCGCTAAATTTTGTCCTGATTCGAATAAATGATCATTCATGGCCCAAACTATGTTTGCAAGCCCAAATATGTTAATTTGATCCCATTGATCCAATAACTTTGAGATTCATTGTGCGGAGGCTTTGGTTCTACCAATCCTCTAATGGATCTACAACACTTTTGGTCAACGCGAATCACTTAAACATTGTTGATCATTAAATGGTACTTGTGAGGATTTCAAATGGATGATATACTTGACAAAAAGCAAATGCAAATTATTGTGTAGAGGCTTTGGTTCTACCAATCCTCTAATGAGTTCCACATGCAAGTTTCAAGATGGTCATCCAACTAACCACTAATTATTAATTTGTTTCACTTTATGCTTTTATTTTTTATGCTTTATGCACCATTTACTTTAAGCATTACATTTCATGCCATTTTTATTTTGCTCACTTGAGCATTTATATTCTTGTTATTTTCATTTTTATCACTTGAGCTTTTCTTTTCTCTTTTAAGACACCTAATAATCAACATGAACCCTAAAAAAATGCTTTAATGATACTTGGACTATTTGGTTACTATCCTTAGCATTATGGAGCATTTGACTTCTTGGACTTAGGATTAGAGACCTTGGCCTATGTTGGAGACCTTGTGACCTTAATTGATATTTTTTCTGGAGCTCTTGAGGTTTACCTCAAGACATTGGGTTGTTTGTTTATTTTGTGTGCAGGTTATTGTAATTACATACTTTGATTGTAATATGGAATTCTTCTGTATACAGCCGTTACTCTGCCCAATTTTTGTGAAGACTTAATACATTTGATGTTTGGTTCTCTCAAGAGGTCTAGTATCTTTGCTTGCTTGGTTTCAATCCAAATAATGGGAATTCTATCTTGACTCATAATGTCAAGTATTGGCTTCTTGTTGGTTAGATGGTTCTTATCCCTAGCTTTTACCTTATGTTTTAGGATAGTCTCTTCTTCTCCTCCCATCTTCTTTAATTTCAAAAATCTTCTCCCTCCTTTTGAAAAATCTTCTTGTTTTTAAACTTGAACCACTTTCATAATAAACTTGGACTCATGTCCATGCATTTTCAAAACATTATCATAAATAAACTTCAACCAACTTAATAATACCTTGACATTTTTTGTGAGAATACTAAAAGTTGATCAATCTCATTTCAAACCATTTTGCCCCTTTGGATTTTTACTTTAAAATTTTTCTCAAAAGATTGGACTCTTGTCAATCCTTGTAGTAATGAAAACAACTATACTTCTATAATATGTAGTAAAGAGAGATATTTTCCACTTGGGTGTTGAGTGGGGCATTGTTGATTTTAAAATCCAAGCCATATCCTCCATTTTGAGATGATGCAAATTCCCCTTTCTCATGATTATGGGTGGTAAGTATGTTTTCCACATGGATAATGACAATGATGTCTTATCTCATAAAATCAACCAACACACTTGTGTTTTAAATTTCTTTTAAAAAGGTGAACTACGTGTACCCTGATCCCCTATTGCATGAAAGGTGGTATGTAGGCACTAAAGGTTCGCAACCACGGCAGGTGGAAAAAAAATCATAAAAATATATTTCTTTTCTCACCTCCATCATCTATTTTTCATACAACATTTTATAGCCAAAAAAAAAGAATTTTTCAAAGAGGTTCCTACGGAGTACCGTAGATGTTTAGGCTGCTAATAACTTCCCTTTGCATAACAAACCCCCTTACCTAAAATCTTTCCCCCTCTCTTTGGGTTATTCACTCTTTTCCCATTCCTTTAGAAACAATAAAGCGCGGTAGAGATTTTTATTTTGATCTACATAAGTCTAGTCAATCTAATGGATTAGTCTTAAACATTTCTACCGCTACAGAAAAAATGGCGACTTCACAGGGGAAAGATTAACCTCTTGCTGGTCCATCCCTAAGTGGGTTAAACCTATCTTTGTTTATATCTGTATATGTGATATTGTTTGTTATATATTATATGTTGTATGTCTGTTTGTTTGGATTTTCCCGGTTTTCAAGGTGCTTGGTGATTACTTATAAGTCCTATACCCGGACTTGGGTAAACTTTAAGATAGGGCGGGCGGTATAGTCATGTTAACTTTGAGGGATTAATCCCAAAAAAGAAGGCATGAGATCCCCCACTCAGTGGAGGCCCCTTTGACTGTAGTGTCGTTTACCGAGTAATCGGGAAGACGTACTGCTTTCGACCACCTCCCGTTGTACCATCACCATTGCCTTGGTATTACAAGGCGGGCCAAACATGTGCTTTTCATCAGGGAGCACCAGGGCATAATGTTGAGAATTGATATCCATTGAAGACTGAGGTGCAGAAATTGGTGAAGTCCGGTATTCAATCTTTCAAAGATGTGGGCCCTAATGTGAAAGACAATCCTCTACCCAAGCATGGAGGAACAAATGTTGTGAACATGGTGGCCGATTGTCCAGGCGACTTTTGGAATTTTGATATTAATCTGGTTAGAGGATATTTGATGAAAATTCATGCAGACCTCTGTGAATTTAGCTATTATACGCATGACCATGTCAGTTGTGCTATTTGTAGTACATACATACAGGGTTGCGACAAGATAAAGGCCGATTTGCAGGAGATAATGGATGAGGGCCTCATCCACATAATTATGCCTAGGGCAGAGTATGAAGAGGAAGTGAACATGGTTTCTGGATGTCCTGGAGAGTTCAGAATTTTTTATGTGGAGTATATGAATGAGTACCTTGTTCAATTGCACGCTACTTTCTGCCACATGGTTGGTCAGGTGGAATATCTGTATGGATCTTGCCAAGTTTGCTGCCAGGACTCCCGAGGATGTTCAATTGTGAGGAAAGGTGTTCAGTTGTTGTTGGATAATGGAACCATCAAGGTCACGGGTCAAAGGGATGATTACTATGAAGTTGATATGATTGAGGTTTGTTTGGATGAAGAAGAGTCGGATAATGAGTACGCCTCTGCAGATGAGTATTTCTCCTCAGATGAGGATTTATTTTCCAGAGATGACTCAATAATGACTGATTGTGTTGAAGAAGAGGTAAATGTTATTGTGCCTTGTTTTGGTGCACCTGCCCATTTTGAAGTTGAGTATCATACAAGCCAACTATTACTCCATTGGTGATTAGTTTGTCGGGTCTTGTCCCCTACAACTCAGATAAGGTAATACCCTACAAATATAATGCTACAATTTTGGATGATGGTGTGGAAGTTCCCATCCAGCCAATGCCTGATGTTGGAAATATTGCTGAGACTAGCAGAGTGACCCGCATCGGTCGTGTATTTGCACCAGTTGTTCAAGGAGATGTTAGTATAGGAAAGAAAGTTGTTGAAAATGTTGAACCCAAGAAGGCAGTAGGTGAATCTAGTGGAGCTACGCTAGAGAAAGAGGTGGATGATATTTTGAAGATAATTAAGATGAGCGACTACAGAATTGTGGATCAGCTACTGCAGACTCCTTCAAAAATATCTATCTTGGCTTTATTGATGAACTCCTCTGCTCACAGGAAATCTTTGATGAGGGTATTGGACCAAGCTTTTTTGGAAAGTGACATGCCTATAGGCCAATTCAGCAGCGTAGTGGGGAACATTACGTCATGTAATAACTTGAGTTTCTACGATGATGAACTGCCCGATGAAGGAAGGAATCACAACCTGGCCCTCCACATCTCTATGAACTGCAAGAATGATTCACTATCCAATGTGCTGATTGATAATGGATCCGCTTTGAACGTTATAACAAGGAGTACACTTATGAAGTTGAAATAACAAGGAACGCCCATGCGCCCAAGTGGCATTATTGTGAAAGCATTTGACGGATCAAGGAAATATGTTATTGGTGAAGTGGGCTAGCCTATTCATATAGGCCCACATTTGTTTCAAATTACTTTCCAGGTCATGGATATTGTACCAGCTTATAGCTGCTTGCTGGGACGGCCGTGGATACATGAAGTAGGGGCTGTCACTTCGACTTTACACCAGAAGTTGAAGTTTGTACGTGAAGGAAAAGTGGTGATTATAAATGGAGAACAAGCATTATTAATATCTCATTTGTCCTCTTTCAGCATTGTGGAGGAGGATGAATTTGTTGTGGGAACCTAGTTCCAAGATCTATCCATTGACAACATAAGGGGAAATGAGAATTCTATGGCTTCACTTAAGGATGCGCAGCAGGTTGTGCATAATGGTCATAGTGAGGTATGGGGACAAATTGTGGATCCACCTGTAAATAAGAACAAAGCTGGCTTGGGGTTCTCTGTGAAGAATGATAAAGGTAAGAGCATGAAGCTGAAGTCTGTTACAGACAAGTATCAAGACATCTTCCGTAGCGGGGGTTATCTTCATCCAACTATTTCCAGGATTAATTCCATTCTGGAAGATGAAGCAGAGCCAGAAATGCCAAGTCATGTGACGCACGGAGTTAGGGTTCAGAACTGGATTACCATTGATGTTCCCTATTGCATACATGTTTCAAAGTAATTTATTTTGTTAATCTTTTTTGAAAATCTTTCACTTTGCCCAAGGTGAAAGTATTAATATTGTACGGGCTTATCTTTTTACTGTGACTTTTAAAATCAATAATAAAGTTGTCTTTGTTTCCCCAAATAGTGTTTTTATTTTTTGCTTTTTCTTGGAAAATGGTAATTAGAAAAAACCTTTCAAAATAAATAATAACTAAAATTCAATCAGTATGATCACTTGTTATATGTGTCAGTTTCTAAAAACAATCATAAATCATATGTGCAGATTAATTAAAAAACTGTTGAATACAATGACCCTGCACCCTCTCCCAACTTTGAATGTCCTGTGTATGGGGCCGAAGAAGAAGACTATGATGAGATTCCGGAATAGGTCTCACGGTTGCTTGAGCGCGAGGAAAATTCCATTCATCCGTATAAAGAGCCATTGGAAGTAATCAATTTGGGTTCAGAAGAAGATCCGAAGGAAGTCAAGATTGGAGCGTTACTGCATCCTGATGTGAATAGCAGGTTGATTGAGTTGTTGAAAGATTATGTGGATATTTTTGCTTGGTCTTACCAAGATGTGTCTAGTCTAGATATAGATATTGTAGAGCACCATTTGCCGTTGAAGCCAGAGTGTCCGCCAATCAAACAGAAGTTGCGAAGAACTCACCCAGATATGGCAACGAAGATCCAAGAGGAAGTTCTAAAGCAGATTAATGTCGGTTTTCTCGTGACATTAGTGTACCCTCAATGGATTGCCAATATTGTCCTAGTATCGAAGAAAGACGAAAAAGTTTGCATGTGCGTAGATTACAGAGATCTAAATAAAGCTAGTCCAAAAGATAATTTTCCATTACCACACATTGATATGTTAGTGGATAGCACAGCAAAATTCAAATTTTTATCATTCATGGATAGATTTTTCGGGTATAATCAAATAAGAATGGCTCTTGAGAACATAGAAAAAACAACATTTATCACACCCTGAGGAACATTCTGTTATAGAGTGATGCCCTTCAGGTTGAAGAACGCTGGTGCAACGTACCAGAGTGCTATGATAACCCTATTCCATGATCTGATGCACGAGGAAATCGAGGTATATGTTGATGATATGATTGCTAAATCCCATACTGAAGAAGGGCATGTAGAGGATTTGTTGAAGTTGTTTCAGCATTTGAGGAAGTATCGTCTCCGCTTGAATCTAAATAAATGTACCTTCAGTGTTCGGTCAGGGAAATTGTTGGGTTTCATTGTTAGCCAGAAATGGATTGAAGTTGACCCTGATAAAGTCAAAGCAATTCAACAAAATGCCAGCGCTGAGAACTAAAAATCAAGTCAGAGGGTTCCTCGGGCGTTTGAATTATATTTCCATATTCATTTCCCATATGACTGCAACGTGTGAACCGATCTTTAAGTTGTTAAAGAAAGATCAAGGTTACGTGTGGACAGATGACTGCCAAAGGGAATTTGAAAGTATTAAAGAATATCTGCTTGAACCTCCTATCTTGCTCCCTCCTATTGAAGGAAGACCATTGATTATATATCTGACAGTGTTAGATGATTCCATGGGCTGTATTCTAGGATAACAAGATGAAACAGGGAAGAAAGAGTATGCCATTTATTATCTCAGTAAAAAGTTTACTGATTTTGAGTCGCGGTATTCCATGCTAGAAAAGACATGTTGTGCTATGGCCTGGGCGTCAAAATGTTTGCGGCAGTATATGTTGAATCACACTACTTGGTTGATCTCCAAAATGGATCCAATCAAGTACATTTTTGAAAATCCTGCTCTTACTGAGAGAATTGCCCGCTGGAAGATGCTATTATCTGAATATGACATCGAATACCGCACTCAAAAATCTATTAAAAGCAACATGTTGGCATATTATCTTGCTCACCAACCAGTCGATGATTATCAGTCTGTGAAGTATGGTTTCCCTGATGAGGATGTGATGTTTCTGAAAGTGAAAGATTGTGAAGAACCATTGCCCGAGGAAGGTCCTTATATTGAATCTCGTTAGAGTGTGATATTTGATGGAGCTGTGAATGCTTATGGTAAAGGAATTGGTGTTGTAATTGTCACTCCACATGGATCGCACATTCCTTTCACTACAAGGTTGACATTTGATTGTACTAATAATATGGCAGAATATGAGGCTTGCATCATGGGTCTCGAGGAAGATATTGATCTCAGAATTAAAATTCTAGATGTGTTTGGTGATTCATCTTTGGTAATAAATCAGATTAAAGGAGAGTTGGATACTCGTCACCCTGGCTTGATCCCTTACAAAGATTATGCTAGAAGATTGTTACCCTTCTTTAATAAAGTTGAATTCCATCACATTCCTAGAGATGAAAATCAAATGGTGGATGCTCTAGCAACTTTGTCTTCTATGTATCAAGTAAATACTTGGAATGATATACCTCGAATTATAGTTTGGCGACTGGATAGGCCCGCTCATGTGTTTACAACAGAGGAGGTAGCGGATGAGAAACCTTGGTATTATGATATCAAGCATTTTCTTCACACTCAGGAATACCCGGTTGGTGTATCGAATAAAGATAAAAAGGAATTGAGAAGATTGCCTGGTAGTTTCTTCCTCAGTGAAAATGTGTTGTATAAGAGAAATTATGACATGGTCCTGATCAGATGCATGGATAGAAACAAAGTAGACATGTTGATGCATGAGGTTCATGAAGGCTCATTTGGCACACACGCCAATGGACATTCGATGGCTAAAAAAATGCTAAGGGCAGGTTACTATTGACTGACAATGGAATCTAACTGTTATAAATTTGCAAAGAAGTGCCATAAATGCCATATTTATGCGGACAAGATTCATGTGCCTCTGACACTTCTCAATGTGATTTCTTCCCCGTGGCCTTTCTCTATGTGGGGTATTGACATGATTGGGATGATAGAACCTAAAGCTTCGAATGGACACCGTTCTATCTTTGTAGCAATTGATTACTTCACCAAATGGGTGGAAACAGCTTCATATGCTAATGTTACTAAGCAGGTGGTAGTGTGCTTCATTAAGAATAATCTTATATGTCGGTATGGTGTGCCGAGCAGAATTATCACTGACAATGGCTCAAATCTAAAACAACAAGATGATGACAGAACTTTGTAAGGAATTCAAGATTGTGCATCACAACTCATCTCCGTACAAGCCAAAGATGAATGGGGCTGTTGAAGCTGCTAATAAGAATATCAATAAGATTATCCAGAAGATGGTTGTTACTTATAAGGATTGGCATGAAATTCTCCTTTTTGCTTTGCATGGCTATCAGACATCTGTCCGCACTTCAACAGGAGCAACTCCGTTCCCCCTTGTGTATAGAATGGAAGCGGTACTCCCAATTGAGGTTGAGATTCCCTCTTTGCGTGTGATAATGGAAACCAAGTTGTCAGAGGCTGAATGGGTCCAGAATAAGTTTGACCAATTCAATTTGATTAAAGAGAAGAGAATGACGGCTTTGTGTCATGGGTAGTTATATCAGAAGAGAATAAAGAAAGCTTTTGATAAGAAGGTAAAACCTCGTGAATTCAGAGAAGGCGACATCGTGCTCAAGAAGATCATGTCTTTTAACGCTGATTCTAGGGGCAAGTGGACTCCCAATTTTGAAGGCCCGTATGTTATCAAGAAATCTTTCTCTGGTGGCGCATTAATTCTTGAAACTATGGATGGCGAGGAGTTCCCACGTCCCATGAATGCTAATGCAGTCAAGAAATACTTCGCCTAAAGAAATAAAAAGAACAACTCACTAAGTTGAAAACCTGAAAGGGAGACTTAGGCAAAAAAGAGCGTCTCGGTAGACCGAAAATCCAAAAGGGAGGTCTAGGCAAAAATTAGAGACATAAACAGAAAAAAAATTCCTGCTAAGTTGAAAACCCACAAGGGCAGCTTAGGCAAAAGTTAGGGATTTTCTTGGCAAGTAACTACATCAGACAAGGCTTGATCATTGAAGCAACAATCTTCTTGGATCCTTACCACACTTTAACGGAAGCCGCTGCTCAAGATTTCAAAAGGTTTAAGAGGGGATAATGGTCATTGTATCTTAATGTATCTTTTCCATCATATATTACCATTTTCCGAACTTTGTAATCATCCATGGAGTCTCTCCATTCGCAGACTACCATTCTATCAATAAATTTGAGATTTTACCCAATTATTTGTATTTCTTGTTTTATTTAGCTTGCAAAGACTCCATTTATTATTGATAATAATTTTCAAAGCAAAAAGATTAAATAACAAAATTGTTTTTCAAAAAAGAATTTACAATTTACTTTTACTTTAGATTTTGTGATTCAAGAGGAAAACAAAAGTGGTGATCCCAGGAACGAACGAACTCCAGTAGTTTTGAGAAGTTTTGTTTCCTGGGGAAGATTTTCTCAGTATGTTTTCGCTGTATTGAGTTTGTGACTCCAGTGTCCCCAATCAAGTCTTGGTTCATTTTTCTTCTTTTTTGAGTTTGCATGATATGAAGACTCAATCCAAGATTTCTCCAATAAAGGTTTCACTTATTTGATAGAAGTCATTTCTTCCCAGAGAAGTTAGTACAATAATTACTCTCGAAGAACACGTATCTCTGGTTTCTCCAGTAAAGAACGTATATTGGTTTCCCCTTGATGATGTGGTGTTGACCTCCTCAATGGAGTCATCACGAAGTCCCCAATATATGTCTCGATGATGAAGCGTTATCTCCCTTAATGAAGTCTATATGTTTTCCTCCTTCAAAATGGGCCTGAATTCCCCAATGAATGTTTCGACGATTTGGTGTCCATCTGCTTTATTTGAAATTATTTTTGCAAATCTCCAGTAGAAGTGTTACATTTGAAGATATTTATTTCCCCGTTGAAGTCTGGGTGCCACTCCCTGGTGAATCCTGGAGAAGGATGTTATATCCATGTATCTGTACTGTTTCGTCGCTATATTATGTTTCTCCCCAGTAAAGTTAAGCCATACAGTAGGACTTTGCTTCCTCAGTTGGTGCTTATTTTTCTTTTGGGATGATAGTCTTGGATGTGATTTGGTCGAGTGTTGTGTGCGCTCGAGTTGGTTTTGTTTGTTTATTCCCAGTATTATATGTCTGTTTTGTCAGCATATACATAACAACACTCATACACTCATACATACATCATACATAGTTAAATTTAGCAAATCATTACTCATTCACATTCATTAATTTTTTGTTGACATATCACCCTATTTTGCAGAGTTGTGTTGTCCTCTCTCCAATAGAGTGTCATCCATAAGCAGAAAGTGTATATTCTTTCAATTTCCCCACTGAATTATCCCTCGTGGAAGATTTTTCCTTTAGCCTTCCTACACAGCTCCTTGACTAGATGATTTGGGTTTCCCTCTTGAGTTTATTTCTCAAAGAATGTATTTTGGTAGACCATTTTACTCCAGTTTATTTTTGGATTGAATCTTTGTTTCCCAGCAATATTATTACTTTGGATTTCTGAAAGCTTCGAGTTTTGGTTTGAGAATGTACATTTATTTTGCACGATAAGACTTTATCTCCCCAGCAGGAATATGTCGGCATTTCCCCAGGAAGTCATATCTCTTTCCCCAGGAAGCCATATTGTTTTCCCTTGGAAGTCATTTTTACAGATCTCCATAACAGCAAATAGCAGGTCCCTTTATTTGAGCAACTTGTACTTCCCCATAAAAGTTGACGTTATTTTTTTTGCTATCTTCTCTATGAGTGGTTAGTTTGTAGTTCGTTGTCAAATTACTCCAGTGGATAGTTAGTCGTTCATTATAATAGGGACAGTTCGTTAAGAAACCTTTGTAAGTGGTAGTCTCTTTATTTGAGACAACTTATACATTACCTTTTCCAGGCAGAATGCCTGGGTTAAAGAAGAAGTTGAGACCCGTTCTAGGTGAAATGCCATAATTTTGGAGAAAACTTGTTATCTTTTTGCTACCCTCAGTGAATGTTGGTAGTTCATCGTTAGTGAATGGCGATGCTATGATATATTCTCTTTCTACCTTCAGTGAAATTTGGTAGGTCACCTTTAGTGAAAGTTGGTGTTTGTTATCTTTTTGCTACCCTTAGTGAACGTTGGTAGTTCATCGTCAGTGAACGGTGATACTATGATATATTCTCTTTCTACCTTCAGTGAAAGTTGGTAGGTCACCTTCAGTGAAAGTTGATGTTTGTTATCTTTTTGCTACCCTCAGTGAATGTTGGTAGTTCATCATCAGTGAATGGTGATGCTATGATATATTCTCTTTCTACCTTCAGTAAAAGTTGGTGGGCCATCGGCAGTGAACATCGATGATTGTTACCTTTTTTCTACCTTAGGTGAACGTTGGTAGTTCATCGTCAGTGAACGACGATGCTATGATATATTCTCTTTCTACCTTCAGTGGACGTTGGTAGCCCACTGTTAGTAAACGTCGATGTTGTTATTTCTTTCCTCTTTCTACCCTCAATGAGAGTTGGTAGTTTCACCTTCAGTAAAAGTTGGTGTATCCTTTGACTTTTTATCATCCTCTATAAGTCGGGTCTTTTGATCCACCAGTGATTTATTTTCCTGGTCGGGTTTCTCTTTTGTCTCTTTATTTTGTTACATCACCAGTAGTGTTTTGCGTCCCTTTGAATTTGTCCATGTGCATTCATATTCATAAGCATTGCATGGCATCTTAGGGTCAAAAATAGGGTTTGTTTTATATTTAAGTATCTTCGATCGTGTTGACACAAAGATCTTTAACCTTCATATCTCCGGATAGAAGAAACTTAAATAAGGGCAGATGTTGTACCCCAATTTTTACCCCTAAGATTCCTTCATCATACCATGTTGATTCAATCACAATAAGATCACATTAGGGCTTTTAGTTCTTCTCCCTATCTTTAGTTTTTCTCTTTGAGGAATCACCAAGCACCTTTACTTGTTTTCTTTTGTGATCATGGATATTTTGACTTGATTTTATTTCTAATTCGTAAAATGCAATTTTGGATGGTCTTACTTGTTAATAATGTAGGTAAAGGCAATGTGGCTTAGCAATTTGATCCATGGGCTCATGAGTTTATTTCCATGCCCTAGTCAATAAAGCTTGAGAACTACAAACCTCACCATTGAAGTTGTTTTGGAAAAAATGGCATGGCAAGGTTTATTTTGGATTCATCACATTTCAAAGTTATCAAATTGATTCAAAGGTACAAGGGGTTGATGGAAGAAGTTGTCATGATTGGACAAGGTATTGTTCCCATTGATCACAAATGCATATTTCTCTAAATTCTCAAGATATGTAAGTGGTTTTGGTGGCTATGAGTTCTCATTATCATCCTCAATAACTTCTATTTACAAATCAAGAGTGTTGGTACAAGAAGGTTGTTCAAAATTGTCAAAGTTCCTCAAAGCATTTTCTTGGTCTAGGAGTTAGGGTTTTGAACTTCAAAGAAGTATATCTTGCTCATCTTTTGGTATTTTTGAGTGATTCCAAAAACATCCTTCTCTTCAAATGGTTATTAAAAAATAACTTCAATGATTTTTCATGTGGAAGAAACTTGATGATGAAGAAAGATTACAAGTCCTCCAGATGAACCCCCAATTTCCCATGTGTGACTTAAAATGATCATAACTTGGTCAATTTGTATCACCTTGAGCCCACTCTTTTTCCATAATGATCTTGAGGATGTGAAATTTATTCCTTCTTTTATGTGCAAAGTGATAAAATGGATAGAAGATGCCTTAAGGATGCAAAAGATTATAGGTCATTTCATGATTTTTTTTCCAACTTCAACAATTCATAACTCTCTCAGTTTTTGGAGATTTTGAATAGTTCAAGTTTCAAAATGTCATTAAAGAGGTCTATTTCATTCCATATTTTTTGGTCAAGAGCATATTCCAAGTGGAAGGCCATGTTTGGATGCAAAATATTATAGGTCACTTTTGAAGAAAATTTGAAATATTTCTAAGTATGGAAAGTCAACATTTTCCCCCCAACTTTGACTCAATTAAACTTTCAGCTCAAGCATCCATTTGATTCCATTCTTTTTCCATTGCAAAGCTTGTAACCTCATCTTTCTAAAGCATCAAGAATCATACCCTAAGACCCCTTGAGTTGAAAATGCCATTGTTTTGAAATTGGTAACTTGGAACTGAATTTCTCACCAAGTCAAAATTTTGAAATCCATAACGTGGCCTCTAATCACAAGATTTATGCGCGTTTTTGATTTAAACTTGATTAACAAACTTGCCATAAGTGTTTAGCACCTCAAAACGCAAAGATTGGATGAGTTTTGGTCAAAATAAGATCACACTTCACTCGTGCATCAGGTTTGCACGAATTCCCTCCAAAATGCATCATTCACTCTTCCTTTTGATCCCATTTACTTCTCCTATAAATACATGAAATCCCATTCATTTTCTCAAGCTTGGATAGCCAGAATCACCCTGCCAAACTTGCTCCATAACTCAATTTTCTGTAACTTCGTAATCAGTGTTCAAGTATTTTTTTAATCAAATTTTTCTATCAATTCAACTTCCTTGATTTTCCCTGAAGCTAACCATACAATTACCTTCAAGAATTGTGCCCTATATTGCTCCATAGAAGTCCAGTTTCAGAGCTCTGCAACTCAACTTCAATAGGTAGATTTCTCCATCAATTCTTCAAATCTTTGAGATCATTGTGATGCTCTCATTGCCTTGGTTCTAGTCGTAACACTTGCTTTTATCTGGAAATACGTTTTGACTATGAAATTTCAAATCCCTTTTTAAAACTTTCTTTCCAATTTGCTTGAGCTACAATTTATATAAATTTGTCGCGAAGGTGTGGATGTCTTCATCTTGAAGAGACAAAGTGAATGGCATAGGTCTGAGCTTCTGGTTTTACAGTTTGAGAGACCTGCAATTCACATTGGTTGGAGGTTGAAGATGACCAACGTGTCATCTTCCAACCAATGAAGGTGCGCCACTTGTTTTTTTGAATTTCTGATTTAATAAGTGATCTAGTGTTTTATTCACTAATGACCATGATATGCACAGCGCGCCAGATCCCTTGGATTTGATTACTAACATGTTTTGACTCTCATCCATTGGTCCATATCTTTTTGGTTTTTATTTTATTTTCTGATTTTTATATTTAACTGTTTTAAACTTCAAAAAATCATAGAAAATTTATTTTTAGTCCAAAAAATTTGAAAAAATTATGAAAAATATTTTTGATTACTCTCTTTCTGATTTTTATTTTTTCACAATTTTATTTTGTGTTTTAATATTTTTTATAAATTTTCACTTTATTTGATTTGTTTTAAATGTTTAAAAATACTTTTATACATTTTTAAATTCTGAAAAAATTATGGAATGATCCAAAGATATTGTGACAAATATTGGTGACCTCATTTATTTTTTATTTCTGAATCTGTTATTTTTTATAATTTTTGATTTATTCTACTCATTTCTTTTAATTTTAAAAATAGTTTCTAACTTTAAAAAATGACCAAAAATTTTATAAAAATATTTGAGTCCTTTTATGATTTTTCTATGGTCTTTTTTTTATTTATTTTTTGATTAATTTGAACATAGTTGATATTTTTCTCTTTTATTTCTATTTTAATTTTTTTTATGTATATACTAAATGCAATATTATCTTGTGATTATTTTCTGGCTGATCTTGGGTTGAATTTTTTATTATGAACTTTGTTAACATCATTGGATCTATGGTGTTGAGTCTAACTCCATAAAAATGGATGAATGATTTTAATAATAGTTTAATTAAAATTTAATTCAAATGTGGTTTGTATTCTTTCCCACCCCTCTGCATCTTATCCCTTTCTTATTGCACTAAGTGTTATTGAAGCATGATCTCTATATCATGTCTCAAAACAAATGGTGCATAGATTGCTATTGACCCTCAAAATAGGTGCAACTTCTATATAAGTCCACTTACGATTGCTTAACATATCGCTAAATTTTGTCCCGATTCGAATAAATGATCATTCGTGGCTCAAACCTATGTTTGCAAGCCCAAATATGTTAATTTGATCCCTTTGATCCAATAACTTTGAGATTCATTGTGTTGAGTCTTTGGTTCTACCAATCATCTAATGGATCTACAACACTTTTGGTCAACGCGGGTCACTTAAACATCGTTGATCATTAAATGGTACTTGTGAGGATTCTAAATGGATGATATACTTGACAAAAAGCAATTGCAACTTGTTGTATGGAGGCTTTGGTTCTACCAATCCTCTAATGAGTTCCAAATGCAAGTTTCAAGATGGTCATCCAACTAACCACTAATTATTAATTTGTTTCACTTTATGCTTTTATTTTTTATGCTTTATGTACCATTTACTTTAAGCATTACATTTCATACCATTTTTATTTTGCTCACTTGAGCATTTATATTCTTGTTATTTTAATTTTGCTCACTTGAACTTTTCTTTTCTCTTTTAAGACACCTAATAATCAACATGAATCCTAAAAATGCTTTAATGATACTTGGATTATTTGGTTACTATCCTTGGCATTATGGAGCATTAGACTTCTTGGAGTTAGGATTAGAGACCTTGGCCTATGCTGGAGACCTTGTGACCTTAATTGATATTTTGTCTGGAGCTCTTGAGGTTTACCTCAAGACATTGGGTTGTTTGTTTGTTTTATGTGCAGGTTATTGTGATTACATACTTTGATTGTAATCTGGAATTCTCCCGTATACAGCCGTTACTCTGTCCAATTTTTGTGAAGACTTAATACATTTGAAGTTTGGTTCTCTCAAGAGGTCTAGTATCTTTGCTTGCTTGGTTTCAATCCAAAGAATGAGAATTCTATCTTAACTCATAATGTCAAGTATTGGCTTCTTGTTGTTAGATGGTTCTTATCCCTAGCTTTTACCTTATGTTTTAGGATAGTCTCTTCTTCTCCTCTCATCTTCTTTAATTTCAAAAATCGTCTCCCTCCTTTTGAAAACTCTTCTTGTTTTTAAACTTGAACCACTTTCATAATAAACTTGGACTCATGTCCATGCATTTTCAAAATATTTTCATAAATAAACTTCAACCAACTTAATAATATCTTGACATTTTTTGTGAGAAGACTAAAAGTCAATCAATCTCATTTCAAACCATTTTGCCACTTTGGCTTTTTACTTTAAAATTTTTCTCAAAAGATTGGACTCTTGCCAATCCTTGTAGTGATGCAAACAACTATACTTCTACAATATGTAGTAAAGAGAGATATTTTTCATTTGGGTGTTGAGTGAGGCATTGTTGATTTTAAAATCCAAGCCATATCCTCCACTTTGAGATGATGCAAATTCTCCTTTCTCATGATTGTGGGTGGTAAGTATGTTTTCCACACGGACAATGACAATGATGTCTTATCTCATAAAATCAACCAACACACTTGTGTTTTAAATTTTTTTTTAAAAGTGAACTATGTGTACCCTGATCCCTTATTGCACGAAAGATGGTACGTAGGCACTAAAGATTCGCAACCGCAACGGGTGCAAAAAAAATCATAAAAATATATTTCTTTTCTCACCTTCACCATCTATTTTTCATACAACATTTTATAGCCAAAATATACAGATTTTTTCAAAGAGGTTCCTGCAGAGTACCGTAGATGTTTAGGGTGCTAATACCTTCCCTTTGCATAAACAACTCCCTTACCTAGAATCTTTCCCCCTCTTTTTGGGTTATTCACTCTTTTCCCATTCCTTTTGGAAACAATAAAGCACGGTGGCAATTTTGATTTTGATTTGCATAAGTCTAGTCAATCTAATGGCTTAGTCTTAAACATTTCTACGCTACATATGGCTCAATAATTTTTTTGTAAAAAACGAACCAACCGAATCAATCCAAACCGCATTAGTTTGGTTTAGTTCAGTTTTATTTTTAAAATCCAACTGAACCAAACCGAACCGCACATTTTTTTCTCTTGCGATTCGGGTGATTTTTTGCATCAAAATCACCCAAACTGCACCGCGAACACCCCTAGGTGCAATCATAATCCTCCAAAGACGTCGAAAAAATCATGATCATTAAAAAAACTTGAATTAATCAACTACCAAAAATTTCAACATATTTCAAATTTCTGGTACTGACTCGAAAATTTGAAATTCCCGAAATATCAGAAATTTTATTTCCTCTACCGAAAATTCTTCCCAACTCACCAAGGGTATTTATGGAATAATGAAAATTGGAGGGGTGTCAGGTTCAATTGTGGGGGTGTCAAGTTAAAACCTTGCTCTAATGTCATGATAGAATTAGAGTTTGGCCTAACTCATCCTAACAAAACTGGCTTATAAGGTGAAGATTGCCCCCCACTTATAAACACAACACATGTCATATCTCTAAGCAATGTGAGATGAAATCCATCCTTTCAAAACCAACACAATGAAGGTGATATGAGCTGCAGTGAAGTCAAATCAAAGTTTCGTAGTTAAGGCGACTAGGGGTGAATCACAATTAAGGCGGAAATTCCAACACACCTCGTCACGCTTAGGCCTCAAAGAGCCCGAAGTGTGGATAATGCGGGAAACCCAACGATGGATCTAGGATAGACTCTGATACCATATTAAAATTAGAGTTTGACCAAACTAATTCTTTCAAAACCGACTTGTAAGATGAAATATGTTTATCTATATAAACTCTTTTAATGCTCTATGTCTAACCAATATGAAATTTGAGATTTTTCTAATAAATAAAAATATATTCTAATTTGAATTCTAATTTGAATTCTAATTATATAAAATTAGTAGCTTCTTATCGGTTACACACAACAATATAATAGAAAACTAACAATATTATATTTCCATGTTAACATTTATAAAGATCATAGTATGCTCAATTGAAAAAATAATTGTATAAAAAAAAGACATTTTTTCAAAATTCTTTCTCACATATCATCTTCATAAAATTAGTTAATATAAAAGAATAAACATGAATATTTTCAATTTACATAGACATCCACACACGACCTTCAATAGAAAGTAATGGTTTGTTTGGATGATAAAAGAAAATAGAAAGAAAGAAAATAAAAGAAAAGGATATTAAAGGAATGAAAGTAAGTGGAAAGTGAAAAGAAAGTGAGGTGATTATATAATTGTTTAGTTGAAGTGAAAGTGATAGAAAAGAAAGATTAATTTTTTTTTTTGAAATATTAATTATATGAATACTCCATTAAAAAAAAACTATATATTATAACATATAATTTTTTGTTGTACGCTAGAATTTATCACCATATTATTTCAATTCTATTGTTTAAGAATATTATAATATATATTTTAAATAAATATTTTTAGCTATTTAAAAATATAAGCATTTTTATATTATTATAAATAAGAGTTATTTTGATTTTTTTCTAACAAAAGAGGAGCTTCTTTATATTTTCTCTATAATGTGAGCGGAATAACTTTTTAGCATATGTTTCTCAAATATTATTCTTAAAATTTTTATCTACATATCATCTTTTTACCAACTAATTTTTAAAATACCACTCTTTTCAATTAATATTCCCAATATACCACCTTTCTAAAAAAAAAAATTAGGCTTAAATGCAGTTTTGACCCCCCTAGTTTAATGTTTTTGGAGTTTAGATCCCCCTAGTTTAAAAGCCAGGTTTCTAGTCCCCAAAGTTTTCAAATTTGGGATTTTTGAAGCCCCTCCATCTGGCTGCCCAAAAAGTGACATGGCACAGGGAGAGTAATGTCACGTATTATTTTCTTATTTCTTATTTAGAATAATATTTTTTAAACATTTAAATAAGTGATATTAATTTCCAAATGAATTTTTAATTTCATAATTCATATTTTCTGAAAATCTCAAATTGCTTAACCTAATTTCCTCTTCCATCCGCCCGTACGAGATTTCTTCTGATCATCTTCAACCCTCCTTCTTGGTACGACCTCCAACACTCCATCTTCGTCTTCCTTCTGTGGTACCAGCTTCAACCATCACACTCCTACTACATACTACCTTCACACTCTCTCTTAAAGCTTCGTATAATCATTCTGATATTTAGAGCGATGAGGAAAGATGGAGAAAGATATTCTATGAGGTAAGTTTTGTTGTCTTCTTGAACATGTTTTTATATAGTTCTGTGTGGTCCACCATTGTCTCATATTAGTGGGTTTAGTATTTTCTCTTTTGTGGTCCACCATGAACGAATATTCAATGTTTGGCTTTTAGTGGGTTAGTTTATTAACATTGCATTTTAATATTGTTAATTTCAGGCCACCACCAGAGACATTAGTGAGGTTAAGATTACACCATAGGGGTAGATTTGTAAATGAACCTGTACATTTGTATGTTGGGGGCGAGGTTACTGAGATGAATTGGAAGTTTGATGTTGACTTTATGTCATACATGGATTTGGAGGCACTGGTTAAAGGTCAGGGTTATATAGACATTGGATCTTTGTGGTATAGGAACCCTAAATTTAGCTTTACCCGTGGTCTAAGGCCATTAAACAATGATAGGGATGTACTGCAATTTGGACAAGATGTTGTAGGTCATGAAGTAATTGATGTTTATGTGGAGCATAAGGTCTCTGATCCACCTGAAATTGTGGATCCTAGTGAGTTGGATAAAGTAATTGAAGATGATGATGTAGAATTGATTGGTGTAGCAGAACCAAATATTGCTGTAGCTGAACATTGTGAAGTTGAACCTGAAACTGCTGAACATGAACCTGAACCAGAACCAAATATTGATGTTGTTGAAACTGCTGAACATGAACATGAACCTGAACCTACTGAACCCAATATTGCTGTTGCTGAACCTGTTGAACAAGAACCTGAAATTGTACCTGAACCTACTGAACCCAATATTGCTGAACCTACTGAACCTACTGAACCCAATATTGCTGAACCTGCTGAACCCAATATTGCTGAACCTGCTGAACCCAATATTGCTGAACCTACTGAACTCAATATTGCTGAAACTGAAGATGTTGTACCTGAACCTGAAATTTTTGAGCCAAATATTGCTGAACAAGGACCTCAAATAAATGCTGAGAGCCAACCCAATAATGATTTCAGTGAAGATAGTAACAATTGTGAGGATAGTGGAGAGTGTGATGAGATGGACTGGACGTCAGTGCTGCCTCCTGAGACCTTAGGTGAGGAACCTAGTGTAGTGAACCTGCAATCACAATCTGAAGATGAAGAGGATGAGGAACATTTATACACACCCCCTGGTACTGATGATGAAGAAGATCAAGAAAGGTTCCCAACATATAAAAGTGGGCAGGGATTACAGTTCAAGATAGGATTGATGTTTTCAAACAAGGAAACAATAAGAGATGCAATTAAAGAGTATGGAATGGAAAACCAAAAAAATGTCTATATCAGGAAGAATGATGCAAAGAGGCATATGTCTCTCCATATTATAGGTTTGTGAGTCACATGTTATGTAACATATTTCTATGTCCTGTTTATGATATGTTCTATTAACTCTTGCATGTGTAACATTATTTCTGTTTTGCAGCAAAGTTACATTTGAGAAATGCTATGCTAATATTGTCATGCCAACCAATGGACCACAATTATGGACTGATGTTGATCATGTGCCTATGTGTCCTCCTGTCATGAGAAGAGCAATTGGACGTCCAAAAAAGATGAGAATTAAAACAGGTGATGAGCCAAAGAACCCCCATGTGCTTTCAAGAAGCTTTTCAACTGTCACTTGCAATAAATGTGGACAAACTGGACACAACAGTAGGACTTGTAAGGGCAAGAGGGCAGCTGATAGGCAGATACCAAAAGGAGGCAATAAGAAGACCAAGCAAACAAAGACAACCAAGAAGGCAAAGAAGACTAACAAGACTAAGAAGACTAAAGATGCAGAAAAACAGATTGAGATTGGTCAGGGATCTCAAGCACCTCAGCCTAGTCAAGAGTAGAAGTAATTAGGAATGATGTTGCTTTTTTTTGGAATGAAACTTGATGTATTAGTGGAAATCTTTAGTATGGTTATAATGGATATCTTTAGTATGGTTATATTTTGTAATGAATATTTTGTAATGGATATGTTGTAATGGATATGTATCTTGTAATGGATATGTTTTGGTACAATCATGAATTTGGTACACACTCTGCTACAAACTGTCTTGGCTGCTCAAGTATGCAACAAACTGTGTTGAATAATTCTGCAAAATTCTGTGTTTAAAAAATTCTGTGTTGCCACAAACTGCTCAAAAAATTCTGTGTTGCAAAAAATTCTGTATTGCAACAAAATTCTGTGTTTAATAATTCTGCATTTGGTATCTGCATCTGCGTTTGGAAAAAATTCAGTGTTGCAACAAAATTCTGTGTTTAATAATTCTGCATTTGGTATAATTCTGTGTTGCAACAAAATTCTGCATTTGGTATAGTTTTGCATTTGGTATAATTCTGCAACAAAATTCTGTGTTTAATTAGTTATAATTCTGCATCTGCATTTAGGTATAATAATTCTGCATCTGCATTTTGAAAAATTCTGCATTTTTTCTGTATTTAGGTAGACCATTTTTTCTGCATTTGTAATGGCCTACATAATGTTTCATTATTACACTGAGAAGTTATACTTAATGGTCTACATAATGAAACAAATTCAAGTGCAATTGCAATTTATAAACCTCAAACATCATCATTTCATTATAAACCATGAGTAGTTATACACCTCAAACATCATTACGAACTAAACAACATAGAAACTCCAACATTAATAAACCTACACACAACAATACAAATAAACCTCCAATACTAATAAACCTAGATCATTTCAACCAACACAAAGAACCTCCTACAGACAACAATGAACCTCCAATACTAATAAACCTACATCATTTCATTATTATTGTTGCAACAAATGCAACCAACACAAAGATGGTTATGAACCAATTAAACTTCAACTGTTTCTTTAAAAATTTGATCTTCATCCTTGTTTCTTCTTCTTTTACCATTGACTCTTTAACCCTCTGCTTTTCTTCATTCAAGTTGTGGAGTAAGTTCCCAATCACTTCCTTTGCCCTAAGATTCATTTCCTCATCCAACCAAACAAAATTACTGCACTTCTTGAAACCTTGAACCTGCAACAATGGAGGTCACAAAATATTCAGTCTATACTCAATTCTGAGGAGCAAATTTTGTAATTGAAGAATATCATACCTTGTACATCCCACATCCGAAAAAGCATCGTCCTGGGTTTGAATCGGTCAAAGCCGTCATCAACGGAGCATCGATATCACAGTGGCATTCATGTATAACAGAACGATTCCTGTAGCTCGGATTCGACACAGATTTTTGAGACATGTTGGATGCTTGCAGGAAGGAAGAGAAGGTAGATGGAATAGAAGGTAGATGGAGGTCGTACCAAGAAGGAAGGTTGTAGATGACCAGAAGCAAGGATGGAAGAGGAAATTAGGTTAAGCAATTTGGGATTTTCAGAAAATATGAATTATGAAATTAAAAATTCATTTGGAAATTAATATCACTTATTTAAATGTTTAAAAAATATTATTCTAAATAAGAAATAAGAAAATAATACGTGGCATTACTCTCCCTGTGCCATGTCACTTTTTGGGCAGCCAGATGGAGGGGGGCTTCAAAAATCCCAAATTTGAAAACTTTGGGGACTAGAAACCTGGCTTTTAAACTAGGGGGATCGAAACTCCAAAAACCTTAAACTAGGGGGGTCAAAACTGCATTTAAGCCAAAAAATTAAAAGTAAGAGGCTCCGCCCAATAGATGGGTGGATGATCTTTATTTTATACAGCTTTCGCCCATTACATTGGTGGAGCTGTTTAAATAACGTTTTTTTAAATATAATTTTAAAAATAAATAAAAATTACTATTAAATAAAAAATCAATATTAAAATTAATATTTAAAAATAAGTTTAAATTAAAATAAATGTTAATCATAGTAATAAATAAAAACGGTTCCGCCACTGTAATGGGCGGAGGATTTTATTATTTAAGTACGGTTCCGCCAGTGTAATGGGCGGAGGCTCTTGTTATTTTATTATTGCAGTAGGGTTCCGCCACTCCAATGGACAGAGGGTTTTATTTATTTTATTATTTTATTATTTAAGTACGGTTCCGTTAGTGCAATGGACAGAAGCTTTCGTTATTTTATTATTTTTGTACGGCTCCGCCACTGTAATGGGCGGAGGGTTTTATTATTTTATTATTTTAAAAATTTTGCTGTGAACTATAAATATCGTTGATGTTGAATGATCCTAGCTACACTTAAATTATTTTTCTTTAGTTGTATCTTAAAAATGTCTTCAACATCCGGAGAGTTTCCAACGTTTTCATATATAAAAAGAGACGCCGGACTGGTTTTTTTCTCCAGTAAAGCCTCCGATGAAGATCAAATTGGTGAACAACTGACATTTGAGCATCTGCATAGACACTTGGAGGGATGGTTAGGAGAAGAAATTGTCCAAGGTGAAAAGATTCGGAAAATTGAGAGGCTAGTTACGGTGCCTGGCTTAAATGGACCCACTCGTTCTTGGAGACTTGTTCACAACGACGCATGTGTTCTTATGATGATGCTTCAACAAAAAGATATTGTGTTGCTGGTTGTAATATCCTAGAAATGCTTATGTCTTTGTTTGAACATGTTGATGTTAATGTTGTTGCTAAGTTCTACTATTCGTCTTAGTATTTTAATTTATGTGTTGTTTTTTCGAATTGTTATTTATATTAAATGCAGAAGTATTAGTGAAATGAAACATAATTTCTTGGCGTCATTATACATACAACTTTGAAGATTGATAACAAAATGAATAACTAATTATTACGAGTTCCTACATTGGGGCATCGCGTTCGGTTGTGACCTGGAAGACGACACAATGTGCATTTTCTCTCCAACTTATCATATGCATCCATTTCTGTTGTAATACGGGTGCTCACGGGACGACCTTTCTTGTTCCTCCGCATAACTGAATTATGGCAAATTTGATCTCCCTCATAAGTGGGCCAATACTCATCGTATGGTAGAACTGGAAAGCTCGTGCTGTAAACTCCAAATAAGTTCGCCACCTTGTAACCGTCAGAAAATAGAAGAAATGTGTCTTGGCGCACCACGGAACATGCAGCGATAACATGTGAACAAGGAACACGATATGCTTGAAACTTTCCGCAGTCACACCATCCTTCCATTAGGTTGACCTTGTAACGCCCCAATGGCTTTCCCTCACCGTGGTTAATTATCTCCTTCACACTGAAAGTGTTATTATTATAGTAAAAAATGCTTACCTGATGCGTGGCGGATTTTGACGTCTCTTCTTTCATCACCTTCACGCACCACTCTGTAAATGTTTGTCCAGAATTCAAAACTGCACTCCACTTTGCACCCCTTTTCAGCAAAGAGTGTTCATATCCTATAGTATGTTGCACTTACTAACGCTGTGATAGGGAGATTACGAGTGCCTTTAAATACGGAATTTAATGACTCGACAAGGTTTGTTGTCATGTGCCCCCAACGACGACCCTCGTCAAATGCCCTCGTCTATTTTTCAACTGAAATTTTGTCTATCCACCCCAAATCATCACCATTAGTCATCCCAATTTGATTACGATAATATTTAAACGTTGGTTGGTTCAACGCATACCCTACATGTTACAAAAAATATTGGTTAATATAATGGTATACTATCAACGAGCATGTAATGTTTGCATAAAAGGTACTTACCCATGTTGATTATTTTTTTCGGAGGATACGATCCTTGATATCCTTCATAAAATTTTGCGCAATATGCCTAATACAATACACATGGACAAATGTAGTGTTATTCCAACCATTTTCAGGATTGTTATAAGCGCTTTCGATAGATGCATGTCGGTCAGAAATCAAATACAAGCCAGGTTGAGGAGCTACATGCATTCTCAAGTTTTTTAGAAAGAAACCCCAACCATCCGCCGTCTCACCTTCCACTAGGGCAAAGACAACTGAGAAAATATTACCTCCCAAGATTGTTACCAACCCTTAATAAATAGTCCAATGTCTTCTAATCCCATACCAAATTCGAATTGAGAGGGAACCAGATTAAGTTATGCCAGTGCAGCCGAGATAGACTATACCAATGAGGACATGATTGAGGAATTTTTAATGGGCGGGTGTGATGCGGGACCTTCAGCTCAACCACAAAATGAAGAAGGAAATCGCAGAACAGACCAACGTACTAGATGAACACCTGTTTGTGGAACTCACCAACGATTGACACGACCCGATCAAAATCGACAGTAGATGTATCTTCTATATTGAATCTTTGTTTAATTATAGTGGAATTATATAATTTAAAATGAAAAAAAATTAATATAAGTAAATTAGTGAAATTTTTGTTTATTTATAGTATATTTTGTTTAATTATAGTGTATTTTATTTAATTATAATGTATTTTATTTAATTATAACAATTTAATTTAGAAAATAAATAAAAAATCACGTTTGCACTCTTCCACCCATCCAATGGGCGGACCCTCTCTAATATTTAAAGCTTCCGCCCAATGCTTCAGCGGAATCGAAAAAAAATTCACTGCTCCGTCCATTCAATTGGCGGATGTGTTGTGGCAAAAAAAATTGTTTGAAAAGAGGGTAGATTGGGATTATTGAATGAAGAAGACGGTATATTGGGATTTAGTGTGTAAAAAGGTGTAGGACACTAAAAAATTCATTATTCTTTCCTTCCCTATTCATAAAACATCCAAACTAGGCAAGCATAAAATTCAGGAAACTTTCATCGCTTCCTTCTTTCTTTCCTTAATCTTTCTGTTGATCCAAATTCTATCTATTAGATTAAATACTTTGTTGTCTAGGTTAATGTAAAAGAATACATGCTAATATACACGTTTTTTAAAACTAATTTTATTTATAAATGAATATCCACATTGTCACATATATTTCACAACTGACAGATAATAAGAAATTTACAATTCTATAGCTGTGGTGTGACCAACAAAACTTGCAAGATTCGCCTAAGCCAAAATGAGGCTAACTTGATTCTAGAGACAACACCTCCTCCCAGCTTTTCCTCAAACCATTAATCATGTAAAACGTTAATGTTGCCAAGAATGATCCAAACATGAATAACATCAAGAATTATATAAAAAATGGTCAAAATGCCACAGGCTTGAGTTGAGTCATTGCAACTATAATTTCTGAGCAGGTAGATCATCATCAGAGTCTGCCTTGTTGTGAGGAAGGTTCCTTCAAGCTTTGAGATACTTGTAATTTGGGTGTCAAGGGAAGAGTTACTTCATTAAGCAGGTTGATTGTTTGCAGACACATCTGAAATATCAGACACATCACAACTCTCCGAGTCCCCGTCTATAATGTCACCCCGGTTTGATTGGAAGAGAATAGTTAGTTAGTATTATAAGCAAGAAACATAAATGTATACAAAGAACAACACATAATCAAAAGAAAATGTTTGAATTTGAATTTTAAGGAAACTAATGGTTAAAAAGAAGTAAGCTCACCGAACAGCGATTTGACAGATGGCCTCTTTGGTTTGGAGGTTTTCTTCAGTTCAGCTGCACAGCAAGAGGAAAGCAAAAACAATCAACACAAAGAACATAAATCATCAAAAGAAAAGAGAGATATAAGTAAAAGAAAAGAGAGACAATGTACCCATCCCAGGAACTTGATAGTCGTTTACAATTTCAAAGTTCTTGTATGTGTATCCCACAAAATTAAAGTCCTTAGATGAAAGCATCTGCAACATCCCAATGAGCAAGACAGACGAATGAAAAAAAAATGAAATTTTCAGCAATGAAAAATTATGAAGAAACACATTGTATGACAATTGCCAACACAGAAACAAAACCCTAAGATTACCTTTCTCCACGGACCAGCTCTTGATGATGAATGAGTCTGGCTGTCAGCCTGCAGATGGAAAAGTGTAAAAGGAAGATAACTTAGCCAAGCTGAATAACCTTGTGTGAATAGCAATACAAAAAAAAAACAATATACCTCTTCAAACTTTTCAAAGTTTTGAGTATCTAACTCATCATTGACTTCAGGAGTAAATGCAGCTTCCATTTGATACAACTTTTCCCATTGAACACCTTCGAAGAATGAATGAGACTGCAGAGGAATACAAAATAAGGGAAATTTAATTTCTATATCCAAATTTCTTGTGACACATTTAATAAATTAGAAAAGGACACACCATACAACACCTTTATTTCAACTGCACCATTTGACCCCAGTCTCTGGCTCACATTACACAACAGCTTACTTATAAGATCTATGGCCTCCCGAGATAGCCTTGCTTCTTCAGGAAATTTCAAGTGAGACTTCCAGTTTACTATCTGCATAAAATAGAAAGGTAGATAAGATCTATGGCCTCCGGAGATAGCCTTGACGTAAAAAATATAGTCAGACACCATGACATGCCTAATCCTTGAGGTGTCACTATCTATTATGATTACAACCAGTGACAGGTTAATCATGCCACAGATGAATTAACAGTGGTAAACCAAAAGAAAGAAAAAGTATCGGTTTAATCAAAAGAGAAGGTTAGCCGTCTGTAAAGAAAACCAAAAGATTACCTTCCTGCATGTTGACATTGGATCATCAGAATAAAAAGGTGGATATCCCACCAGCATTTCATACATAATAGCTCCAAGTGACCACCTGTGAAATAAATAATTGTCAATTTTCAAAACAAAATACGCGCGCTGACAACGATAAAGCCTTTTATCACTAAGTGGTATCTGCTATACAGTGTCATAATTTTAATGCCAGCAATCAATCATACACAGAACTCACCAATCACATTCCATCCCATAACCTTTCTTCAATAGAACTTCAGGAGCAATATAATCTGGTGTACCAACAGTAGAATAAGCCTGCATCAATTGTACATTCATATTTACAATAAACCAAAAACAGAAACCCAATTCATCATAAAGTGTCAAGATTCACAGTTACATTTTGTCATAGTAATAAACACGACACAATAGCAATGAACTTACAAGTGTCCTCCTGTTTTTCTGCCAGTTTTCCAACTGTTCTTGTTGTGTACGTTTCGGACCTGCACGATCATCACTTTGTCCAGTTCCATTTGCATTCTGACAATTAGAAAAATCTGATTCTTCTAGTGTACTACAGTCTAACGGTTTACATAATCCAAAATCTGATAGTTTCAAGTGCCCGTATTTATCCAGTAATAAATTATCAGGCTTAATATCCCTGCAACATAACATATAGAGAAGATTAATTTATAATGTACAATTGACTAAGTTCTTTACATTCTTAAACATATATCTAAACTTCTATGAAGATAAATAAATCAGACTCAAGCATTAAATAGTTTTCAACATATGATCATTTTGGAGACCATGTGAAATCCAACCGTAACAATACTTATTTCTTACAATCATGCATGAAATAATTGAATTTGACTTATATAGTATGAAATAAATTACCAATTCTATAGATACCTATGTATATAATTGTGTTTATGTATAGATTCAATAGCCAGAACTGTTTCTCCTACATAAAATCGGGCTTCATCTTCGGTCAATGTATCCTTTCTCATAAGTAGAGTCATCATATCCCCTCCCGGTAGATACTCCATTATAAGATATAAATAATCATCATCCTGAAAAGAACAATAAAGTTTAACTATGCAATTGCTGTCCACCTCTGCAAGGAGATTCCTCTCAGCTCTGACATGTTCAACCTGAATAATCAACAAAAATAAGGGTAATGACTTCAATAAACTCTACATAACAACTTCTCGTCAGGAGAGTATAATGTAGCAAGACCAACGAGTATAAACCTGGCCTCTCCGAAGCATTTCTGATTTCTTTAGCTTTTTCATTGCAAATACATGATCGGTAGTCTTTTCCCTGCAGACTCTAACCTGCAACAAATTCAAATACCCAGGTATATAAAGAGTTATAAAGTGAAAGATAGAGTAACCTATTGCGTCATATGTAAGCACATAAATACCTCCCCAAACGCGCCTTTTCCAATCATAGTCAACATCTCAAAATCCTCAACACCCATTTTATGCCTCTGAAGACGCATATATTCAGTCTCCTTCTTCTCTAGAAATTTAAGTAGGTTATTTTGATCTTCCTCGGATACATCAGCATCAGCCAACTTCTTTTCCAAGATGGTCCGCCTGTCATAAGGGAGGAATTAGAAAACTCCGCAACATATTTGTCTTCAATATCTTAATCATTCTAAATCCAACCTATTTTACAAACTCGGTGATATTTTTCAAATCATGAAATGAAATATACCGCTCCTTTCTCTCTTGAAGACTCTTCATCTGTTCCTTGTAATGGTTCTCAATATACTGTTTCGCAGCCGCTACCTTCTGCTTTGTAACATTGGAAAGACTCTCATCATCAACAGACGCATCAGAATCCTCGCCTCCGCCCATAACGTCGTCCTTCTTCCTCGTTGAAGCTCTCAGTCTATCTCGCGGTTGAAACTTGGATAACCAACTCCTAGCCGAATCCATATTCTTCAATCAAACGTTACCATTCCCGTTCTTCTTCTGTACGATAAATCTGCAACCGTTATCGATCAAAAGTTGTGAAAATTATACGTTGATTATTTGGATTGAGACGTTGAGGATGAAAATAAAAGTTAAAAAATAGAATCCATGGGAAAAGAAGCTGAGAAAACGGAATGCCGCGTAATTAATAGTTAGGGAGAGAAAATTATTATTGTTCCGCTATTTATAGTTAGTAGCTGTCAACTTAGATCACTCTTCTCTTGATCTGATTATGCATTTGTCCATACTAGGTGATACCTGCCATTTATACATAGGTTTTCCAATATTTTTTTTGTTTGAATATGTAAATCAAAAGGAATAAAAAAATTACAGATTTAACAGTTTAGATTTTGATGAAATGGAAACTTGATTTGGAATGCTGATATGGTTAGCATAATCTCCATTTCTAGCATGGAGTTTTTGTATTGTTTAAAAACCAAAAGAAATACTCTTACCTTTCTAAATTTACGTATTTGATTTTTAATACATACTCGATACATTAATTATTTAATGAATTTAAAAAGGTGAAACGTCTCTTATGAAAAAACATTAGAGAAAGTATTGTTAGCCATCCAGATTAAATAGACGGTTGGTCGCAATCCGCACATGACTCCACGCTTTCAATTTCAATCTGTTTTTGCTATTTAAGAGAGAAAACACGTCACTCTCATGTATTCAAATTCATTCTCACTCTTATTGACTTGAACGCTAGAGTGTTAACATTGCATATCATTTCCCTCTCCACCATACTAGAAGCTCAAGTCCCCTGTAGTAAACACTACTTCATCGTTCATCGAACAACTTTGATTCCACCATTGAACAATGACGTCATTTCTAGGAATCAAATTCTAATTCTCACAAATTTCCACAACTAGATCTCCTCTCTAAGATCTTCATATATCCATCTCTCAATCTTCTGTGTTCAGATCTTTTGTGATCTAGAGATATAAATCTTCTCTCTTAGAGCTTCAGATCTTCGTTTCTCAATTTTTTGTGTTCATACTTTCTCTGATCCAAATCCCCCTCTCAGAACTTTAGATCTCAGTTTCTTGATATTACTCATAGAATTTCAACATTCTTTCCAACAATTTTTTTTCATGATTCGTCAACCATAGTGTCACGTAAAGCCGCTCAATTTTTCGTTTTAGGACAAGCCCCTGATGCAGTTGTTGAGGCTGTCAAAGATCCACCTCCCCTTCCTCCAACAAAGAACGAGTCAGTCTTATTAGAATCTTCTTCCAATCCATCACAGCAAGATCTCGCTCCACCGAGAGTCGGTCAAAAAGTATTCCAGACTTATGCTTCTCCAAATCTTTACAACAGTTTCATCAATGAACCTTCACACCGGCCTCCACCACTACCTATGATGCCTGGATAGGAAATGCTCCCAAACCTTCCACTGTTATAGGCTAACCTTGGTGACATGGAGCAAATGATATGATCAATAATGTTTATAACATAATGCAACAACAAAATTCATAATCCCTAGATGCAAGGGTGTTTAGGATTAAAGAGAGATTGTAACACATTAGTCCAAAGAATAGTATCGTGCAAGATTCGGCCTCCCAAAGAAAACAAGCTGCCATTCCTTGGTCGACTTCCATCTAAGTAGCGATGTTCCAAGAAGAAATCCTGAGGTCTTCGACAACATCAAAGACACATGACACTTTCCATTGATTCTGGAGGGGGAAGCGACAACCATATTAACCTAGAAGTCCATTATCCTCGAAGAATAGGGAGGTATGATGAAGACTCTCCAGTCTTAGATAAAAAATAAACCATTTGTCTTCTCGCACACTCGATAACAGGATTTTGAGATAACTAGATAATCTTTCAATGCTTCAAAGTTATGATGGTACATGGGATCTAGACGAGCATAATGAAAACGAGGATGACTGAATAAACTATTATCATGCCTAAAGAGTGGTAAAGTGAAAGCTTTCTATACTAACTTTGATTAGATCTGTGATGACTCGGTTTAAAACCTTCCTAGACAGGAGCATAGATTCATAGGAAAATTTTTGCAAAGCCTTCACCACTCATTTCAGTGCTTGAAAGTGGTAACCCATGATAATGGTTGTGCTCATTAGGATCTCTCATAAAAAGGAGATACTATTAGAGTACATTGACTGCTTCACCAAAGTGGCAGTAGTCGTGGGACACACATATGATTGTTTAAAGTGTTGGATATTTAAAAGGGTGTTGAGGCAGGACCGCATGTTTCGAGAGAAGTTGACTCGAGGAAGCCCATAGTTTAAATATTTATTGAGTAGGGCACAATTTTACATCAATTATGAAGAAAAATACCTAGATGAAAAGTAGGGAATTCCAAATTCTACCGTGTACTAGAAAAAGACGGTCACCATCACAAAGAAGAAGGGGAACGCCACCCAAATCCATATTCAGCACCTACACTCCCCTGAATGCTTTGAGGGATAAAATTTGGAACAAATGCACAAACATTGAGTTAAAGGAGGCAGAAATAAGGAATCCTTTCTCGGCCAGGGAATCAACCCGAACAGATAAGTCATGGTACTACTATTTCCATAAGAGTCACGATCACAACATGAATGGTTGCATCCAACTGAAAAATGCAATAGAATGACTGATTAAAAAGTTTAGATGACTGAATACATCCGATATAACAAGAGAGGTATGAGAAGTCAAGAAGGCTTATCGAAGAATAAGCGCTCCTCGCATTGAGAGAAGTCCCCCAAGAACATTTTTGAAGCTATTTCTAGAATAAAAACTGGAAAATATAGATGAATCAAGGAAGAAGAAATCCATAAAGCGAGGCGCTAATACATCACATCCATCAATTATGGTGCTCCAAGGGCAAGTAACCCCTCCAAAAGGATAATGAAGATGAATATTGTTAAGGTGATGATCGTTAGCAAGAAGGGAGAAACACTTCAACCTGTTAAAATTGTTTTTTCTTTTATGTTAATTTACTGTCAGTTAGAATAAGCAATGTTAGTGCTGTTAGTGAGTTATTGCTTTTACCTATTCTCTTGCCACTATCCCACATTTTTAGTGTTTGTTAGAGTGGGCTATTTTTTCTCTGATTCAGTTTCTGTAAGGCTATTAAAGAGCCATTTCTTTTATTCAATTGAATAAGAAATATACTCCCTATTATTTTGTAAACACGTATCCTTTACAATTGGTATCAGAGCTCCTCTAGAAGGGGCCTGATCAATACTTGAAACGCAGCAGTCTTTTCAAGCAGATGGCAGAAAACAGCAGTTTTGTTCAACCATCCATTCCAAAGTTTGATGGTCACTATGATCATTGGGCAATGCTCATGGAGAACTTCCTTCGATCCAAGGAATACTGGAGCTTGGTTGAAAATGGGATCCCTACAGCAGTTGGGGGTGCAGAATCAACTGAGGCACAAAGAAAAACTGTTGAAGATCAAAAACTCAAGGATTTAAAGGTAAAGAATTATCTTTTTCAAGCAATTGATAGATCTATCTTGGAGACAATCTTGAAGAAAGAAACGTCAAAGAACATTTGGGACTCAATGAAGCAGAAGTATCAAGGGACGGCAAGGGTTAAACGAGCACAACTACAAGCACTTCGAAGGGAATTTGAAATCTTGCAGATGAAAGCTGGAGAATCGGTGAACGAGTACTTTTCTCGAACCCTCACCATAGCCAACAAGATGAGAACCCATGGAGAGACTATGGGAGATGTTACTGTTATTGAAAAAAATTTGCGGTCCATGACTCCAAAATTCAACTATGTTGTTTGCTCTATTGAGGAGTCAAATGACATTGACGCCTTATCAGTCGACCAACTACAAAGTAGCTTGCTGGTGCATGAGCAACGCATGAATGTTCCTGTTATTGAAGAGCAAGCCTTGAAAGTAACCTATGAAAACAGATCAAGAGGTCGCGGTCGTGGTCGTGGAGGATTTCGCGGACGAGGTGGAGGAAGGGGCATGTCAAATTTTGACAAGTCCACTGTGGAGTGTTATTATTGCCATAAACTTGGTCATTTTCAATATGAATGTCCAAGCAAGGAGAGTGAAGTCAATTATGCAGAATTTCAAGAAGAAATGCTTTTGATGGCATCCGTGGAAAGTAAAGAATCAGATAAGGAAGAAGCATGGTTCATTGACTCAGGGTGTAGTAATCATATGTGTGGTAAGAAGGATGTATTCTCTGATTTGGATGAAAATTTTAGTGAAACTGTGAAGTTAGGAAACAATTCCAGCATGGCTGTGAAAGGAAAAGGAAATGTGAGATTTCAATTGAATGGAATCTCACATATCATTACTAGTGTGTTCTATGTTCCTGAGCTAAAGAACAACTTGTTGAGCATTGGTCAGCTACAAGAAAAGGGGCTAACTATCATTTTTCAACATGGAAAATGCAAGATCTATCATAAGGAGAAAGGCTTGATCATGGAAACTATAATGTCCTCAAACAGAATGTTCATTTTGCCGGTTAAGCCTCAGTCAAGTGTATCGGCTTGTTTCAACACAATTACTGAAGACTCAACTCAGTTATGGCACTGTAGATTTGGACATTTAGGCTTTAAAGGCTTAAGGATTCTTGAGCAAAAAGGGATGGTGAATGGTCTTCCACAACTCAAAACTCCCTCTAAAATTTGTAAAGACTGCCTTGCGGGAAAGCAACAGAGGGATCCATTTCCTAAAGTGAGCACGTGGAGAGCATCTCAAATCCTACAGTTGATACATGCTGACATATGCGGGCCTATTACACCAGCCTCAAATAGCAAAAAGAGGTACCTAATTACTTTCATTGATGACTATAGTCGTAAAACATGGGTATATTTTTTAGTAGAAAAATCTGAAGCTTTTGACACTTTTAGAAGCTTTAAAAATCACGTGGAGAAAGAAACAAATATATTCATCAAATGCTTGCGTACTGACAGGGGTGGTGAATTTACATCACAAGAATTTAATGACTTTTGCAAGGATAATGGTATAAATAGGCAACTGACGGCTGCATATACACCACAGCAAAACGGTGTAGCCGAGAGGAAAAACAAAACCATTATGAACATGGTTCGTTGCATGCTGTATGAGAAACAAGTTCCAAGGAATTTTTGGCCCGAGGCTGTAAATTGGACTGTTCATGTGCTGAACCGATGTCCAACGGTTGCTGTGAAAAACAAGACTCCTGAAGAAGCTTGGAGTGATGTAAAGCCATCAGTTGAGTACTTTAGAGTCTTTGGATGTGTTTCGCATGTCCACATACCCGACAGAAAAAGAACAAAGCTAGACAGAAAAAGTACTAGTTGTGTTCTACTTGGAGTAAGTGAAGAATCAAAGGCATACAGGTTGTACGATCCAATTTCTCGTAAGATTATTGTTAGTAGAGATGTCGTTTTTGAAGAAGATAAAAGTTGGGACTGGAACAAAAGACATGAGGAAAACATCAAAGAAAATTTAGAATGGGAAGATGAACAAGATGAATCTGCCACTGCTGCAAGTGCAGAAAATGATACAAGCATCAATGAAGAAATACAAGGAGAACTTGATCACTCTGATTCAAACGAGTCAATTGAAGAGAGTCGGCAAGATTCAAATAGAAGAATAATACGACAACCTGTATGGATGAGGGATTATGAAAGTGGAGAAGGACTGTCAGAAGAAGAAGAAAACATGACTAACATGGCCATGTTTGCAGGTGCTGACCCAATTTCATTTGAAGAAGCTGTGAAGAGTGAAAAATGGAGAAATGCCATGAATTTGGAATTAGAATCAATAGAGAAGAATGACACTTGGGAGTTGACAAATTTACCGGTTGGTGGAAAGAAAATTGGAGTGAAATGGATATTCAAAACAAAGCTTAATGAGAATGGAGAAATAGACAAACACAAAGCGCGACTTGTAGCAAAAGGATATGCTCAAAAATATAGAGTTGATTATAATGAAGTCTTTGCACCGGTGGCAAGATTAGATACCATTCGACTAGTGCTTGCACTTGCTGCTCAAAGGGGATGGACCGTTTATCAGTTGGATGTAAAGTCGGCATTCTTGCACGGTGTACTAAATGAAGAAGTTTTTGTGGAACAGCCTTGCGGATATGAAATCAAGGGCAATGAGCATAAGGTGTACAAGTTAAAGAAAGCACTTTATGGACTGAAGCAAGCTCCACGAGCTTGGTACAGTCGCATAGAATCATATTTTTTGAAGGAAGGCTTTGAAAAATGCACTCATGAACACACTTTGTTTGTTAAGACAAGTGCTGGAGGTAAAATTCTAATTGTAAGCTTGTATGTTGATGATTTGATATTCACTGGCAATGATGAGTCAATGTATGTTGAATTCAAAAAATCCATGATGGTTGAGTTTGATATGACCGATTTGGGAAAAATGAGGTATTTTTTAGGTGTTGAAGTAATGCAAAAGAGTGAGGGCATATTCATTAGTCAAAAAAAATATGTGATGGAAGTATTGGAAAGATTTGGAATGGACAAAAGTAATTTTGTTCTAAATCCAATGGTTCCTGGAGAGAAGCTTCAAAAGGATCAAGATGGCATGAAGATTGATAGTACTTACTACAAGCAGATTGTAGGAAGTCTTATGTACTTAACGGCAACTCGACCGGATGTTATGTTTGCTGTTAGTCTCATAAGTAGATACATGGAGCATCCTACTAAACTACATTTGCAAGCAGCAACGAAAATCTTAAGATACTTAAGAGGGACAGCTGATTATGGTGTGTTTTACAAGAAGGGCGGAAATGAAGAATTAGTCGCGTACACGGATAGTGACTATGCGGGTGACTTGGATGATAGAAAAAGCACGTCGGGATATGTGTTTCTATTGAGCTCTGCTGCAATATCTTGGTTATCTAAAAAACAGCCTGTAGTATCTTTGTCTACTACAGAAGCAGAATTTATTGCTGCATCTACTTGTGCTTGTCAGGCTGTTTGGTTGAGAAAGATTTTGGAGAAGCTTGGACATACTCAAAACAGCTCAACAACTGTTTACTGCGACAGCAACTCAGCAATCAAGCTTGCTAAAAATCCTGTAATGCACGGTCGTAGCAAACATATCGATGTTCGATTCCATTTTCTTCGTGAACTCGCAAAGGATGGAACTATAGAACTAGTTCACTGCAATACTCAAGAACAAGTGGCCGATGTGATGACAAAGCCTTTGAAACTTGATGCTTTTGTGAAATTGCGCAACTTATTGGGAGTGTGTCAACCGCCAATAGTAAACTGATTGTTAAGTAACATTCAGTTTAAGGGAGGATGTTAAAATTGTTTTTTCTTTTATGTTAATTTACTGTCAGTTAGAATAAGCAATGTTAGTGCTGTTAGTGAGTTATTGCTTTTACCTATTCTCTTGCCACTATCCCACATTTTTAGTGTTTGTTAGAGTGGGCTATTTTTTCTCTGATTCAGTTTCTGTAAGGCTATTAAAGAGCCATTTCTTTTATTCAATTGAATAAGAAATATACTCCCTATTATTTTGTAAACACGTATCCTTTACAACCAAGGTGCCGAACAGACCAATTCTTGGATTTTGCGATAGTGAAAAATTAAGTGGAATTCCATATAAGATATTATCTATGGTGATAACAACTACCATTGTAGATTTCAATGTTTCTCGAGTCCTCATTGATTGAGTCAGTCCTTGTTACATCATGTAATTGGAACTTTTGGGAAGGTGGGATTGAAGAAAGAGAAGTTATGAAGGGTCCGACCTACAAGCCTTCAATGATACAATAATCGGTTTTTAAGGGTACATTGAACTAAAGGTGACTTTGGGTGAAGGAGAGGATACTAAAACAGACGAGTCACAATTTTGGTTGTTCCTTGCAAAAGCGTCTACAATTGCATCCTAGAAAGACTTTCACGAAACTCTTAGACATAGTGGCGTCCCTGTTCTACCTCTAGATGAAATACCACAACATCCATGATGAGCATGTGAAGATAAGTGTTTAACTTTCTAGGGAAAAAGGATATAGAAAGCAATGCAACAAGACCAACTGGAGAGAGAAAGTGAAGTTATGGAGATAAAAGTAGCCTCTCTAACCAAACAATTGAGACATGGTAATCCAGCCCCTGTTAGGTAAAGCAAACCATCCCCGCCAAAATTTATGGAGGTAACTAATCTGAGTGAAGGTTGAAACCAATTATCACATCCATGGCGATCAATAAGCAGTTGCCACACCACTTAGTTAATTTCAATTCAATCAATATATAAAGCTATGATGTATTGTTCTAATGTACAACATTTTCCAATCAAAGAGTGAACAAATTTCCACTAAGCTATTTCTTTTCCTTATGATTATAAAAGGTAACATTGAGTCAGGGGTGGTGTCACGAATTTTGTATGCGTTAAACCAAAGAAATCAAAGAAATCAAAGCTATATCCAAAAGAATTGGGCTGTTATCACAAACACTGTCAACTTACAACTAAATTGTTCAAAGCTCCATCACAAATATCCATAATGTTGTCATAAATGCCACAAGGGTACGACTAAAGCAATCAAATTCTCACATTGTCAGCATACACAAAGATAGCGATCAACAAAGTAGCAAGTACACACTAACCCTCTCTTGGTATCTAACCACTAGATAACAAGGTTTTTCTAGAGGCAGGGAAAGGGTATCAACCATTGGCCAGACACGATATCTGTATCGATTCAGTAAATCTTTGAGCACGGTCTCAAAAGGTAAGTTGTATCTTAAAGAAATGAACCCGGGACTAGAGAAATATCAATTAAATAGGCAAAAACAATGGTAAGTGACAAAACTGAAATATACATTGCATGACTATAACAATAAATATTACTTATCCATTGGGTACACAAATTTTGGGTACAAGCACGTCGTTTATTCCAAAAAAAAAAAAGACTAATACACCAAGGAAACTAATTTCTTGTCCAATCACTTGGCCAAGATGTACTTATTCTTGAGAGATCAATCCAATGGGATAAAAATGCTCCACTTGCTTCAAAGTATTCTAAAAAGAGTCTGCAGTGGTAGAGTAAATCTCTTCCAATGATTTTGAATACTCCTTGGACAAGGTGAGGCTCTCCAAACGGATCTCACAAAAATTGTCCACAACCTTTTTCTGAATTTCTTGATACTCCTCCAAAGACCATGTTGCTTGAGCAGAAACTAAAGAAACTTCACCTTCCCAACTAGAGTGTCGAGATACCCAAGAGGTTCCACAACAACCTCTATACAAAAAAAAAAGAGGAAGACGATTCATGAATCTCTTCTAGACACCGATTTTGCTCAACATTAATGGCATAAAAACTTTCTTTGAGCATCTCATTCTCCCTCGTAAGATGGTTGGGTAGGAAGACTTCCCCTCGCCTGGAAGCTACAAAGTACAAGAAGATAAATTCCTCGTGATTTTTCAACTTCGATAACTTCCATGACGAGCTTTTTCATAATTATTTGAGAAATAAGAACAAAGTTTATAAGAGATAGAAGACCAAATTTTTTTGGTTGACCTTGGTTCAGGATAAGCTTGCAACACACGAGACAACCTAGTTGTAGTCGATAGATTCCCCTCATCCGACCTTAGTCGGGGACGCTTGATAAGTAGACTTTACACCCAAAGTTCTTCAACTTTAGTTTGGGAGACGAACTTCCCTCACCCTCAGGCTGTGACAAACATAGACCATCGTCCAACTTGATCCAGGAGGGTGAAACACAAACTTTTACATCTATTAAAGAGGAGTAGTCAGAAGAAATAGTCTGATTGGAATGCTTGAAGTAGAAGCTCCCCTAGTAGACGAAGTATTTGAAATACCCTCAAGGAGAGATATGTTGCTTGAAAACATGTCACATGCAAGTATACATGTATATTTAAAAGTAGTTGTGGATCTATGGGCTTACATGTAACAACTAACTTTTGATGACCACAACACATCCACATACTCAAAGACAATTGGTGTCAACATGAGTCTTAAAAGGAAAGATGTAAAGGATTATCTAGTCTTGTCAAGTTATTTTGAGCAAACCAAGTATTGTAAAATGAAACAATAGCTTAGAAGGTAACTCACACACACAGACAAAATATTTTGTCATAAAAAATAAATTAAGCCAAATAAACTAAAGAGCCTTAGAAAAGTATAATAAGAGAAATTTAGCCCTTTTTAATTGATAAAGCTAATTGGTTAAATTAGTCCAAACTTGTGGGACAAGACTTGTATCAAACTTCATAAAGATGACATAATGATGTTGTGTAAAATCAAATGAAAGTATTTTTTTTTCCGTATCCACAGGGATTAAAGCAATATCAAAACCGTTCAACGACTTCTATATTTCTAAGCATAAGTTTCAAGATTTGTTTGGTTTGTAAGTACGAAAAGTAAATGCGTAAACTAACGAAAGATGAATTTCAGATGAATAGACTTGTTGAGAATTGGTTTTCATCCACTGATTCAATATGTACTTCTCAAATCAATTATATACAATTTAAGCTCGTTTCATTATCATCACGTATCACACACAAACAAAGTTTATGTCTATACTTTGATGAGAATTTTACCTTATAGTTAAATCGATGATTTCTCAGCCTATTAAACAATTCGATAACATTACGATTCAATAATTTTAGTGAATATTAAACCTAAATCTATGTCTAGAATTTAGAGTTTAATAGTTGTTATTTTGGATCGATATTAGAACCGTATTTGTCAATATCGACGTAATCCATGAAATAAACGGTAAAGAAAAGATAACAACAATAGTGATTCAAACATAAATTGTATATAACGCCATGATCAAAGTAAATACATATTGTTTCGGTGAACTACGACCAATCCCAACAAGAGAGGGATTTAGCATGGTAGCTTGAAGCACAAATGGAAAATTGAGTTGAAACGACATCAACGATGATTTCCCGACTCTTGATGCGAATCCAACTCCTTCTCCTTACAACCTCCTTTATAACTATTCTACTGATATTATAGAGTGTATTCTATAGTATTACAATGATAAAAACTAGAATGAATTGATTGTGCTGAGTTCTGGCTTATTTATAGCAGTTCTGGCCGACTGAGTTTTCTAAGCGGATTATACTTTGCTAAGCGTACTCTTACTTCTTCATTAAGAATTCAAATCAACTTGTCTTTTGGAAACTGCCAAATTTCACTAAGAGAGGTGAGGCTCGCTTAGAGAAGATTCTTTCTTCATCCTGAAGCCTTCTCAAAATATCTTTCTTTGACCTCCCTGTTTCTCCAAGTGAAGGCTCGATTCGCTAAGCAAAATGCCTCGCTTTTTCTTGCTGTTGGCGAAATTGGTTGATTTGCTTTTGTCTTGGTTTCTCTATGTGAACTGTGACTCTCTAAGCGAATTGTTCTTTTCACTAAATCATCACTTAGTGAAGTGTCTGTCTACTGGATTTTTATCCTTATGTCTTGACTTCACTTGGAGTTCGCTACAACTCGCTTAGTAAGTGTCTGATAGCTGGTTTTTGCTTTAGAGACCAAATTTTGCACAAAACAAACCAAACCAAGTAGACTTGCATAATAACATTAATATTCAATAGTTGAGGTTTTTATGTTATAATCTTGTCATTTAAGTAAGATAAAAGATATGTTTTAATAGGACATTTTAACATGAATTAAACATTTATCACATAACGACTCTATATCCAAACCTTCTTTCCCGGGCATTATAATCTATTATTTGAAGGATTTAACCTATTGAGTTAATCAATTAACTCTTTAATTCGGCCCATGAATTATTTCCTTTCTTGGAGAATCCAACTACTATATAAAGGGGTGATCTCCTCATTTGAAATCACACCACTTTCCAACATTTTCATTTTGTTTCGAATTTATCTCTATAAACTCTCTCTTTCTCTCTCTAAGAGATTTACTTCTTTCTTCACTCTTGGTTGTCTTAGTGTTTTGCAATGAACTTTCATTTGTGAGAAGAACATTATTTTGTAAGTGGTGGTGCTGATTGTATATGTTCTTAAGGTAAAATATGAAGGTGCAAGAAACACAAGAAATTAGGGGGGGTGAATTGGGTTACACCAAATATAATATTTTTGCAAGTCAACCACAAAGATAACAAGTGAATAAAAATAGATGAACACAATTATTTTTATCCTGGTTCACTGTTAACTAAGTTACTTCAGTCCACCCTGCAAGGTGAATTTTGTTATACACAAGGACTTAATTTACTATAATCAACCAGATTACAGACAACCAAAATAAGTTTGATCAACCATATTGGTACCCCTAATAAGTATGTTGATCCTTATTGCAAAACACTATGACTGTAACCAAAGTCTTCTTGAGAATCCAGACTATACATAGTCTCACAATAAACCTATCAACAATAGTTGATTACAAATATATTATACATCCCGAAAATATTAACCCCAACCGAGTCATGAAGTCGTCTGGAAGGACAAGAAAAAGTTAGTGATAGTCCCTTAGCAATGAGGGGCACCCGAGAGAGGATACAACTCGAGTAAAAATGACGGACGACCATCACTCCTCCGAGTAGCAACCCATGTGTGCCATCTGCCCGTATAATGCTAGTGATTGGGATCTTCCTACCCGTAGCCGGTCACCAACTCGACTCATTAATGACTGTAACCACCACCGACACATTTACTCCCACATTACATAGCTTTGAACACCTTCGTTAAAGGTAACAACGATTGTTAAAAAGTTATAAAGCCCAAGGGTCACACCTTGATTGAGGCTCTTAAATGATACTAAATAAACACTATATAAAGGGGCTCCCAATTGAGAGATAACCAAGACACTTTTCTTGGGCAATATGCACTATCGATGTAGCTCGATGAGGCTCTCCCTATTTTTTAGGGAAGTCAACCATTTATTGTTCCTACGCAAGAACATTGACACCCACCGTGGGGCCTCAGTAAAATTATCCTAAGCCACACCTTAAAGCATATTCACCAGAATATCGTCTGAAAGAGATCCTCCAGACATGGCACAATTGTTGGCCATGGTGGAAGCCCTCGGACAATCGAATGAAACTTTACAGGACAATGTAGCTGACTTACAGCTCAAAAGCTTGGGAAACGAACAATCAGAAGTGGAGCCTCTGGAGCCTTAGCCATTTTCTCAAGCCATATGGGACGAACAGGTCCCAGAGAACTTCAAGTCACCGTCGCTAGTGACTTACGACGGTAAAACTGATCCTCATGAGCATGTTATTACCATCAATAATCAAATGACAATAATATGCCTAATGACTAGCTGAAGTGCAAGCTGATGTGTGGCACCTTCAAAGATGTAGCTCTAAGATGGTATATGAGCCTACCCCAACTATCCGTAGAAAGCTACTCAGATTTGACAAAGAATCTGGTTCAACACTTCTCATCCAATAGACACCGCAAGGTCTCGACAACCACCTTATTCAATGTCCGACAAGGTCAGGAGGAACCTATGCGGGAATACCTAGCCCAAAATAATAAAGAGACCATAAAGGTATATCATCCAAATCAAGATTTATTCGTTATGGCTTTTGAGCACGGTCTCTGAGTTGGACAATTCAATGAGTTTATAGCACATAATTTGACATCCAACATTGATGAGATCATCACCCGAGTCGAGTGTTATATAAAGGGTGAGGAAAGTAACTGGGAGAAACTATCCAAGAACACCTAAGAGAAAACTAATACCAGAGAGGAAGGATCAAGAAGGAGTCAAGAGTCTTCTTGGGCTTCCCCGAGGGACAGACTCCGGAAGCGCGCAACTCAAAGGCCAAGCCAACGACCCTTTGATCCAAATGAAGATTTGATGCATCTGAACACCATGAGAGGAAATATCTTGCAAGAAGTTGGAAATTTGAACCTAATCCCAGAGGCACCCTATCCAAATAGGGTCAATTTCATGTTGGGAAAAGATGTCGGGGCATGGTGTAATTATCACAAGCTTTGAGGATATCACACTGATGATTGTCATCAATTGAAAAAATAAATTAAGGCTTTGATATAGAGGGGCCATATTTTGACTTACATGAAGGATGGAAAAACCCTAACCGCGAAAAGAGATACCCAGAAAGAGGATGCAGACTTGGAGGGACCTTCCCAGAAAAAGGGGAAGGGTACGGAAGAAGTACATGAAACTAAAACAACTCTCCACACGCTCAACACCATTGCGGGAGGATTTGTTGGCGGGCAGGGAGACCAGCTCGGCCAGGAAGAAATATGCTCGGGCTGTGATTCATGTGTTTGAAGATGTAACCCAAGTTCATGAGCAGGATCTAAATCATGTTAGCTTTTCTAAAAAGGACGCGATTGGAGTTATGGCTTACAAAAATGACCCAATATTCATTAAGGTACAAATCATAGATTGAAGCGTAAAGAGATTATTGGTGGATCATGGGATTTCAAGTGATGTGCTCTATTGGGACGCCTTCAAGGGAAAGGAATTTGATATGGCCAGGCTATTACCCTTCAACGGTATCTTGGTCGGATTCTCTAGAGAACAACTGTAAGTATTGGGACACCTCCCAATACTGACTACTTTCGGAAGCGTCACGAACGCCGAAATGGTTAGGGTGAGATACATGATTGTCAATGCTACTTCACCCTATAACATCATCGTGGGAAGACCATCTTTTAATCCCTTATAAGCCTCTCTCTCTACCCTATATCTCACCATGAAATATCCCTTAGGGGATGGCCGGGTTGGGGTGGTTAAGGGAGATCAAGGTTTAGCAAGGAAATGTTACAAAGACAGTATAAATTAAAGAAGAAGATCAAATCTGGAGAATCCAAGTACTCCAAAGATCTTAAAGTTAACATGATTGATATAGACCTGCGCGGTGATTCGTCAAAAAGTATATATCCTCATGATGAAACGAAGAAAGTCCATATCGGCGCCACATCCTCTGAGATAACCTATATCGGTGCCAACCTCTCTCGGGAAGAAGAGGACGATATCGTGACGCTGGTGAAAGAAAATGTCAACTTATTCGCCTGGAAGCCCTCAGATATGCCCGGGATAGAACTAAATTTCATGTGTCATCATTTAGCATTGAAAACTAACACAAAGTTAGTATCCCAGAAAAAGAGGAATGGTGGAGAAGAGAATAAGAAGGCCCATAAAGGAGGAAGTCTTGAAGATTCTTAACACTGGCTTTATCGAAGAGATAAAATATCCCACTTGGCTGGAAAATATGGTCATAGTCAATAAAAATACGGGAAAGTGGCGTATGTGTGTCGTCTTCACAAACCTCAATAAAGCGTGCCCCAAATATCCATATCTATTGCCACAAATAGATCGGCTTATTGACGAGACCTCGGGCTACAAGCTGCTTAGCTTCATGAACGCCTACTCTGGGTACAACCAAATTCGCATGAGCCCGGTTGACGCATCGAAAATGGCTTTCATGATAGATTGGAGTAATTACTATTATGAGGTAATTCCACTCAGCCTCAAAAATGTTGGAGCCACTTATCAACGACTAATGGATAGAGTGTTCATCACTCAAATCTGGAGGAACCTGGAAGTATACATGGACGACATGGTCATCAATACCACCATGGAGAAGCGACATGTAATAAATCTAAAAGAAACACTTGCGTCAGTAAGGAGATATGATATGAGGCTAAACTCGGACAAATGCATTTTCAGGGTACATGCTGGTAAATTCCTAGGATTTATGCTGACAAACCGAGGAATAGAGACCAACCCAGATGAATTCTAGGAGATCATAGATATGCGAAGCCCGACATCAAAAAAAGAAGTAAAACAGTTGACATGGAGGCTAGCCGCCCTCTCCCATTTCCTGTCATGCACCAAAGATAAAGCAATCCATTTCTTTGCGGCCCTCAGGAAGGTGGCAGAATTCGAGTGGACAATGGCATGTGAAGAGGCATTTCAGGGGGTAAAGTGTTTCCTATCCTCTCCTCCTATCTTGACGAGACTAAAAGAGAACGCACCTGATGTACCCCAAAATTTTCCCTCCCATATTTCTCAATACATGTCAAGTGAGGTCCTCAAATTGCTCAAGGAAGTCCAAGGGTTGACCAGACAAACTCTCTCCTAAGGCAGTCTACCTCAAATTAGGGTTTCAGTTTGCATCAATATATTTGAGTCCAAAGGATCCCAAATTCTCACCATTGTCCTAATATGTTCTCAAGATCATCCATGTCAAGTTTCAAGCCTTGCAGAGGAAGTTTGCTCAATCAATTGCTCAAAGACCTGAAAATCGACTGTGCTAGGGCAAAAGTCAATTGTGGCCCACATACAGTCAAACTTCAATATTTTTGGTCAACATTCTCATTTTGAAGTATTATTCATCATTTGATCAATGGTTGATCATGATTCCTTAAGGATTGCTCACAATTCATCAAAACCCAAAAGTTGCTAAATTAGGGTTTTGCAGGAAAAGTCAACTCAACTTTGACCAAGCATAACTTTCTCATACTTTATCAAAAATGACCCATCCAAAGCTCATTTTTAATAGGATGCAATTACCTACAATCCATCTTCATCTCCCAAGTTAAAAATATGCACTCACAAGAAGATATGAATTTGGACATTATAGGTCATTTTGGAAAGTCAACAAAAACACCTTTTGGGTCAAAGCTTCATACATGAACATGGAAGACTCAATTGAGATGATACCAAAAGGGTTGCTTAGAGGACATCCTAAGATTTCTAAAAAGTCCAAGAACACATATCTAGGGTCAAAATTGAAGGAGTTATGCATTGGCAAAGTTGACCCTTTTTGCAAAATTGCCAAAAGTCAAATGTATCCAAAATTGCATTTTTTGTCAAATGGGCCCAACTTTTTATGCTTGAACTAAGTTTGTAATGTGACCCACGACCCATGAGCCTTTCCACTTGTCATTCTTTTATTTTTGTCATTTATTTTGATTTTTATTTCATTTAATCAAATAAAATCAAAATAAAATCATGAAAATATCAAAAGCTAATTAAATCTTGAGATTTTATGCATGTTTAGGTCCATTACACAGCTGGAAGTGAGATCAAATCGTGTAAGTTTCAAATGGACACAAAAAGATTGGATTTGCTTGATTTGGAAAGATTTGCACAAAGGATCAAATCATGAATCAATAATCATAATTGAAGGAGATTTGATACAAGTTTGCAACCCTAATTCATTATAGTGTACATAAGGAACAATTGCAAACCAAAAACAAGGAGGCTGGAGGCGTGCAAGAGAGAGAGCAAGTTTCAAAAAATTCAAGAAAAGGGGCAAACTGATGTCCACGTTACAGCTCACTTCAAGGCGTTTTAACCATCCCAATTGCTTACTGGACATTCCTGGACCGTGTTGCAATCATTAACAAGCTTCCTCATACTAAGAATCGCGCTGTAAGTACCACACGATTTTCATATTTTCTTGAAATCGAATACCATCATTCTGGCATCTTTAACGTGATTTATTAGCATATTCTTAATCCATGAGTTATTTGCAAGCTAATGGTTGTACTTAATTGCATTTTTATTGACTATACAGCAAGTTACCATGGCTAGGGCTCTAGTTTCATTTTTAGGGGTTTTGTGTACAGGAACAATTAGGCGTGGATAGTGGTACCATGATACTCGTGAGGTTGCAACGAGTTGATTGGTACCACTGGTTGTGATTTATCATACATGGACAAGATTTTGGAATGGACAAGGGTTGTATCTACGCCCAGTGTCCGTAGGTAAAGGTATTTGATCTAAAACGACATAAGCCATGAGGACGATGATGACGTGGCAGGTGGTGAATGGCCCATTAAAATTGCGCGCGTTTTAAGAATTCACTTTTTGTTTTTACCATATAATAATTGTTTGTTATTCCTTGTACAACTAAGCAAGCCAGTGCAGGTGGTAAAGCCATTAGCCTTTGATGCACACGTCCTGGGTTCGATCCCAGGCGTGTGCATTTTATTTTCTCAATATTTTCAGGATGATCCAGTACACCACATTGCAAAGGACTCATCATGTATCATCCAGATCTCATCATCCAAACCACCAGCAAGCCAGATCCAAGGCTCCTCCAGTGAGGGTCCACCATGGGCAGGAGTCAAGTGCACGCATGAGATTGGAAAAGTCAAAATGGCCATCAGCATTTGGGCCCAGAATTTGCCAATCATACCCCCTTTCTTGCTAAGCAACATCAGGCCCTTTTCTCTTTCTTTTCTCTATTTTTTTTAAATTTAATTTGTTTAATTTATTTTCTAACAAAATTAATTTCTTTTTCACAAAAAAATCATAAAATCAATTTTCAAAAATTTAGAATTAGGTTTTATTTTATTTTACCAAATTTAATTTAATGTTAGTTTAATTTAATTTAGGATTAATTCTCACTTTTTCATATATTTAAAATCAATAAGAAAAAAATTAGGGTTAGCATGTGATTTAATTTTTATTCCTTTCTCAAATAAAACAAAAATACAAAAATAGGTTAATTTAATTATTGTTCTTAAATATTTAAATTAATTAGTAATTAGGTTTTTATTTATTCAATTAAACCTTATTTTCTTAAAATAGCACAAAAATGACAAAAAATGACTTTTTCTTATAAATTATAATTAGATAGTTGGGGTCAAAACCCTAATCCCTCGTTTTCGATTCATCGCGCGCGTTTATTATTATTTTGCAATATTAATGTAACTGCTCACGATATGTAATAGTTTAATTAGGATTTTCCTTATTTATTGTTTTTACAGGTTTTTTGGCTATGTAATTAATCCCTACCCCGAAGCCTTTTAATAGCGTAGGTTTTATTTCTCGCATTTTAATTCTCGCAAATATTAACTGTTTAGATGTATGTTAATAGGATTGTATGACAAGATTGCATGATAATTTTAAAAAGGCTAGAAAACCCTAATGTGCAAAGATAATAACTTGAAATCAAATCACTCGCACATGCGCACTCTTAGGGTATACTCTCACTTCAGTTGCCTTCGGTGAACGGTCATTAAGTATAGGGTGTTTTAGTGGTCGCCCTCCTGTCTAAACAAAGATCAAATGTGCCGTTCGGAAATGTTGCCTCGGAAAGGTTGCCTCGGAAATGTTGCCTCGAATATGATCTTAAGATATTAGGGTTATTACTAAGACGTCCTAGCATTGCTTTAATGATCGTACGTCCCTTATGAATTGACCCTTACAACTCCAACGACGATGTTACCTATTTCTCAATAGTAGGATAGCACTGTCTAAAGGAAACGAGAATAGAAACAATCCTTTTTCGAGTAGGTAGATGCTAGTAGGTACTTGCTCAAAACAAACTTTTTCACACCAAACACTTTTTTTCAGACAAAGTTTTCAAAAACAACTTCGTAACACTCTTGAGGACAGAAACAAGGGTTAAAACGAAGTAAAACAAAACTTTTCAAAACAAACACACACAAGCAATTTTAAAAGATGAGCAAGTACCTAAGAGCCCGTGGAAAACCACGGATAGAAAGGCTGCTAACACCTTCCCTTTCTATAATCTACCCCCCGTACTCAAAATCTCAAAAAAGGAATTTTTCTGTGCTTTTTTCCTTTCCAGTTGGATAAAATAAAAGTTGGTGGCGACTCTTGCTTACCGCGACATTTTGCAAAAACAAACACAAAACACAAACCATCATTTTCCAAAACAGTCGGTTCTGCCACCGTATCACAGAACTGGCGACTCTGTTGGGGATTAATAAGTGGGGTATACCTTAGGATTAGTTCATCATATTTGCTTCTCTTGTTTGTTTTGGTTGCTTTTACTTTTAAGGGTTGTTTGGGAGTTACTATAGATCCTAACCCGGATCTGGGGACACCTTTTAGGTAAGTAGCAATAAACTGTGAGGGAACTGTACGGCGTAGACCGATACGGTTGAAGCAGTAGCTACATTAATGTGGCACATTGGTTGGTATCGATATCCCTTGTGGAGAAACGAGGAGAATACGGGGCCACTATGTGTGTCGTTAAGCATCAACTGACCTTAGAACCTTTAATCGACCAACTTGGCCAGTAGGAAGTAGTGAGATAGCCGGCCTCGGTGTAAAGCTGAGAATTGGTTGATACTCGATGCTACACTCATTGAGACCATACTCTCGAGATAGTTCCTGTCGCAAGAAAAGATTGCGTGAGCTGAAACCATGACCGATGGAGGATGATCAGTGATATTGAGAACCTCTAGAACCCGGTTACTTTTGTTAGGACAGGTTGAAACCAACTGAACTTCAAGAGGGTAATACCTTAAACCCTATGCAAGCCTTAAACTTAAGGGCTTTTGTGTGACTTATTTGCCTTTGCCATGCCTGTTATCTGCTATACCTGTTGTTTTTATCATGACATCATGAATCATAACATAGCATGCATACTTCATTATACTAACCATTTCAAAGACCGAGGGGATTTATCTTTGTTTTGTTTTGCAGATTATGGCTTTCGTGCGTAGAAATACCATTCGAGTTAACTTTGTGCAAATACCTAATCAACTCAAAGAGTTAGCCTCATTAAAAGACATAGTCAACTCCTCAGCCTGGTCACCTCAAAGTTTGATGAGCATATGATGAGTGTGCTTTTCCAGTTCTTCGATCCTGTGCATCATTGTTTCACTTTTCCAGATTACCAGTTGGTTCCCACTTTGGAAGAGTTCTCTCACTTATTGGGCATATCCATCCTAGAGCAGGTGCCCTTCACATGTATGGAAGAGACTCCTAGACCAAAAGACATCGCTTCAGCTCTACATCTGAAACGGGCTAATGTAGTATCCAATTGGGAAACACGAAGCAGGGTCGAAGGTTTCTTAGCCAAATTTTGGATGGATCAAGCTCAGCTATTCTGGGATAATTTGGATTTTTAGGCTTTCAAAGATATCTTGGCTCTCCTTATCTACGGTTTGGTTCTCTTCCCGAATCCGGATTCCTTTGTGGATGTAAATGCGGTTAAGATATTCCTTTCTCGTAATCTTGTGCCTACTTTATTTGGGGATATCTTGCATTCCCTCTACACTCGTACCGTGCAAAGAAGAGGGACTCTCATGTGTTGCATGTCGCTGCTGGCGAGGTGGTTTATTTCGCACCTCCCCAAGTCTGTGTTGAAGAATGAAGAAGGTTTGGGATGATCTTACAGGATAATGTCTCTTGCCCATACATATATTCTTTGGAGCTCCTGGGCTATGGAAGACATTGCTGTCGTTGATCATTGTGGGGGATACCCTAATGTCCCATTGCTTGGAATCAGAGGAGGTATAACCTACAATCCTTGTCTAGCCTTGCGACAGTTTGGTCGTGCCTGGAGAGACGGTCCTCATGAGCTACTTCTTGAGGATATTGCATTTGACTACAAGGAAGATGTTGAGGAGCATCGCCGAAGGTTTATACGAGCTTGGGGCATGGTGAATAGATATGAACCTCAAGAGCTGGGACCAAGGACTTCTCTCCCTATGCAGCCTTATCTCCAGTGGGTCCGAGCTCGTGCCCAGAAGCTTGGGATGCCTTATGAAGCTGTGTTGCCAGTGATTGTGGAGCCCACCAATAAAGAGGGCATTCCTTACACAATCCTTTATCCTTACATGCCCATTAATCCTGGGGCATTGTAAAGGTCATGGATTCAATTGAAAGAGGAAAGGGATACTTACCGGGAGAAGTACCATGAGCAAGAAAGGAAGATTTTGAAGCTCACCAGGAAGCTCGAGGAAGAAAGAACAATCAATGACTACGTCAACACAAAGAGGAAGCGTCCATGGGATTTTTGATTTTGCTTTTCTAGTTTAGATTTGTTTTCCATTTATTTCTTTGTAATGCCTTAAAGGCATTGTTGAACCTTTTTACAAGTTAATCTAATAAAGTTTGTTTATTTTTGGTTTGCAAATTTAAATCTCTCAAAGTCTTTGAAATCATTACATACGCATCCCATTATCATGCACACCACTACAGGTACCATTACAGGTTTCTCATCTTCTTCGCTGTTTATTTCAGCATGAAATGTCTTCTGATCAAGCCATCAAAGATCTTCAGGCACAAAACGCCCAATTCCAAGAGATGTTCTTGAGCTTGGCTAAAGGGCAAGAGGATCTGAAGACTCTCATTCTGAAAGAGAAGAAGAAGAAGAAGAAGAAGGTTGTTCTTCTGAATATGGGTAAAAGGTTTGGGGATAGGTTGAAACAGCAAGCTGGTCTGACCTCTTCATCCAAGGAAGGGGAGAACCAAGAAGAAGAAAAGGGCCTCAGTCCTTCCATCTCTGATGATGATACAGATTATGATGAGGAGCAATATCCTCCTGTCGAGGATAGGTACAAGCAGTTAGAAGACCGTCTGAGTGCCATGGAGATTCAGAAGATCCCTGGGTTGGATTTAGGAGAACTAGGATTGGTGTCGGGAGTGGTGATCCCTCATAAGTTCAAAGCTCTGGTTTTTGCCAAGTATGATGGAGTATCCTGTCCAAAACTCCATCTCCGCTCGTACGTCAGAAAAATCCAACCCCACACTGCTGATAGAAATTTGTGGGTGCATTTCTTTCAAGATAGTCTGTCAGGGACTCAACTTTAATGGTTTTATCAGTTGGAAGGAGCTAATGTCCGAAACTGGGAAGACCTTGTTGCTGCTTTTTACAGGCAATATCAGTATAACGTCGACCTTGCTCCCACTCGTACTCAACTTTAGGGTATGTCTATGGGTGCAAGTGAAGGTTTTAAGGACTATGCTCAAAAGTGAAGAGATTTGGCTGGAAGAGTCCAACCCCCTTTTGTCTGATAGGGAGTTGGTTGACATGTTTCTAGGAACACTATCTGGTCCATTTTTCAACCATCTAATCGGCAGTTCATCATTTGGGTTTACTGAGTTGATTTTGACTGGGGAGAGAGTAGAAGCTGGTATCCAAAGTGGTAAGATACAGAAGGATACTTCATCAAGTGCAGTAAAGAAACCTTTCACTGGTAAGAAAGAAGCTTGTGCAGTCTACGACCCGAGAGGCCAAAGCAGACCTGAACACCATCAAGCAGTAAATGCAGTAGTGATATCAAGATCCATAGTTGCTCCACAATGCAACAATCAACAAAGGGTGGAAAGACCACAGAGGCAGTACACTCGGCTCAATATGACCTTGTCTCAAATTCTACCACAATTATTGAAGACCAATCTGGTAACTCTGAGGGAAGCCCCGAAGAACCCCAACACCACCTCTCCTCACTATAACCCGAATGCCCGCTGCGCCTATCACTCCGAAGGTCCAGGTCATGATACAAACAACTGTTGGGCCTTGAAAAACAAGGTGCAAGACTTGATCGAAGCCAAAGAGATTGAGTTTGACGCTCCGGAGAAGCCCAACATCATAACTGCTCTCATGCCTAAACATGGTCATGGAGTAAATGCTGTGGACGATGATTTATTTGTGACCTCCGTGGAAGAAATTTCTACTCCTTTGATGACGGTTAAGAAGAACTTATTGTTAGCAGGTTTATTTCTGGGATGTGGTGAAGGTTTCCACAAATGTTCAATCCTGCCTGCTGGTTGCCACTTGTTGAAATCAGGTGTTCAGCGCCTGATGGATAATAAAGAGATCCTGTTCGGAAAGACTATGATTCCGATAGTTCCAATTGAAGATGTTGCCATCATAACCATTTCCTCCAATCCTTCCAAGTTTTCCTCGAGAAAGCCTGTTAGGATTACACCCATTCCAAGAATTACTCTGTTAATAATTACTGTCCCTGGTCCTATCCCATACACTTCAGATAAGGCTGTCCCTTGGCACTATGGGGTTGATGTGTATTACCACGGAGTTAAACAAGACTTAAAGAGTGAGGAAGCTGATGTTGATATCAGCAATATTGTTGGGGCCAACAAGGTCACCTGAAGTGGAAGACTCTTTTCTCCCGAGATTTCCCCTCCGACTATTCACAAACCTGTTGTCATTCCATCTGCTGGTACATTAACTACTATACCAGTTCCTATTCTAGTTATCACCCCTGTCGTCGAGCCATCTGGGACTCGGGGCAAAGAAATCATAGGTGAGCCTTCCCGGATGGAGGCACCTAAGAAGATCATTATAGAAACCTCGAAACAAGAGATAGAAGAAATTTTGAAGATTATCAAGAAGAGCGACTACAACGTAGTCGAGCAGCTGGGGAAGACCCCGTCAAAAATATCCATGTTGTCTTTGTTATTATATTCTGAAGCCCATGCAAAGGCTTTAATTGCTTTCCTCAAGACTGCACATGTGCCACAGGAAACTTCAGCTGATCAATTCAAAGACTGTGTAGCTAGTTTGACTGCCGACAATGGGTTGGGTTTCTCAGATGCAGATCTGACTGCTAAAGGAAGAAATCATAATGACGCTATTCACGTCTCGATCGAGTGCAGGGGCATTACTATGGCCCATGTACTGGTGGATTCCGGATCCTCGTTGAATGTTCTTCTAAAGAAAGCATTAGACCGTCTAGACTGTGAAGGTTTGATTCTAAAGCCGAGCAATATTGTGGTCAGAGCTTTCGACGGGTCAAAAAGGATGGTGCACGGGGAGGTGGACATCTCTGTTAAAGTTGGCTCTCAGACTTTTGCATCCACTTTCTATGTGATGGATACCAGACCATCAAATTCTTGCTTGTTGGGTCGCCCTTGGATTCATAAGGTTGGGGCAGTGACTTCCACGCTCCATCAAATGCTGAAATATCCGGTGAAAGGGAAGATTGTTACGATACGAGGTGAAGAGGAGTATATGGTGAGTCACCTCAATTCCTTTCGCTATGTAGAGATGGATGGGGAGTTCATCGAAACCCCTTGTCAGAACTTTGAAGAGGTCCCCCAGACTTCGGCGTCAACTGAAGTTGCTATTGACAAACCTCCGATGAAGATGGCTTCTCTCAAGGATGCCAGGGCTGTAATTGAAAAAGGTGGGTGTGCAAATTAGGGTTAGCTCCCTGATTTTATTCACAAAACTGACAAATTTGGTTTGGGCTTTACTACAGGGGCTTAAAGGGCTGTTAGGCACACACAGATTGGAAGACCTCCTCTACATATCAGCAATCAGGAAGTTAATGCGATTGAGAATAGTGAAGAAGATTCACACATCGACAGCTGGATCTACCCTATAACCAATGGTGGATTGAACAATTGAACGGCAAAGGAATTCATACATGTTTCTTTTATTCCACAGTAATTGACTTTTGTTTTGAGATTTATAATAAACAGTTTTAAACTTTACGGCCCGGTGCCTTGCCCGAGGCACCTTGATGTTGCTTGTGAGGGCTTATTATTTGTCATTTCATATATCATTAATAAAACATTGGACGTTTCTTGCATTACAAATTTTGCGCTCCTTGTTTTTCTTTTTCTGTCTCTCGCTTTATCAAAAACAGCTATTCTCTTACACACACTCACGTATCATAATGCAGATCCATATCCACTCTGGATCCCATTGATAACAACTCTGCTACTGCCAGTTATGACTTTGAAAATCCGATCAACCAAGCCGAGGACGAAGGTGAGGATGATTGTGAGGTGCCTGGGGAACTTGCTAGACTGTTACTACAAGAAGAAAGGGCCATACAGCCTCATGAAGAGCCAGTTGAATCAGTAAATTTGGGTACCGAGGAAGACAAGAAAGAGGTCAAGATAGGTGCAAATCTGGAGCCTAGTGTTAAACAACGGTTGATACAGATGCTACGCGACTATGTTGAGATCTTCGCTTGGTCTTATGAAGATATGCCCGGTTTGGACACTGATATTGTGGTACAGCGCCTGCCAACCAAAGAAGACTGTCCTCCGGTAAAGCAGAAAGTTTGACGTATGCATCCTGAGATGTCTAAGAAAATCAAAGCTGAAGTCATGAAACAGTTTGACGCCGAATTTCTCGCTGTCACTTCTTACCCACAGTGGGTTTCCAACATTGTTCCGTTGCCTAAGAAAGGTGGTAAGGTACGGATGTGTGTGGACTATAGGGATCTGAACAGGGTGAGCCCCAAAGATGATTTCCCACTTCCTCATATCGACGTTCTGGTCGACAACACCACGCAGCATAAGGTCTTCTCCTTTATGGATGGTTTTTCTGGCTACAATCAGATCAAGATGGCTTCCGAAGACATGGAGAAGACAACCTTCGTTACACAGTGGGGCACCTTTTGTTACAAGGTAATGCCTTTCGGGTTGAAGAATGCTGGGGCAACTTATCAGCGCACCATGGTCGCTTTGTTCCACGACATGATTCACCATGAGATTGAGGTTTACGTTGATGACATGATCGCAAGGTCCTAGACTGAGGAAGAACACCTTGATCATCTCCAGAGATTATTTGACAGGTTGAAGACGTATAAGCCAAGGTTGAACCCGAACAAGTGCACCTTCGGGGTAAGGTCTGGTAAGCTGCTGGGTTTCGTCGTTAGTGATAAAGGTATTCAGGTGGATCCTGCCAAGGTAAAAGCTATATAGGAGATATCGGTCCCCCGCACAGAAAAGGAAGTTAAAGGAATTTTGGGACGTCTGAATTACATCGCCATGTTCATTTCACATCTGACCGCTACTTGTGAGCCAATCTTCAAGCTGCTGAAGAAAGATCAAGTGGTAAAATGGAATGATGAATGTCATACCGCTTTCGAAAGGATCAAGGAATACCTCTAAGAGCCACCTATTCTGATGCCTCCAGTTGAAGGAAGACCTTTGATCTTATACTTAACAGTGCTGGATAATTCAATGGGGTGCGTGCTGGGACATCATGACGATTCTGGCCGAAAAGAGCACGCTATTTACTACCTTAGCAAAAAGTTTACCAACTGCGAGACCCGATACTCGTTGCTCGAGAAAACTTGCTGCACTTTGGCATGGGCTACTCGTCGGATGAGACAGTATATGCTGACTCACACCACCTTATTGATATCAAAAATGGATCCAATCAAGTATATCTTCGAGAAGCCTGCTCTCTCCGGAAGGATAACAAGATGGCAAATGATCTTAACTAAGTATGACATCCAATACACAACCCAAAAAGCAATCAAGGGGAGTGTATTGGCGGATCATTTTGCGCATCAGGCCATGGATGACTACCAATCCATGAATTTCGAGTTCCCGGATGAGAGCATCCTGTTGGTGACCGACTACGAAGAGCCTGGACCGGATGAAGGACCCGAGGAAGGATCCCGATGGTCTATGTATTTTGATGGAGCATCAAACGCGTTGGGTAATGGCATCAGCGCTGTGATCATATCTCCTGAGGGCTATCATACTCCGTTCACCGCCTGATTATGTTTTAACTGCACCAACAATATGGCGGAGTATGAAGCATGTATCCTGGGTCTTCGAGCTGCTATCGACCTGAGGATTAAGTTCTTGAGTGTATTCGGAGATTCTGCTCTAGTGATCAGTCAGATCAAAGGTGAGTGGGATACGAAGCACCCAAATCTTATTCCTTACAAGGAGTATGTATTGACATTGCTCCCGCACTTTGAGGAGATAACCTTTGAACATTTCCCGAGAGAAGAGAACCAGTTAGCGGACACGCTAGCTACCATGTCTTCCATGTTCAAAGTCAGGTGGGACAATGAAGCTCCCCAAATTACCATTGAAAGGTTGGACGAACCCGCACATTGCTGTGACATTGAGACTGAAAAGGTAGCAGATAAACCCTGGTTCCACGAGGTAAAGAGGTATCTTGAGACTCAAGAGTACCCCGAGGGTGCATCTGTTAATGACAAGAAGTTTTTGAGAAGGTTCGCTGCGAAGTTCTTCATCAGTAATGGGATTCTTTATAAGTGAAACCATGATTCAACCCTACTGCAATGTGTGGACAAAAGCGAGGCAGAAAAGATCATGGCAGAACTACACGAAGGTACCTTCGGAACTCATTCCAGTGGACATACCATGGCAAAGAAAATCCTACGGGCAGGATATTATTGGTCCATTATGGAAGCCGATTGTTATCAGCACTCTCGAACCTATCATAAGTGCCAAGTCTATGCTGATAAGGTGCACGTACCTCCAGTTCCTCTGAATGTTTTGACAGCTCCTTGGCCTTTTGCAATGTGGGGCATCGATATGATCGGCGAGATCAGACCTACTGCGTCCAACGGGCATCATTTCATTTTGGTGGCTATTGATTACTTTACAAAGTGGGTTGAGGTAGTTTCCTTTGCTACAGTAACCAAGAACGTCGTGGTGCGGTTTATCCGACACAATCTGATCTGTCAATATGGTGTACTAGAGAGAATCATTACGGACAATGGTACAAATCTCAATAATATGATGATCACCGAGCTCTGCAAACAGTTTAAGATACAACATCACAACTCTTCTCCTTACCGGCCGAAGATGAACGGGGCTGTTGAAGCAGCTAATAAGAACATCAAGAAGATTGTGCAGAAGATGCCGGTGACATACAATGACTGGCACGAGATGTTATCATTCGCTCTTCATGGGTACCGTACCTCAGCACGGACGTCAACAAGGGAAACACCCTACTCTTTGGTGTATGGCATGGAGGCGGTCCTACCCATCGAAGTCCAGATACCTTCTCTCTGAATTATGAAGGATGCAGGTTTGAGCGAGGACGACTGGATCCAGACCCAGCTTGATCAGCTAAATCTAATTGATGAAAAGAGGTTTACTGCTATTTGTCATGGTCAGACGTATCAAAAGTGAATGATCAAGGCATTTAACAAGAAATTCAGACGACAAGAATATCAAGTCGGGGATCTGGTGATCAAACGCATCATACTGCCGCAAGGTGATCCCAGGGGAAAATGGACCCCCACGTACAAAGGGCCATTTGTGGTTAAGAACATTTTCTCGGGAGGAGCTATGATTCTAACCACCATGGATGGTGACGACCTTCCTCACCCCGTCAATGCAGACATAGTGAAAAGATACTACGCATAATCAAAGACCCGCTAGGTTGACTGGCCTAGGCAAAAATAAGAGCTTCCCGGCGAACCAAAAGGGTTCGGGCAAAAGTAAGGGATGAAAATAAAAAAATTGTACACCCGACAAGTCGAAAACCTGAAAAGGCGACTTGGATAAAAAAGGGTATCCCGGTGGACTGAAAACCCGAAAGGGAGGTCTAGGAAAAAAATTAGGGATTGAAGCGTAACACTATGTCTCATTGGATCATCTTGCAACCAGACTTCGGCATCGACTATCAAGCTCGGATGGCGCCAATCAATCTGATCTACCTTTAACCAAGTAGCAAAGTAATGAGACGCTCGAAGATATAAGGGCAATAGCAGAGTTGGGACCCGATGGGATTTGTTCACATAGCTGTTTTTTCTCTCTTTTTTACAAATTGTATAATTTCTATCTTTCGGCGGCGTTCTCTTACTAGGACGCCAGCCTCTTGTACAAAAACGCCTATTACAGGCCAACTTCAAAATCAATACAATTCATTTTACAATAAATTTCAAAATTGTTTTTCTTTTTCTGTTTTCTTTTGCAAGAACATCCAATGTTTAGTTTTTGATATATGCATTTGAAAATAATTGTTGCTCATAAATATTTACATGAGAAACAAAAGACAATTACTCGTAATTCCAGGAACAGGGGTAAACAAGAAATGTCCTAACTTTACAGTTGCTTTATCCACCAGGTACAGGGATAGAACTAGCTTGAGAATATGACTAAAGGTACATACACTCCCCGCAAAATAGGAAGTATTCAAAGACAGTGGTATTATCTCTCCTCAGTCGAGGTTCATAATCGCAAATGAGTCAGCAAAATTCTCCCCAAACAAAGTTTATTTATCACCAGCAACGGTAATTCATCCCCAGCGGAGTTGTTTCTCCAAATCAGCAGATCGTCCAATAGAGTATCTCTCTTCCCCACAAAGTCATCCTCCTACAAGGTTATTCTCAAACAAGAGTCTCTCCCAGTAGAATGTTCTCGAGCAGAACGAACGCCAGTCTCCAGTTAATCATCTTCGGTCACTATCCCCGGCGAGAACAAAGAACTCAACTCCTTGTACTCTCCAACAGCAGTCCAAGATTTATTCTTCCGAGCCGGAGGATATCACAAGAACATTGCATATCCATACATCGTGGCATACGCATATGCATCATACAGCACAATCTCATTTATTTTGAGAACATCATTACTCAATACATTTCATACATCATGACATTACATACGACTAACTCTTTACCTTTCAGGGAAAGATGCAATCAAGTCCTGTCAAGTTTTCTCTGGTTCAGTCAAATCGATACTAAGATTTCTATTCTAGTTCAAGCTATGAAGCCCAGAAATCGACCGGATAATATCTTGATATCTCCAGAATACTACGAAGCCTAGAATCGACCAATAGTGGTATATCATAAATTCAAGCTATGAAGCCCGGGAATTGACCGAATAATATATTGATTTCACCAAAATACTATGAAGCCTAGAATCGACCAGATAGTGGTATATCTCAAGTTCAAGCTATGAAGCCCGGAAATCGATCGTAGCTCAATCCACAGCAAGTTATTATGAAGTTTGGAAATCGACCAGATAGCAATATAAGATACCATGAAGCCTGGAGTCGACCAGATAGTGGTATATCATAAATTTAAGCTATGAAGCCCGGAAATCGACCGGAAAACAGCTTAACCCTCAGCAAGTTATTGTGAAGCCTGGAAATCGACCAGATAGCAATAAACGATACCATGAAGCCTGGAATCGACCAGATAATGGTATAAGATGTTGTGAAGACTGGACCACGACCAAATAGCCGCAAATGATACTGAAGCCTGGGACACGACCAGATAACAGTATAAGACACTGCGAAGCTTGGAATTCGACCAAATAGCAGTTTACCTGACCAATTACTATAAAGCCCGGAAATCGACTGGATATTAGTATGCCTTAAATTCAAGTTGGAAGCCCGGATGCAACCGAATAACCACTTGATTCCTTCTGAATCCCGGAGCACAACCAGATAAGAATTGAGAAATTTCAAAGCCTGGAGCATGACCAGATAGAAAGTTTAATCTTATCTCCCCAGTAAGTCACTGTAAAACCTGAAGCACGACCAGATAGCAGTCGATCTTATTTTTCTCAACAAAACACTGTAAAGCCTGGAGCACGACCAGATAACAGTTCATTTTCACCTCCTCGACTAAGAGATGATTCCCCAGTCGAATAACGGATAACTGAAGCTCCTAAAATTCTATTTCTCTCAAGACAGAGACCAGCATTCCCCAGCGAAATCTTCCTCAATAACAGGTATACGGGTTCTCGCAGAGGAATCTCTTATGCGATCGACACTTCTCCTGATGGCATCTCTAAGCCCATCTTTCGTCATTGATTTCCAAATGGATTCTTTAAGCCCATTCCCAATGTCGTAAGACAAGTACCACTTCATGCGAGTGCAAATTTATGGGCACTCTAGTGTTTAATCATCTTCCACCTTCGGATCACGAAAGGCAGACAAGCCAATCTACATCCTTAGGTTTAAGAAGATTAAACAGGGGCAACTGTTGTACCCCAAAATTTTCCCTCATATTTCTCAATACATGTCAAGTGAGGTCCTCAAATTGCTCAAGGAAGTCCAAGGGTTGACTAGACAAACTCTCTCCTAAGGAAGTCTACCTCAAATTAGGGTTTCAGTTTGCATCAAGATATTTGAGTCCAAAGGATCCCATATGCTCACCATTGTCCTAATATGTTCTCAAGATCATCCATGTAAAGTTTCAAGCCTTGCAGAGGAAGTTTGCTCAGTCAATTACTCAAAGACCTGAAAATCGACCGTGTTAGGGCAAAAGTCAACTATGGCTCACATACAATCAAACTTCAAGATTTTTGGTCAAAATTCTAATTTTGAATTATTATTCATCATTTGATCAAGGGTTGATCATGATTCCTCAAGGATTGCTCACAATTCATCAAAACCCAAAAGTTGCTAAATTAAGGTTTTACAGGAAAAGTCAATTCATCTTTGACCAAGCATAACTTTCTCATACTTTATAAAAAATGACCCATCCAAATCTCATTTTGAATAGGGTGCAATTCCCTACAATCCATCTTCAGCTCCCAAGTTCCAAATATGCACTCACAAGAAGATATGAATTTGGACATTATAGGTCATTTTGGAAAGTCAACAAAAACACCTTTTGGGTCAAAGCTTCATACATGAACATGGAAGACTCAATTGATATGAGACCAAAAGGGTTACTTAGAGAACATCCTAAGCTTTCTAAAAAGTCCAAGAACACATCTCTAGGGTCAAAATTGAAGGAGTTATGCATTGGCAAAGTTGACCCTTTTTGCAAAATTGTCAAAAGTCAAATGTGTCCAAAATTGCATTTTTTGTCAAATGGGCCCAACTTTTTATGCTTGCACTAAGTTTTTAATGTGACCCACGACCCATGAGCCTTTCCACTTGTCATTCTTTTATTTTTGTCATTTATTTTGATTTTTATTTCATTTAATCAAATAAAATCAAAATAAAATCATGAAAATATCAAAAGCTAATTAAATCTTGAGATTTTGTGCATGTTTAGGTCCATTACACAACTGGAAGTGAGATCAAATCATGAAAGGTTCAAATGGACACAAAAAGATTGGATTTGCTTGATTTGGAAAGATTTGCACAAAGGATCAAATCATGAATCAATAATCATAATTGAGGGAGATTTGATACAAGTTTGCAACCCTAATTCATTCTAGGGTACATAAGGAATACTTGCAGACCAAAAATAAGGAGGCTGGAGGCGTGCAAGAGAGAGAGCAAGTTTCAAAAAATTCAAGAAAAGTGGCAAACTGATTTCCATGTTACAGCTCACTTCAAGGCGTTTTAACCATCCCAATCGCTTACTGGACATTCCCGGACCATGTTGCAATCATTAACAAGCTTCCTCACACTATGAATCGCGCTGTAAGTACCACACGGTTTTCATATTTTCTTGAAATCGAATACCATCATTCTGGCATCTTTAACGTGATTTATTAGCATATTCTTAATCCATGAGTTATTTTCAAGCTAATGGTTGTACTTAATTGCATTTTTATTGAATATACTGCAAGTTGCCATGGCTAGGGTTCTAGTTTCGTTTTTAAGGGTTTTGTGTACAGGAACAATTAGGCGTGGATAGTGGTACCATGATGCTCGTGAGGATGCAACGAGTTGATTGGTACCACTGGTTGTGATTTATCATACAGGGACAAGATTTTGGAATGGACAAGGGTTGTACCTACGCCCAGTGTTCGTAGGTAAAGGTATTTGATCTAAAACGACAAAAGCCATGAGGACGATGATGGCGTGGTAGGTGGTGAATGGCCCATTAAAATTGCACGCGTTTTAAGAATTCACTTTTTGTTTTTACCATATAATAATTGTTTGTTATTCCTTGTACAACTAAGCAAGCCAGTGCAGGTGGTAAAGCCATTAGCCTTTGATGCACACGTCCTGGGTTCGATCCCAGGCGTGTGCATTTTATTTTCTAAATATTTTCAGGATGATCCAGTACACCACATTGCAAAGGACTCATCATGTACCATCCATATCTCATCATCCAACCCACCAGCAAACCAGATCCAAGGCTCCTCCAGTGAGGGTCCACCATGGGCAGGAGTCAAGCGCACGCATGAGATTGGAAAAGTGAAAAAGACCATCAGCATTTGGGCCCAGAATTTGCCAATCATGCCCCCCTTCTTGCTAAGCAACATCAAGCCCTTTTCTCTTTCTTTTCTTTAATTTGTTTTTTTTAATTTAATTTTTTGAATTTATTTTCTAATAAAATTAATTTCTTTTTCACAAAAAAATCATAAAATCAAATTTCACAAATTTAGAATTAGGTTTTATTTTATTTTACCAAATTTAATTTAATGTTAGTTTAATTTAATTTAGGATTAATTCTAACTTTTTCATATATTTAAAATCAATTAGAAAAAAATTAGGGTTAGCATGTGATTTAATTTTTATTTCTTTCTCAAATAAAACAAAAATACAAAAATAGGTTAATTTAATTATTGTTCTTAAATTTTTAAATTAATTAGTAATTAGGTTTTTATTTATTCAATTAAACCTTATTTTCTTAAAATAGCACAAAAACGACAAAAAAATGACTTTTTCTTGTAAATTATAATTAGATAGTTGGGGTCAAAACCCTAATCCCTCGTTTTCGATTCATCGCACGCGTTTATTATTATTTTGCAATATTAATGTAACTGCTCACGGTATGTAATAGTTTAATTAGGATTTTCCTTATTTATTGTTTTTAAGGGTTTTTTGACTATGTAATTAATCCCTACCCCGAAGCCTTGTAATAGCGTAGGTTTTATTTCTCGCATTTTAATTCTCGCAAATATTAACTGTTTAGATGTATGTTAATAGGAGTGTATGACAAGATTGCGTGCTAATTTTAAAAAGGCTAGAAAACCCTAATGTGCAAAGATAATAACTTGAAATCAAATCACTCGCACATGCGCACTCTTAGGGTATACTCTCACTTCAGTTGCCTTCGGTGAACGGTCATTAAGTATAGGGTGTTTTAGTGGTCGCCCTCCTGTCTAAACAAATATCAAATGTCCCGTTCGGAAATGTTTCCTCGGAAAGGTTGCCTCGGAAATGTTGCCTCGAATATGATCTTAAGACATTAGGGTTATTACTAAGACGTCCTAGCATTGCTTCAATGATCGTACAACTCCAACGACGGTGCTACCTATTTCTCAATAGTAGGATAACACTGTCTAAAGGAAACGAGAATAGAAACAATCCTTTTTTGAGCAGGTAGATTCTAGTAGGTACTTGGTCAAAACAAACTTTTTCACACCAAACACTTTTTTTCAGACAAAGTTTTCAAAAACAACTTCATAACACTCTTGATGACTGAAACAAGGGTTAAAATGAAGTAAAATAAAACTTTTCAAAACAAACACACACAAGCAATTTTAAAAGATGAGCAAGTACCTAAGAGCCCGTGGAAAACCACAGATAGAAAGGGTGCTAACACCTTCCCTTTCTATAATCTACCCCCCATACTCAAAATCTCAAAAAAGGAATTTTTATGTGCTTTTTTCCTTTCCAGTTGGATAAAACAAAAGTCAGTGGTGACTCTTACTTACCGCGACATTTTGCGAAAACAAATGCAAACCGCAAACCAGCATTTTCCAAAACAGTCGGTCTTGCCACCATATCATAGCACCCTTTACCTTATATTTGGCGGTGTGTGACAAAGCCATGAGCTCAATTCTTGTGCAAGATGGAAAAGACAAGGAGAAGCCAGTTTACTTTGTCTGCAAAGTTCTGAAAGGGGTTGACAGTGATACCAGAAGATTGAAAAGTTAGAATTGGCATTGGTGACGACAATTTGAAAGTTGAGATATTACTTTCAAGGACAATCGATAACCATGAGGACCAATTATCCCATTAAGCAGATACTGAAGAAACCGTACCTAGCCAGGAGAATGGTCATATGGGTTGTGGAATTATCCGAGTACGACATTGAAATCACTCCGAGAAAAAGCACCATGTCGTAGGTGTTAGCTGACTTTATAGTTGAGTTAAGCAACCTATACTTGAAGAAAGTGCAATTAGATGGACCCTTCATGTGGAAGGTTCATCTAATCTTAAGGGGAGTGAAGTCGGGATTGTCCTAGAAGGACCAGAGGACTTTATATTAGAATATTCTCAGGGTTTCAAATTCCAGGCCAATAATAACCAAGCGGAGTATGAAGTTCTAATAGTAGAAATGAAATTAGCTAAATAAGTTGGAGTCACCCATCTAGTCATAAAAACTGATTCAAAGTTGGTGGCAGGACATACAAGGGGAGAATACCAGAACCAGGACTAGGCATTACTGAAGTACCTTCAAATAGCGCAAGGGATGTCAAAAGCATTCACAAAGTTCTAAATCAATCATATCCCAAGGGAAGAAAATGTACGAGCTGATTTGTTAGCCCAGATTGCCAGCACAAAGGGGCTGGGACTAAAAAAAATGGTGATACATGAAATCTTGGAGAAACCAAGTACCAAATATCAAGAAACCATGTTAATCGAGCATGCAACTGGATGGATGGCCCCGATAATACAATACTTATGCATGGGTTTTTACCTGAAGACATCAATGAAGCAAGGCGTATAAAGAAGGTATCTGTTGTACCCCAAATGTTTCCCTCCTATTTTCTTCAAGACATTCTTCTAGGGTTCTCACATGCTCAAGAATGCTCAAGAATTGATCAGACAAATTCTCCTCCTAAGCAATGGGTCCATAACTAGGGTTTCATCTTGCACAAGGAAGAATGGGTTTAAAAGATCTCAAATGGTTCATGATTCACCATAGTTCTTCAACAGTGCTCATTCCAAGTTTCAAGTCTTATATCACAAGTTTTCTCAGTCAAAGGCTCAGATAATTGAAAGTCAACTGTATTGAGTAAAAAGTCAAATGTGGTCAATATATAGTCAAATTTCAAGATTTTTGGTCAACATCAACATTTTTAAGAGATATTCATAATTTTATCAAAGGTTTATCATAATTCCTCAAGGAAAGCCCTCAAAACATCAAAAGTCGAAGGTTGTCAAATTAGGGTTTCCTTAGGAGAAGTCAACTGAACTTTGACCAAGCATAACTTTCACATGCTTCATCAACTTTTCCCCAACAAAAGCCCATTTTGAAGGAACTTAAATTCTCTACAAATTTTTAAATGTATTCTCAAGTCCAAAAAGTGCTTCATTTGAAAGATATGAGCTAATACATTACATGTCATTTCAAAAGTAAACAAAAAGACACTTTTTGTCAAGGCAACTTACATCAAGATAAAGTCTCCAAATGTAAAAATGATCAAAACAGAAATTGTAAAGAACATCTTTAGATTTCCAAAAAGTCTAAGATCACTTTCAAAAGATGAAATTGAGATAATTATGACTAGTGAAAGTTGGTAAATTTTGAGGAAATGCATGAAATGCAAAGTGAGCAAACTTGAAATTTTGAACTAGTGTACCTAATTTTTGATGTTCAAGCATGTTCAGAATGTATTAAGAGATCTATAAATCCATGCACATATTTTTCATGATTTTTATTTCCTTTATTTTAATTTTTATTCATTTAAATGAAATTAAAATAAATAAAATATGAGGCAATGCATGTGGGCTCACTTCTAGGATAAATTCAAGCCCAAGACAGCTCATGACAGCCTATTAATCTTGCCAAAACCGTGTGAGCATGAAAAGGGAAAGAATTATCTCAAAGAGGAAGGTTATAAGTGTGTTTGATCTTTGTCTCTTAAGCCATGAATGTATTGGTCTCCTTGCCATATTTTGTTCACCTCACTTCTTCCTCTATATATACATGCCAAATCAGAAGCACAACACATGATTCCCTACCTCAAGAAGCTGGCCAAAAAATTTCAATATTTTTTCAAAACCCTAAGTTTTGAAATCGGTGTTACAAGCCACTCCCAATCAAAGCTAAGCACTCCAATCACTTCCTGAGCATTGTTAGAGTAAGTCAGGGCCATCCATGATTGCCCTGGCTGTCTGAATCATGTTATTCATCATCTCTGATTACATTATTTTTTTCCATTTTCATATCTTTGTTTTTTCACGTTATTCATTATTTCTAATTGTTTGGATATATCTATGGGAATGTTAGAACAAGTTACGATTGTTACATGGAGCCTGTAACGACAAAATTGAGATTTGCCATGAATGAACCGTGTTATTTTGTTTGCTTCGAGACTCATTTTACAAGCACTATTAGACAAAACCAAGCCCAAATTTGGATTCATGGGGTTTGCTTTAGGGGGGGTAGGGTGTTAATTGTTATCTCATAACGTTTATTTCGTAGGTTGAATCAAAGAGGCAGCTAGAGAAGACGACCAGAGCTAGGGCTCCGGCGCCTCTCTAGGTAATACAAGAAGATTCATATCATATACATTTTGTTTGATTTATATGAACAAAATTAATAGTCGTCCTAGCGGTAAGAGTGTGTTTGTAAGGGTGTTAGTGTACCAGGGCATGGGTTTGATCCCTACCCCTAGTATGTTATTTTTTAATGCTTTTCTATTTCAGGTCCACTACTTGCCAATCCAGCGTGTCTCATCCTGCATTTCCAATTCCTCATCATCAGATGCTCCCTAAGTCAGATCCAACACCCCATATTCGCGAGCGTACCATGGGATGCATAGATCCAGCCATACTGGTCACTCATAGTAATTGGGTTGTTTGTGTTAGGCCTAACAAATTTGCTTTTCAATCACCCCCTGGGTTTACTTTTGCAAGCCCATTTCATTTTTTCTTTTACAAAGTCTTTTTTAAAACATAATTAACTTTTTCTAATTGATTAATTAAAATTAACCTAGATTTAGGTTAAAATCAACTTGACTTTTTTTTTCGTTTATTTAAATTGAATTAACTTTTTGTAAATAAATTAATCAAATTAATTTAATTAAACTTTTCTTCAATTAAAAATAACTTAGGTTTTATTAGGTTTTAATTCCCTTTTCTAAAAAATAAACAAAAATCAATTAATCATCATTTATTTTCCATTAAATAATCTCTTCGTTTCTTCTTACAACCTTCGAGTGTTTCTATTATTTTTTTTGCATTAGAAATTGTTTATTATTATGTAACTGCTAAAAGTTTTAATAGTTAAATAGGGCTTACTATTTCCCCCCATTTTTATGGTTTGTAACCCCCATCTCCGAAGCATTGTAATAGCGTAAGTTTTATTTCCCGCACTTTACCGCTTTTCATTATAGTTATATTACTTTGCTAGTAACTAGGATTGTATGGCAAGATTAAAACAAAACGCTAGAAAACCTAATCAAAGACAAATTAACTGAAAACAAATCACCTTTCACACACGCACATCTAGGGTGACTCCACTTGTTGCCTTCGGAAAACAGTCATGTCCCTCAAACATGGGACGCTTTAGCAAAGACCCTCGGTTAAAAGATCATAGTCCCTCGATGACCCTTCGATGCTGCCTTTGGTAAACGATCTTAGTCCCTTACGATAAATTGCTAAAACTCCCTATATGTTGCCTTTATGTATGTACCAACGATAGGGCTACCTACTAACTAATGGTAGGATAACACTATCTAAAGGAAGAGGAAAATAACGCGAAAGACCTTTTGAATAGATAGATAGCTCGTAGTCTCTTGCTCACAAAAACATCCTTTTTCACACAAACACTTTTCTGAAATATTTTCAAAACAAACACTTTGTACGTGTTCTCAACGATACAAGAATCATTACAAAGTTTTTCGAACTTAGGCATTTTTTTCAAAATATTTTCAAACTTACACATTCATAAAGCCTTTTCAAAAGTGATCTAGCGATTAAGAGCCCGTAGATAACTACGGATGAAAATGGTTCCAATACCTTCCCTTTTCATAACCTACCCCCCTTACTCAGTAAAATTCTCAAAGGTCTTTCCTGTTCTTTTCACCCTTTCCTTTATGTGATAAAAGAAAAGTCGATGGCGACTCTTGCTATCCGCAAAATTTGCGATAAAACACAAAACCAAAAGTCAGTTCTCCCACCGTATTACAGAACTGGCAACTATGCTGGGGAAATACTAAAAGTGGGGTTACCTTAAGAGCTAGATCACCTTTATTGCTTTACTTGTTTTCCTTGTATGCTTTATATTTCAGGATATGCTTGGGTTTATTTCTTGTATATATCTTATACCCAGATCTGGAGGCATTTTAGGTAACTAGCTATAGATCATGGAAATTTTACGGTGTAGACCGATATGGTTGAAGAGGTGGCTATGTTAGTGCGACACATTGGTTGGTGTCAGTGTCCCTTGAGTCAGTCAAGGAGAATGCTGGGTTGCCGTGTGGTGTCATAAATCACTAACTAAACTTAGAACCTTAGTTGATACAACTTAGCCATTAGAAAGTAGTGAGATGACCGACTTTGGTGCAGACTGAAGTTTGTTGATACTCGATGCTACACTCATTAAGGTCGGACTCTCGAGATATTTCGGTCGCAAATCAGATGCTTTGCTGAAACAATGTCTGAGAGAAAGATAGGTGATATGAGATTCCTAGAACCCGGTTACTCCTTTTAGGACAGGTTGAGCCAACTAAACTCAAGAGGGTACTTACCTATAGACTCCATGCAAGCCTGAACCTAAGGCTTTGTGTGTTTTGATTATGTTTGATTAAAATGTTCGAACATGACATCATAACATCATGACATCATGACATCATCATTTTCACTAACCATTTCAAGGACCGAGGGATTTATCTTTGCTCTTTGTTGTAGGTCATGGCCTTTTCTCGCAGAAACACTATCCGGATAAACTTTGTAAGGGTACCTTCCCAGCTTAAAGAGTTAGTCTCAAATGTTCCCGAAAGCTCTCAATTCACCAAGAGGCATGGTCATCTACTCAATTTGGTTACCTTGGGTTTTGAAGAAGACATGATGAGTGTTCTATTCCATTTCATTGACCCTGCACATCACTGCTTCACCTTTCCAGATTATCAGTTGGTACCCACAATGGAAGAGTTTTATAAGCTACTGGGTGTACCTGTTCTTGATCAGACACCCTTCACCGGTTTAGAGAAAGCCCCACAACCTGAAGAGATTGCAGCATCCTTACATCTAATATGGTCTGACATTGTATCTAATTGGGAAACAAGAAGTGGAGTCAAGGGTTTTCTTGCTAAATTTATGTTAGATAAGACTCAACTGTTTCTGGATGCTATGAGTTTTCAAGATTTCGAGGAAATGTTGGATTTGTTGATCTATGGTTTGGTACTATTCCCTAATCTAGACCAACTCATAGATGTGAATGCTGTCAAAATTTTCCTCACTCGTAACCCTGTGCCTACTTTGCTTGTAGATATTTTGCATTCCCTTCACAATCGTACTTTAAGGAGACGAGGGACTCTTATGTGTTGCATACCTTTACTATCCAGGTGGTTTATTTCACACCTTCTCGATCAGTAATGAGGAATGAACAAGGCTTGAGGTTCTCTCAAAGGATGATGTTGCTCTCTCATTTAGATGTCTATTGGTGTTCTCAATCTCAGCAAGATGTTACTATCATTGGCCGCTATGGGGAATTCCCTAATGTTCCACTCCTGGGAATTAGGGGAGGCATCACTTACAACCCTTCTCTAGCTTTACGTCAATTTGGTTATGCTCGAAGAGACGATCCTCATGACATGCTTATCCAGGGTATTATATTCGATTACGAAAATGGTCCTCAAGGTTATCATCAAAAGTTTATGCACGCTTGGGGCATGGTAAACAAGATTGATAGCAAGACTTTAGGACAGAAGAATTCCCTTTGGATCCTTATATCAGATGGGTACGATCTCATGCTCAAAACCTTATAATGCCATATCCTACTATCTTACCAGTAACTGTGGAGCCTGCTACTAAGGGAGATATTCCTTATACTATTCTTCATCCAGATATACCTACTGGCCTTGAAGAGATGCAGAAGTTTTAGATTCAAGTGAAAGAAGAAAGGGACACCTTTGATACTCAGTTCTATGCTAGCGAGAAGAAGGTGTTGGAGCTGACAAAACAACTCCATGAAGAGCAGAACCTTAATGCATATGTCAACACAAAGAGGAAGCGTCCGTAGAAGACTTGAGTCTTAGGTTTTAGGAGTTCATATTGTTGTCTCTTTAAGACCCTCTTTTTTTAATTGTAAGCCTAAGAGAAAATTATAATTTGAACTTATTAATAAAAGCTTTTTTTTTCTGTTTTCTTTTGATTAGCGAATTTAATTCTCACAAAGTCCTTGAAAGTATTGCATTTACATATCATGCATCATTACATAACAGGTTTTCCATAAAGGTTTTCTCATCTATTTACTATTTATTTCAGTATAAGATGGCCCTTGAACAAACTGTCAAGGAACTCCAAGCTCAGCATGCCCAATTTCAAGAGAGTCTTCTAAATCTGGCACAGGGGCAGAAAGATCTGATGACGCTCGTCTCCAAGAAAAGAAGACTAAAAAACCGGTTGTTATCCTCAATATGGGGAGAAGATTCAAGGGCCCTACTCAACCGGTTAAAGTGGATGATATTTCCTCTGAGGAAGATGACAAACAAGAAGGGGATGGTAGAAGCATAAAATATGAAGGTAGGAATAACCAGGGTTCTGAAGATGAAGACTACTCTGATGAACAATACCCTCCTGCGGATGATAAGTACAAGCAGTTGGAAGACCATCTCAAAGCTATGGAAATCCAAAAAGTGTCTGGATTGGATTTTGGAGAACTAGGTCTGATCCCAGGGGTGGTCTCCCTTACAAGTTCAAGGTTCATCTAAGGTTGTATGTTCGAAAAATCCAACCATATACTGCTGACAGGAAGTTATGGGTCCATTTCTTTCAAGAAAGCTTATCTGGCACTCAACTTGAATGGTTCTATCAGCTGGAAGAAACCAAAATTCACACGTGGGGAGACTTGGCTGCTGCTTTTTACAAGCATTATCAATATAATTCTTCCCTTGCACCGACTCGTGTGCAATTGCAAAACATGTCCATAGGCTCAAATGAAGGGTTCAAGGAGTATGCACAAAAATGGATGGATTTAGCTGGAAGGGTGCAACTTCCCTTGTCTAACCGGGAATTGGTTGATATGTTAATGGGCACTCTAACAGGGCCATTCTTTAATCTGCTCATTGGGAGTTCTTCGGCTGGATTTACTGAGCTGATACTGACAGGAGAAAGAGTTGAAAGTTGTATTAAGAGTGGGAAGATTCTGATGGCTATGTATTCTAATGTTGTGAAGAAGCCATTTGATGGTAAAAAGAATCCAATGTTGTCTATAGCCAGAAGGGCCATATTAAAAATGACCGCCATCAGTTTGTGGGAGCGATGTTGATCTCTAATCTGGTGCTTGCTCAACAACAACAGCAGGGAAACCGATAAATTTCAGACGCTTCAGTAAGGTAGTTTACCAAGATCAACATGCCTTTATCTCAAGCATTGCAACATTTGTTAAAATCTGAACTCATTTCAAGGCGGGATCCTCCTCAGAATCCCAACACATCCTCTTCTAAGTACAATCTGAACGTGAAGTGTGCCTATCATTCTAATAGTCCTTGGCACGACACCAACAACTATTAGGCCCTGAAAAACAAAATTCAGGACATGATTGATAATAAGGAAATTGAGTTTGATCCTCCGGAGACTCCGAATGTGATTACTGCACCTATGTCGAAGCATGACAAAGGTATAAGTGCTATTGAAGATGTTATGTATGTTGTCACTGTGAGTGATATGGTTAATCCTCTCTCAATAATAAAAAAGAATCTGTTATAGGCCAATTTATTTCTAGGTTGTGTTAAAGAACGTTATTGTTGTGCAGTCTAACCCAATGGCTGCAGGTTACTGAAGGAAGGCGTTCAGCGCCTGATGGGTGAACATATAATCCTGATCGAGAAAGTTCTGTATGCTGAGAATTTGTGTCAAGACTTGTCTTCATATCCGGTACTCCTGTCAAGATCACTTCCAAAGGTCCTGTAAGGATTACCTCCAATCCAAAGGTTGCTCCTCTGATTATCACCACACCTAGACCCATCCCATATTCTTTGGATAAATCCATTTCGTGGAACTATGGATCCGACGTCTACTACCATGGCGTCAAACAAGAATTGTCTGATGAAGATACTGAAGATGCTGATCCCAACATTGACAATATTGCAGGGACCAACAAAGTTACTAGAAGCGGAAGGATTTTCTCCCCGAAAATCTCTCCAAAATATGTTGCTACACCTGTTCGAATTTCCATTACTAAGTCAGTTGTCGAGGCACAGGGTAAAGAGCCAATAGTAGAGCCTGCCCAGTCGGAGGAGCCTAAAGAAATCACATTTGAAGACACCTCTAGACAAGAGGTGGAAGAAGTTTTAAAGATCATTTGCAAAAGTGACTATAAAATTATTGAAGAGCTGGGGCAGACCCCGTCCAAAATCTCCATGTTATCTTTATTGTTGTGTTCTGAAGCCCATGTGCAGGCTTTAGTAAAATTCTTGAAGACTGCTCACATGCGGCAAGAAATTTCGGCTGATCAATTTGGAAGTTACGTGGCTAGCTTAACAACTGATAATGGATTAGGCTTCTCTGATGCTGACCTGACGCCAGAGGGGAGAAATCATAATAGGGCCCTGTATGTCTACATTGAATGCAAGGGCACTACGTTGGCTCATGTGTTGATTGATACTGGTTCTTCACTTAATGTTTTACCAAAAGGCGCTCTTGACAGACTGGATTGTGAAGGGGTTATGTTGAAACCCAGTAACATCATAGTTCGAGCCTTTAGCGGATCAAAAAGAATGGTACATGGAGAAGTGGATCTCCCGATCAAAATGGGTTCACAGATCGTTGAATCCACCTTCTATGTAATGGACACCCGACCAGCTTAATCTTGTCTATTGGGACGCCCCTGGATCCATGGTACAAGTGATGTTACCTCCATCTTGCACCAGAAATTAAAGTATCTTGTAAAATGAAAGATTGTTACCGTCTGCGGTGAAGAGGAGTACATGGTCAACCACCTGAGTTCATTCTGGTACATGGAGATGGACGGGGAATTCATCAAGACTCCGTGTCATACTTTTGAAGTGATTTCCCCTGCTTCTATTAAAGATGTTCCTACCATTCCAATGACCACTAGGATTCCGCACAAGGTGGCTTCCTTGAAAGATGCCAAAGCTACTATAGAAGAAGGTGGTTGTACTATTTGGGGTCAGTATAATACGGTGGGAGAACTGACTTTTGGTTTTGCATTTTATCGCAAATGTTGCGGATAGCAAGAGTCGCCATTGACTTTTCTTTTATCCAATAAAGGAAAGGGTGAAAAGAACAGGAAAGACCTTTGATAATTTTTCTGAGTTCGGGGGGTAGGTTATGAAAAGGGAAGGTGTTAGCACCCTTTTCATCTGTAGTTATCTACGGGATCTTAATCGCTAGCTCACTTTTTGAAAATGATTTGTGTTAGTGTGTTTTGAAAATATTTTGAAAAATCCCTAAGTGCGACGATTTTGTATGATTCTCGCATCGTTGAGAATGCATACAAAATATTTATTTGGAAAATATTTTTTGAAAAAAAGTGTCATTGTGTGAAAAATGTTTTGAAATGTTTGCAAGCAAGCGATTAAGAACTATCTACCTACTCAAAAGTCTTTTGTTCTTTTCCTCATCCTTTAGATAGTGATATCCTACCATTAGTTTGTAGGAAACTCTATCATTGGATGTTTGAGGGACAGACATAGGTCATCGTACAGTCATAAAGGTAACTCGTAGGGCACTTTAGCAATTTGTCATAAGGGACTAAGATCGTTTACCGAAGGCAGCATCGAAGGGTCATCAAGGGACTACGATCTTTTTAACCGAGGGTCTTTTGCGAAAGCGTCCCACTTTCGAGGGACATGACTGTTTTCCAAAGGCAACAAGTGGAGTCACCCTAGAGGTGCGTGTGTAAGAAGTGATTTGTTTTTCAGTTATATTTTTCTTGATTATGTTTTCTAGTGTTTGATTATTATCTTGCCATACAATCCTATTTAGCTAACAATTATATATACATACAAGGCATACAAAATATAGGCGCAAGAAAATAAAATGCAAGAAAGTAAAGACCTACAACTATTACATGGCTTTGGAAGATTTACAATATTTACAACTTTGCAGGAATTTAAACCCTAAACTATTACAAGAAAACATATGCGACCTATACATTTGTTTCTAATAAAATAAATAGCAAAAGTAAATACAAAATATTTGCAAAATTATTTTTAAAAATCTTAACATCTAAAAGATTAGAAATTAAATTTTTTGTGCATTTTTAGATTGATTTGAATTATAAAATAAATAGACTTTAAACATAAATTAAAGATTTAATTAATTATAAAAGAAACCTATGTCTAATTAATTAATTAAGAAAAATAGTGTCTAGAAATTAAATTAACCTATTAAAAGTCTAGTTCTGATTTTATTATATTTTTTTGTGATTTTATTGATTAAAGAAAATGATTAAAAATAAAAATTAAATTAATTATACAAAATGAAAAAGAAAAATAGAAAAGGGTTAAAAAGTATTCAAAAGAAGAAAAGAAAGGTGCAAGCACTGGGGTTTGAACCCACGTCCTTCTATTTACAGTCTCCATCCTTTGCCATCTCAACCATGTGCACTTGGTGTTTGAAAAATAGGATTTGATCATTATATGATAAACCTGCAAAGATTGGAAAATAATAGCAAAAATATATCCTGCATTGTTGTACCTCAAAAGATCATTAGTGGTGGTAGTATGCAATAAAACAAAATGAAAACAGAAAAATGAATTTGCAAGAAATTCAGAAAAACGACGTAGCATGTATGCTCATTTCATGCTCTTTGGATCATTACAAATGATCCAAAGTTACCCTATAATACTCCTGGAAGTGAATGGAAAGGCTTGTTTGTTTTGATCGTGGTTGCAACTAGAGTTTACAACTTGCCCTAGTTTTGAGAATTTTGGATATTTTGATGTTTTTTTGGGAGCAGCTTTTTGTGTACTTTGCACTTGAGTATTGCATGTATTTATAGAGGAATAAAATCGAACAAGAACAAGACAAGAATCTTGTACCATTATATCACAATTCATTGCAAAAAAACACATTGAAATCTTTCCAAAATTGTTTTAAAAACATTCCAAACTTGAATATTCTTGTTCCAAACATGTTTTTACGGTTTTGGCATGTTTTCCATATGTTCTTGGGTCTCCATGTGATTGAAATCAAAAGCCCATGCGCCTTGGCCCAATGATTTTATATTTTATTTGATTTACTTGCATTTAAATGAATAAAAATTCAAATAAAAGAAATAAAAATCATAAAAAATATATGAATGGATTTAGAGGTCTTCTAACACATTGTAAACATGTTTTAACATCAAAAGTTAGGCCCATTAGTCTAGAATTTCAAGTTTGCTCACTTTGTATTTCATGCATCTTACCAAAATTTCCCAACTTACAATGGTCATAATTCTCTCAATTTTCATCTTTTGAAAATGATCTTGGACTTTTTGAAAAGATAAAGATGTCTTCTTCAATTTATCTTTTGATCAATTTTGCATTTGGATATTTTATCTTGATGTAAGTTGCCTTGACAAAAAGTGTCTTTTTGTTGACTTTTGAAATGACCTATAATGTATGGTCTCATATCTCTCAAATGAAGCACTTTTTGGATTTGAGCATACAACTACATATTTGTAGAGAATTGAATTTCCTTCAAAATGGGATTTGTTTGGGGAAAATTTGATGAAGCATGTGAAAATTATGCTTGGTCAAAGTTCAGTTGCCGTCTCCTAAGGAAACCCTAATTTGGCAACTTTTGACTTTTGATGATTTGAGGGCTTTCCTTGAGGAATCATGATCAACCCTTGATAAAATGATGAATATCACTTCAAAATGTTGATGTTAACCAAAAATCTTGAAGTTTGATTGTATGTTGACAATAGTTGACTTTTTACCCAATACAATTGATTTTCAATCATCTGAGCCATTGACTGAGAAAACTTGTGATGCAAGACTTGAAACTTGACATGAACGTTGTTGAAGACCTATGGAGAACCATGGAAACCACTTGAGACCTTTGTAAACCAGACTTCCATGAAAAACATAAAACCTTAGTTGTGGACCCATTGCTTAGGAGGAGAATTTGTCTGATCAATTCTTGAGCCATCTTGAGCAAATAAGGACCTCATGACAATATCTTGAAGTAAAGTGAGAGGGAAAATTCTGCGGTACAACAGCTTCCCCTATTCAATCTTCTTAAGCCTGAAGAGTTAGATTGGCATGTCCACCATTCATGACTTAAAGGTAGAAGATGATTGAACTCTTAAGTGCCCAGAAATTTGCACTCGCACGTGCACAAATTAACATTGTTGGTTGATTATACCGGTAATGGGCTTAAAGATGCCATTTGGGGAGGTGACGGAGAGTCGTCGGATATGGGCTTATAGATGCCATCCAGGATAACTGTTGGTAAGAAAGTAAAACTAAGTCTACGCCCGACTTTAACTAGAAGAGGTATTGGAATGAGTCTACGCTTGACTTTTTTACAAAAGAATATCAGAATGAAATCTACACTTGATTTTATCTGAACCAGAAGATGTCTATGCCCGACTTCAACTAGCAGAGGTATTGGAATGATTCTAAGCCCGACTTTTTCCAAAAGAATATCATAATAAAATATACGCTTGATTTTATCTGAACCAGAAGATGTCTACGCCCGACTTCAACTAGAAGAGGTATTGGAATGAGTCTACGCCCAACTTTTTCCAAAAGAATATCAAAAAGAAATCTACGCTTGATTTCATCCGAACTAGAAGATGTCTATACCCGACTTCTACTAGAGGAGGTACCGAAAAGAGTCTACGCCCGACTTTTTCAACAAAAAAAATCAGAAAGAAATCTACGCTTAATTTCATCCGAACCAGAAGATGTCTACGCTCGACTTCAACCAAAAGAGGTACCAGAAAGAGTCTACGCCCGAATTTTTCCAAAAGAGTATCAAAAATAAATATGCGCTTGATTTCATCCAAACTGGAAGATGTCTACGCCTGACTTCAACTAGAAGAGGTACCAGAAAGAGTCTACGCTTGACTTTTTCAGAGTATAAGAAAGAAATCTATGATTGATTTCATCCAAACCAGAAGATGTCTACGCCCAACTTTAACCAGGAGAGGTACCGAAAAGAGTCTACGCCCGACTTTTTCCAAAAGAGTATCAGAAAGAAATCTACGCTTGATTTCATCAGAACTGGAAGATGTCTACACCCGACTTCAACCAGAAGAGGTACCGGAAAGAGTCTATGTCTGACTTTTTCAAAAAGAGTATCTGAAATAAATCTATGCTTGATTCCATCTGAACCAGAAGATGTCTACACCTGACGTTAACCAGAAGAGGTACCAGAAAGAGTCTACGCCCAACTTTTTTCAAAAAGAGTATCAGAAAGAAATCTACGCTTGATTTCATACAAATTAGAAGATGTCTATGCTCGACTTCAACTAGAAGAGGTACCAGAAAGAGTTTACGCTTGAACTTTTCCAAAAATAGTATTATAAAGAAATCTACGCTTGATTTCATCTAAACTAGAAGATCTCTACGCCCGAATTCAACTAGAAGAGGTACCGAAAAGAGTCTATGCCTAACCTTTTCTAAAAAGAGTATTAGAAAGAATTCTATGCTTGATTTCATCTAAACTAGAAGATGTCTACGCCGAACTTCAACTAGAAGAGGTACCAGAAAGAGTCTATGCCTGACCTTTTCCAAAAAGAGTATTAGAATGAAATCTATGCTTGATTTCATCCAAACTAGATGATGTATATGCCCGACTTCAACTAGAAGAGGTATTGGAAGGAGTCTATGCCTTACCTTTTCCAAAAAGAGTATTAGAAAGAAATCTATGCTTGATTTCATCCAAACTAGAAGATGTCTATGTCTGACTTCAACTAGAAGAGGTATTGGAAGGAGTCTACGCCTGACCTTTTCCAAAAAGAGTATTAGAAAGAAATCTACACTTGATTTCATCCAAACTAGAAGATGTCTACGCCTGACTTCAACTAGAAGAGGTACCAAAAAGAGTCTACGCCTGAACTTTTCTTAAAAGAGTATTAGAAAGAAATCTATGATTGATTTCATCTAATCTAGAAGATGTCTACGCCCGACTTCAACAAAGAAGAGGTACCGGAAAGAGTCTACGCCTGACCTTTTCCAAAAAGAGTATTAGAAAGAAATCTATGCTTAATTTCATCCAAACTAGAAGATGTATACGCCTTACTTCAACTAGAAGGGGTATTGGAAGGAGTCTATGCCTGAACTTTTCCAAAAAGAGTATTAGAAAGAAATCTACGCTTGATTTCATCTAAACTAGAAGATGTCTACGCCCGACTTCAACTAGAAGAGGTATTGGAAGGAGTCTACACCTGACTTTTCCAAAAGAGTATCAGAATGAAATCTACACCTGACTTCACCTGAATGATATGCTGGAGTGAGCTTGTGTTAAGCCGCGTTCAAAAATGTATTAGAAGGCAATCGTGTAAGGATGCTTCAGGATGAGCCTGTGTTAAACTGCATCTGGAAATATATTTAGAAGGAGCCTGGGTAGGGCTGCTTCGGGATGAGCCCGTGTGAAGCTGCATTTTGAAGTTTTTAGAAGTAACCCGTGTAAAGCTGCTTCAGGATGAGCTTGTGTTAAACTTCATCTGGAAATATATTAGAAGGAGCCTGGGTAGGTGTAGCGGTAGAAATGTTTAAGACTAAGCCATTGGATTGACTTGACTTATACAGATCATAATAAAAATCTCCACTGCGCTTTATTGTTTCTAAAGGAAAGGGAAAAGAGCGAATAACCCAAAAGAGGGGGAAAGATTCTAGGTAAGGGGGTTGGTTATGCAAAGGGAAGGTATTAGCACCCTAAACATCTATGGTACTCCGCATGAACCTCTTTGTAAAATCTGTATATTTTGGCTATAAAATGTTGTATGAAAATAGATTATGGTGGTGAGGAAAGAAGTATATATTTTTTTATGATTTTTGCACCCGCCGCGGTTGCGAACCTTTAGTGCCTAGGTACCACCTTCCGTGCAATAGGGGATCAGGGTACACGTAGTTCCTCTTTAAAAATTTTAAAACATAAATGTGTTGGTTAATTTTATGAGATAAGACATCATCGTCATTGTCCGTGTGGAAAACATACTTACTACCCACAATCATGAGAAAGGAGAATTTGCATCATCTCAAAGTCGAGGATATGGCTTGGATTTTAAAATCAACAAAACCTCACTCAACACCCAAGTGGAAAATATCTCTCTTTAATACATATTGTAGAAGTATAGTTGTTTGCATCACTACAAGGATTGACAAGAGTCCAATCTTTTTTTTTTGAGAAATTTTTTAAAGTAAAAGCCAAAATGGCAAAAAATGGTTTGAATGAGATTGATTAACTTTTAGTCTTCTCACAAAAATGTCAAGGCATCGTTAAGTTGATTTGAGATTTGATTAAGAAATAAATTTTGAAAATACATGGACATAAGTATAAGTTTATTATGAAAGTGTTCAAGTTTTAAAAACAAGAAGATTTTTTCAAAAGGAGGGAGAAGATTTTTTGAAATTAAAGAAGATGGGTGGAGAAGAAGGGACTATCCTAAAGCATAAGGTAAAAGCAAAGGAGAAAGACCATCTAACCAAACAAGAAGCAAACACGTGACATAATGAGTCAATGTAGAATTCATCCTTTGGATTTGAAACCAAGCAAACAATTAATAAATCCCTCAAGAATACCCCAAACTTCAATTACATTAAGTCTTCACAAAAATTGGGCAGAGTAACAACTATATACAGATGAATTCCAGATTATAGACAAAGCATGTAATCATAATAACCTGCACACAAAACAAACAAAAAACCCAATGTCTTGGGGGTAAACCCCAAGAACTCCAGACAAAAATAACAATTGAGGTCCCAAAGTCTCAAGGTAGATCAAGGCTTCTAATCCTAAGTCCAAGAAGCCCACAACTCCACAATGCCAAGGATAGTAACCAAGTAGTCCAAGTACCATTAAAGTTTTTTATGATTCAAGTTGATTATTAGGTATCTTCAAAAAGAAATGGAAATCTCAAGTGAGGAAAAATAAACAAGATATAAAAGATAAAGGCTCAAGTGAGAAAAGATGAAAATAGTATGAAATGTAAATGTCAAAGTAAATGGTATATAAAGTAAAAGCATAAAATAAAAGCATAAAATGAAGTCAATTGTTAGAAGTTAATGGTTAGTTGGATGACCATCTTGAAACTTGCATTTGGAACTCATTAGAGGATTGGTAGAACCAAAGCCTCTCAACAACAAGTTACATTTGCTTTTTGTCAAGTATATCATCCATTTTAAGAATCTCCAAGTAACTTAATGATCAATGATGTTTAAGTGATCCACTTTGACCAAAATTGATGAAGTTCCATTAGAGGATTGGTAGAACCAAATCCTCCTAATAATGGATCTCAAGGTTATTAGATCACAGGATTCAAATTAACATACTTGGGCTTGCAAACATAAGTTTGGGCCATGAATGATCATTTTCTCAAATTGAGACAAAATTTAGCACTATGTTAAGCAATCGTAAGTGGACTTACGTAGAAGTCGCACCTATTTTGAGGCCGGTCAATAGCAATCTATGCACCATTTGTTTTGAGACATGATATAGAAATCATGCTCCAATAATACTTAGTGCAATAAGAATGGGATGAGATGAAGAGTGAGGGAAAAAATGAATAAACCACATTTGAATCAAAATTTAATCAAACTATTATTAAAATCATTCATCCATATTTATGGAGTTAAACTCAACACCATGGATCCAATGATGTTAACAAAGTTCAATATCAAAATTTCAATCCAAGATCAGTCAGAAAATATACAAAAATAAAATTGTATTAAAAATAAAAGAATAAGGATTTTAAAATGATTATAATATGGAAATAATAGAGGAAAAAATAGCAAATATATTCAAGTTAATAAAAAAAAATTAAGTAAGGCCATATAAAAATCAGAAATGAACTCAAATATTTTTATAAAATTTTTGGCTATTTTTTAAAGTCAGAAACTATTTTTAAAATTAAAAGAAATAGGTAAAATAAATCAAAAATGATAAAAATAACAAAGTCAGAAATAAAAAATAAATGAGGTCACCAATATTTGTCACAATGTCATTGGATCATTCCCTATTTTTTTTCCAGAATTTAAAAATGCATAAAGGTATTTTTAGACATTTAAAACAATTCAAATAAAGTGAAAATTATAAAAAATATCAAAACATAAAATTAAAATGTGAAAAATTAAAAATCAGGAAGAGAAAAATCAAAAGTATTTTCCATAATTTTTTCAGATTTTTTGGAGTTAAAATGAATTTTCTATGAATTTTTGAAATCTAAAGCAATTAAATATAAAAATCAGAAATAAAAAATAAAGTAAAAAATATGTGGACCATTGGATGAGAGTAAAAACGCGTTAGTAATCAAATCCAAGGGATCTGCCGCGTTGTGCATATCATGGTCATTACTGAATAAAGCACATGATTCAATATAAAATACGAAATTCAAAAATTCCAAATGGCGACGTTTCATTGGTTGAAGGATGACATGTTGGTCATCTTCAACCTCTAGCCAGTCTCAAAACCAGGTCTCTTAAACTATAAAATTAGAGCATGGAACCGGTACCATTCGTTTCGTCTCATCAATATGAAAACAACCATACCTTCGCGAAAAATTTATGTAAACTGTAGTTCAAATAATTTGGGAGAGAAGTTTTGAAAAGGGATTTGAAATTTCATGGTCAAAACGTGCTTCCACTTAAAAACAAATGTTCTGACTAGAACCAGGATGATGAGAGCTTCACAATAGTATCAAAATTTGAGAGAATTGGTGAAGGAATCTACCTAATGAAGTTAAGTTGTAGAGCTCTGAAACTGGACTTAAGCCTATATGACTACTAAAGGAGGGATTCGAGGATTATTAGCTCAGTTCATATTGGAAAAAGCTCGTTACTTTTCCATAATGAAGAGTACAGTTGCTTTTCAGGCTATCTTTTCTCTACTTGCTTATGGGTTGTTCTTATTTCCTAATATGGACAAGTTTGTTGACATAATTGCTATCAGGATCTTCATGATTAGAAACCCAATCCCTACATTGTTGGGTGATGCTTATTACTCTATTCATCTTCGGAATTCTTATCATGGAGGGATGATTATCTGTTGTGCGCCTCTGTTGTACCGGTGGTTTATCTCTCATATGCCTCGGTCTGATGCTTTTTGGGATGTCAAGAAGGAACCCCATTGAGCTCCTAAGATCATGGCACTTACTCACTTAGATATTGATTGGTATCATCGAGTTTACCAGGATATAGAGATTATTGACGGTTGTGGTAGTTTCCCCGATGTACCTCTTCTTGGTACAAAAGGAGGAATTAACTATAACCTTGTTCTTGCACGACGACAGCTTGGTTATCCGATGAGGGATAAACCAAATAGTATTCATTTGAGTAGTTCTTTTTAAAGGAAGGAGAAGACCATAGGGAATATAGGGAGCTGATTGTGAAGGCCTGGCGACACATTCATAAGAAAAGTAGGAAGGATTTGGGACCTAGGGGTGATGTTTCTTTGGAGCCATATCTTCAGTGGGTCCGATCGAGAGCCATTCAATTAAAGATGTCGTATACCCGGGAGACACCCATGCCTAATCTGTTTGTGAATACCACTCCTCCTTTATTAGATGATCTAGAAGAGCTGCAACTTGTTTTAGTTAGGATTCAACAGGAAAGGGATGCTTGAAAGAACAAGTTCCAAACTTTAGAGAGTTCCTACAGAGCAGACCTGAAAGAGAAAGACAACTTGATTGAGATCCTTGAGAGTCGAGCAGTAGAATATATGGAGAGGAAATGGGATTTATTTTCTCCTAAGCCTCAATCAGGTGATGATCACTCACTTCCTGATTCAGATGATTGGAAGGAGGTTGCCATCAGACATGTGGAAGAAAACCAGAGGTTGAAGGCTTAGATTGCCAGGCTCACAGGGAAGTGTCAGCGTATAGAGTGATCTCCATCAGTTCTTTTTCTCAGGATTTTAGATTTTATTTTCATCTTGTACTTGGGATCATTGAAACTTGTAATCCATTTTGGAGTTATTATAATAAATAAAAAATTAGTATTTCAAACGTGTTATTACTCTGATATTTGCAATATGTCTATAAATCTATAAGTCTCTTGAAATATAAAATAACAAAATAATCATGTGCATTACATATCATGCATCATATTGCACATATTTCTTGCATTTGTTATGCATACCCAGGTGTCTTACCAAGCTTCTTTACTTCGTCCAGCAAGCTGACTCATCACTACAACACTCGGGCTAATTTCAAAAAGAAGATGGAAAACTTAGAACAAGAGAATCGCGAGCTGCGTGAGGAGGTTTCTGCTTTGAAGGCCGGCATGGCCAATCTGACTACTCTGATGAAAGCTCTGGTGGCTGCTCAAAATCAACCACCGAGTGTTCAACCACAACCAACAAGGGAAACTACTGAAGATCCGACCGTTCCCGTATCTGCTACTCCTGTTGTTGTTCAGAATCGCATTCCTCAAGGTTATCCATGGGGAATGCCAGAGAATTTTGCACCTGAAGGTTTCAATCTTGGTCCTCAAGATACTCCAGTTGTTCAGACTATTGTTACTCTAACACCTCCTGTGGTGCATGCTGCTCTTGCGGCGCCTCCTTCGGTAAATATGGTTCCGTTTGTTAATGATGATGTGTGTCGTCCTTTCCCTCTACCGAGTGAAGACTTGGGTCTTTATGACAAAATGGATGATTTTCAAGAGCAGTTTGACAAGATGCAAAGAGAGATGAAGGCCCTCAAGGGAAAAGATCTATTTCGGCAGAATGTGAATGAGTTATGTTTGGTCCCGAACATTAAGATACCTGCTAAGTTTAAGGTCCCGGAGTTTGAGAAGTATAAGGGAAACACTTGCCCTCGTTCTCATCTGGTGATGTACGTGAGGAGAATGTCTACCCATACCGATGATTAGCGTCTGCTGATTCACTTTTTTCAGGATAGTTTGACCGGTGTTACGCTGAAGTGGTATATGAGTTTGGACAGCACCAATATCCATACTTTTAATAATTTGGGAGAATCATTCATCAAACAATACAAGTACAACGTGGACATGACGCCTGACCGTGATCAACTTAGGGCCATGGTTCAGAAAGACAGGGAATCATTCAAAGAGTATGCACAGAGATAGCGTGAGATAGCCGCCCAAGTGATCCCTCCCATGGAAGAGAAGGAGATGACTAAGATTTTCTTGAAAACGCTGGGTGCTTTCTATTACGAGAGGATGGTAGCAAGCATGCCAAGTGACTTTACTGAGATGGTAGGAATGGGTATCTGCTTAGAAGAGGCTGTAAGAGAAGGTCGTTTGATGAAGAGTGAAGGATCCGGAGGTGTGAAGAAGTCATCTTATGGGTTTACCAAGAAGAAAGAAGGAGATGCAAATGTTGTTATACAAGAGAGGAGGGTAAACACTCCTAGAAAGAATTATCAGTGTCATCAGCAAGTCGCCTCAGTTAATCTTGTTATGAATGTCGCTCCAACTACCGTTGCTTATCAAAGGCCGTCCCAACAGGGGAATCAAGGGTATAATCAGAGAAGGGAGAGTTATGACCCTATTCCTATAAGTTATACGGAGCTACTACCGGCATTGATTCAGAAGAAGTTGGTTTAAACCCGACCACCTCCCATTATACCATCACCATTGCCTTGGTATTACAAGGCAGACCAAACATGTGCTTTTCATCAAGGAGCACCAGGGCATAATGTTGAGAATTGTTATCCTTTGAAGACTGAGGTACAGAAATTAGTAAAGTCTGGTGTTCTATCTTTCAAGGACGTGGGACCTAATGTGAAAGATAACCCTCTACCTAAGCATGGGGGAGTAAATGTTGTGAATATGGTGGCCGGTTATCTAGGCGACTTTCGGATTTTTTTATTATTAATCTAGTTAGAGGAGATTTGGTGAAAATACATGCAGACCTCTATGAATTTAACTACTATACGCATGACCATTCTGGTTGTGCTATTTGCCGTACAAACATACAGGGTTACGAGAAGATAAAGGCGGATTTACAAGAGATGATGGATGAGGGCCTCATCCACATAATCAGGCCTAGGGCAGAGTATGAAGAGGAAGTGAACATGGTTTCTGGATGTCCTGGTGAATTAAGAATTTTTGATGTGGAGTATATGAATGAGGACCTCGTGCAAATGCACGCTACCTTCTGCCATACGGCTGGTTAGGTGGAACACCAATATGGATCTTTCCTAGTTTGCTGTCGAGACTCCCGAGGATGTTCAATCGTGAAGAACGGTGTTCTGTTGTTGTTAGACAATGGAACTATCAAGATCACAAGTCAGAGGGATGATTACCATGAAGTTGATATGGTTGAGATTTGTTCAACGAAAGAAGAGTCAAATGAAGAGTATGTCTCCGCAGATGAGTATTTCTCTTCAGACGAAGATTTGTTTTCCATAAATGACTTATTAATGGTTGATTGCATGGAAGAAGGGGTAAATGTCATTGTGCCCTGTTTTGGTGCACCCGCCCATCTTGAAGTAGAATATCATAGCAAGCCAGTTGTTATCCCATTGGTGATCAGTTTGTCGGGGTCCATTCCCTACAAATCAGATAAGGTTATGCCTTACAAATACAACGCTACAATCTTAGAAGATGGAGTGGAAGTTCACATCCAACCAATGCCTGATGTTGGAAATATAGCTGAAAATAGCAGGGTGACCCGTAGCGGTCGTGTGTTTGCGCCAGTTGTTCGAAGAGATGTTGATGCTAGGAAGAAAGTTGTTGAGAATGATGAACCTAAGAAGGCTATTGGTGAGACTAGTGGAGCTACGTTAGAGAAAGAAGTGGATGATATTTTGAAGATGATTAAGATGAGCGACTACAAAATTGTAGATCAGCTGCTGTAGACTCCTTCAAAAATATCTATCTTAGCTTTATTGATGAACTCCTCTGCTCATAGAGAATCCTTGATGAGAGTATTGGACCAAGCTTTTGTGGAGAGCGATATGCCAATAGATCAGTTCAGCAGCGTAATAGGAAATATTACTTCATGTAATAACTTGAGTTTCTGCGATGATAAATTGCCAGATGAAGGGAGGAATCACAACCTGGCCCTCCACATCTCTATGAACTACAAGAATGATTCACTATCCAATGTGTTGATTGATAATGGATATGCGCTGAATGTTATACCGAGGAGTACTCTTAGGAAGTTGAAATATCAAGGAATGCATATGCGCCCTAGTGGCATCATTGTGAAAGCGTTTGATGGGTCAAGGAAATCTGTCATCAGTGAAGTGGACTTACCTATCCATATAGGACCACATTTGTTTCAGATAACCTTCCAGGTCATGGACATCGTTCCCGCTTATAGTTATTTGCTAGGACGACCGTGGATACATGAAGCAAGGGCTGTCACTTCAAGTTTACACCAGAAGCTAAAGTTTGTGCGTGAAGGGAAGGTAGTGATCATAAATGGGGAGCAGGCATTGTTGATATCTCATTTGTCCTCTTTCAGTATTGTAGAGGTGGATGAAACTGCTGTTGGAACCCAGCTCCAAGCCTTATCTATTGACAACATAAGAAGAAATGATAATTCCGTGGTTTCGCTGAAGGATGCACAACAGGTTGTGCGTAATGGTCATAATGAAGTTTGGGGACGAATTGTGGATCCACCTGTGAACAAGAACAGAACTGGCTTGGGGTTCTCTTCGAAGAATGGCAAAGGCGAAAGTTTGAAGTTAAAGTCTACTATGAGCAGCTATCATGATGTTTTCCGCAGCAGAGGTTACCTCCATCCAACTGTTTCTGGAATTAACGCCAAAGTGGAAGATGAAGTAGAGCAGGAAATGCCGAATTATGTGACGCACGGAGTCAGGGTTCAGAAATGGATCACCATTGATGTTCCCTCTTGCATAAATGTTTCAAAGTAATTTGATTTGTTAATTTTTTTCTTGAACAACTTTCACTCTGCCCAAGGTGGAAGTATTAATGTTGTAGGGCTTATCTGTTTGCTGTGACTTTTAAGATCATTAATAAAAGTTGTCTTTACCTCCCGAATTATGTCTTTATTTTCTGCTTTTTTCCTGGAAAATGGTAATCAAAAGAAAAAAAACCTTTCAAAAATAAATAATAACTGAAATTCAATCTGCATGATCACTTGTTATATGTGTCAGTTTCTAAAAGCAATCATAAATCATATGTGCAGATTAATTAAAAAACCCGTTGAATACAATGACCCTGCACCCTCTCCCAACTTTGAATGTCCTGTGTTTGGGGCTGAAGAAGAAGATTATGATGAGATTCCAGAAGAGGTCTCACGGTTTCTTGAGCACGAGGAAAATACCATTCATCCATATAAAGAGCCTTTGGAAGTGATCAATTTGGGTTTAGAAGAAGATCCAAAGGAAGTCAAGATTGGAGCATCGCTGCATCCCAATGTGAAGAGAAGGTTGATTGAGCTGTTGAAAGAGTATGTAGATAGTTTTGCTTGGTCTTACCAAGATATGTCTGGTCTAGATACAAATATTGTAGAGCACCGTTTGCCGTTGAAACCAGAGTGTCCGCCAATTAAACAAAAGTTGAGAAGAACTCACCCAGATATGGAAGTAAAGATCAAAGAGGAGGTTCTAAAGTAGATTAATGCTGGTTTTCTTATGAAGTTAGTGTATCCTCAATGGATTGCCAATATTGTCCCAGTACTGAAAAAAGACGGAAAAGTCTGCATGTGCGTAGATTACAGAGATCTAAATAAAGCTAGTCAAAAAGATGATTTTCCATTGCCACATATCGACATGTTAGTGGATAGCACAACAAAATTCAAAGTATTCTCGTTCATGGACAAATTTTCCGGGTATAATCAAATAAGAATGGCTCCAAAGGACATGGAAAAAACAACGTTTATCACACCCTGGGGAACATTCTGTTACAGAGTGATGCCCTTCGGGTTGAAGAACGCTGGTGAAACGTACCAGAGGGCTATGATAACCCTATTCCATGATATGATGCACAAGGAAATTGAAGTATATGTTGATGATATGATTGCCAAATCCCAAACTGAAGAGGGCATATAGAAGATTTGTTGAAGCTGTTTCAGCGTTTGAGGAAGTATCGTCTCTTCCTGAATCCAAATAAATGCACCTTCGGTGTTCGATCAGGGAAGTTGCTGGGTTTCATTGTTAGCCAGAAAGGAATTGAAGTTGACCCTGATAAAGTCAAAGAAATACAAGAAATGCCAGCACCAAGAACTGAAAAGCAAGTCAGAGGTTTCCTTGGGCGTTTGAATTATATTTCCAGATTCATTTCCCACATGACTGCAACATGTGAACCGATCTTTAAGTTGTTAAAGAAAGATCAAGGTTGTGTATGGACGGATGACTTCCAAAGGGCATTTGAGAGTATTAAGGAATATTTGCTTGAACCTCCTATCTTGCTCCCTCCCGTAGAAGGAAGACCGTTGATTATGGATCTGACAGTGTTAGATAAATCCATGGGTTGTATTCTGGGACAACAGGATGAAACAGGGAAGAAGGAGTTCGCCATTTATTATCTCAGTAAAAAATTCACTGATTGTGAGTCACGGTATTCCATGCTGGAAAAAACATGTTGTGCTTTGGCCTGGGCGACAAAGCATTTGCGGTAGTATATGTTGAATCACGCCACTTGGTTGATCTCCAAAATGGATCCAATCAAGTACATTTTTGAAAAGCCTGTTCTTACTGGGAGAATTTCCCGCTGGCATATGTTGTTATCTGAATATGATATCGAATACCGCACTCAAAAGGCCATTAAAAGTAGTGTGTTGGCAAATTATCTTGCTCACCAACCAGTGGAGGATCACCAGTCTGTAGAATATGAGTTCCCCGATGAGGATGTGATGTTCTTGAAAGTGAAGGATTGTGATGAACCATTTCCTGAGGAAGGTCCTAACCCTGGATCTCATTGGAGTATGATATTTGATGGAGCTGTGAATGCTTACAGTAAAGGAATTGGTGATGTGATTGTCACTCCTCGTGGATCGCACATTCCTTTTACTGCAAGGTTAACATTTGATTGCAGTAATAATATGGTAGAATATGAGGCTTGCATCATGGGTCTCGAGGAAGCTATTGATCTCAGAATTAAAATTCTAGATGTGTATGGTGATTCAACTTTGGTAATAAATCAGATTAAAGGAGAATGGGATACTCGTCACCCTGGCTTGATCCCTTACAAAGATTATGCTAGAATATTATTACCCTTCTTCAATAAAGTTGAATTCCATCACATCCCTAGAGATGAAAATCAAATGGCGGATGCTCTGGCAACTTTGGCTTCTATGTACCAAGTGAATGCTTGGAATGATATACCCCGAATTACGGTTCGACGGCTGGATAGGCCCACTCATGTGTTTATAGCAGAGGAGGTAGCAGATGAAAAATCGTGGTATCATGATATCAAACATTTTCTTCAGACTCAGGAATACCCGATTGGTGCATCAAAGAAAGATAGAAAAACATTGAGAAGATTGGCAGGCAGTTTCTTCCTCAGTGAAAATGTGTTATACAAGTGAAATTATGACATGGTCTTGCTCAGATGCATGAATAGACACGAAGCAGACATGTTGATGCATGAGATTCAGAAGGTTCATTTGGCACTCATGCCAATGGACATTCGATGGCTAAAAAGATGCTAAGGGCAGGTTATTAATGGCTGACAATGGAATCTGACTGTTACAAATTTGCAGAGAAGTGCCATAAATGCCAGATTTATGCAGACAGGGTCCATGTGCCTCCGACACTTCTCAATGTGATTTCCTCCCCGTGGCCTTTCTCTATGTGGGGTATTGACATGATTGGGATGATAGAACCCAAAGATTCGAATGTACATCGTTTTATCTTAGTAGCAATTGACTACTTCACCAAGTGGGTGGAGGCTGCTTCATATGCCAATTTTACTAAGCAAGTGGTTGTGCGCTTCATTAAGAATAACCTTATATGTCGGTATGGTGTGCCGAGTAGAATCATCACTGACAATGGCTCGAATTTGAACAACAAGATGATGATAGAACTGTGTGAAGAATTCAAGATTGTCCATCACAACTTATCTCCATACAAGCCAAAGATGAATAGGGCTGTTGAAGCTGCTAATAAGAATATCAAGAGAATTATCCAGAAAATGGTTATTACTTATAAGGATTGGCATGAAATGCTCCCTTTTTCTCTGCATGGATATCGAACATTCGTCTGCACTTCAACAGGAGCAACCCTGTTCTCCCTAGTGTATAGAATGGAAGTTGTACTCCCAGTCGAAGTAGAGATTCCCTCGTTGCGTGTGATAATGGAAACCAAGTTGACAGAGGCTAAATGGGTCCAGAACAGGTTTGACCAATTGAATTTGATTGAGGAGAAGAGAATGACAGCTTTGTGTCATGGCCAGTTATATCAGAGACGAATGAAGAAAGCTTTTGATAAAAAGGTCAAACCTCGTGAATTCAGAGAAGGCGACCTCGTGCTTAGGAAGATCATGTCTTTCAGCACTGATTCTAGGGGCAAGTGGACTCCCAATTTTGAAGGCCCATATGTTGTCAAGAAAGCCTTCTCTGGCGGTGCATTAATTCTTGAAATGATGGATGGCGAGGAGTTCCCACGTCCCATGAATGCTGACGCAGTCAAGAAATACTTCTCCTAAATAAATAAAAGAACAACCCACTAAGTTGAAAACCCGAAAGGGCAGCTTAGGCAAAAAAGGAGCGTCTCGGTAGGAAAACTCGAAAGGGCGGTCTAGGAAAAAATTAGAGACCTAAACAGAATAAATTTCCCACTAATTTGAAAACCCGCAAGGGCAACTTAGGAAAAAGTTAGAGATTTTCTTGGCAAGTAACTACGTCAGACAAGACTTGATCATTGAAGCAACAATCTTCTCGGATCCTCACCATACTTCAACAAAAGTGACTGCCTAGGATTTCAAAATTTGTTAGAGGGGATAGTGGTCATTGTATCTCAATGTATCTTTTCCATTATATATTACCATTTTCCAAAATTTGTAATCATCTATGGAGCCTCGCCATTCGCAGACTACCATTCTATTAATGAAATTCGAGCTTTTACCTAATTCTTTGTATTTCTTATTTTATTTAGCTTGCAAAGACTCCATTTATTATTGATAATAACTTTCAAAGCAAAGAGATTAAAATAACAAAATTGATTTTTAAAAAAAAAAGAGATTTTACAATTTACTTTTACTTTGAGATTTGTAATGAAACAATGACAACAAAAATGGTGATCCCAGGAATGGACAAACTCCAGTTGTTTTGAGAAGTTTTTGTTCCCCTCGGGAAGGTCTACTCGGGATGTTTTTCGCCATATTGGATTGATGATTCTGGTATCCTCGGTCAAGTTTGGATTCATTTCTCCTCTTTTCTGAGTTTTCATGATGTGAAGTTTCAATCCACTTTTTCTCCAGTGAAGTAGGCTTGAATTCCCTAGCGAAAGTTTGGATGTTTCGGTGGCAGTCTGCTTTATTTGATACTGGTCTTGCAATCTCCAGTAGGCATGTTGCTTTTGAAAAAAAAACACTGGCTTCCCCGGTAAAGCCTAAAGAAGGATGTTTTATCCCTGTATCCGTATTATTTCATATCTTTGATTTATCTACCTCCGGATTATGTTTCTCCTCAGTAAAGTTAAAATAGGCAGTAGGTTTTGTTTCCTCAGCTGGCCTTTATGTTTCTTGGAATGATCGTCTTGGATGAAGTTTAGTCGAGTGTTGTTAGTAACCGAGTCAGTTTTGCCTGGTCTCTCCCATGTTGTATATCTGTTTTGTCAGCATATGCACGACAACACTCATGCATTCATACATACATCATGCATAGCTAAAATTGGCAAGTCATTGTTCATTGACATTTGTTAATATTTTTTGTTGACATATTACCCTGTTTTGCAGAGTTACGTTGCCCTCTTTTCAATAGAGTGTTGGTCTTAAGCAGAAAACATATATTCTTTCGATTTCCCTACTGAGTTGTCCCTCATAGAAGATTTTTTGCTTTAGCCTTCCGGTACAGCTTCTTGTTTGATTGGATTTGGTTTTCCCTCTTGAGTTTATTTCTCAAAGGATGTATTCTGGTTGACTGTTTCATTCCAGTTTATTTCTGGTTTGGATCTGTGGGTCCCTGGCAATGTTATTCACTTTGGATTGCTGAAAACTCCAAACTTTGGTTGGTGCATTTATTTTGCACGAGAAGACTTTATCTCCTCAGCAAGAATATTGTGGCAACTCCCCAGGAAGTCATACCTCCTTCCCCAGAAAGTCATTCCTTTTTGCAATCTCCCATGACAAGAAGTAGCACGACTCTTTATTTGAGCAACTTGTGCTTCTCTGAAAAAGTCGACGTAACTCTTTCTTTTTGCTATCTCCTCTATGAGTGGATAGTTTGCAGTCTGTCGTTAGCTTACGCCAGTGGGTGGCAAGACTTTCAATATCACAGAAATAGCTCGTTGTGACATCTTTGCAAGGGGAAGTCTCTTTATTTGAGATAGCTTACATATTATTCTTTCCAGGCGGAGTGCCTTGGTTAAAGAAAAAGTTGAGACCCGTTCTAGGTGAAACACCAGAATATTGGTGTTGTACCCTAAAATTTTCCCTCTCATTTTATCAACATTTCTCGTCACAAGACTCTTGGAACTCAAGATCAAGCTAGGGTTTGCTCTGCTCAAGACATCTCCTTGCATTGTTGACCTAAATTAGGGTTTGAATTTGCACAGGGATGTTTTGACCTACAATTCCCAAAGTGACTTTCATACTTCATGTTGGACTCACAAGTTTGTCCATACAAAGTTTCAGGCCTTGAATCAAATTTTTGCCCAGTCAATTGTATAGTTGACCTAGAAATCAGCATTGTTGGGGAAAAAGTCAATTGTGGCCAATTGACAGCCAAACCTCATGAATTTTGACCCACATCAATATTATGAACTCATATGAACCATTTGATCAAGTTTGGAACACAATTCCACAAGAAATTTGATCAGATCACCAAAAGGGCAAAATGGTAATTTTTAGGGTTTTGATTGTGCAAAGGCAAGTTTTGACTGTTTGACCTAGCCAATGGCAAATCAAGCTCAACCATGGACTCAAGGACCCAATGACATAATCTTGACCCATTCAACAAGTTTAAAAGATCTCAAATGCATAGGATTGACAGATGAATTTTTTAGTCAACTGATCAAAATTTGACTGTACACTGAAAAGTCAAACTTTGACTTTTTGGTCAAAATCAAGTGCCAAGGGTCATTTTTCATCAAGACATGTCAAATTATGAAACTTGTTCATCAAGAAACCTAAAAATGCAAATTAGGGTTTAAAATCGAAAAATTTCATAACTTCAAAATTTTCTAAGTTATAAAATTTTCTTATTTTTTCCTAACTTTGTCCCACTTTTTCACCAAGATGCAAATGGATTCAAACAAAACTTACAACATGAAAGTTGTATTTCATCACAAATTCTACAACTTTTATCCATAAAGTTTTCACAAAAGAAGCTTGGATCTCAAGTTATGATTTTTGGAACAAGGGTACCAAAAACTTTTAACTTAGAGAAATTTTGCCCTAGTTTAGGCAGGATTTTGATCCATCTTCTTGGCCATTTTTCACATAGTTCCAATTGGAGTCTTAAGTTTCATTTCAAATATGGATTATAGTACATGTTGCAAGCTTTCCAAATTTTCCAAGAACTCCTCAAACACCCTTGTGGTTAGGGAGAATCGAATGCTTGAAGTTGGAAAAAACTCACTTTGTAACCATGGCCAATACATGTTCACACCAAGTTGCAAATCTGACCAAACTAGGTTAGTACATAATTACAGGCCTCTAAACCAATTTACACTCCAAAATTGAATGCAAATACATTGGATACTGGCATTGTTCTGATCAAGAGAGCTTTGTACATTGAATTTTTCCATTTTGAGCATAAAGGTCATACTTCCATTTTCATAAAGGCCACTTTATGTCAAATTGCATTTTATTGAGCCTTGGACTTTCTTCTTGTGCAGCAAACAAGTTCTACAATCTCAGGAATAGTACAAGAAGTTGGTGCATGCTTGGAGATAGCCTGTACATGCCTATCTCACTTCATTTCAAACTTTTCTTTCAAAACAAGTCAAATGGCCAAAAGCTCATATCTCTCACATCTGTTATAATGAACTCAAGCAAAGTTTTCAAACAAGTTTTGCATATCCTCACAAGTCAGAAGCACGAGCCTTTCACCCCTAAAGCACCCTTATACTAAAAATCTTCATTTTCTTGCAAAACAGGGCCAGTTCTGCAAATCACAAGCCACCATCAAATCCTCTCGTGCGTTTTGTCTAAAATCACTTCAAACACATTCCAATAAATATACCTAAGCTATCCAGACCATTCACAAGTTGTTGTAACTCCATTAACACACATCACCATTTTTGTTTGGAAGCTTTGCAGGTTGAGTTCTGTAGCACGATTCAGGCCACTTCAAAACAAACTAAGCATTGGGAAAGGTTCAGGGGACATCAAGCAAGCTCAAAAGAACCTCAAGCGCCATTGGAAGTTGCTGCTTTGTCCAACTCGAACTCAACTGAAACAGGTATTTCATGAACTTCTATCTCTCTATTTAGGAACATTTAGACTTAGGTTTGTGAATGAAAGATGTTGTATTGATAGCCCTGAAACCATACATGTGCTTAGTTTTCATTTATATTAATCGTGCTAGGAGAATTTCATCCATGAACTTTCTGGAAAAAACTAGGTTAGAAATTAGGGCCAGAGAAATTCTCTCTGGTCTTTGAGAGTTAACTTAAGTTTTTTATATGGTTAGATTCGTTGTTTGATGCTCTACAAGTTTCATGTTTTGAGTTTTGTCAAAAAAGTACTGAATCAGGAGATACAGGTTTGAACTAAGCCATGCACGCGTTCTGTTGGAAAGAGGAAGAAGATGAAGTAGTTGGGTTGGGCCTGGCTACTTCCTGCTTTTGACACCCCCATTTTCAGTTTCACACCCCCCTGGCCCATTTCTTTGTATATTTATTATTTTTGCATTTTAATTTTATTTCTGACTTTATTATTTTATTTCTAAATATAAAAAATGCCTAAAAAATATTTTCATAAATTTTTATATTTATTTGGTATTTATTTTAAATATTTCCAACATTAAAATGTTTAAATACTTTATATTATTTTGTTTAAACTTAAAAATAATGTAAAAAATACTTTTATTTTCATTTATTATTTTTATTCACATTTGAAAATATTTTCTTGAAATATATACATTTTTGTAAATAATTTATTTTATTTTTATACACACTTAATATATTTAATATATATATACTTTATTTTATTAAGGGCATAGAATAAAAAAACACAAAAATATTTTATTTTATTTTTATTATTATTTATACTAAAAAAATACCTTTTTTTTTATATATTTCATTTTTATACATATTAATATATTTTTGTACATAAATAATACATTATATTTATTTTCTTAAGAAATTAGGGTTTTTGCCTTAAAAACAAATAAAATTAATCTTTTATTTATTTCTTTCCATTGAAAATATTTTACATACATAAAAAACTTTTTTTTTTGCATAATACATTTTATCTAACATTTATTTATTGTATTTATTTAAATATTGTACATTTAAATATTATGCCTTACAAATTCAATTTGATTGTAATAATTTAGGGTTTAATTTCTTGCAAATAATCCCCTATTCAAATTTGTACCCCGTCCCTATATCATGTTGTAATAGTGTAGAATTTAAATTCTCGCACCTTTAAGCTTTCAATTATGCCATGATTAGAATTAGGGTTTGTATGCAAAATCAAAACCAACAAATAGTTTGACCTAATCAAAGACAAAAATGCATGAAAATCAAACACAATGCACACTTGCACCCCTAGGGTTATAATCCACTTGTTGCCTTCAAAAATGGGCCATGGTATGCATGTCAAGTACTTTGGCAAAACAAAAACAAAACAAAAGATCATAGTCCCTCGATGATGCTATCTGAGTTGCCTAAACAAAAATGAACAAGTCCCTTAAGAAAACTGCCAAAAATACTTGACACAATTGCTATCATGGTCTATACGATGACCCGCGCCTGTCCCGTTTAACATCCTAACACAAGGTTGTTCACCAAATACAATGGTGAAACAACACTGTTAAAAGGGTTAAAAACATAAGAAAGATCTTTGAGTAAAATAGGGTAGATAGCTCTTAGTTACTTGATCAAAGCTTGCAAAAAACATCCTTGCTATTTTCTAAACACACTTCGCTACACAAATTCAAAACCCTACTTTCAAACATTGAAAACTCTTCAAAAGACAAAAACACCTTTGTATACATTCAAACAAGAATCATTACAAAGGTTGCCACAATGATGGCCTCTTTTCAAAACATCTTTCAAAACCACACACAAAGCACCATTTCAAACAATTGAAGAGCACCATTTCAAACAATTGAAAAGCAAAGCAAGTGATCTAAACAAGTAACTAAGAGCCCATGGATAACCATGGATAGAAAGGGTGCTAATACCTTCCCTTTCTATAATCTACTCCCCGAACCCAAGAAAACATCTCAAAGGTCTTTCCTGTGCTTTTTGACATTTCCTTAGGATAAAATAAAAAGTTGGTGGCGACTCTTGCTAAACCGAAACATTTGCAAACACAAACGCAAAACTTCAAGTCAGTTCTCCCACCGTATCACAGAACGGGCGACTCTGCTGGGGAATCAAGTTTAAAAGTGGAGTAACCTTAGGGCTTAGATCACCCTTTGTATGATTATATTGTTTGCTTTGATTGCTTTACATTTGGTTCTCTTGTTTGGGCTTGAAATCCTCTACCCGGATTTGGGAAACATTCATAGGTAAATAGCAATACGTTGTGAAAACTGTGCAGGGTATACCGACATGGTTGAAGCAATAGCTATATTAGTGTGACATATTTGTGAGTACCGGTAGCCTTTGAGTCAATCAAAGAGAATACGGGGCCGCTGAGTGATGTCATAAAGCACTAATGAACTCTTAGAACCTTACTTGACCATCTTGGCCTTCTATTAGGGGTAGTGAGATGACCGGCTTTGGTGCAGTCCGAAGTTGGTAGATACTCGATACTACACTCATTAAGGGTTATTTTCTTGGAATATTTTGGTCGCTATTTAAGTGGCTAAACCAAAACGATAAACATAGAAAACAATCCAGTGATATTTAGCTCCTTAGAACCCGGTTACTATTTATAGGACAAGTTTGAGCCAACTAAACTCAAGAGGGTACTTACCTATGAAACCTCATGCAAGCCTGAAACTAGGGTTTTGTGTGACTTGCTTGTACATGTGCTTGTGCATACATCATGAACATCATAAAGCATCATATGCATCCACTAACCATTTCAAGGGTTTGGATCTTCATCTTTGTTCTTGTTTTGTAGGTCATGGAATCTCTTCGCAGGAAAACAATTCAAGTCAACCTTGTGAGAATCCCTCCTCAACTCAAGGAGCTCACTTCCAGGATTCCAGAGAATTCTCTCTTCAGTGAAAGACATGGTAGACTTCTCAACTTGGTCAACTCCAACATTGAAGAAGACATGGTGAAAGTTCTCTTCCAGTTCTTTGACCCCCTACACCACTGTTTCACATTCCCTGATTACCAACTAGTACCCACTTTGGAGGAATTTTCTCAACTCGTGAGAATTCCTATTCTTCATCAACTACCCTACAACGGTACGGAAAAAGAACCAAAGCCTGAAGATGTTGCTCAAGCATTACACTTGCAACCATCTGACATCAAGGGACATTGGGAAACCAGGAGTGGTGTCAAAGGTTTCTTGGCAAAGTTTCTGTTTGAGAAGGCACAAGACTGCTGGAATTCTCTTGATCTACAAGCCTTTGAAGAGATTGTAGCACTCCTTATCTATGGGTTGGTCCTGTTCCCAAACCCTGATCAACTTATAGATGTGAATGCTGTCAAGATTTTCATATCTCGGAATCCTGTACCTACATTGCTTGGGGACATCCTACACTCATTTTACACACGAACAATGAGGAAAAGAGGTGTTCTCATTTGTTGTACTCCTCTCCTAGAAAAGTGGTTTATTTCTCACCTTCCACAATCAGTTTTGAAGAATGAGCAGGGTTTAAGGTGGTCACAACGATTGATGACCTTAACACATTCTGATGTACATTGGTGTTCTCGGTCCAGAGAAAATGTCATCATCATTGATCATTGTGGGGAATTCCCTAATGTCCCACTACTTGGCATTAGGGGAGGCATTACCTACAATCCTTGTTTAGCTCTAAGACAATTCGGATATGCTCGGAGGGATGGCCCTCATGACATGCTGATTCCTGACCTAGTTTTTGACTTCGACAACGATACGCAAGGACTTCGACAAAGGTTCATCAGAGCTTGGAGGATGCCCAACAAAGTGGATAGTAAGACACTGGGGCACAAGAATTCCATCCCCCTTGAGCCTTATCTCAAATGGGTACGAACCCGCGCCTAGAACCTTATGATGCCATACCCTCACATTCCCCCCTTGATCAAAGAGCCTATTATGAAAGGAGAGGTTCCATACACCCTCCTACATCCTGACATGCCAACATCATGGGAAGAAATGCAAAAGAGTTGGATCCAACTCAAAGAAGAATGGAATACTTTTGAAGCCAGCTTCTATGCCAGTGAGAAGAAGGTTTTGGAGCTTACCCGCCGACTTCATGAGGAGGAAACTCTAAACACTTACATCGCACCAAAGAGGATGCGCAATGTCTTTTTACATTAAGAGTTTTGTAATATTTTGCCCATGGGGCACTTATGTACTAACAATTTCTTCTTAATATGACGTGCATTCCTTTTTGTTTGCAACAAATTTGAATTTCTGAATCCTTGAATGCATTACATGAATAACACATCATTTATCATATGCATAAACAGGTCTTCACACCAGGTTTCCTTATCTTTCTGTTGTTTATTTCAGCAAGATGGATTTGGAGCAGACGGTTAAGGATCTGCAGGCACAAAATTCTCAATTCCAGCAACTCCTCATGACCTTAGAAAAGGGTCAGGAGGACCTTAAAGCACTGTTGGAGAAGAATAAAGAGAAAAAGAAGAAAAGGCTCGGAGTAGCCACTTTTGGAAGAAGGTTTGAAAGCAATGCTAGAAGAGTTCTCGAGTTCCCCTCAACGTCTGATGAAGGGGCTGGTAAAGGAAAAGGGTCTGCGGTACCTTCTGAATCTGAAGTAGAAGAGGAAGAAGACGAAGAAGACGAAGATTACTCCGAACAACAATATCCCCCGACGGATGATAAATATAAGAATCTGGAGGATAGATTGGCAACCATGGAGTTGCAAAGGGTACCTGGTTTAGATTTTGAAGAACTAGGGTTGGTCGCTGGGATCGTTATTCCTCCCAAGTTCAAAGTACCAACATTTGCTAAGTACGACGGCCTGTCCTGCCCAAAGATGCATCTGAGATCCTATGTCAGAAAGATCCAACCCCACTCATCTGATAAAGACCTCTGGGTACACTTTTTCCAAGACAGTTTATCAGGCACACAATTGGACTGGTTCTATCAACTTGAGAGGTCTGAGGTCCATAACTGGGAAGACTTAGCTGCTTCTTTTTACCGTCAATACCAATACAATGTTGATTTGGCGCCCACTCGTACTCAGCTACAAAGTATGGGTATGGCTTCTAATGAGGGATTTAAAGAGTATGCCTAGAAGTAGCGTGATCTGTCTGGAAGGGTGCAACCACCATTATTGGATAGGGAGCTAGTTGACATGTTTTTAGGGACCCTGTCTGGCCCTTTCTTCAATCATTTAATTGGGAGTTCCTCCGCAGGATTCACTGAACTAATTTTGACCGGCAAAAGGGTCGAGGCCGGTATTAAAAGTGGTAAGATTCAGAAAGATACTTCCGCGTCCACCACTGTTAAGAAAACCTTCCCAGCTAAGAAGGAAGCCTCTGCTGTTTATTCTTAGAAAAGTCAAGGAAGAACCGAGCACCGGCCAACTGTAGGGGCTGTGATGATTCAAAACTCTTCAAATGATCAACCTCGCAGCAATCAGCCAAGACCTAATCAACAACGGGTAGAAAGGCCACAACGGCAGTTCACCTGAATCAACATGACGCCAGCTCAAGTACTCCCTCATTTGTTAAAGCTGGATCTTACCAGTTTGAAGGAAGCTCCAAAGAACCCTAATACCTCCTCTCCATACTACCACTCCAATGCAAAGTGTGCTTACCACTCTGACAGCGTAGGGCACGATACCAATAACTGCTGGGCGCTTAAGAACAAAATCCAAGACATGGTTGATGCCAAGGAAGTAGAATTTGATGCTCCTGAGAAGCCCAATGTGATTTCTGCTCTGATGCCCAAGCATGGTCATAATGTTCATGCTGTTATGGAAGACCTTCATGTTACCGATGTTGCTGACCTTTTGACTCCGTTACTAGTGATTAAAGAGAATTTGATGAGAGCCGGGATATTCCCGGGCTGTGGAAAAAACTGTTACTTTTGTTTAAACATACGAGCTGACTGCCCCATGTTGAAATCAGGTGTCCAACGCCTGATGGATACCCAAGAGATACTCTTCCAAAAGACCCTTGTTGATACCTTCACTCCTGTTACTCCTGCTGCTTTTGCTACTTCAACCAACGATATTGCAATAATAACCATTTCCGACGATCTTCCCAAGGCTTGCAAAAGGCCTGTCAAGATTACACCTGATCCTGAATTTGTACCATTAAAAATCACCATGACGGGGCCTGTCCCGTATCAATCTAGCAAAACGATACCATGGAACTATGGAGGAGAAATCTTCTATCATGGCATCAAACAGATTGAATCAGTCCAAGAGAATTTTGAAGAGGAAACCCCTAATATAGGGAACATTGCAGGAACAAGCAAGATAACCCGCAGCGGCTAGATTTTTTCTCCGGAGATTGCTCCCCCTCGAGCAGTTTCCGGACCCTCGAAAGCTTATGTGCCTGCTAGGCCATCTGTGCAAGACCCGATAATTGAAGAATTGGATACTCCTGAGGTAAGACCATCTGTTGATAATACCTATAAGGGTAAGGGGATACTAGAAGCGCCTGTCAGGACGAAGGCTCATGCTGTGGTTATCCCCGAAACCACCCAGAAAGAAATGGAGGAAATCTTGAAAATAATCAAAAGGAGCGATTTCGACGTCGTGGAACAGCTAGGGAAGACCCCTTCTAAAATACCCATGTTGGCTCTTCTACTCTGCTCTGAGGCCCATGCTAAGGCCTTAATCAAATTTCTAAAGACAGCACACGTGCCCCAAGAAACTTCGGCTGACCAGTTTCAGGAGTGTATGGCCAGTCTTACTGCTGATAATGGCCTTGGCTTTTCCGATGCTGATTTGAATCCCAAAGGAAGGAAACACAATGACGCGCTACACGTCTCAATTGAATGCAGGGGAACCACCCTCGCCCATGTCTTGGTTGATACTGGTTCTTCCTTGAATGTGCTGTCGAAGAAAGCATTAGACCGTTTGGACTGCGAAGGATTGACTCTCAAACCCAGTAACATCGTTGTTAGGGCCTGTAATAGGTCCAAAAGAATGGTTCATGGAGAGGTTGATATTCCTATCAAAGTAGGCACCGAGGTTTTCAACTCCACCTTTTATGGGATGGACATCCGTCCTTCATATTCGTGTTTGTTAGGAAGACCGTGGATCCATTATGCTGGGGCAGTTACCTCCTCTTTACACCAAATGCTGAAATACCCTGTTAAAGGTAAGATTATAACGGTGCATGGCGAGGAAGAGTACATGATAAGTCACCTCAACTCCTTCCGCTATGTGGAGTTGGATGGAGAATTCATCGAAACGCCTTTTCAACATTTTGAGGAAGTTTCTCCTGAGATCGCGGTTGCGAAGACAATGGTTGAGGTTCCTATCATTCCCAATCATGTATCTAGGATGGTATCTCTCAAGGACACAGAGGCGGTAATTAAAGAAGGAAAGAGCACAGTGTGGGGGAAACTGCCCGATTTTCCCCATAAGACGGACAAGTTTGGATTAGGGTTTACTGCTGCAGGACAAAAGGCTATGTGTCGCTCTAAGGCTGGAGGACCACCCGTCAAAATCTCTCACCATGGAATCAATGCTGTAGAACATGAAGATAAAGAGGGCCACTTTGAAGATTGGATCTTTCCAACCGTCGAAGGGGGTTTAAGAAACTGGGAAGCAAAGGATTTTATTCCCATCATCTTCATCAACCAGTAATTTTATCTTTGAACAATTTCTTATTTTGGTATGTAATAACTAAACAATTTGTACACTATTCTCACCTCATGCCTTGCCCGAGGCATGTAGGTCCATTTGTAAGGGCTTGATTTTCTTCATTATCATATGCCATGTTTTAATGAATCATTGGATGTCTTCATCTATAAACTGTTGTGTTCATTTTCTTTCCTTTTGCATTTTGTTTTGTTTAAGGATGGCTATCCCTTACACACACCCACACTCACAAATACAGGTACCCATCCACTCCAGATTCCATGGGTGACTATTCTGCTTTAGCCTTCAGTAACTCTGAAGATTTGGTCAATCATGCTGAGTACGAAGTTGACAAAGACTGTGAAGTGCCGGGAGAGTTAGCCAGACTTTTGCAACAAGAAGAGAGGGCTATTCTGCCTCATGAAGAGTTGCTAGAAACCATCAACTTGGGAACAGAGGAAGACAGGAAATAGGTAAAAGTGGGTGCCAACCTGGAACCAAGTGTCAAAGAGCGCTTAGTGCAGTTGTTGAACGAATATGTTGAAATCTTCGCCTGGTCTTATGAAGACATGTCGGGACTAGACACAGATATTGTGGTTCACCGTCTCCCTACAAGAGAAGACTGTCCACCGGTCAAGCAAAAGGTCCACCGAATGAGGCCCGACATGTCTGAGAAGATCAAAGCTGATGTAATGAAGCAATTCAATGCTGGCTTTCTGGTTGTTACTTCCTATCCATAATGGGTTGCTAACATTGTTCCCGTGCCTAAGAAGGACGGCAAAGTCAGAATGTGTGTGGACTATCGGGATTTAAACAGGGCTAGCCCCAAAGACGATTTTCCATTGCCACATATCGACATCTTGGTTGACAACACAGCTTAACACAAGGTATTTTCCTTCATGGATGGATTCTCGGGATACAACCAGATCAAAATGGCCCCTGAGGACATGGAGAAAACTACTTTTGTCACGCAATGGGGCACCTTCTGTTACAAAGTGATGCCATTCGGACTGAAGAATGCAGGGGCAACCTATCAACGCACCATGGTAGCTTTGTTTCATGATATGATACATCATGAGATCGAAGTTTACGTAGACGACATGATATCTCGATCACAGACGGAAGAAGAACACCTTGAGCATTTGCAAAAGCTGTTTGCCAGGTTGAAGGAGTATAAGCTCAGACTGAACCCAAGCAAGTGCACTTTTGGAGTTAGGTCTGGTAAGCTTTTGGGATTTATTGTCAGCAACAAAGGCATTGAGGTTGATCCAGCTAAAGTAAAGGCTATACAAGAAATGCCTTCCCCCCGCACTGAAAAGGAGGTTAGAGGATTCTTGGGACGCTTAAACTATATTGCGAGGTTCATCTCTCACCTGACATCTACCTGTGAGCCAATTTTCAAACTGTTGAAGAAAGATCAGGTAGTTGAATGGAACAATGATTGTCAAGTTGCTTTTGATAAGATCAAGGAGTATTTATTGGAACCTCCTATTTTGATGCCACCCGTTGAAGGAAGGCCGTTAATCATGTATCTGACTGTGTTGGATAACTCAATGGGGTGCATACTGGGCCAACATGACGAGTCTGGCGGAAAAGAGCATGTCATTTATTACCTTAGCAAAAAGTTTACCGACTGTGAGACTCGCTACTCACTGCTCGAGAAGACTTGCTGCGCTTTGGTATGGGCTGCCCGCCGGCTAAGGCAGTATATGTTGACTCATACCACTTTGCTGATTTCCAAGATGGATCCGATTAAGTATATCTTCGAGAAGCCTGCTTTATCTGGAAGAATTGCTAGATGGAAAATGATCCTGACTGAGTATGATATCCAATATACTACCCAAAAGGCTATAAAGGGGAGTGTACTAGCTGACCATCTAACTCATCAAGCCGTCGAAGATTACCAGTCTATGAGATTCGACTTCCATGACGAGGACATCATGACATTGGACAACATTGAAGGTAACAGACCGTATGACGGACCTGAACAAGGATCCCGATGGACCCTGTACTTTGATGGTGCTTCAAATGCACTTGGCAACGGTATCGGTGCGGTACTCATTTCTCTGGAAGGTTGCCATACACCCTTTACAGCCCGACTTTGCTTTAGCTGTACCAACAACATGGCTGAATATGAAGCTTGCATCTTCGGTCTCAAGGCTGCTATAGACTTGGGAATCAAATCTTTGGTCGTATTTGGAGACTCAGCTTTGGTTATCAGTCAAGTCAAAGGAGAATGGGACACCAAACATCCTAATCTTATCCCATACAAAGAACATGTCTTGACATTGTTGCCTCATTTCGAGCAGATTACCTTCGAGCATTTCCTGCGAGAAGAAAATCAGTTAGCCGATGCTCTGGCTACAATGTCTTCCATGTTTAAACTCAACTGGGATAACGAGGCTCCCCAAATTACCATCGAGTGAATGGACGAACCTGCGCACTGTCACGAGATTAACACTGAAGAAGTAGTGGAACAACCCTGGTTTCATGAAATCAAAAGGTATCTCCAGACTAGAGAATATCCTGAAGGAGCTTCTGTCAATGACAAAAAGTTCTTAAGGAGATTTGCTGCCAAGTTCTTCCTAAGCAATGGCATCCTTTATAAGCGCAGCCATGATTGTGTTCTACTTCGTTGTGTGAACAAGGTTGAAGCAGAGTTGATCATGACCGAAATACATAGCGGCACATTTGGCACCCACTTGAGCGAACATACGATGGCTAAGAAGATTCTAAGGGAAGGCTACTACTGGTCTACTATGGAAGCTGATTGTCATCAATATTCCCGCACTTGCCACAAGTGCCAAGTCTATGCCAACAAGGTACACATTCCTCTTGTTCCTCTCAACGTTCTGACGGCTCCTTGGCCATTCGCAATGTGGGGCATTGACATGATTGGAGAAATCAAGCCTACGACATCCAATGGACATCGCTTCATCTTGGTCGCTATTGATTATTTTACCAAGTGGGTCGAAGCAGCTTCCTATGCCTCGGTTACAAAGAATGTGGTTGCCCGCTTCATCACGCAGAACCTCATATGCCGGTATGGTATTCCCGACAGGATTATCACGGATAATGGTACAAATTTGAAAAACACTATGATCACCACTCTATGAGAACAGTTCAAGATTTATCATCACAATTCATCTCCCTATCGGCCGAAGATGAACGATGTTGTTGAAGCTGCGAACAAAAATATCAAGAAGATCATTCAAAAGATGACAGTCACCTACAAGGACTGGCATGAAATGTTACCGTTTGCTCTGCATGGATATCGTACCATGGCACGTACTTCAACAGGGGCAACCCCTTTTTCTTTGGTTTATGGCATGGAAGTTGTTCTACCTATGGAAGTTCAGATTCCTTCCTTGAGGATTATGAAGGATGTCGGTTTGAGTGAAGACGATTGGATTCAGACCCGGCTTGATCAACTTAACTTGATCGACGAGAAGCGACTTACTGCTGTTTGTCATGGTCAGATGTATCAAAAACGGATGATCAAGGCTTTCAACAAGAAAGTCAGGCGTCAGGTATATCAAGTCGGAGATCTTGTAATCAAGCGGATCATCTTGCCGCAAAGTGGTCCCAGGGGCAAATGGACTCCTACTTACGAAGGACCATTTACGATCAAAAGCATCTTTTCTGGTGGGGAAATGATTCTGACCACTATGGACGGTGACGACTTGTTGCACCCTGCGAACGCAGACATAGTCAAAAGATACTACGTATAAAATAACCCGACAAGTTGAAAACCCGAAAGGGAGACTTGGGCAAAAATGGGCATCCCGGTGAATCGAAAACCCGAAAGGGCGGTTCAGGCAAAAATTAGGGATAAACAAAAAAATTTGTACACCCGGCAAGTTGAAAACCCGAAAGGGTGACTTGGGCAAAAAAGGGTTTCCCGGTGGATCGAAAACCCGAAAGGGCAGTCCAGGCAAAAGTTAGGGAATTAAAGCGTATGACTATGTCTCGTCGGATCACTTTAAGAACAATCTCTTCACCAACAAAGCTCCAAGCTTCTGATCAATCCAGTCATCGGTGGACGAAGCAGCAAATGGACAAAATAGTCAGAGTTGTGAAGGCTATAGCAGAATGGGAATCCCATGGAATTGTTACACATAGCCATCTTTCTTTTGTATAAAATTTTTCTCAATTTTTACGACAACATTCTCTTACTAGGATGTTTGTCTCCTTTGTACAAAGATACTTACAAAAGTTAATACAAAGATACTTCAAAGTGCAAAAATTTGCTTGCCTTTCTTTTTACACTTATGTTTTATTTGAAAACGTCCAATGTTTTGTTAAATAGGCATATGCATTTGAATATAATCACTGCTTACTAATAAAACGAAATTGAGAAAGGATAATTACTGATAGGTTGAAGGTGTAGGAAGATATCTTTGTGCCACTCCAGAAGAAATCCCCTGCAATACATTGTTCAGATCCTCAACAAAGCCAAAGTCTTAAATTATGGGTCCCAGCGGAGTTAAGCTTCAAGATCCCCAGAGGAGCCCATACATTCTAAACTTGATTCCCCAGCTAAGTTAAGTTTCAAAGTTCCCTTTAGAGTTTAAACTCCCGATCCCCAGTGGAGCCCGAAAACCCTGAAAATCTTATCCCCAACAGAACCAGAATATTCTAAAACCTTCTTCCCCAGCGAAGTCAAATTTCCAACCACCAACCCCCGGTGGGAACTGTTCAACTTCCCCCAATTTCCCCAACAGGCTATCTTAAAAGTCTGAGAACCAAGCAAATAACAGTTAACTTTTTGGCTTATCCCCAACTAGGATGCTTCCCCAGTAGTTTGGCATACAAACCAAAGCTCTTGATTCCACCGGCCGAGTAAACATTCTCCCCACAGAGTTATCTCCCAGCAGATCGAAGATTCTCGGTCTCATTTCTCCAAGCAGAAGCCTCCCAGATTTTAACTCCCCAGTAGAGATTTTCAGAGTTTTCCTTACTTCCCAGGAAAGTCATGAAGGATTCTCATTCCCTGCAGAAGTTGTCAAAGGCCTTGTTAATCCCCACAAATCTCCAAGGATTTTCAATCCCCAGCAGTGGTCCCGGGATTCCTCATTCTCAACAATCAAGGATCTTTAACCCCCAAGCAGTCAGCAAGGGTTTTCTCTTTAGCAATCAAAGTTTTTCTTGAATCCTCGACATTGGTCAAGAATTTACTTTCCCCGGCAGCAGTCAAAGATTCCAATCCCCAAGCAGTCAGCGAGGATTTCTCATCTTCAACAATCAAAGTTTTTCTTGAATCCTTAGCATTGGTCAATAATTTACTTTCCCCGACAGCAGTCAAAGATTTCATTATCTCCAACAATCAAGGATTTATTTTCCTCAGCAAGACAACTCTCCAGCTTACATGCCCATCCATTACATTCATATATCATAAACATTGATGAAACACAGTCCATTGCATCATACATATCATGCAACATAACTTCGTGTTTTAGCTAACATTTTACCCTTTTCAGGATAAGATTAAAAGGCTATCGTTAACAATTTTTCTGATACAGTATGGATACACCCTAGACGCAACGATCATTCTATTACTCATTCAGAATTTCAAGTCAAAATATAGTACGGATACACCCAGACACGGCTGTCATTCTACTACTCATTCAGACTTCAGCAATCCGATACAGACTAGATACGCTCCAGACATGGCAGCCATTCTATCTCTTATTCAGATTCAACTATCAACTACAAGTTCAGATACGCTCCAGACACGGATGCCATTCTGGCCCTTACACCAGAAGTTTGATTCTCCCCAGTGCAGTCGCCATGGAGGTCATTCTGTCACTTATTCAGATCCCAGTTACAGTCTCAGATACACTCCAGACACGGAAGTCATTCTGCTACTCATACGGATCTCAACTTCGGATACAGTCCAGATACACTCCAGACACGGTTGCCATTCTGTCACTCATTCAGAACTTATCCCCGGCACACAGTTGCCCCATATACAGATGATTCTTTGTCACTCATTCACAATACAGATATACTCCAGACACGAAAGTCATTCTAATATTCATTCAAAAATCAAATACAGTTACATCTCGGATACGCTCCAGACACGGACGCCATTCTTTTGCTCATACAGACTCAGTCTCCAGATACAGTCCAAATGCATTCCAAACACGTATACCATTTTGATGCTCATTCTTCTGGCCTACAACATTGCAATTCAACAAACATTCTTGGATGGCATCTTTAAAACCATCTCCAGCAAGATTCTACCATCTCCAAATGGCATCTTTAAGCCCATTCGTTCAACAATATTTTGACGAGTGCAAATTTACGGGCACTCTAGTGTCCAATCCTCTTTTACCTTCGAGTCGCGAAAGGCAAACTTGCCAATCTAACTCTTCAGGTTCAAGAAGATTGAACAGGGGCAACTGTTGTACCCCAAAATTTACCCTCTCATTTTATCAACATTTCTCATCACAAGACTCTTGGAACTCAAGATCAAGCTAGGGTTTGCTCTGCTCAAGACACCTCCTTGCACTGTTGACCTAAATTAGGGTTTGAGTTTGCACAGGGATGTTTTTACCTACAATGCCCAAAGTGACTTTCATACTTCATGTTGTACTCACAAGTTTGTCCATACCAAGTTTCAGGCCTTAAATCAAATTTTTGCCCAGTCAATTGGATAGTTGACCTAGAAATCAGCTGTGTTGGGGAAAAAGTCAACTGTGGCCAATTGATAGTCAAACCTCATGAATTTTGACCCACATCAACATTATGAACTCATATGAACCATTTGATCAAGTTTGGATCACAATTCCACAAGAAATTTGATCAGATCACCAAAAGGGCAAAATGGTCATTTTTAGGGTTTTGACTGTGCAAAGGCAATTTTTGACTGTTTGACCTAGCCAATGGAAAATCAAGCTCAACCATGGACTCAAGGACCCAATGACATCATCTTGACCCATTCAACAAGTTCAAAAGATCTCAAATGCATAGGATTGACAAATGAATTTTTCAGTCAACTGATCAAAATTTGAATGTACACTGAAAAGTCAAACTTTGACTTTTTGGTCAAAATCAAGTGCCAAGGGTCATTTTTCATCAAGACATGTCAAATTATGAAACTTGTTCATCAAGAAACCTAAAAATGCAAATTAGGGTTTAAAATGGAAAAATTTCATAACTTAAAAATTTTCTAAGTTATAAAAGTTTCTTATTTTTTCCTAACTTTGTCCCACTTTTTCACCAAGATTCAAATGGATTCAAACATAACTTACAACATGAAAGTTGTAGTCCATCACAAAGTCTACAACTTTTATTCAAAAAGTTTTCTCAAAAGAAGCTTGGATCTCAAGTTATGATTTTTGGAACAAGGGTACCTAAAACTTTTAACTTAGAGAAATTTTGCACTAGTTTAGGCAGGATTTTGACCCATCTTCTTGGCCATTTTTCACATAGTTACACTTGGAGTCTTAAGTTGAATTTCAAATATGCATTATAGTACATGTTGCAAGCTTTCCAAATTGTCCAAGATCTCCTCAAACACCCTTGTGGTTAGGGAGAATCGAATGCTTGAAGTTGGCAAAAACTCACTTTGTAACCATGGCCAATACATGTTCATACCAAGTTGCAAATCTGACCAAACTAGCTTAGTACATAATTACAGGCCTCTAAACCAATTTACACTCCAAAATTGAATGCAAATACATTGGATATTGGCATTGTTCTGATCAAGAAAGCTTTGTACATTGAATTTTTCCATTTTGAGCATAAAGGTCATACTTCCATTTTCATAAAGGCCACTTTATGTCAAATTGCATTTTCTTGAGCCTTGGACTTTCTTCCTGTGCAGCAAACAAGTTCCACAATCTCAGGCATAGTACAAGAAGTTGGTGCATGCTTGGAGATAGCCTGTACAGGCCTATCTCACTTCATTTCAAACTTTGCTTTCAAAATAAGTCAAATGGCCAAAAGCTCATATCTCTCACATCTATTATATTGAACTCAAGCAAAGTTTTCAAACAAGTTTTGCATATTCTCACAAGTCAGAAGCACAAGCCTTTCACCCCTAAAGCACCCTTATACTCAAAATCTTCATTTTCTTGCAAAATAGGGCCAGTTCTGCAAATCACAAGCCACCATCAAATCCTCTCGTGCGTTTTGTCCAAAATCACTTCAAACACATTCCAATCAATATACCTAAGCTATCCAGACCATTTACAAGTTGTTGTAACTCCATTAACACACATCACCATTTTTGTTTGGAAGCTTTGCAGGTTGAGTTCTGTAGCACGATTCAGGCCACTTCAAAACAAACTAAGCATTGGGAAAGGTTCAGGGGACATCAAGCAAGCTCAAAAGAACCTCAGGCGCCATTGGAAGTTACTGCATTGTCCAGCTCGAACTCAACTGAAACAGGTATTTCATGAACTTCTATCTCTCTATTTAGGAACATTTTGACTTAGGTTTGTGTATGAAAGATGTTGTATTCATAGCCCTGAAACCATACATGTGCTTAGTTTTCATTTATATTAATCGTGCTAGGAGAATTTCATCCATGAACTTTCTGAAAAAACTAGGTTAGAAATTAGGGCCAGAGAAATTATCTCTGGTCTTTGAGAGTTAAGTTAAGTTTTTTATATGGTTAGATTCGTTGTTTGATACTCTACAAGTTTCATGTTTTGAGTTTTGTCAAAAAAGCACTAAATCAGGAGATACAGGTTTGAACTAAGCCATGCGCGCGTTCTGTTGGACAGAGGAAGAAGATGAAGTAGCTGGACTGGGTCTGGCTACTTCCTGCTTTTGACACCCCCGTTTTCAGTTTCACACCCCCTGACCCATTTCTTTGTATATTTGTTATTTTTGCATTTTAATTTTATTTCTGACTTTATTATTTTATTTCTAAATATAAAAAAATGCCTAAAAAATATTTTCATAAAATTTTATATTTATTTGGTATTTATTTTAATTATTTCCAACATTAAAATGTTTAAATACTTTATATTATTTTGTTTAAACTTAAAAATAATGTAAAAAAAATACTTTTATTTTCATTTATTATTTTTATTCACATTTGAAAATATTTTCTTGAAATATATACATTTTTGTAAATAATTTATTTTATTTTTATACACACTTAATATATTTAATATATATATATATATATATATATATATATATATATATATATATATATATATATATATATATATATATATATATATATATATATATATATATATATATATATATATATATATATATATATATATATATATATACTTTATTTTATTAAGGGCATAGAATAAAAAAACACAAAAATATTTTATTTTATTTTTATTATTATTTATACTAAAAAAATACCCTTTTTTTATATATTTCATTTTTATACATATTAATATATTTTTGTATATAAATAATACATTATATTTATTTTCTTAAGAAATTAGGGTTTTTGCCTTAAAAACAAATAAAATTAATCTTTTATTTATTTCTTCACATTTCTTTCCATTGAAAATATTTTACATACATAAAAAACTTTTTTTTTTGCATAATACATTTTATCTAACATTTATTTATTGTATTTATTTAAATATTGTACATTTAAATATTATGCCTTATAAATTCAATTTAGTTGTAATAATTTAGGGTTTAATTTCTTGCAAATAATCCCCTATTCAAATTTTTACCCCCTCCCTATATCATGTTGTAATAGTGTAGAATTTAAATTCTCGCACCTTTAAGCTTTCAATTATGCCATGATTAGAATTAGGGTTTGTATGCAAAATCAAAACCAACAAATAGCTTGACCTAATCAAAGACAAAAATGCATGAAAATCAAACACAATGCACACTTGCACCCCTAGGGTTACAATCCACTTGTTGCCTTCAAAAATGGGCCATGGTATGCATGTCAAGTACTTTGGCAAAACAAAAACAAAACAAAAGATCATAGTCCCTCGATGACGCTATCTGAGTTGCCTAAACAAAAATGATCAAGTCCCTTAAGAAAACTGCCAAAAATACTTGACACAATTGCTATCATGGTCTATACGATAACCCGCGCCTGTCCCGTTTAACATCCTAACACAAGGTTGTTCGCCAAATACAATGGTGAAACAACACTGTTAAAAGGGTTAAAAACATAAGAAAGATCTTTGAGTAAAATAGGGTAGATAACTCTTAGTTACTTGATCAAAGCTTGCAAAAAACATCCTTGCTATTTTCTAAACACACTTCACTACACAAATTCAAAACCCTACTTTCAAACATTGAAAACTCTTCAAAAGACAAAAACACCTTTGTATACATTCAAACAAGAATCATTACAAAGGTTGCCACAACAATGGCCTCTTTTCAAAACATCTTTCAAAACCACACACAAAGCACCATTTCAAACAATTGAAGAGCACCATTTCAAACAATTGAAAAGCAAAGCAGGTGATCTAAACAAGTAACTAAGAGCCAATGGATAACCATGGATATAAAGGGAGCTAATACCTTCCCTTTCTATAATCTACTCCCCTAACCTAAGAAAACATCTCAAAGGTCTTTCCTGTGCTTTTTGACCTTTCCTTAAGATAAAATAAAAAGTTGGTGGCGACTCTTACTAAACGGAAACATTTGCGAACACAAATGCAAAACTTCAAGTCAGTTCTCCCACCGTATCACAATTGGGGAAACTTGTTATCTTTTTTCTACCTTCAGTGAACGTTGGTAGTTCATCGTCAGTGAATGGTGATGTTATGATATTATCTTTCTACCTTCAGTGAAAGTTGGTAGACCATCGGCAGTGAACATTGATGTTTGTTATCTTTTTGCTACCTTCATTGAATGTTGGTAGTTCATCGTTAGTGAACGGCGATGCTATGATATATTCTCTTTCTACCTTCAGTGAAAGTTGGTAGACCATCGGCATTGAACATCAATATTTGTTATCTTCTTGCTACCTTCAGTGAACATTAGTAGTTCATCGTCAGTGAACGGCGATGCTATGATATATTTTCTTTCTACCTTCAGTGAAAGTTTGTAGACCATCGGCAGTGAACATCAATGTTTATTATCTTTTTTCTACCCTCAGTGAATGTTGGTAGTTCATCGTCAGTGAACGACGGTGATATGATATTCTCTTTCTACCTTAAGTGAAAGTTGGTAGACCATCGGCAGTGAACATCGATGTTTGTTATCTTTTTGCTACCTTCAGTGAACGTTGGTAGTTCATCATCAGTGCACGGCGGTGATAGGATATATTCTCTTTCTACCTTCAGTGAAAGTTGGTAGACCATCGACAGTGAACTTTGATGTTTGTTATCTTTTTTCTACCTTCAGTGAACATTGGTAGTTCATCATCAGTGAACGGCGGTGATATGATATATTCTCTTTCTACCTTCAGTGAAAGTTGGTAGGCCATCGGCAGTGAACATCGATGTTTGTTATCTTTCTCTCTGCCTTCGGTAAACATCGGTAGCTTCGCCTTCGGTAGAAGTTGGTGTGTCCTTTGACCATTCTACCATCCTTTCTGATTCAGTTCTTTTGGTCCGCCAATGATTTATTTTCCTGGTGGGGGTGATCCTTTGTTTCTTTATTATTGTTACATCCCAGGTGTTGTTTTGTGTCTCTTTGGTCTTGTTCATATGCATTCATAATCATAAGCATTTGCATGGTATCTTAGGGCCAAAAATAGGGTTTATTTTATATTTAAGTATCTTCAATCGTGTCGACACAAAGATCTTTAACCTTCGTATCTCCGGATAGAAGAAAATTAAATAATGGCAGTTGTTGTACCCCTAATTTTTCCCCTAAGATCCCTTCATCATACCATATTGATTCATTCACAACAAGATCACACTAGGATTCTTGGTTCCCCTCCCTACATTTAGTTTTTCCCTTTTTGAGGGATTACCAAGCACTTTGACTTATGTTCCTTTTTTTATCATTAATATTGTTTTGATTTCTTCATTTAACTAATAAAATGAAATGTTGGTTTGTCTTGCTTGTTATCCATGTAGGTGAAGGCAAGGAGATTTAACAAGTTATCCCATGAGTTCATGAGTTTATTTCCACGCCCTAGTCAATAAAGCTTGAGAAGTTCAGACCTCGCCATTAGATTGGTTTTGGAATAATTGGTATGGCAAGGTTGCTTTGGTTCATCACATTTCAAGGTTATTAGATTTGACTCAAAAGTACAAGGGGTTGATTGGAGAAGTTGTCATGTTTGGACAAGGCCTTGTTCCTATTGGTCACAAGAGCATATTTCTCTCAAATTTCAAGATATGGAAGTGGTTTTGGTGGCTATGAGTCCTCCTTATCATCCTCAACAACTTCTATTCACAAAGCAAGAATTTTGGTACAAGAAGTTTGTCCAAGCTTGTCAAAGTTCCTCAAAGCATTTTCTTGATCTATGAGCTAGGGTTTTGAACTTCAAAGGAGTATATCTTGCTCACCTTTTGGTATTTTTGAGTGATTCCAAATACATCATTCTCTTAAAAGGTTTATTAACAAATCACTTCAAAGATTCCAAGGATTTTTCATGAGGAAGAGACTTGATGAGGAAGTAAGATTGCAAGTCCTCCAGATGAGTCCCCAAATTTCCATATGTGACTTCAAATGGTCATAACTTGGTCAATTTTTATCACCTTAAGTCCATTATTTTTCCATAATGATCTTGAAGATGTGAAATTTATGCCTTATTTTATGAGTAAAGTGGGAAAATGGATGGAAGTTTCCTCAAAGATGCAAAAGATTATAGGTCATTTCATGATTTTTTGCCAACTTCAACAAGTTATAACTTGCTCAAATTTTTGAGATTTTGAATGATTCAAGTTTCAAAATATCATTCAAGATATCTACTTCATGCCATCTTTTTTGTTCAAGAGCAAATTCCAAGTGGAAGGCCGTGATTGGGTGCAAGACATTATAGGTCATTTTTTAAGAAGAACTTGAAATATTTCTAAGTATGGAAAGTCAACCCTTTTTCTCCAACTTTGACTCAATACAACTTTCAGCTCAAGCATCCATTTAACTTCATTCTTTTTCCATTGCAAAGCTTATAACCTCGTCTTTCTAAAGCATCAAGGATCGTGCCTTAAGACCCCTTGAGCTGAGAATGCCATTGTTTCAAAAATGATAACTTGGAATTGAAGTTTCCTTGCAAGTCAGAATTTGAATTTCATGTTACAACCTCTAAACCTCAAATTAACACGCGTTTTGGGTCTAAACATGATTAGCCAACTTTCCCAAGTGGATTAGTGCATCAAAACGCAAGAATTGGATGAGTTTTGATGAAGTTTGGATCACACTTCACTCGTGCATCGGGTTTGCACGAATTCCCTCCAAAACGCATCATTCACTCTTCCTTTTGATCCCATTCGCTTCTCCTATAAATACATGAACTATCCCATTCAATTTTCCAAGCTTGGATAGCCAGAATCACCCTGCCAAACTTGTTTCACAACTCAAAATTCAGTAACTTCAAAATCCATTCTCGAGCCTTTTTCAATCCAATTTTTTCATCAATTCACCTTCGTTGATCTTCCCTGAAGCTAACCACATAATTACATTCAAGAATCATGCCCTATAATGCTCCATAGAAGTCCAGTTTCAGAGCTCTACAACTCAACTTCAATAGGTAGATTCATTCATCAATTCTTCAAAACTCTAGTATCATTGTGTTGCTCTCATTGCCCTGGTTCTAGTCGCAACACTTACCTTTTAATGAAAACACGTTTTGACCATGAAATTTCAAATCTCTTTTCAAAACCTTCCTTCCAAATTGCTTGAGCTACAATTTATATAAATTTGGCGCGAGGGTGTGGTTGTCTTCGTCTTGAAGAGACGAAGCGAATGGCATAAGTCCGAGCTTCTGATTTTACAGTTTGAGAGACCTGGAATTCATGAGGGATGGAGGTTGAAGATGACCAATGTGTCATCTTCCAACCAATGAAGGCGCGCCATCTGTATTTTTCAAATTCTGATTTAATTAATAATTATGTGCAATATTCACTAATGACCATGATATGCACAACGCGCCAGATCCCTTGGATTTGATTACTAACGCGTTTTGACTCTCATCCAATGGTCCACATATTTTACTTTTATTTTCTTTTTCTGATTTTTATACTTTAATTGTTTTAAATTTCAAAAAATCATAGAAAATTCATTTTTAGTCCAAAAAATCTGGAAAAAATTATGAAAAATATTTTTGATTATTCTCTTTCTGATTTTTATTTTTTCACAATTTAATTTTGTGCTTTGGAATTTTTTATAAATTTTACACTTATTTGATTTGTTTTAAATGTTTAAAAATACTTTTATACATTTTTAAATTCTGAAAAAATTATGGAATAATCCAATGATATGGTGACAAATATTGGTGACCTTATTTTATTTTTGTTTCTGACTTTACTATTTTTTACCATTTTTTGTTTATTCTACCCATTTATTTTAATTTTAAAAATAGTTTCTAGCTTTAAAAAATTACCAAAAAATTTGTAAAATTATTTGAGCCTTTTTCTGATTTTTCTACGGTCTTACTTTTCATTTCTTGATTAATTTGAACATAGTTGATATTTTTCTCATTATTTTCTATTTTTTAAAACATTTTTAAACCCTTTTTGTGTATATTAAATGTGATATTATTTTGTGACTATTTTCTGGTTGATCTTGGGTTAGATTTTGGATCATGAACTTTATTAACATCATTGGATCCATGGTGTTAAGTTTAACTCCACAAAAATGGATGAATGATTTTAATAATAGTTTGATTAAAATTTAATTCAAATGTGGTTTGTATATTTTTTTCCCATATCCCTCTTCATCGCATCCCCTTCTTATTGCACTAAATGTTGTTGGAGCATGATCTCTATATCATGTCTCAAAACAAATGGTGCATAGATTGCTATTGACCGACCTCAAAATAGGTGTGACTTCTATATAAGTCCATTTATGATTGCTTAACATAGCGCTAAATTTTGTCCTGATTCGAATAAATGATCATTTGTGGCCAAAACGTATGATTGCAAGCCCAAGTATGTTAATTTGATCTCTTTGATCCAATAACCTTGAGATTTATTGTGTGGAGGCTTTGGTTCTACCAATCCTCTAATGGATCTACAACACCTTTGGTCAACACGGATAACTTAAACATCGTTGATCATTAAATGGCACTTGTAAGAATTCCAAATGGATGATATGCTTGACAAAAAGAAAATGCAACTTGTTGTGTGGAGGCTTTGGTTCTACCAATCCTCAAATGAGTTCCAAATGCAAGCTTCAAGATGGTCATCCAACTAACCACTAATTATTGACTTGTTTTACCTTATACTTTTATTCTTTTTTTATGCTTTATGTACTATTACTTTTAGCATCTACATTTCATGCCATTTTCATCTTTGCTCATTTGAGCATTTACTTTCTTGCCATTTTTATTTTGCTCACTTGAGCTTTTTCTTTTCCTTTCTTAAGATACTTAATAATAAACCTAAACCCTAAAAATCTTTAATGGTATTTGGACTATTTGGTTACTATCCTTGGCATTATGGAGCATGGGACTTTTCTTGGACTTAGGATTAGAAACCTTGGCTTAACTGGGAGACCTTGTGATCTCATCTGATTATTTTGTCTGGAGTTCTTGAGGTTTACCTCAAGACATTGGGTTGTTCTGTTTGTTTTTGTGTGGAGGTTTTTTTTGTGATTACACCCTTTGTTGGTAATCTGGAATTCACCCGTATACAGCCGTTACTCTGCCCAATTTTTATGAAGACTTAATACACTTGAAGTTTGGTTCTCTCAAGAGGTCTAGTATTTTCTTGCTTGATTGGCTTCAATCCAAGGAACGGGAATTCTATCTTGGCTCATAATGTCAAATATTGGCTCCTTGTTGGTTAGATGGTCCTTATCCCTAGCTTTTAACTTATGCTTTAGGATAGTCTCTTCTTCTCCTCCCATCTTCTTTAATTTCAAAAATCTTCCTCCACCTTTTGAAAACTCTTCTTGTTTATAAACTTGAACCACTTTCATAATAAACTTGGACTTAGGTCCATGCATTTTCAAAACATTTTCATAAATAAACTTCAATTAATTTAATAATACCTTGGCATTTTTTGTGAGAAGACTAAAATACAATCAATCTCATTTTAAACCATTTTTGCCACTTTGGCTTTTCATTTTAAAACCTTTCTCAAAATATTGGACTCTTGTCAATCCTTGTAGTGATGCAAACAACTATACTTCTATAATATGTAGTGAAGAGAGATATTTTTCACTTGGGTGTTGAGTGAGGCATTGTTGATTTTGAAATCCAAGCCATATCCTCCACTTTGAGATGCTGCAAATTCTCATTTCTCATGATTGTGGGTAGTAGGTATGTTTTCCACACGGACAATGACAATGATGTTTTATCCCATAAAATTAACCAATGCATTTGTGTTTTCAATTTTTAAAAGAGGAACTACGTGTACCCTGATCCCCTATTGCACGAAAAGATGGTAGGTAGGCACTAAATGTTCGCAACCGCGGCGGGTGCAAAAACTATTATAAAATAAATATATTTATTTTCTCACCTCCACCATCCATTCTTATACAACATTTTATTTTCATAGCCAAAATATACATATTTTTACAAAGAGGCTCCTACGGAGCATCGTAGATGTTTAGGGTGCTAATACCTTCCCTTTGTATAACCAACCCCCTTACCTTGAATCTTTCCCCCTCTTTTGGGTTATTCGCTCTTTTCCCATTCCTTTGGAAACAATAAAGCACGATGGCGATTTTTATTTTGATTTGTATAAAGTCTACTCAATCCAATGGCTTAGTCTTAAACATTTATACCGCTACAGAGACGTCTTTCGATCCAGGAAGATGTGCCTCCTTCGATCCAGAAGGCTATGGCTCCTTCGATCCAGAAGGCTACGTCTTACGATCCAGGAAGGCTATGGCTCTTTCGATCCATAAGGGAGCTGCCTTCTTTGATTCAGGAGGACAATGGGCAGCTTTGATCCGGAAGGTTATGGCTACTTTGACCTGAAGACCACGTCTTTCGATCCAGGGAGGCAAAGGCTCCTTCGATCTAGGGTGCTAGATCTGTAAAAGTATGTTAGCAAAATAAAACGCAGGACCTGGGTATCGAAACTCAGGTCCTTCGATCCTGCATGCGCTGGGTCTTTTCAGGCTATATCTGCCGCAAGTGTTAGCAAATGAAAAACATGACCTGGGTGCTAAACCCAAGCCTTTGATTCTGTCTAGGATGACAAATCAAATGGAACAACAAATATGGATGCGTTATGCAAATACAAAGTTTGACAATTTACCCTCTCATACTAGTAGTTGGAACCTTCGATTTGGGCACTTTCTGGATGAGGGCACCTTCGATCTAGGACTTATGGGCGTGGATACTTTTGTTGAAGGGTTGCTTTGGCTTGGATTACTTATGAAAATTTTGACAACCTTTGGTGGATTTTTTGGGCAGCTTCTCTCCAATCTTTTCGTCCTCCCTTTGTTGCTTGCAAGCATGCTGCTTATATATAGTAGGAGGGGGGACAAGAGAAGTAATATTGGTAACGGCCATTTGAATGCCATGAATACCAAAATGTAACCTTGGCCAAAGTTAAGGGATCTTGTCTATTTTTTTGAATTTGGCATAATATGTAACTGGCCTTTGAATGCTCTTTTTCGAATGGGTTGATGGCCTTCTTTGAATGGCTCTGATGACCTCCTTCAAGTGGACCTTTTGAATGCTTCTTCAAAGGACCTTTACATGTTCTTCGAATGAGTCATTCTTACTTCCTTTGAATGTATTTCTTTTCCAGCTTCAAAGTCTAATTTGAATCTATTCAGAGTTTTCCTTATTAGAATCCCTTCGACCAACACTTAGCCTTGATGGTTCTAAATTCTGATTCGAAGTATTCAGAACTTCCTTCATCAGAGCATCTTAGATTAAGACAAACTCTGCACTGAAATGCCATTCTAAGTTCATTTCATTATGATGTTCTGATTGAGGGAAACTCTGAAGTTCCAGTCGAAGGACCTTTTGGAATGCCAATCGAAGGGCCTTTGTCCATATCAATCGAAGGCTTTATTGAAATGCCAATCAAAGGATCTTGTTACAAGGACAATCTAAAGGTAATTGTTAAAATGCCAATCGAAAGGCCTTGTTAACAGGCCAATTGAAGAACCTTTATCCATGCCAATTAAAGGATCTTGTTACAAGGACAATCGTAAGGTACTTGTTAAAATACCAATTGAAAGGCCTTGTTAATAGGCCAATTGAAGGACCTTTGTCTATGCCAATCGAAGGGCGTTATGTAGATGCCAATCGAAAGGAATTTTAGAGATGCCAATCGAAAGGCATTTTATAGATGCCAATCGAAAGGCATTTTGGAGATGCCAATCGAAAGGCATTTGAAAAACCTCACTCACAAATTTTCCTTTTCTTTAGGAAAAGGTTTGTGACCAACCATGTAGGGGAAGACCTTGGAAAACATGATAGAGAAAATTTTGGGGTACAACAGCGTATCATCCTCAGACGGATGGTCAGACTGAACAAACTATTCAATCCTTGGAAGATTTGTTGAGAGCGTGTGTTCTTGAACATGGAAGTTCATGGGATACTTATCTTTAGTTAATAGAGTTCACTTATAATAACAGTTACCATTATAGTATTGGAATGACACCTTTTTAAGCATTGTATGGTCAGAGATGTAGAGCTCCTTTATGTTGGCATGAATCTGGAGAAAGTGTAGTACTTGGACTCGAACTTGTTCGCAAGACTACTGAGAAGGTGAAGTTGATTCGAGAAAAGAGGAAAGCTTCCCAAAGTAGACAGAAAAGTTATCATGACAAACGAAGGAAAGATTTGTAATTTTAAGTAGGTGACCATGTGTTTTTGAGAGTTACACATGTGAATGGCGTTGGGCTAGCGTTGAAGTCTTATATAGTGGATTTACCACCTAATCTTTAGAATGTGTATGATGTGTTTCACATGTCACAACTTCAGAAGTATATTTTAGATCCATATCATGTGATTCATATGGATGATGTGCAAGTACTGGATAATCTTACTATGAAGACGATGCCTGTACGAATCATGGATCGTGTGATGAAGATTCTAAGAGGCAAAGAGATTGCTTTGGTGAAAGTAGTTTGCCTAGGAGCTTCCGGAGAAAGAATGACTTAGGAGTTGGAAAGCAAGATGCGGAACTCCTATCCTGAGTTGTTCGAATAAGGTAAATTTTCGAGGACGAAAATATTCTAAGCGGGGGAGAGTTGTAACGCCCGTTAATTTAATTAATTATTTAATTAAATTATTTTTGGATTATTTGTTTAAGTTGTCATAATGTTGAGAATTGTTGGTATAAGTTGTTAAATTATTATTAATTAATTAATTAGTTGATTAATAATAATTATAATGTTGGAATTTAATGGAATAATTGTGTTAGACTTGTTTTATTGGTTGGAAGTAGTAAAGTGGGTGTGTGTAAGTTAGACCCAATAGAATTGATGATATAAGGTTAAGATGACACAAGGGTTTGGTTTTTAGATAATAAGAAGTTTTGTGCGCTGACCGTGTGAAGCCTCGCGAAGAGAGGAGCAAGCTGCTCAGTGTCGAGCAGAACAAAGCAAAGCTGTCGGCTGGAAGTTTGGTGGAGCGACCTTTAATCCAAGTAAGGGTGGGTTTCTGACCGTATAATGGGATTGATGATGTGTATTATATGGGAATTGGTCGTTTGTATGAATGTTGTGCGTTGATGGTTCTGAATCTGTTACTAAAGTTGCCCGTTTCCTCATGTTGTGGTCGTTTCGGAAATTACCGCATGACTGTTTAATGAACCTGTTATAGGAAGTTTCCCGGTTGTTATGTTGTGTGCAGTTTGAGTTGTCTGTAACATTGACCGGTAGAATCGATGATTAGGTTAGGGTAGTTTATCACTGGGTGTTGCGGTCGTTATGATGTTGTGGTGTTCCGAGCAATTGGCAGGAAATTAGGAATTATTGTTGTGGTCATTTTAGGAGGGTTTTTGCGTGACAGTTTTGTACAATTAACGAATCTATTGATAGGAAATATAGTTGCCCATTATTGTGGTATTCCGAGCAGTTGGTCGGAAGTTATGAATTGTATTGATGTGCTTGTTATGATGTTGTGTTGTTCTGTGTTGTTGGCCGAATTAGTGGTCGAGGAGTATACTGAAGTGCTAGGTGTCGAGCGGCACTTAGGCTGCAAGGTGTGTAGGAGAACATATATGTTGGATTGCCGAGCGAAATTAGGGTGTAGGTTGTGCCGAGGAACATAAGTTAGTTGTTATTCTTCTTTGTTTCTGTGTGTGTCGAGGAATATGAGTTAGCTATTATTTTGTTTTGGTTGTTGTGCATGTAGAGGGGTACGTAGTTTCCCTAGTCCTATTTCCCGTGTGTGTTTATTTGGTCGTTACAGTGTGTTGTGTAGTTTGTGCTTAATTGAAAATTTGCAGGTTGATGAATTATGTTGAGATGTCTCTAATGTTGGCATATATGACATTTTAGGCTTATGGCCAAAGTTTAATTATGTTGATGTTGAATTTATGTTGATTTTGTAGGCTTATGGCCAATGTTGATTTATGTTGAGTTGTTGGTTATTGTCGATTTTTGCTACATTCATGTTGTGTCGCATACATCGCATGTCAAGTTGGAGCTGATGCTCGTTAAGTTGGTCTGGATTGGAAAAATATTAAGTTGAAGGTTTATGCCTTGTTGATGCCTCTATTTATTGACAGATTTTTAAGTTGGGAGTTCTGCTCCATTGGTACCACATACATTTGCATAAAGACAAGTTGCATTATGTGTTATATTCTGAGTCGTTGTGTGGTTAATTTGATTGTGCTTATGTTATTAAAATATGAGAAGTGGTGAATATGTATGAACTGATTCTAATGTTTTATTTATCATACGTTCTATTATATGGTTCAATATCTCACCCCTTTTGTTTGAATCTTACCCCTATGTTGGTAACGTGCAGGTAATCCAGAGTGAATGTGGTTTACCTTCAGCAGTTCGAGTCGGTGTCGTTGCTCTGATACATAACACTCTGGGGGATTAACGCTTGTTATTTTATTATTGTTATTCAGTTGTTGCTGTGATATGGTGGGAAGAACTGACTATTTTTTGGAATGCTGGTTTGCGTTTTGCGTTTGTTTTCGCAAAATGTCGCGGTAAGCAAGAGTCGCCACCGTCTTTTATTTTATCCAACAAGGAAAGGAAAAAAGCACAGAAAAATTCCTTTTTCGAGATATTTCTCGGGTTCGGGGGGTAGATTATAGAAAGGGGAGGTGTTAGCACCCTTTCTATCCGTGGTTATCCACGGGCTCTTAGGTACTTGCTCAAAGTGTTTTCAAAAATTTTCTTTCTTTGTGTTTGTGGGTTTGAAGAAGATTTTTTATTTTGAAAGGTGTAAGTGCGAAAATTTGTTTTGTTTTGAAAGGGCAAGTACTTAAGAACCATCTACCTACTCGAAAAAGGAATCAATTTATGCTAATATCCTTTAGACAATGTTATCCCACTATTGATGAGTAGGTAGCATCGTCGTTGGAGATTTAAGGGTCAATTCGATTAAGGGACGTGCGGTCACTGAAGCAATGTTAGGACGCTTTAGCGGTAACCCTAATGTCTTAGATCATTTTTCCGAGGAAACTGTTTCGAGGCAACTATGATCTTTGGACAAGAGGGCGACCTCTAAAACTTTCTATACTCAATGACCGCGTTCGAAGGCAACCAAGTGAGGTGTACCCTAAGAGTGCGCATGTGCGAGTGTGTTGTTTTCAGTTAATTTGTCTTTGTACATGTCAATAGTTATCTATGTTGATTTTAGGTTAAACATTCGATCTTGTCATGCATTCCCTATTATCAAACATCTAACAGTTTATAAGTTGTGGAAATTAAACTAACTATTACAAGGCGTCGGGTATTTACATCGCCAAAAGCAACCCTTGAAATTAAAATGCAGAAAATAAATAAAGCGGTAAAAATATTTAAAGTCCTATTAAGCTATTACATTCCGGAAACAGATACAATTTTGAATAAAATGGCACGCGTGCGGGAAATTAAATTGGGCGAGTTCTAGGGTTTTGACCCTTTATTATTCAAGAAAAGATTTTTGGTTGTTTTTGAATTAAAAAGTTATTAAACTAAGTTAATTATTGAATTAATAAATAAATTAATTAATAAAAATATTTTTGGGTTTTTAAGTATTTAAAGAAATAAAAATAAATTTGGTCAATGTTATTAAAACCTAATTGTCTAAGTTAATTTTAATTATTGCAAAATATATTAAAAGTTATTCCTAATTAAAACTAAATTAATTAATTTAATATTTATTAACAAAAATAAAATGCTGAAATTTAATTTAATAAATAAAATATTTTTTGGTTTTAATTTTATTAAGAAAAAGTTTTGATTGGTTAATGATAATAAAAATAATAACAATAAATAATTAAAGTAAATAATAAAAGAAAAGAGAAAAAGGTTAGGGTTTGGGCCTGATTAGGGGGTTTATTCAGCAATTTCCATGGCCCATCACCAGCTGGCCTCGTTTGACTTCCCTGATTCCATGCATACGCGTTGACCTTTGCCCATGGTAGACTTTCATTCTGGATCACCAGATCTGGCCTGAGGCCATCTGGTGCTTGGATATTTGAGGGTGTATGATGTGCTTCCAACGTTGGTTTGTACCTGATTACATGATAAAATAGAGGAAAATGCAAAGCGCTGGAGGCAGGGATCGAACCCCTGACCTCCAGCCAACAACGCCTTGAGAGCACTCCCCTTAACCACTGGATCACTTCGCTTTAATCGTTAGTAAAATACAAACTAAATATAATATATAAAAACGCATCATTATGCCAAACAAAAAGAAAACGCGCCAAACATTTGAATCGGCCACTAGGAGGGGGACACGTCTTCGTCTTCTTCCTTCAACCCTGTACATTTACCTGCGGATTTATATCCGCAGCTAAATTCGTATGTGCATCCTAAAACCCATTTTAGGCCATGAAAACTCAATCCAAGACCACGGTCATGCTCGTCTTCCTTCACTGGTCATGCCTATGTCCATCAATGGCATCAATTTTGCCTGTAAATAAAAAGCCCAAAAAGCAAACTACAAAATCCTAGGTTCGGTTACAGGGCTACAGTTTATATAAATGCAATCAAACAATGCCAAAAATCCAGAAATTTCATAAGTATCATGAATATGTCAACGATTTGCCAGAAAAATGCAAGAATATGGAGTTACGATTTTGAATACAGGGCGGTATTTCGAGATACTTACAGAGCTTTAGAGCGCGTGTGAGAGCTTGTAAGGGGGTGGTTTTGCTTCAGTGATTGTCCAACAATGGATTAGTGTTGAGTTTTGGTGTTGAATTTGCCTCTAAGAACGATTTCAGTTTTACACTTTTTTTGCTTTTTTTTCAAGTTTGGTTCTTGATGATTCTGCAGCCTCTAGCCCTTGATCTCGTGTGCTTTGGCTTGTATAAGTAATGTGCAATGCATTAGGTCAACAAATGTGGGATGAATCCTTCCAAATCAATGCCTTGAGATTGGATTTGATCCTCCATTGAAAGCTTGCTTATTATGTCCAAAATCCAATCTTTTTGCACATGTAATGCTTGATACGAATTTGATCATGTCATTGATGATGATTAGGTCTTGAAAATAGAAAAAGATCTCATGTAATCAAGTTTTGGGATTTTATTTGATTTAAAATGCAATAATTCAATAAAAAAATAAAATAAAATAGAAAAATTGATAAATGGACACAAGGCTGAAGCTAGGACACGTGTGGAATGTGTAAAGATCAAATCAAGTGGAAAATAATGGGCCCCTTTGACAAAATTTGAAGTTTTGGTGATAGTTGACTTTTGGCAATTTTACAAAAATGCCCAACTTCAACAATGCATAACTTCTTCAATTTTGAACTTTTGGAAGTGTTCTTGGACTTTTTAGAAATATTGATATGTCCTCTAACCAACCCTTTTGGTCTCATCTCATTTTTATATTCCATGCTCAAGTTATAAGCTTTGGCAAAAAAGGTGTTTTTGTTGACTTTCAAAAATGACCTATAATGTCCAAATTTGTAACTTTTTGTGAGTTCATTTTCTGATCTTTGGGTATGAAGATGGATTGTAGGAAATTGCATCCTATTCAAAATGAGCTTTGTATGGGGCATTTCTCATAAAGTATGAGAAAGTTATGCTTGGTCAAAGTTGAGTTGACTTTTCCTGCAAAACCCTAATTTAGCAACTTTTGAGTCTTGATGAATTTTGAGCAATCCTTGATGAATCATGATCAACCCTTGATCAAATGATGAAATATCCTTCAAAATGAGAATGTTGACAAAAAAATCTTGATGTTTGACTGTATTTGGGTCACAGTTGACTTTTGCCCTAGCACGGTCGATTTTTGGACCCTTTGAGCAATTGACTGAGCAAACTTCCTCTGCAAAGCTTGAAATTTGGCATGGATGATCTTGAGAGCATATTAGGACATTGGGGAGAACTTGAGGTCATTTGGATTCAAGGACCTTGATGCAACACAAAACCCTAATTTGGGATTGACTGCCTTAGGAGATAGCTTGACTGTCCAACTCTTGAGCAATCTTGAGCCACTTGGAGATTTTTCTTGCAATGTTTGGAGAAATATGAGAGGGCAAATTTTGGGGTACAACAGTTGAACTTTAAGCTGTTATTCGTTAAATAACTGTTATTTGAAGTTATTTTAGTTGGATAAAGATATTATATTCTTTAAGTTGAATATTTGATTTCGCTGCGTGGTTATGAAAGTTGTTGGTTTTAAAAGATTAATTTATGTTGTTGTTGGTTCAACCAAGTTTAATGTGTTATGTATCTGTAATGAATGTTGTTGTTTTAAGTAGAAATTGTAGCTTTCCGATTTGGTTTTCAGAATTTTTTAACTCTAATTTATATAATAATTGTTGGGAAGAATTTGGGAGTTACATGAAGGCCATGTGGAAATCGTTTTGCTATAGGATAACTAAATTTCCTATCGAGTTGGATGCGCAGATAATAAGATCCATCGACAACATAATCAAGATGTTGGAACGTCAAGAATCATCTGGTAGTACATATGGTTTCATGTTTAGTATTTTTTTAATTTATGTTTGTTGTATTGTTTTATGTTGTATTAGTTATCTACTCGGAACATATAATCGCCAAAATATTATACAATAAATAAGTACCGTGATAACAAGTCTGTGTCACAAAATATACATATTATGCAAGCAAAAATATAACACATCTACATATGCCCCCACAGGCTACGTCTGCTAGCCTCGATAAACTTGTATAAATCTCACCATCAGGATTTACCAAACCCATGAGTTTATCTGCAAGAGTGAAATAAATTGGAGGCGGCTATCTCGGTCACCTGCAAGTGGTGGAGGTGGTGTTCGCGACACATCAGAAACCCTAGCACAAGAAGGCCCTGAAACATCAGAAACCTTAGCATCAAAAGACTTTGTAGTCGGTGGTTTGAGGAGAGAGTATGATATAATATGATACCGCTTCAGGTATCCATCCTCGCACTATGAAGGATACTGGACCATTATTGAGTTATCCATGATCTAATGGGCAGAGCTGATGATGTGACTCTAAATCCATATGTCAATGTCACCAGCTGGAGACTCTGAAATTGGATAATGATGCCCTGGATATAATCATATTTTCGCAGACACCTCTCAGGAAAGATTCTAGCCACGTGGTTCTGCCGCCCAATGTAGTCAAACACGGGATCTTACGTAGGATTAGACGGCATATAAAAGATTGTAAAACTAGGATCGTAGCACGACACTTAAGATCTTACCGAAGTGGGAAAATGGTAAGTTCACATGGACAAAAACATGAAAACTATAATACATGAACAAGATAACCTATAAATAACAATATTCAACTAATTTAATTAATAATTCATAATCATCATTCTCTAATTTAATGAGCTCAAAAGATCAAATTCAAAATAAGCAGCTCTCAAAAGATCAAGTTCAAAATAAGTAGCTCAAAATACATAAATATAACAAAAAAGTCTAATCATCTAAAGATATTATACATTCCTATATCATGATAGTCATATAAATCCTCCTCCTCATCCTCATCCTCACTCTCTTCCACTTCAATGGCATCATCTTCAACAATGTAAGGAACATCTAAATCATCACCAATAATACCACTAACATCTTCTCCAACATCAAGTGTAATATCTTTATCATCTTCATTTTCCTCCTCATTCACAATCCGTTCTTCCCCTTCATTTTCAAAATCAATTTCATCAACCTCAAAGTTAGCACTTTTTCTCTTGTTCTTCTTTTTCCCCAATTTTGAGTTACTCATCACAAAAATTACCTTATTGATTGTGTTTTGCTTTAAGCGATCCTTCTTCTTAGTGTGAACCTAGATGATTATATAACATAAATGATTAAAACAAAATAGATATTTATAATACAATTGTTCAATAAATTTTAAAACTTACCCTTTCAAAACCACTTCAGTTTCTTTCACGTCCAGGTGAGCTACATGTTAAACTAAGAACTCTCAAAGCAAACCACTGCAATTCAGGATGTCCGCCTCCATAAGAATCCCACCATTGTGTTGGTGTTTTAGTTTGAAGTGCAAATGTAGAAAAATCACTACCAAAAGATCCAACTTTTCCTTTGAAATCCTCAAGTTGAAGATCAATCAAGCCTCTTTGTTCTGGATCTTCCACCATTCTAGCCAAACATTCATACATGCCATTTGTAACTTCGTTAGGAATAGTGAATCCCAGAGCATAACGCAAAATAGGGTTCAAATAAAGGCCTGCAACATGTAATGGCCTATGAAGTTGCTTATCGCACCTTTGAACAATTATCTTCCAAAGAGGATTGTAGCTAAAAAAGAGTGAATAATTGAATTACTGCTCAAACTAGGTGTATGATTATAAAACAAAAATTAAAGTGAAAAATAATTACCTATTAGCAATTCCATTAAAGCTTGACCGAATCTTCTCTTTCGCCCGATCAATTTCTTCACGAATAAATCCTGATCTAGACTGGGCCTACACTTTCCCTACGAGCGAAAGGCCCAAAGACAGCCCAAGTTAGGGATTTGGGGCACCTCCCCATCCAACCGTTGGGGGACATGGCCCACCACCTCTCAACAAACACACCAAACTGCCCTCCGGGAATCTCGGGTCCAGCCCTATTCTCGCAGAGCAGTTGACCAGGGGGGTCCACTTGCTGGACTCCATACTCATGTAAACCCTGACAGTTCCCTTTATTGGGCTGCGTGGCCCAAAAGTGGGAACCTTGGCCCAACGCTGGGGGCTATAAATACCCTCTCTCATGAGAGGGTCAGGTATTCATTCATTCACACCTAAACTCATACTTGCTTGCTCATTCCACTTCTCACTTTTCCATCGGAGTGTCTTGCAGGTACACCCCCCCATCTCTTTCAAGCTCAGCCAGAAGCCAGCTGTGACGGTCCAACTCTGATCAGGTTAGATCAGTGGCGCCGTCTATGGGAAACTAAGCTTCCCCATCTTCTCTTCATTTAAGACCAAAGCTAAACCATCCTCGACTGTCATGGCTGACTAGACTCAGGACAACTAGAATGTTCATGTCATCAACATTAACAACAACATCACCGACAACAATGTCGGCCTCGACAACACCGGTACCGCCGGCCATAACAGTCCCTGGCGTCAACATGCCTGAACCTTCTAATTATAGGGATGGGGCCACGGCTTCTTCTTCATTAATCCCTCCTCGACTTGAAGAAGATCGACCACCTCCCCTGAATTATCCGCCCGTCCAATTTCACGAGGTCCCCGTCCCTGCTGGAGCAGACACCACGACCAGGGAACTATTCGCGGCGATCATTCAAACCAACTATCTCATCTTCGTGCAGGGGGAAAGACTGAGAGAACTCAAGGACGATCGAAGGCCCCCGAGAAGACACAAGAGGCCTTAATCTCCTCCCCTTAACAAGCGGACGAACGTCCTCAATCTCCCCCGTGGAGACAGAATCGGGACATCTCTAGAAGCTCGTCGCCCCGACCACTCGGGCGATGACCCCCTTTGGAGAGGGAACCGCTTGTCGACGTAAGAAGGCGCGACTGTGGCCCTTCGCGGAAAGAATGAAGACCCCTTGGAGACAGACACAGGGGAAACCATCAACGGTTATACCGCCCAAGGAACGCTTCGTGCGACCAGGGCCACCGTGACCGCCACTACATCGAATCTCCATCCCGCTCTCCCGAACAGAGTGATGAGGACGACCCCCGCGGTCCCTTGTCACAAGCTATCATGGAGGCGCCCATTCCACCAGGCATGGAGAAGCCTCCACATTTAAAGGAGTATGACAACATCGCCTACCCGGTCGACCATATAGACGGGTTCAAAGCCATGCTCCACTACCACAACATCGGGGGACCAATTAAGTGTTGGTTGTTCCCCACAACTCTGAGGAAAGAGGATATGGACTGGTACAAAGGTCTCTCCCCGGGGTCAATTACCTCTTGGCGAAACCTGAAGAACCAGTTCATCAGCTCGTTCACCGCTTCGCGACGACACCCGAAGACCGAAGAAGCGCTCGAGGCCATCATCCAGAAACATGATGAGACCTTGAGAGAATTCATTGACCACTTCAACCGAGAAGCCATCCAGGTCCCATGCACGAACCATATAAAGAGGTACCTGCTAGAGAGGGGGCTCCTCCCCGGCACTGAATTCAGAAAAGTCGTAGGCATTGAACCACCCTGGACATTTGATGCCCTCCTCGAAAAGGCTAGGGCCTATATGGACTACGAGGAGAGAGAAGAGGCCAACAAAGCCCGAGACCCTAGAAACCACGGATCCAGCAGTAATCCGCGACAAGACATCACCCCTCCTTGACGAACTGGAGAGAAGAGAAGGGACGATAAACTCCGAGATGCCCGAGAACAGAGGGGGCCCTCGGGGAGGTTCACCGAATACACTCCACTAACGGCTTCCCACGAGCGCATCTTAACGGAGTGCGCAAGTACAGGCTTTAAGGACGGCAGCGTCAAACGTCCCCGCCCCGCTCCTTCCAAACCCAGGGTGGACCGAAGCAAATGCTGCCTGTACCACCGGAGCCACGGGCACCTTACTGAAGACTGCGTCCACCTCAAGGAGGCCATTGAGACCCTCATAAAAGGGGGAAGATTAACACAATATCAGCGAAACGAAGCTCCTCATCGGGATGCCCGTGAGACGAGGGAAGCAGAAGAGGATGCCCGACCATCTGACGATTCGGTTCCCATCCAAACCGCGTTCTCTGCCACAAGACCCGAGGACTTTTACGTCCCCGAACATCTGCAAGAACTGTTGTCTACACAATGCAGGTGGGAAAACTTCCCCTCCGCCATGGTCATCAATGGTGGAGGGTTTAATGATTTGACCATAAATTCAGCTAAGAGGAAGTTGAACGAGCTGGTCAACACGACCCCCCCTCAAATGGTGACCTTTGAAAGGGTGAAAGGCAGATCAGAGCCGATCATCTTCTACCTCGAGGAGCTCCCCGGAGGGGCCCCCAATTCGGCCATCCCTCTGCTGATAAAGGAAATAATGGCCAACTTCGATGTACATCACATCCTCGTCGACGAGGGAAGTTCCATTGATGTGATGTACAACCAGTTGTTCAAAACCCTGCAGCTCGACGACTCTCACCTTTCACCATATGTGGGGTCAGGCCTGCAAGGCTTTAACGGTTCGACGTCAATGCCTTGGGGATACGTCGAGCTTATGGTTTCGTTCGGCGAGGATACTGCTACCAGGCAGGTCAAGGTGCGCTTCCTCGTCATTGATTGCCCGTCCCTCTACAACTGCATTCTCGGAAGGCCGACGCTGGCAGAGCTGACCGCAGTTCCCTCTACCGTCCATTTGAATATAAAGTTCTACACCAAAAGGGCACGGGTTGCCACTATTCAAGGTGACCTGGAAGCTGCCCAAAGGTGCTTCTACGCGGCATCCAAGGGACACAACACGGTCGACACCAGCACACGACCCGCCAAGAAAGCTGCAACTGCGTGATCAGAGTCTGTAAGAGCAGAAGAACAGAGAGCCCCTCCAAAGGTCGACTCGATATCCCTGGACACTCGCTTCGACCAAGACGAGCCCCCCAGCGGTGAGCAAGTTCCCCTCTGACCAATTCTGGATGTGGACTTCGAACTCGTCCCCCTCGGCAAAGACCCAAGAAGAGGAGTGAAGATTAGCACCGGACTCCCCGACTTGGCAAGAAAGCAGATCAAGGCTTGCTTGAGGGAAAATGTGGATCTGTTTGCATGGAGTACTGCGGAGATGCCCAGTCTCGACCCTGAGGTCGCATGTCATCAACTCGCCATTGATCCAGGCGCTAGGGCAATAGTACAACGTAGACGTATGCAGTCTCTGGAGAAAGTGGAGGCTGCTAAAAAAGCTGTAAAAGACCTCCTATAGGCAAATTTTATTTCCGAAGCTCGGTATTCAACCTGGTTGTCAAATGTTGTACTTGTTAAGAAAAATAATGGAAAATGGCGAATGTGCGTTGACTACACCGATCTTAACCGGGCATGCCCCAAATATGTGTTCCCTTACCTAATATTGATATGTTAGTCGACAACTCGGTCGGCTATAAAAATCTATTGTTTATGGATGCCTATTCGGGCTACAACCAAATCCCGATGGCAATAAGCGATAAACACTGCACTGCTTTCATGACTAGCTCGGGAAACTATTACTACAACGTAATGCCCTTCGGTCTGAAAAACGCAGGAGCAACGTACCAGCGGATGATGAACAAAGTCTTCTGCAACCAAATCGGGGATATGCTCGAGGTATACATGGACAACATGATCGTCAAGTCCCGAGCAGACATCGACCATGCTTCTCATCTCAGGGAAGTCTTCGCCCAAGCAAGGCAATGTAAAATGAGGTTTAACCCCGAGAAATGCACGTTCGGGGTTAAGGCGGGCAATTTCCTTGGCTTCTACTTAACAGAACGAGGAATCAAAGCCAACCCCGACAAGTGTCGGGATTTCTCCGACCTCCCCACAACTACGTCGAAAAAATCCATACAAGTCTTGAATGGCATGCTCACCTCACTATCCCGTTTCGTTGCGAAATCCGCTCAACACACCCTCCCTTTCTTCAAGCTCCTTCGCAAGGAAGCGGCTTTCGAATGGACCGAGGAATGCGAGCAGGCTCTGCTCCATCTTAAACAAGGCCTCTCACATCCGCTTGTGTTATCACGACCAGTTGACGGGGAAACCTTATTTCTATACCTAGTTGTTTCGGCCGAAGCCTTCAGTGCAACCCTCATTCGTGAGACGCACGATATACAAAAACCCATTTATTTTACGAGCAAGGTGCTTCAAGGGCCCGAGGTTAGATACCAACAGATAGAAAAGGTGGCTCTGGCTCTCGTCAACGCAGCAAGAAGGCTCAGACACTACTTCCTCGCGCACACGATCATGGTGGGAACAGACCAGCCCGTGAAACAGCTCCTAGGTCGACCAGACATGGCGGGTCGAATGTTGAAGTGGTCCTTGGAAGTTTCTGAGTTCGACGTCTAATAAGAGAGCAGGAAAGCCCTAAAGGCATAGGCTTTGGTTAATTTCATCAGTGAGATGACCGCTCATAACCCCCCGCAGGGAAAGAGCACAAGTCGATCATCTTCGTCGACGGAGCATCCAGCTCGACCGAGAGCGGTGCAGGAATCCTCCTAGAGAACGAGAAGGTGTGGTGGTCGAGCATTCGCTCACCCTCTCCTTTCCAACCTCGAACAACCAGGCAGAATACGAGTCCCTACTCACAGGTCTAAGACTGGCAGAGGATTTAGGCGCCCGTGAGATACAAATTTTCACCGACTCTCAACTTGTCGCGTCCCAAGTTCAAGGGGAATACCAGGCTAAGAACAACAGCCTCATCGAATATCTGAACTTGGTCAGGGAGCATATACAAAAATTCGACCGAGCAGAAATTTTGCACGTACCACGCGAGCAAAACACAAGGGCCGACATACTTTCGAAGCTCGCAAGCACGAAAAAGAAAGGCAGAAACAAATCCGTCATACAAGAGTCTCTATCTCGCCCGAGCATCAAAAAATCCAAGACTCCACCCGAGGTAAACGCCATCGGAGACAGCTCGTGCTGGATGACCCCGGTATTCAACTTCCTAACGAAGGGGGAACTCCCTCTGGACCAAAGAGAAGCAACCGCGACCAAACAGCGAGCATGCTCCTACGTGGTGCTCGAGCATAAACTATATCGGAGAGGATTTTCCATCCCACTCTTGAAGTGCATCGAAGAATCCGCGGTCCCTGAGATATTACGGGAAATACACGAAGGGATTAACGCCCAACACATGGGCGGCAAGTCCCTAGCGAGGAAGGCGCTGCGAGCAGGGTATTACTGGACAATAATGCAGCAAGACGCTAAATACCACGTCAAGAGATGTGACAAATTCCAAAGGCACACCTACATGCACCTCGCCCCACCACATGAGCTGAATATATTATCATCCCTGTGGCCATTTTCCTGGTGGGGAATGGACATCCTCGAACCATTCGTGCAAGGGATGTACCAAAATAAATTCCTCATTGTGGCCGTAGATTATTTTACAAAGTGGATAGAGGCCGAAGCCCTCGCGAAAATCACCTTGCATAACATCCTCCGCTTCTACAAGCGAAACGTGCACGCTCGATTTGGAATCCCGCAGGCACTCGTCACAGATAACGGTACCCAATTCACCGACCAAGGCTTTCAAAGCTTCGTTGCCAAACTCGGAACCAAACAACATTTTACATCAGTCGAGCACCCCCAAACTAACGGGCAAGCCGAGGCCGCAAACAGGGTCATCTTGCGAGGACTCAAGCGTAGGTTAGGCGAAGAAAAAAGGGGATGGGTCGAAGAGCTACATAGCATTCTATGGGCTTACCGCACAACTCCCAATTTGACGACTGGTGAGACCCCATTCCGTCTGACCTACGGCACCGAGGCAGTCATCCCGGTAGAAATCATGGAGCCATCTAGGAAAACGGAGATGCCCCTCGACGAGGAGATGAACGACGAGGCTCTGAGAGACGAGCTCGACCTTGTCGAAGAAATCCGGTCAGGAGCAGCCCTACGTGAGGCCACTCTGAAACAAAAGGTAGCCCTACGCCACGTCAGCAAAGTCATAAGACGCGAATTTCAGGTCGGCAGTCTAGTCTTGTGGAGAAACCAGAAGGATTCTCGTGAAGGAAAGTTAGCCGCAAACTGGGAGGGACCTTATCGCATCCAGGGAGCTACGAGCACCGGAGCATATTACCTCGAGTAATTAAATGGAGAACCACTTCCTCGGCTCTAGAATGCTACAAAGCTGAAACAATATTATAGCTAAAGTCCCTTACCAGCTGAGGACTTTTGTCGTCGAATATTCACCTTTAGTTGACAAAGGGAAAAATCTCGACCACGTAAGCGTGTCGAGGTACGGACACCGCCTACCAACAACAAAAGCATAATGTCGCTCACATTAATGAGCGAAACCCTTGCCCGACAGGGACATCTCGATCAACCCCTGCTGTCGAAGTACCCCAACATGGAAGAACACCTAGCTCGCGATACGCAGTTCACGCCACGAGCGTAGGATCTTGATCGTGATCATGCGCCCGTCCTGTGGACAGCTGCTCCGTGCCCTCGACATATTTTGAAGTGTGTCAAACCAATATTAGGGTCGAATAGGCATCTCCACGTAAACACGAACTTCGTGAAAATATTCATAACGACCACAATAATGGTCGGGAACGTACATCCAAAAAGTTATCAATACTCAAAGAAACAAATAAATAACGCAATTATAAATATGCCGACCACATGGGCTGACATTGTTCAAATTTACAACTCAGGCACGACGGCCTCAAAATCAAAAGAATAATGGCAGGCACGCAGGCCCTAAAACAACAACGGACACGTAGGCCCTGAACTGAATACATTCAAACTTGATCCTCCCCGTCACTGTCCTCTGGGGGATAGAGGATCTTCCCATCAACGACTTGGTTGAATGGCCCCGCCCCCTCAACCACTAACTCGACCCTGGGATTCAAGATCTTCAATTGCTCGATGGCGACGTTGAAGCCATATCCAAGAGTATCAATCACGTCCTGCTCGAGCAAGCGGATGTGAGCAATCAAATCCTCCTGGGTCGCCATGTTCTTCTCCGTCTTAGTCTCGTCCTCGACCGACGCAGTCATCCCTTACAGCTCCAAATTACGAGTGACCAGACGCTCGTTCTCCCTTGTGGCCGTCTCCAATTGAGGCCTCAACTCGTTTAAATCCTTGAGAAGCTGGACTTGGGCCTCATATTTTGACTCATGGTTGAGGATGTCTCCCTTAAACTTCTCATTCTTGACCTTCAGCTTATGGATTTTTTCGTAGGCTGCGTTGAGAGCGGATTGAGCGCTCGAGGACTTGTCGTTAAGCGAGAGGGCCGTCTCGAGCACCCTCATCACAGCAGCCACGTCCTCGGCCAAGTGCTGCCGGTAAAGCTCCTTGTCATCAGTCAAAATGGCCTCTCTCTCCTCCTCGTGCAGGCCGAGGGAGTCCCCATCGCGGAAGAGGTCACATTTTAGATAGCACAGAGGCAACACAAAAACCCCTGCGAATGTTTTGTCACCCTCGGACGATACGCATGCAGTGGTATCTGCGCGCTTCCTCTTGGCTACGGGCTCGTTGACTGGAATCTGGGTCGGATTAGAAGAAGCTGGATTTTTCGAGGAGGAGGGGGAACCACTACCCCGACCGGTAGGCTTGGCCTGCTCCTGGAGCTGGGAAACTCTACTTCGTGGTCCAGAAGTGGGTGCATTCTTTGGCCTCAGTTTCAGAAAATGCTCGGAAAGATACGACATTCGACCTGCAATAAAAAGAATCTTTAGTCGAGTTAGAAAAATAAAAAAAAAACAGAGCGGACACGTCCCCGCTTACAAAAGGAGCAAATAAACAGCTACGCCTTACCCAAGAGCCTCATGCCTTCCCCATTCGAGGAGCACTCGAGCAAGGCCTCAGTATTGATCAACCTATGGACCAAGAGATACTCCCCCTCCTCGTCAAACAACAGGGCCCCGTTCACGTCCACGCACTTCACGGGGGAGAAACCTTTAATGTAAGCAGATAGCTTCTCGTACAAAAGCTGATCTTGGGCATCCAAATCCTTGGGTCTCACCACATAGTATTCGGGCCTCTACTCGTAATGCCTCCACTGCCATTCAAGCGGGAATCGGGCCATAAGTCGGGTAACTGGCCGCCCGTCCTCCACCTCTTCCACCCGGGCATAGAGAGAATCTATGGCCGCGTCCTTTAAAGGCTTCATGACAAAGTACCTCTCCTAAAAATTTTGCACGGACTCCAGATAAGGACGGAAGAGTTTCCCGAACTGCTTAAAGGATACCCACGCCTATCTCCCTTGGACATATTGTCTTTGCAAGTAAAAGATGCGGAAGAAAAGGGGCAGCGTGGCGCCTATCCCCAAGTATTGGCAGACGAGCTCGAACTCCCGCATGAATGCCAGCGCGTTTGGATGGAGTTGGAAAGGCGCCAATTGGAGCCATTAGAAAACCCTGACCTGGAAATCGTTAAAAGGCAGGCGCATCCCCGCCTCCTTGAAAGCAAACTCATACATGGGGAACCGTTTCCCCGGATACTCCGAGCATATCCTTCGGTCCCCATGAGGTATTTGAAGCATCCAGTTGGCTGGAGCCCCTTCTGTACATTCTTCCGGGCAGTTAAACGTGTCTGTCGTATCCCGCGAAAAGCACGGTCGTTTTTCCCTGGGCTCCGAAGAAACCCAAGCCAAAGGATCCTCCTCATCGCTATGGGATTCGTCATTGTGGTGGGTGGCCGGAATGTCGTTCCCTCGGCAGCGTGCCATTGTACATGAAAAGCAGGGGAAGTTAGTGAATTCGACATTATCAAATCCACCCTTCCACCGCAGATCAAGTGAAATGGCGACGAACTCAACCCAAGCCCTCGACATGCTAAAGTAGACCATTACAATCCGAGGACATGTAGTCGGGGAATAGTTCACCGAGCATAAACCCGGATACATACTAACCTAAGGATTCCCCCCGACACTATAACGTGAATGTTCATAGGTGCCCGGCACATTCATGAGTGCTCGACACAGAACCCATGAACCCAGATGAACATTCGTGAATATTCATGAAACTCATGAATGTTTATCCATAGGTGCCCGGTATCTTCATGAGTGCTCGACACGAAACCCATGAATTCAGATGAACATTCATGAACATTCATCACAAAACTCATGGAAGTCCATCCAATCAAGACAAATTTTTGACATTTAATCCAGAAAAGCCCAAGAAACATGGTGTTGAGAGGTTATAACTTACTTGGATGAAGAACGTTGAGGAAAAAACTGGAAAGTTGAGAGGGTCGCCTCACACCACAAGCAAAGAAAAGCTAAGAGGTTAAGAGAACCGCTTCACACCGCGAGCAAAGGAATGATTGAGAGGGAGCTTGAGAAGATGACAAATGAATCCCAATGGGCTCCTTTTTATAGGCGACCCACGCCCCAAGGGATCCCACATGAAGGGTCATCACCTCATTGGCCCCTTTTGCTTTTTCCTTGAAAGGGTGGCACCCCAAAGCACTAGCCATGTGGCTCAACCATCAAACACAAAATCCTTTATGGACTGGAGAGCAAACACCTGACTCCTACAAGTCACCCACAAACGTAGGGGGCAAACACTTACACGAGGAAGTGCTTGGAACTAGAGTGCGCGAAGGGGGACATCCATTTAACCACCTTGAAGACGAGGAAATGCTCGACAAACTAACAACTCCCAAGAGACAGGCATATCAAAGGGAACCTCTCAAAGGCCCCTTACCGCTAATATGCCCTCTCGAGCAAGAGGTTGAACCTTTTGGTCCCAATCCCCGTTCGTCCATGATATTCCCTGACGTATTTGAGCCTGCCCCCCCCCCCCCCCCCCCCCCCCACCTCCGCGCGGGAAACGATCCGCTCCCTTCGGGGATTTCGAACATCTACCTTGACCAAGCCTTCGGTAGCGAGAGATGAACTCAAGTCATCACCCTCTAACTTGAGGACAATAACTTGGGGGGCTTCTGATCTGGACTGGGCCTACACTTGCCCTACGAGCGAAAGGCCCAAAGACAGCCCAAGTTAGGGATTATTGGGCACCTCCCCATCCAACTGTTGGGGGACGTGGCCCACCATCTCTCAACAGACATACCAAACTGCCCTCCGGGAATCTTGGGTCCAGCCCTATTCTCGCGGAGCAGTTGACCAGGGGTGGTCCACTTGCTGGACTCCATACTCATGTAAACCCTGGCAGTTCCCGTTATTAGGCCTATGTGTGGCCCAAAAGTGGGAACCTTGGCCCAGCGCTGGGGGCTATAAATACCCTCTCTTATGAGAGGTTCAGGTATTCATTCATTCACACCTAAACTCATACTTGTTTGCTCATTCCGCTTCTCACTTTGCCATCGGAGTGTCTTGCAGGTACCCCCCCCCCCCCCCCCCCCCCTCTCTTTCAAGCTCAGCCCGAAGCCAGCTGTGATGGTCCAACTCTGATCAGGTTAGATCAAATCCCACGGCGGGCTTCTCATTGGAGTCCACCATACGCAACACTTCAATAAGTGGGAAAGCACCCCTCATACAATTCAAAACATTCTTCCAAAATAACTTGTCCAACACAATCTCTTCCACGATGATTCCATCTTTACTATATTTTGCTAGTCTTCCACTCATTTGAATTGAACATATTAATTAGTTCACCTTGATGATCATTCAAACATCCGAATGTCAAATAAGAAGTGGCAAAATGAGTAATTGCAGGTCGAATCAAATCAGCATTATTAGTAAGCTTATGCAACAACAAAATAAGACTTGTTCTTGCATAAATATAAGTTGTGATCTTTTTACCCCTGAAAATTGTATGTTTGTGGAGAGGGTGTTTTCTTCTCAAAATCTTCGAACATCAAGTCAATGGGCAGCACAAGGTGTCCAATACAACTTTGTTCTCTTTTTCATTAATAATTCCCCGGCTGCTTTGTAATTGGCAACATTGTCGGTAACAAGTTGGACAACATTTTCCTCCCAAACCTCTTCAACAATATCATATATCATCTTAAAATTTTTATCAGTTGTCTTAGTTATATCAAATGCATCAATAGACTTAAAAAAACAGTTCCTTTGGGACTGTTCACCAAAAAATTCAGTATAGTCCTTCTTCTCCTATCGGTCCAACCATTTGTCATTATACTGCACCCTAACTTCCTCCAAACATCCATATGCCCCTCTAAATCTTTTTTAATCTAACCATAATAATAATCTAAATACTTCACTTTAATCTCATGATAGGTTGGTGTCTTAAATCCTATACCATGTTTAATAGCAGATTCAAACATTCTTTGAAACTCTTCAGACCTTGCAACATTAAATGGAATAGAATTATTGTAAAAAAAATAGAGAGAAATATTCTTACATGCTTCGTCCCGCAAATTATGCTTAAATTTACCGTTGATTGTGGTCTATTTTAGTGTACTGGTGATTCCTCTTTTGAACATATCCTTAGGTGGTATCTCCACCTGAATTTTCCTTTTTCCACTTGAACAATCATTGATAGTAAAATTATCACCTTCAATGTTAACGTCTTGTAACCTTTGCAGCGGCTTTGTTTGTAATTTGTAAATCTTATCCACCATTTTACTCTTGACGTCATCTGGAACAATTAAACACGCCTTAGCATTATTATGGGTTTTGGCCAAATTTTAAAACCATAAATACCCCTTGTAACTTCGTCCTCACATAATTTACACTTCACTCTTCTAGAAATCGGGTCAATTAAAATGCAGTATTCCCATGTTGGGTCAATTTTCATTCCAGGAGCATTTTTTACGGGAGTAGGAGCAGAAGCACCACTTTTAGCTGTTGATGAAACATTAGTTGAAGTCATTATAGAGGGCAGAACAGTGGTAGATAACATAGGGAGAAAAACAGAGATGACAGCAGAGGGAGACGAATGGCAGAGATGATGGTGGAAAGTTTCAGATTTTTATTGAAGGTGATGATATCGTATGAGGAAAGAGACATGATATCGTATGAGGAAAGAGAGATGATATCGTATGAGGAAAGAGAGATAATGCTACAGCCGTTTGAGGTTTTGTGTTTTAGGGTTAGGAAAAAGAGATATTAAGTAAGACAAAAATCGGGTTCACTTAAAAAATCTAACCCGGTTAGAAAGCCCAACAAAACAGGCCCAACACTATGATTTTTACAATCTTACTTTAAAGATCTCGATCTTGACTACAAAAGCACACAAAAATAATTTTTACAAGATCTTAGCACTAAAAGGCAATTTCATATCGTAAGATCTTACGACTCAGATCTCAATCTTGACTACCTTGCTCCCGTCTAATATGCCTTGAATACAAAGTTGCGTCGTTAAATGAAACAAAATGTCAACATCATCCAATGTGATCGTTATCTCCTCAAATAGAAGATGAGAGGATGATGTCTTTGGGTGCCACCTCTCAATAAAAGATGACAGGAGGTAGGCGTCGAGTATGGTCAGTGAGCACCCGACGAACTCCAACAGGTGGAAATAAAAATTTATATGTGCGACCTCAGGCATCTCACCCTCTGGGAAGTTCTTCAACTTCAAACCATGGGATGCGACCTTCAGCACCGCAGGCTCGTGTAAGAAGTAAAGTTTAAAAAAATACATAAACTTTCAACACTTGAAAGCATATGCCTCATCATCCCGAGCCTGAGCTTCCCTTATATCAGTATGTCTGTCTGCAACAAAATTGTCTTTGCCCCTGGTGTGATACGGTGGCAGAACCGACTGTTTAATACTGGTTTGTGTTTTGCATTTTGTGTTTGCAAAATGTCGCGGTAAGCAAGAGTCGCCACCGACTTTTATTTCATCCAATCATGGAAAAGGAAAAAGAATAGAAAAAACCCTTTTTTCGAGATATTCTGAGTACGGGAGTAGATTATAGAAAGGGAAGGTGTTAGCACCCTTTCTATCCGTAGTTATCTACGGGCTCTTAGGTACTTGATCATTTTTCAAATTGCTTGTGTGTGTTTGTCTTTAAAATGTTTTTACTTCGTGATAACCCTTGTATCAGTCCTTAAGGATGTGACGAAGTTTGTTTTGAAAATTTGTTTTAAAAAGGTCTTTGTATGAAATAGTTTTTGTTGAGCAAGTACTTAAGATTCTACCTACTCGAAAAAGGGATTATTCGTTCTATTTCCTTTAGAAAGCGCTATCCTATTATTAAGGAGTAGGTAGCACCATCGTTGGAGTTGTAAGGGACGTTCGAAAGGGACAAATACAATCACTAAAGCAATAGTTAGAAAACTTTAGTAGTAACCCTAGAGTCTTAAGATCTTTCCGAGGCAACATTTCTGAGGTAACATTCCCGAGGCAACATTCGAATGGGACACTTTGATCTCTTTAGACTGGAGGGCAACCACTAAAATCTCCTATGCTTAATGATTGTTTACCGAAGGCAACCGAAGTGAGGTAAACCCTAGGAGTGAATATGTGTATATGATTTGTTTCAGTTATTTAATCTTTGCACATTAGGTGATCTACCATTTTAATTTTCCAGACATTCTTGCCATACAATCCTATTAGCCATGCATCTAGACAGTTAAAGGTTGCGAGAATTTAAAGTGCGAAAATAAAACCTAGCTATTACAAGGCTTCGGGGAGGGAGATTAATTACATAACCAAAAATCAGGGATTTAAACAGTAAATAAAAACCCTAGATTAACTATTACAAACCATGAACAATTACAAAATAATGGACAAATAATTAACAAGCGCGCAGCGAATTAAATACGAGGACGATTGAAAAGATAACCTAAAACTCTAATTGAGAGAAAAAAGATTTTTTTTCTTGTGTATTTTTATTTGAGAAAACATTTAATTGCAAATTAATTAAACCTAATTTCTAATTGTTTTTAAATTATGAAAGAAATTAAATTAACCTAATTTTCTAACTAAATTAATTAATTAAAGGAATAAATATTTATGAGAAAAAATGATTTTTGATGTATTTTTTAAAGAAAATTAATTAAATTATGTACAATCTCAAACCCTAATTCTAATTGTTTTTCATTATAAAAAGAAAATTAAATTTCCCTAAATTAATTAAACTAATTAATTCAAAAAATATTTATTAAGAAGAAAAAATATTTTTTGTGATTTTTGATTTGTTAATTTAATAAAAATAATTTTTGTATTAATAAAAAAGAAAAAGAAATAAAGAAAAGAAATTAAAGAGAATAATAAAAGATAACCAAATGGGCTTGTGTTGGCTGAGAGGGGGGTATGAATCTGAAATTCCAAGCCCAATAAGCTCCAAGCCCGGTCAACCATGTTGGATTAGGTGCAAGCGTTGACCTGAGGTGTACCAAGGACATTCAGGGGAGAAGCGTTAGATCTGGCTATCAGTGCATCCAATGGCTGGGCATTGAGGTTGTATGAAAGGCGTGTGAGGGAGCATTGTACTGGATCTGCAAAGGTAAAATAAGAAAATACATTTTGTTGGGACCTGGGATCGAACCCAAGTCCTTCTATTTACCACTAGCGCGCCTCACCACTGGACCAACTAGCTTGTTGATTATTATGCTGAAAAAGAAATATAATTTTGCAAAACAATTGAACAAAAACAGAAGGCGTGAAAGTTCAAACGAGCTAGTCACATGAAGCCAAGTCATCATCTTCTTCATGGATTTCGTCGTATTAGGTATTCACCTATACCCACGGACAGTGTTGGTTGCTAAAAACCTGTGTTATTACAAAATGCAATACAAGCATGATAAATTTATTGTGATGGTACTAATCAAATCGTCTTGGTCTCACGAGTGTCATGGTACCTCATTCATGGCCCAATTTTTCCTGTACTAGAAATCCCCAAATCGTGACTTTAAACCCTAACAATGGTAAGTGTGGATTCCCGCACTGTTAGTATAATTAAGTGATACAGAAAGCTTGCAAACACGATTATGAACACGAATATATGGATAGAATGGATTTATGATGCATAAAACATAGAAATCGAATTTGAGTTTGGGATGCAAACCGTGATACTTCTATGTGAGGATTCTTGATGTTTTGAAGCTTGCAAATGGTTGGGAATGCTTCCTGAGATGCCAAGGAATTGATTTCTGGCCTTGAATCGTCTTGAATAGCCCTCTATCCCAGAATTTAAACCTCACTTTTTGTCCAAAAATTTTGAGTTTTCTTTTTCCTTCTCACGACTGCAACCCCTTGTATTTTGATATGCAATTGTTGTAAACATATAGTAGACTGAATTAGGGTTGTAAAATTGCATCATATCTTTGAGAATTATGAAAATGTGATTTGATTTAATTCATGTATGATATCTTTCTAAACCAAGCTTCAATCCAATCTTTTCTAACCCTAATGAGTCTTGCACGAATTTATCATCATGCTAGTTGTACATGGACTCCAAATGTGCACAAAAATCTCAAGATTTGATTTGTTTTCATTATTTTACCATTTAATTTGATTTATTTTGATTTAAATGAATAAAAAATAAAAATTAATGATAAAAGTAATGAAATAATAGGTGGAAAAGCTCAGGGGTCGTGGGTCCTATTAGAAACATGTTTCAAGCAAGAAAACATGGGCCCCTTTGGAAAAAATGCAAATTTGATCAATGTTGACTTTTGACAATTTTCCAAAAATTGCCAACTTTGACAATGCACAACTCTCACAATTTTGATCCTAGAATGGTGTTCTTGGACTTTTTAGAAAGATTAGGATGTCCCCTAAGCAACCCATTTGGTCTCATCTCAATTGAGTCTTCCATGTTCATGTAAGAATCTTTGACCCAAAAGGTGTTTTTGTTGACTTTTCAAAATGACCCATAATGTAGAAATTCATATCTTTTTGTGGGTGCATATTTTAAAATTGAGGGATGAAGATGAATTGTAGGGAATTGCATCCTCTTCAAAATGAGCCTTGGATGGAAAATTTATGATAAAGTATGAAGAAGTTATGTTTGGTCAAAGTTGGGTTGACTTTTCCTGCAAAACCCTAATTTAGCAACTTTTGGGTTTTGATGAATTTGGAGCATTCATTGAGGAATCATGATCAACCCTTGATCAAATTATGGAGGTCACTTCAAAATGTTGATGTTTACCAAAATTCTTGAGGCTTGGTTGTATGTGGGCCACAATTGATTTTGACCTAATACAGTCGATTCTCAAGCATTTGAGCAGTTGACTGAGCAAACTTCTTATGCAAGGCCTGAAACTTGGCATGGATGATCTTGGGAACATATTAAGACCTTGGAAAGAAATTAAGTCCTTTGTGGTTCACACATCTGGATGAAAAGGGGAACCCTAATTTGAGGTATACTACCTTAGGAGAGAGTTTGTCTAGTTAACTCTTGGACTTCCTTGAGCAACTTGGGGACCTCAATTGACATTTGTTGAGTAAACTGGGAGGAAAAATTTTGGGGTACAACAGCTGCCCCTGTTCAATCTTCTTAAACCTGAGGATGTAGATTGACTGCTCTACCTTTCGTGATCTGAAGGTGGAAGGAAGATTGAACACTAGAGTGCCCAGAAATTTGCACTCGCATGACATGGCACTTGATTTGTGATATCGGGAATGGGCTTACAGATGCCATTTGGAGGTCGATAATGGAAGATTGCCGGAGATGGGCTTACAGATGCCATTTGGAGGTCGATAATGGAAGATTTCCGGAGATGGGCTTACAGATGCCATCCTGGATGTGACGGAGAATTGTCGGAGATGGGCTTAAAGATGCCATCTAGAGAATGTGGATTTCCTGAGATATTCCTTTGACGGGAGTCCCTGTTGCTGTCGTTGAGGAGGAATCTGCTGAGGAATGTTGGTATTTGTCTTGGGAGAAATAGAATTTTAGGAGCTTCAATTATCCGTTACTCTACTGGGAAATAACTCCGACTTGAGGAGGTGAACGTGAACTGCATATCTGGTCAGGGTACAAGATGCACTGCGACTTACTGGGGAAATGCGAAACCAATCGTGTTTGATCGGGTCCTGGTCTTACAGTGGTGTGGACTGCTGTTTGGGGATAAGAGAGGAGGAACCTGCATAGTAAGGTTATGGGAAGGAACCTGGATAGTAGGGTTGCTTCAGAATGAAAGCCTGGATAGTAGAGCTGTGAGAAGGAACCTGGATAGTAGGGTTACTTCGATATGAAAGCCCAGATAGTAGGGTTATGAGAAGGAGCCTGGATAGTAGGATTACTTTGAAGAAAGCCTGGATAGTAGGGTTGTAAGAAGGAACCTGGATAGTAGGGTTACTTTGATATGAAAGCCTTGATAGTAGGGCTGTGAGAAGGAACCTGGATAGTAGGGTTACTTCGATATGAAAGCCTGGATAGTAGGGCTGTGAGAAGGAACCTGGATAGTAGGGTTACTTCAATATGGAAAGCCTGGATAGTAGGGCTGTGAGAAGGAACCTGGGTAGTAGGGTTACTTCGATATGAAAGCCTGGATAGTAGGGTTGTGAGAAGGAACCTGGGTAGTAGGGTTACTTCGATATGAAAGTCTGGATAGTAGGGTTGTGAGAAGGAACCTGGGTAAGGTTACTTTGAGATAAGTTTGGGTAAAACTGCAACGGGAACCTGGGTAAGGTTACTTTGAGATAAGTTTGACTAAAAATTCAGAATGAACTGGAGTAAGGTTATAAGTTTGTGTAAAACTTCATGATGAATCAGGGTAGGGTTATAAGTTTGTGTAAAACTTCAGGATGAATCGGGGTAAGGTTATAAGTTTGTGTAAAACTTCAGGATGAACCGGGGTAGGGTTATAAGTTTGTGTAAAACTTCATGATGAACCGGGGTAGGGTTATAAGTTTGTGTAAAACTTCAGGATGAACTGGGGTAGGGTTATAAGTTTGTGTAAAACTTCAGAAAGAACTGGGGTAAGGTTACTTTGGTATAATAATATATATTAGTTGACCCGTTTGATTTCGGGAACTAAGTTTCCATTAGTTGTTTGTAGATGTGATCTGTATAACTGCTGGATTTGTTGAAGCTAATCGTCTCTTCCTGAAAAAATATTAGGGTTAGTTGTATGCGATACATGAAATGCAGGGTGAGATGATGTTCTCAAAATAAATGAGATTATGTTGGATATGATATGTATGTCTATGTCATGATGTATGTTCATGAAGTGTTGTCGGGGTATGCTCGCATCTGGGAAAATAAATCCCTGACAGTTGATGGAGATTTGCAAATATTCTGCCGAGAAGAAACGCTAGAGAATAACTCTGCGGGGACCAGACTTTGGGGAAGAGATACTCTGTTGGTCAACCTGCTGATCTGAAGGAACAAATTTAGCTGGGGATGAAATTCCGTTGCTGGAAGTGATTAGCTCTGTTGGAGAAATAAACTCTGCTTGGGGAATAAGATTTATTGACTCGCCTGCGATTATGAACCTCGACTAGGGATAATTATGTCCTGTTTCAAGAAAGCTGACATCAATTCCTTTGGATACTTTTACTCTGTGTGGAGTGCGTATACCAATAATTATGTTCCCAAGCATGACTTTATCCCGATACCCATTGGGCCAAAGAACCGTCGGGTTTGGCACTTCTTATTTTCCCTATTTCTGGAATTACGAGTAATTGTCTTTTGTCTCTTATGTAAATATTTATGAGCAGCAATCATTTTCAAATGCATATATAAAAAATAAATCATTGGACGTTCTTGCAAAACAAAATAGAAAAAGAAAAAGAATCAAATTGAAGTTTTGTAAAAATGACTTGTATTGAATTTGAAATTGGCCTGTAATAGGCATTTTGTACAAAGAGGCTGACGTCCTAGTAAGAGAATGCCGTCGAAATATAGAAATTATACAATTCGTGTAAAAGAGAGAAAACAGCTATGTGAAACAACCCCATTGGGTTCCAACTCTGATATTGCCTTTATATCTTCAAGTGTCTCATCACTTTGCTACTTGGCCGAAGGTTGATCAAATTGATTGGTGTTGTCCGAGCTTGACAGTCGATACCGAAGTCTGGTTGCAAGATGATCCAATGAGCCATAGCGATACACTTCAATCCCTAACTTTTTCCTGGACTGCCCTTTCGGGTTTTCAATCCATCGGGATAAACTTTTTTGCCCAAGCCTCCCTTTCGGGTTTTCGACTTGCCGGGTGTACAGATTTTTCATTTTCATCCCTAACTTTTGCCCGAACCCTTTTGGTTCGTCGGGAAGCCCTTATTTTTGCCTAGGCCAGTCAACCTAGCGGGTCTTTGATTATGCGTAGTATTTTTTTTACTATGTCTACATTGACAGGGTGAGGAAGGTCATCACCATCCATGTTGGTTAGAATCATGGCTCCTCCCGAGAAAACGTTCTTAACCATAAATGGCCCTTCATACGTGGGATTCCATTTTACCCTGGGATCACCTTGCGGCAGTATGATGCGTTTGATCACCAGATCCCCGACTTGATATTCTTGATGCCTGACTTTCTTGTTAAAAGCCTTGATCATTCGCTTTTGATACATCTGACCATGGAAGATAGCAGTAAGTCTCTTTTCATCGATTGGATTCAGTTGATCAAGTCGGGTCTGGATCCAGTCGTCTTCGTTCAAATCTGCATCCTTCATAATCCTGAGAGAAGGTATCTGGACTTCTATGGGTAGGACTGCCTCCATGCCATATACCAGAGAGTAGGGTGTTGCCCCTGTAGACGTCTGTGCTGAGGTATGGTACCCATGAAGAGTGAACGGTAACATCTCATGCCAGTTTTTATATTGCACCTTCATCTTCTGTACAATCTTCTTGATGTTCTTATTAGTTGCTTCAACAACGCCATTCATCTTTGGCCGGTAAGGAGACGAATTATGGTATTGTATCTTGAATTGTTTGCAGAGCTCAGTGATCATTGTGTTGTTGAGATTTGTACCATTGTCAGTAATAATCCTCTCCGACTCACCATATCGACAGATCAAATTGTGTCGGATAAACCGCGCCATGACGTTCTTAGTAACTGTAGCAAAGGAGGCTGCCTCAACCCACTTCGTGAAGTAATCAATGGCTACCAGAATGAAACGATGCCCGTTAGACGCAGTAGGTCTGATCTCACCGATCATGTCGATGCCCCACATTGCAAAAGGCCACGGAGCTGTCAAAACATTTAAGGGTACCGGAGGCACATGCACCTTATCAGCATAGATTTAGCACTCATGACAAGTTCGAGAGTGCTGATAACAATCGGCTTCCATAGTGGACCAGTAATATCCTTCTCGTAGGATCTTCTTAGCCATGGTATGTCCACTAGAATGGGTTCCGAAAGTGCCTTCATGTAGATCTGTCATGATCCTCTATGCTTCGCTCTTGTCTACACACCGTAGTAGTGTGGAGTCATGGTTGCGTTTATAGAGGATCCCATTACTAAGGAAGAACTTTGCAGTGAACCTTCTCAGAAACTTCTTATCGTTGACAGATGCCCCTTCGGGATACTCTTGAGCCTCGAGGTACATTTTAACTTCGTGAAACCAGGGTTTGTCTGTCACTTCCTCGATATTGATCTCGCAGTAGTGTGCTGGTTCATCCAACCTCTCAATGGTAATTTGGGGAGCTTCATTGTCCCACCTAACTTTGAACATAGAAGACATGGTAGCTAGCGCGTTCGCCAACTGGTTCTCTTCTCGTGGGAAATGTTCAAAGGTTACCTCCTCAAAGTGTGGGAGAAATGTTAGTACATACTCTTTGTAAGGAATTAGATTCGGGTGCTTCGTATCCCATCGCCTTTGATCTGACTTATCACCAGAGTGGAATCCCCGAATACACTTAAGAACTTAATCCTTAGGTCAATAGCAGCTCGGAGACCCATGATACACGCTTCACACTCCGACATGTTGTTAGTTCAGTTGAAACATAATCGGGCGGTGAGCAGAGTGTGACAGCCTTCAGGAGATATGATTACAGTGCCAATTCCGTTACCCAGTGCGTTTGAGGCTCCATCAAAATACATAGACCATCGGGATCCTTCCTCAGGTCCTTCATCCGGTCCAGGTTCTTCGTAGTCAGTCACTAACATGATATTCTCATCTGGGAACTCAAAATTCATGGACTGGTAGTCATCCACGGCCTGATGAGACAAATGATCAGCCAATACACTCCCCTTTATAGCTTTTTAGGTTGTATATTGTATGTCGTACTCAGTTAAGATCATCTTCCACCTTGCTATCCTTCTGGAGAGAGCGGGCTTCTCGAAAATATACTTGATTGGATCCATCTTTGATATCAACAAAGTAGTGTGAGTCAGCATATACTGTCTCAGTCGGCGAGCAGCCCATGCCAAAGTGCAGCAAGTTTTCTCGAGCAATGAGTATCGGGTCTCACAGTCGGTAAAATTTTTGCTAAGGTAATAAATGGCGTGCTCTTTTCGACCAGACACGTCATGCTGCCCCAACACACACCCCGTTGAATTGTCTAGCACTGTCAAGTATAATATCAAAGGTATTCCTTCAACTGGAGGCATCAAAATTGGTGGTTCTTGAAGGTATTCCTTGATTCTTTCAAAAGCGGTCTGGCATTCATCATTCCACTTTACCACTTGATCTTTCTTCAGTAGCTTGAAGATTGGCTCACAAGTAGCAGTCAGATGTGAAATGAACCTGGTGATATAATTCAGACGTCCCAAGAAACCTATAACCTCTTTCTCTGTGCGGGGAACTGGTATCTCTTGTATGGCTTTTACCTTCGTAGGGTCTACCTGAATACCCTTGTCACTGACGATAAAACCCAGAAGCATAACAGATCTTACCCCAAAGGTACACTTGTTCGGATTTAACCTCAGTTTGTATATCTTCAACCTGTCGAACAACTTTTGGAGATGATGAAGGTGCTCTTCCTCAGTCTGAGACTTGGCTATCATGTCATCAACATAAACTTCGATCTCGTGGTGAATCATATCGTGGAACAAAGCAACCATGGCGCGCTGATAAGTTGCCCCAGTATTCTTCAACCCAAAAGGCATCACTTTGTAACAGAAGGTGCCCCACTGTGTAATGAAGGTCGTCTTCTCCATGTCTTTAGGAGCCATCGTGATCTGGTTGTAGCCATAGAAACCATCCATGAAGGAGAAGATTTTGTGTTGCACGGTGTTGTACCCCAAAATTTGCCCTCCCATATTCATCAAGAAATTGCCAAGTCAAGGTCACAAAATTCCCCAAGGGTTGTGCAGTTCAACTGTCTCCTATACAGTCAAAACTAGGGTTTGAGTTCTGGTCAAGCAAATGAACTTTTCAAAGGCCCAATCAAGTTTCATATGCCTACAAAGAGGGTCAAGCATCCTCATGTCAAGTTTCAAGGCATTCAGTTCAAGATTGCACAGCCAAAACCCTAGATTGCACTACAGTCAACTGTAGGGGCAAAATGGTCATTTGACAGTCCAAAGTTCAAATTTTTGATCAACACATCATTTTGAAGCCATGAACATCATTTGATCAATGCTTGATCATGATTCTCAAAATTTGGCTCAGAAATCATCAAAGATGCAAAAGTTGCTATATTTGGACAGCTGAAAAAGTCAACTGAAATTGACCAGGGCATAACTTTCACATGGATTATCAGAAAAATTCCATCCAAAGCTCATTTTGAAGAGAAAGACATTTCCTACAATTCATCTTCATGTTCCAAGTCCAAGAAATGCTCTCACAAAAAGTTATCAATTTCAACATTATAGGTCATTTTCAAAAGTCAACAAAAAGTGACTTTAAGTCAAAGGCCATAACTTGAGCTTGGTAAATCAAAATGACATGGGACCAAAGGCATTGGTTAAAGGACTCAAAGACCTTTCCAAAATGTCCAAGAACATGTGAAAAGCTTAAAAATTGACCAAGTTATGCCTTGTGGAAGTTGGGAAATTTTTGGAAATTTTTGAAAGTCAACATTGATGCAAAAGGCCTAAAAATGCAAATGGGCCCAATTATCTTCCAAATTTCTTCATGCCAAGCCTATGCACGACCACTAGGCCCAAAGGGAAGTATTCTCATATTTTTTAATTATTTATTTGAATTAATATTAATTTATATTCATTTAAATGATTTTAATTCATGAAAAATATAACCTTAACCTAAAAAAATCTTTTTATGCACATTATAATGTCAATATCTCGTGCTTAATGGATTATGGCAAGTTTTGATAAGTTTTGATCAGATTTGAACCAAGTTGCACATGAAAAGATATGGAAAAAGATTTTTCAAAATCAAATATATGAAATCATAATTGCAAGAGATTTTGGTTAAAATTGTTGACCTAATTACTTCCTTACAAGTATTAGAACAAGACCTAATGATCCAGGACTGAAGAAGCTGCGCATAACACACTCTTGCATATTGAAAAATTCTCCTAAAAACTCAATACTGAAATCTAGGTTTTAGGTGGATTCAAGCTTTGATTTTTGTTTCATTAGCATCCTGAGATATTCCAGAACCTTTCTCAATCAAAAACAACAACTCAAACGCCTTGAAACGGTATCTCTAAGTCAAACTGAACCAAGAGAATTTTGAATTCGTATAGCACGATTTAAGCATCCTCATGCATTTTTATTTATGGATTATTGTTTGTCATGATGTTCTAAAGCTAACCAACGTGTTTGATTTTGTTTTTGTGCCATATATGAGAAGTTGCCATTGTTACAAACTAGGTTTTCAGGTTCTCAAAATTGGGGCTTTGTCAATACAGTAAAATTGGCCACTAAAACCACCATGGTTGAACTCAGCGTGGTCTCATGAACAAGAAGCATGCCTCGCGATGGATTTATATAGCAAGGAATTCTAATCGCTATTTTCCCATAGGCATCTTTAAACCACGCTGAAAAAACCGTTCCCCTTGAGTTTTATTTTACAGGGTGGGGAAGGAGATGAAGACGTGTCCATCAACCACTGGACAATTTGAAATTCGCGCGTGTTTCATCAGTTAGCGTTATTTTTCTTTTATATTATTTATGATATATTATATATTAAATGAATTGGCGTAGCTCAGCTGGCAGGGACTAAGGCATGTGACTTCAAAGACCTGGGTTCAAGTCCCAGGTCTGTACGTTTGCTATATTATTTTTCAAAACAAATTCACATGCAGGCTTAACGTTAAGGTTCACCATGCACATTCAGCAATCATTAGCCACGCGTCCACAATGATCAAATCAACGTCCAGGCTTCAGGGTACACCCTAGACATGAGTCAAGCGCATCATATGGAATTATGGAAAGTCAACCAAGTTCCAACGTTATTGGGCCAGGCCTCTCAAATTCACACCTCCATAAGGGGACAGCAAACCCCCCCCTGGTTCTATCCTTTTTCTAATTTTTTATCTTTTATTATTTTTAATTGTTTATTTGTTTATTCATTTTCTGATTTAAATTAAACATCTTTTTTTACAAAAAATACAGAAAAACATCATAAAAAAATAAAATGTCCAATTAAAAATAGAATTTTTAATTTTAATTATTTTCATAATAAATACTTATAATTATTTAATTTAATTAGGTTTTCAATGTTAATTTCTTTTTTTTTTATGAAAATCCAAAAACATGTAGAATTAGATTAATTGATAGTTTTAAGGTCTTTTTTTAATTTTCATTTCTCACAATATTATTTATTTATTATTTTCATAATTAAAATCGTACATAGTAAATTTTAGGTTTAATTTAGGTCATATTTTAATTCTTTCTTAATAAATAAAAAAATATTAGAATTAGGGTTTGCCGTTTAATTTAATCTTAATTAATTTCCTTTTTCTTTTAAATCTTAAAAAATACAAAATATCAAAAACAGTTAATTCCTTTTATTATTTTATTTTTAATGCTCATTAACCTTTAATTATTTGCAAAAAGGGTCCAACGCCCGTCATTAATCATTTAATTCGCGCATTTATCTTTTATCGTTTATATAATCATGTAATTGCCCCAAAGCGTTGTAATTTACTTTTCGCACTTTATTTCTTCGCATTATTTATTTTTTCCGCTAAATCGGGTCCGGTTTAATTTTGGCGATGTGGACCCGCGCCTTTGTAATAGTTTAGAACTTTACATTTCTCGCAAACGTTTAACTGTTAAATAAATGCATGCAAGAATGAATGTTAAAATAAAAGCAACGTTAGATCACCAACAACCTGACAAGACAAAAATAAATGAATCTGACACACAAATCACACACCACCCCTAGGGTACGCCTCACTGTTGCCTCGCCTCGAAAGGTGATCGTCGAGTAGAGGATGTCTTAGTAAGTCCTCATGATCCGGGAACCTGGCATGAGGGTAGCTTCTAAGGTGTCTTCCCATTGCTCTGGTGATCACCATGTCCCTATAAACTCGAATTGACCCGAACACCTCCAACGGTGGTGCTACCTACCTCTCAATGGTGGGATGGCACTACTTTAAAGGACATTTACACAGACGAATTCCTTAGGGTAGGTAGGTTCTCAAGGATACTTGCTCTAATCTCAAAAACAAACAAAACTTTTCACACCAACACATTTTCAAAAGCTTTCAAAGCAAACTTTTCAAACACTCTGACGTACGAGTCGAACTGAAATTTTTCAAAGAAACTTTTTTAAACCCACATTGAAAAGCAAACAAACAATTTTGAAAACACATTGAGCAAGTATCTAAGAGCCCATGGATAACCATGGATAGAAAGGGTGCTAATACCTTCCCTTTCTATAACCTACCTCCCGAACCGAGAGCAATCTCTTTAAGGAATTTTTCTGTGCTTTTGTCCTTTCTATTTGGAGAAAATAAAAGACGGTGGCGACTCTTGCTTACCGCGACATTTCGCGAACCAGCGTTAAACAGTCAGTTCCAGATCCACCGATCACAGAACTGGCGACTCTGCTGGGGAACTAATCTTATAAAGTGAGGTGTACCTTAGGGTTAGGTCATAACTGTGTTTTCACTTGTATTGATTTGCTTGCTTTACTATTGTGGGTTGCATCGGAGATACATAGATCCTAACCCGGATCTGGGGATACCCTGTTTAGGTAGCATAAGCTGTGAGGGACCTGTCCGGCGTAGACCGACACAGGTGAAGCAGTGGCTACGTTGGTGTGGCACCTTAGTCTGTACCGATATCCCTTGTGTTGCAACGAGGAGAATATGGGTCTTCTAAGGAGTCATTAAGCACCAACAACCTTAGAACCTTAATTGACACAACTTGGCCTTTAGAACAGTAGCAGTATGCTACGCCCATTGAGGCTAAACTCTCGTGATGGTTCTGGCCGCAAGAAAAGATTGCGATGCTGGAGTTATGACCGATTGAGGGTAGTCAATGATATTGGGATCCTCTAAGAACCCGGTTACTTTTGATTAGGACAGGTATGAACCAACAAACTGAAAGAGGGTAGTACCTAGACCTCATGCTGGCCTAAACTTTAGGGGCTTGCCTTGTGTGACTTGTGTGCCTTACCATGTTTGCCTTTGTATGTGGTGTGCTTTATCATAACATCATAGCATCATGAGCATTGCATGCATAAGAACTGACCATTTCAAAGACAAGAGGGTTTCATCTTTGCTCTGTTTTGTAGGACATTATGATGCCTGTGCGAAGGAATACTATCCGGTTCAACTTTGTTCGTTCACCTGAGTTGCTTGATGAGTTGGTTAGCAGAATTCCAAACACCACTTCCTTCATTCAGAGGCATGGTTCTCTTCTCAGTTTAGTCACTGCAAAGCGGGATCAACAGTTGATGAGTGTTCTGACCCAGTTCTATGACCCTCAGTACCAGTGCTTTACCTTCCAAGACTTCCAGCTGGTCCCTACCCTGGAAGAGTTCTCTAATCTGCTTGGTATCCCTATCTTGGATCAGACTCCCTTTACTGGTTGGGAAAAGACCCTCAGGCTTGAGGACATTGCTGCAGCTCTTCCTTTGACCCATCAAGAGGTAACAGACAACTGGGTAACTAGAAGCGGAGTTAAGGGTTTCTTGGCCAAGTTTCTGATTGGTAAAGCTAACAGCTTCTGGAACGACTTGGATTTTAGGGCATATGAAGACATCTTGGCTCTCCTAATCTATGGGTTAGTCCTGTTTCCTAATCCTGACAACTTCATCAATGTCACTTCCATTAGGATCTTTATGTCTCGGAATCCTGTGCCCACTCTCTTGGGTGACATCTTGCAACAACTTCATGCCCGTACTACCCGAAGACGAGGAACCCTATGGTGTTGTATCCCTTTGTTGGTGAGGTGGTTTACTTCGCACCTCCCTAAGTCCGTATTGAAGAACCAAGAAGGAAGAGGTTGGGCTCACAGGTTGATGTCTCTCACAGATAAAGACATCATTTGGACTTGCAGAGGTTTGGATGAGATAGCTATTATTGATCGATGCGGGGAGTATCCTAATGTTCCTCTGATTGGTACTCAAGGAGGGATCTCTTACAATCCATGTCTAGCACTCCGTCAGTTTGGAAGAGCAAGAAGAGCAGGTCCCCATGAGATGTTGGTGCCTCACATCAGTTTCGAGTTTCAGGTGGATAGTGACGAGCTACGTCGTAGGTTCATCAAGGCTTGGGAGAAGGTTCATAAAGCTGATCCACAAGAGCTAGGGCCAAAGACTTCTCTACCTATGGAAGCCTACTACAAATGGGTCCGCATCCGGGCTCAGAAGTTAGGTATTCCGTATGAAGCTGTCAGATCCGTCATTCTTGAGTGTCCTGATAAAGATGGTGTTCCTCCAACTATCCTTCCTCCTCAGATACCTACTGATTATGAGACATTGAAGAGATCTTGGTCGCAACTGCGAGAAGAGCGGGATTCTTACCGGGAAAAGGTCAACGAGCAAGAATCAAAGATCCAGAAGCTGACAAAGCAGTTGGAGAATGAGAGAGCCCTGAATGCCTACCTCCGTACTGAGAAGAGGAGACCATGGGATCAATGAGGAATTCTGGATGTGCCTTTACAGTTTTTATTTCCTTTCCAGTTAGTTCATTTCATGTAAACGCCTAAGGGCAACTTGTTGAATAATTTCAGTTACAAAGTTGAATCTAATGAAGTGTGTTCCTTTTTGTTTAACAAAGTTGATTCCCGATTGTCTTTGAAAACATAATTCATACGCATTTCATACATCATGTGCATAGCAGGTTTTCCCCTTTTTCAGGTTGCTTACAGTTCTTCGCTGTTTATTTCAGCATCATGAATTCCGGATCTGAATCAACTGAGACTTCAATCAAGGCTCTCCAGGCGCAGAATGCGCAGTTTCAAGAGTTAATCCTGGGTCTAGCCAAAGGCCAAGAGGAACTGAAGACCATGCTCCTGAAGAAGGAGAAGAAGAAGAAAAGAAGAACTGTTCTATTCAACACGGGCCGAAGGATGGGTAATACTCTACACAATGAAGAGGTTGCTTCTTCTGTTGGCAAGAGTCCTTCTCAGGCAGAAGCAAGGGTTCCTAGTCCGGTGGTCTCCGACAACGAGACGGATTTTGATGAAGAGCAGTACCCTCCTGAAGACAACAGATACAAACAACTGGAGGACAGGCTGAAAGCTATGGAGGTGCAACAGGCACCTGGGCTGGATTTCGGAGATCTGGGTTTGTCGACTGGTGTGGTCATTCCACATAAATTCAAAGCTCCCACCTTCTCCAGGTATGACGGGGCATCCTGTCCCAAGCTGCATTTGAGGTCCTATGTGCGAAAGATTCAGCCGTACTCTGCGGACAAAAATCTATGGATCCACTTCTTCCAGGAGAGTCTTTCAGGGACTCACCTCGAATGGTTCTATCAGCTGGATGGGACCAAAGTTCGTAACTGGGAGGAGCTGGCCACTGCTTTCTACAAGCAGTATCAGTATAATGCCGACCTTGCCCCCACGCGTACCCAACTCCAGGGTATGTCGTTGGGCGTAAGCGAAGGTTTTAAAGAGTACGCGCAGAAGTGGAGAGACTTGGCTGGCAGGGTGCAGCCACCTTTGACTGATCGAGAGTTAGTGGACATGTTCTTGGGGACCCTATCTGGGCCGTTCTTTAATCATCTCATTGGGAATTCTTCTGCTGGTTTCACTGATTTGATCTTAACTGGAGAGAGAATTGAAGCTGGGTTGAAGTCTGGGAAAATTGCAAAGGCTGCATCATCATCTAGGCCGGACAAGAAACCATTTAAGAAGGAGTCTAGTGCCGTGTATGGCTCCAGGAAATCAGAAAGACCTGATCACCGCCAATCTGTCAGTGCGGTCATGATTGCTAAGCCTGCTGCCGCTCCCCGGCCAAACAATCCTCAAAGGGCTGATAGACCCCGGAGAGAGTTTACCCGGTTAAGCATGACCCTATCGCAAATTCTGCCACAGCTGCTCGCAACCAATTTGGTATCTGTCAAGGAGGCACCAAAGTTCCCAAACACTACCTCTCCTAAGTACAACCCGAATGCCCGTTGTGCTTACCATTCAGACAGCCCGGGGCATGCCACTGATGACTGTTGGGCACTGAGGAACAAGCTGCAGGACCTCATTGACGCTAAGGAGGTACAGTTTGAGGCATCTGACAAACCTAATGTGGTGACAGCTCCCCTGCCTGCTCATGGAGTTAATGCTATCGGGGACGAAGAGGAAGTTGATGAAGCTGAGTTTGATAGCTGGATCTACCCGGCTGCTGATGGTGGACCTAACAATTGGAGCGCCAAGGACAATCTCTCTGTTTCCTTTGTGACACAGTAATGAATTCCCATGTTTTGTTATTTTGTAATAGACAATGATAAACTCTATGGCCCGGTGTCTTACCCAAGGCACCGCGGTTCTATTTGTGAGGGCATATGAACTGTCATTTTATACATCATAAATGAAAATCTTGGACTATTTTCGCATTGCAAATATTGTGTTCCTTTTTTCTTCCTTTCATTTCCTTTACATAATTTTCAAAACAGCTGTATTTACACACACACTCACTCATACAGGTTCCAATCCACTCTGGATCTCGCTGATAACAGCTCTGCTAATGCCAATTATGACTTCGAAAATCCGATCAACTTAGCCGAAGACGAAGGTGAAGATGATTGCGAAGTGCCTGGCGAGCTTGCTAGACTGTTGCTTCAGGAAGAGAAGGCAATTCAACCCCATGAAGAGCCAGTGGAAACCATAAACTTGGGTACTGAGGCAGACAGAAAAGAGGTAAAGATTGGTGCTAACCTAGAGCTCAGCGTGAAGCAACGGTTAACCAAGATGTTACATGACTATATGGAGATCTTTGCCTGGTCCTACGAAGACATGCCAGGGTTGGATACCGATATTGTTGTCCATCATTTGCCAACTAGGGAAGACTGCCCTCCAGTTAAACAAAAGGTCCGTCGGATGCGTCCAGAGATGTCAGAGAAGATTAAGGCCGAGGTCATGAAACAGTTTGATGCCGGGTTCCTTGCAGTGACTTCTTATCCTCAGTGGGTTGCTAATGTGGTGCCAGTACCTAAAAAGGACGGCAAGGTCAGAATGTGTGTCGATTACAGGGATCTGAACAGGGCCAGCCCCAAGGATGACTTCCCCTTACCTCACATTGATGTCCTTGTGGATAATACAGCTCAGCACAAGGTATTCTCTTTCATGGATGGCTTTTCAGGCTACAATCAGATAAAGATGGCACCTGAAGACATGGAGAAGACTACATTTGTTACTCAGTGGGGCACCTTCTGTTACAAGGTCATGCCGTTCGGATTGAAGAATGCCGGGGCAACCTACCAGCGTGCCATGGTGGCCTTATTTCACGACATGATACATCACGAGATAGAAGTGTATGTGGACGACATGATCGCTAGGTCCCAGACTGAGGAAGAGCATCTAGATCATCTGCAGAAGTTGTTTGACCGGTTGAAATTGTACAAGCTGAGATTAAACCCGAACAAGTGCACCTTCGGGGTAAGATCGGGGAAGTTACTAGGCTTCGTAGTCAATGATAAAGGTATTCAAGTGGACCCTGCTAAGGTCAAAGCTATTCAAGAGATGCCAGTTCCCAAGACAGAGAAGGAAGTCAGAGGCTTTTTAGGACGCCTGAATTACATCGCTCGATTCATATCTCATTTGACTGCTACCTGTGAGCCAATCTTCAAGCTGCTGAAGAAAGATCAGGTATTACGTTGGAACGATGAATGTCAGGTTGCTTTCGACAAAATCAAAGAATATCTTCAAGAACCACCCATCCTTATGCCGCCGGTTGAAGGGAGACCTCTGATCCTATATCTGACAGTGCTAGACAACTCAATGGGGTGTGTGCTGGGGCAGCATGACGAGTCTGGCCGAAAAGAGCACGCCATTTATTACCTTAGCAAAAAGTTTACCGACTGTGAGACCCGATACTCACTGCTTGAGAAAACTTGCTGCGCTTTGGTATGGGCTGCTCGCCGGCTGAGACAGTATATGCTGACTCACACTACCTTGTTGATCTCAAAGATGGATCCGATAAAGTATATATTTGAAAAGCCTGCTCTGTCTGGAAGAATTGCAAGATGGCAAATGATCTTGACGGAATACGACATTCAGTACACAACCCAGAAAGCCATCAAGGGAAGTGTATTGGCAGACCACTTAGCTCACCAAGCTGTAGATGACTACCAATCAATGAACTTCGAGTTTCCGGATGAAAGCATCATGATTGTAACTGATTGTGAAGTACCTGGACCGGATGAAGGACCTGAACCAGGATCCCGATGGTCCATGCACTTTGACGGAGCTTCCAATGCTTTGGGAAATGGTATCGGCGCCATCATCATATCTCCTCAAGGTACTCATACTCCACTCACTGCCCGGCTGTGTTTCAACTGTACCAACAACATGGCGGAGTATGAGGCATGTATCATGGGTCTTCAAGCTGCGATCGACTTAAGGATCAAGTTCCTCAGTGTCTTCGGAGATTCCGCCCTTGTGATCAATCAGATCAACGGAGAGTGGGATACGAAACATCCAAACTTGATTCCTTACAGAGAATGTGTGTTGACCATGATTCCCCACTTTACAGAGATAACCTTTGAGCACTTTCCAAGAGAAGAGAATCAGTTAGCGGACGCGTTAGCTACAATGTCTTCAATGTTCAGGGTTAAATGGGATAATGAAGCTCCCCAGATCACCATCGAGAAACTGGACGAACCGGCATACTGTTGTGACATCGAAACTGAATTGGTAACTGAGAAGCCTTGGTACCACGAAGTGAAGAGATATCTGGAAGCTCAGGAATACCCTGAAGGTGCCTCTGTCAACGATAAGAAATTCCTGAGGAGGTTCGCAGCCAAGTTCTTCCTAAGCAACGGCATCTTGTACAAGCGAAACCATGATTCAACCTTACTGCGTTGTGTGGACAAAATTGAAGCAGAAAGAATCATGGAAGAGTTACATGAAGGGACCTTTGGTACGCATTCCAGTGGGCACACTATGGCTAAAAAGATCCTACGGGCAGGATATTATTGGTCCACCATGGAAGCTGATTGCTACCAACACTCTAGGACATGCCACAAGTGCCAGATCTACGCAGATAAGGTGCATGTTCCTCCGGTTCCCCTGAATGTTCTGACTGCGCCTTGGCCGTTTGCAATGTGGGGCATAGACATGATCGGCGAGATAAGACCTACGGCATCCAATGGACATCGCTTCATCCTAGTGGCGATTGACTATTTTACGAAGTGGGTTGAGGCAGCATCCTATGCTACAGTAACCAAGACTGTTGTGGCACGGTTCATTCGGCACAACCTGATTTGTCGATACGGCGTCCCTGAGCGGATCATTACAGACAACGGTACCAATCTGAACAATAAGATGATTGCTGAGCTTTGCGAACAGTTCAAGATACAGCACCACAATTCTTCTCCTTACAGACCGAAGATGAATGGGGCTGTAGAAGCAGCAAATAAAAACATCAAGAAGATCGTGCAAAAGATGACAGTAACTTACAAAGATTGGCACGAGATGTTACCGTTCGCTCTGCATGGGTATCGTACCTCAGCTAGGACGTCAACCGGGGCAACTCCCTTCTCTCTGGTTTATGGCATGGAGGCAGTCTTGCCGATCGAAGTGCAAATTCCCTCTCTCCGGATAATGAAAGATGTAAATCTGAACGAAGATGATTGGATCCAGACACGACTTGACCAACTTAACCTCATTGACGAAAAGAGACTTGCTGCTATCTGCCATGGTCAGACGTATCAGAAACGGATGATCAGGGCATTTAACAAAAAGGTCAGGCCACAGGAATACCAAGTCGGGGATCTGGTTATCAAGAGAATCATCCTTCCTCAGAGTGATCCAAGGGGCAAATGGACCCCTACGTACGAAGGGCCATTTGTGGTTAAGCATGTGTTCTCAGGAGGAGCAATGATATTAACCAATATGGATGGTGACGACCTTCCTCACCCCGCCAATGCAGACATAGTTAAAAAATACTACGCATGAAAAAAGACCCGCTAGGCTGATATGCCTAGGCAAAAATTAGGGCTTCCCGTCGAACCAAAAGGGTTCGGGCAAAATGTAGGGATGAAAGAAAAAAAATCTGTACACCCGGCAAGTCGAAAACCTGAAAGGGCGGCTTGGGCAAAAATGGGTATCCCGGTGGACTGAAAACCCGAAAGGGCGGTCCAGGCAAAAATTAGGGATAAAGCGTAAAACTATGTCTCATTGATCACTGTGCACCCAGAATCCGGTATCTGCATCAAGTTCAAACGGCATCGATCAGTCAGCTTCACCTTCAACCAAGGTCATCAAGTGATGAGACGCTCGGAGTTATAAAGGCAATAGCAGAGTTGAAACCCAGTGGATCATTCATCTTTCACACAGCTGTTTTATTTTCATTTGTACAAAACATTGTATAAACTCTTTTGATCAGGCGACGTACCTCTTACTAGGACGTCAGCCTCTTGTACACAAAACGCCTATTCCGGCCATTCAAAATCCATAAAAATACATTTCCAGTTAAACGTGCCCAAGTGTGTTTCTTTTTCTGTTTTGTTTTGCGAAGAATGTCCAAGGTTCAATTTGTGATGTATGCATTGACAATAATTTGCTAACTCATAAATATTTGCATACGAAACAAAGGAATTCATTGCAGGTGACACTGGAAACAGGGGCAATAAAAGAGTTGTCTGAGCAGTCTAATTGTTCTATCCTCCAAGGTACCAAGATAGGTTCAGCTACAGAACACAGCCAAGTGTATCTTAATTCCCAGAGAGTGGTTCAACAAAACAATATACCCTTCTCCAAATAGAATCATCAAATATCAAGGAAATTGAGTATCCTCCTGTAGATCTCAATACCTCCCCAGCAGCAATACATATATTCTTAACAAGTATCCCCGGCAGTCTTGGTCTAAAGATTGCTCCCCGGCGGTATACCACCATTCAAAGGGATCTTCCCCGCAGTCTAAAACTTCCCCCAGAAGAGTCCAATCCAGTTTCCCCAGGAAAGTTGGAATTCATATCTCCCCAAGCAGCAAGCTTATCCCCAGTAGATTCTGGAAGCTTATCCCTCGCAGAGCACGAACGCGTCGTCCCGGCTTGATTTAAAGAGTTATTTCCATAACAGGATATAACTGGGTTATCCTCAGCCAAAAGCCACGGAAAGAGCGTCCTCGGCGCAGTATCTTCCTACCCCCAGCGAAGTCTATCAACACTTCCAGCACAACAAGTATGTCCCCAGCGTAACTCATCAACGGTATCCCCAACGGAGTTATCTTCATCAACTCAGCAAAGCATCGCTATCCCCACAGAGTAGCACTCCCCAGCATGATCACTAGAGTATCTTTTCTCCCGCAGAATTTTTTCATTCGCCAAGTTTATTCCACAACGGAGTTATCTTCTCCTACCGGTATTCTTGCAACAATCATCCACAGCGGAAGCAAAATCTCTTCCTCAATATCAGCCCAGGATATGACTCCCCGGCACCCGTCAAGGATTTATTTTCCTAGACGAAAACATACACGAATCATCACATACATCATTGTAGCATGCATAACGTATTGCATCATACAAGCCTCATTTACATTGATAACATCATTGCTTGATCCATATCATGCATTGCATATAACTGACCTCTACCTTTCAGGAAGGGTGCAGTTGAAATTCCCAAACATATTTCAAAGATGTCTCTAGTCCAGTTAAATCGACTCCAAACAGATTTTTCTGATAAAGACTCAGTAGAAGTTATGGTTCCCTCTCCAACGGCGTGTGAGGCGGTAATTCCTTCTTCAGATGTTCCCCTCTCCGACGATGAGCGTGAGGTGATATTCTTTTATGGTCCCCTCTCCAACGGCGTGTGAGGTGGTAATTCCTTTTTCAAGATGTTTTCCTCTCCGACGATGAGCGTGAGGTGATAGTCTTTTATGGTCCCCTCTCCGGCATGAGCGTGAGGTGGTAATTCCTTTTTTCAAGATGTTTTCCTCTCCGGCATGAGCGTGAGGTAATATTCTTTTATGGTTCCCTCTCCAACGGTGTGTGAGGTAGTAATCCCTTTTTCAGATGTTCCCCTCTCCGGCATGAGCGTGAGGTGATATTCTCTTATGGTCCCCTCTCCAACGGCGTGTGAGGTGGTAATTCCTTCTTCAGATGTTTCCCTCTCCGGCATGAGCGTGAGGTGATATCTCCTTTCAGATTATAATTTCCTATAGTTCCCTCTCCAACGTGAGTGAGGTAACTCCCTTTTAGATTATAATATCCTTTGGTTCTCTTCCTGACACTACAAAGATGGTAATTCTCACCAAGATTTTTCTCAACGAGCGTTGTTGAGGTTAAAATCACCCAAGGTTCTCTTACCATTCATGATTAAGGCAGTAACCATTCCTGGTTCATTCATCAGCGTTTGAAGTTCCAGACTCAGCTCCTGTAACCAATCAGGACATATCTATACCAAGCATCTAAAATCAACTCCTGCAACGTGTCAGGTACTCATTTTCTCTTTTGCAGGTATGCAGGTTCTAGCGAAGGAATCTCTTACGCAGTCAGCATCCAGATGGCATCTATAAGCCCATCACCCTATTCAGCAATCTCTAAATGGCATCTATAAGCCCATTCCCCATCATTGTCACTATGTGAGCGCAAATTTCTGGGCACTTTAGTGTTCAATCATCTTCTACCCTCGGATTACGAAAGGCACGTCAGCCAATCTGCATCCTCAGGTCTAAGAAGATTGAACAGGGGCAACTGTTGTACCCCAAAATTTGCCCTCCCATATTCATCAAGAAATTGCCAAGTCAAGGTCACAAAATTCCCCAAGGGTTGTGCAGTTCAACTGTCTCCTATACAGTCAAAACTAGGGTTTGAGTTCTGGTCAAGCAAATGAACTTTTCAAAGGCCCAATCAAGTTTCATATGCCTACAAAGAGGGTCAAGCATCCTCATGTCAAGTTTCAAGGCATTCAGTTCAAGATTGCACAGCCAAAACCCTAGATTGCACTACAGTCAACTGTAGGGGCAAAATGGTCATTTGACAGTCCAAAGTTCAAATTTTTGATCAACACATCATTTTGAAGCCATGAACATCATTTGATCAATGCTTGATCATGATTCTCAAAATTTGGCTCAGAAATCATCAAAGATGCAAAAGTTGCTATATTTGGACAGTTGAAAAAGTCAACTGAAATTGACCAGGGCATAACTTTCACATGGATTATCAGAAAAATTCCATCCAAAGCTCATTTTGAAGAGAAAGACATTTCCTACAATTCATCTTCATGTTCCAAGTCCAAGAAATGCTCTCACAAAAAGTTATCAATTTCAACATTATAGGTCATTTTCAAAAGTCAACAAAAAGTGACTTTAAGTCAAAGGCCATAACTTGAGCTTGGTAAATCAAAATGACATGGGACCAAAGGCATTGGTTAAAGGACTCAAAGACCTTTCCAAAATGTCCAAGAACATGTGAAAAGCTTAAAAATTGACCAAGTTATGCCTTGTGGAAGTTGGGAAATTTTTGGAAATTTTTGAAAGTCAACATTGATGCAAAAGGCCTAAAAATGCAAATGGGCCCAATTATCTTCCAAATTTCTTCATGCCAAGCCTATGCACGACCACTAGGCCCAAAGGGAAGTATTCTCATATTTTTTAATTATTTATTTGAATTAATATTAATTTATATTCATTTAAATGATTTTAATTCATGAAAAATATAACCTTAACCTAAAAAAATCTTTTTATGCACATTATAATGTCAATATCTCGTGCTTAATGGATTATGGCAAGTTTTGATAAGTTTTGATCAGATTTGAACCAAGTTGCACATGAAAAGATATGGAAAAAGATTTTTCAAAATCAAATATATGAAATCATAATTGCAAGAGATTTTGGTTAAAATTGTTGACCTAATTACTTCCTTACAAGTATTAGAACAAGACCTAATGATCCAGGACTGAAGAAGCTGCGCATAACACACTCTTGCATATTGAAAAATTCTCCTAAAAACTCAATACTGAAATCTAGGTTTTAGGTGGATTCAAGCTTTGATTTTTGTTTCATTAGCATCCTGAGATATTCCAGAACCTTTCTCAATCAAAAACAACAACTCAAACGCCTTGAAACGGTATCTCTAAGTCAAACTGAACCAAGAGAATTTTGAATTCGTATAGCACGATTTAAGCATCCTCATGCATTTTTATTTATGGATTATTGTTTGTCATGATGTTCTAAAGCTAACCAACGTGTTTGATTTTGTTTTTGTGCCATATATGAGAAGTTGCCATTGTTACAAACTAGGTTTTCAGGTTCTCAAAATTGGGGCTTTGTCAATACAGTAAAATTGGCCACTAAAACCACCATGGTTGAACTCAGCGTGGTCTCATGAACAAGAAGCATGCCTCGCGATGGATTTATATAGCAAGGAATTCTAATCGCTATTTTCCCATAGGCATCTTTAAACCACGCTGAAAAAACCGTTCCCCTTGAGTTTTATTTTACAGGGTGGGGAAGGAGATGAAGACGTGTCCATCAACCACTGGACAATTTGAAATTCGCGCGTGTTTCATCAGTTAGCGTTATTTTTCTTTTATATTATTTATGATATATTATATATTAAATGAATTGGCGTAGCTCAGCTGGCAGGGACTAAGGCATGTGACTTCAAAGACCTGGGTTCAAGTCCCAGGTCTGTACGTTTGCTATATTATTTTTCAAAACAAATTCACATGCAGGCTTAACGTTAAGGTTCACCATGCACATTCAGCAATCATTAGCCACGCGTCCACAATGATCAAATCAACGTCCAGGCTTCAGGGTACACCCTAGACATGAGTCAAGCGCATCATATGGAATTATGGAAAGTCAACCAAGTTCCAACGTTATTGGGCCAGGCCTCTCAAATTCACACCTCCATAAGGGGACAGCAAACCCCCCCCTGGTTCTATCCTTTTTCTAATTTTTTATCTTTTATTATTTTTAATTGTTTATTTGTTTATTCATTTTCTGATTTAAATTAAACATCTTTTTTTACAAAAAATACAGAAAAACATCATAAAAAAATAAAATGTCCAATTAAAAATAGAATTTTTAATTTTAATTATTTTCATAATAAATACTTATAATTATTTAATTTAATTAGGTTTTCAATGTTAATTTCTTTTTTTTTTATGAAAATCCAAAAACATGTAGAATTAGATTAATTGATAGTTTTAAGGTCTTTTTTTAATTTTCATTTCTCACAATATTATTTATTTATTATTTTCATAATTAAAATCGTACATAGTAAATTTTAGGTTTAATTTAGGTCATATTTTAATTCTTTCTTAATAAATAAAAAAATATTAGAATTAGGGTTTGCCGTTTAATTTAATCTTAATTAATTTCCTTTTTCTTTTAAATCTTAAAAAATACAAAATATCAAAAACAGTTAATTCCTTTTATTATTTTATTTTTAATGCTCATTAACCTTTAATTATTTGCAAAAAGGGTCCAACGCCCGTCATTAATCATTTAATTCGCGCATTTATCTTTTATCGTTTATATAATCATGTAATTGCCCCAAAGCGTTGTAATTTACTTTTCGCACTTTATTTCTTCGCATTATTTATTTTTTCCGCTAAATCGGGTCCGGTTTAATTTTGGCGATGTGGACCCGCGCCTTTGTAATAGTTTAGAACTTTACATTTCTCGCAAACGTTTAACTGTTAAATAAATGCATGCAAGAATGAATGTTAAAATAAAAGCAACGTTAGATCACCAACAACCTGACAAGACAAAAATAAATGAATCTGACACACAAATCACACACCACCCCTAGGGTACGCCTCACTGTTGCCTCGCCTCGAAAGGTGATCGTCGAGTAGAGGATGTCTTAGTGAGTCCTCATGATCCGGGAACCTGGCATGAGGGTAGCTTCTAAGGTGTCTTCCCATTGCTCTGGTGATCACCATGTCCCTATAAACTCGAATTGACCCGAACACCTCCAACGGTGGTGCTACCTACCTCTCAATGGTGGGATGGCACTACTTTAAAGGACATTTACACAGACGAATTCCTTAGGGTAGGTAGGTTCTCAAGGATACTTGCTCTAATCTCAAAAACAAACAAAACTTTTCACACCAACACATTTTCAAAAGCTTTCAAAGCAAACTTTTCAAACACTCTGACGTACGAGTCGAACTGAAATTTTTCAAAGAAACTTTTTTAAACCCACATTGAAAAGCAAACAAACAATTTTGAAAACACATTGAGCAAGTATCTAAGAGCCCATGGATAACCATGGATAGAAAGGGTGCTAATACCTTCCCTTTCTATAACCTACCTCCCGAACCGAGAGCAATCTCTTTAAGGAATTTTTCTGTGCTTTTGTCCTTTCTATTTGGAGAAAATAAAAGACGGTGGCGACTCTTGCTTACCGCGACATTTCGCGAACCAGCGTTAAACAGTCAGTTCCAGATCCACCGATCACACACGGTGTTGTCGACCAGAACATCAATGTGAGGAAGTGGGAAGTCATCCTTGGGGCTTTCCCTGTTCAGATCTCTGTAATCAACACACATTTGTACCTTACCGTCCTTCTTAGGTACCGAAACAACATTGGCAACCCACTGTGGATAAGAAGTGACAGCTAAGAACCCTGCACCAAACTGTTTCATGACCTCTGCCTTGATCTTCTCTGACATTTTAGGGCACATACGAAGGACCTTCTGTTTAATCGAAGGACAATCTTCTTTGGTTGGCAGGTGTTGTACCCCAAAATTTGCCCTCCCCTTTTTCATAGAAGACACCACCCTAGGGTTTCTCAGATAATCAAGTTGGCTCAGAAATCGACCAGACATATTCTCTTCTTTGGCAGTAAACCAGCAATTAGGTTTTTTTTTTGCAATTCTCAAAAGAAAATGAATTTTCAAAGATCCAATTGGCCTTCATAGGTCTTCATGCTTCCTCAAGATTGTACTTATGATTTCTTCAAGCTACAAGATTTTGAGACGATTTTGTCTGTTCATGGTCAGATGTGATGTCGTTCACGGGTTTACCTTCAAAGAATCGGAAGAAATTTGAGTTTGGAAAACTTGAAAATTGTCAAATCATCGCAAGGCATTTGATTGACTTTTGAATTTCCTTAAAACACAGTTTACTGAAAAAATAATGTTTGTTCTCAGAGCATGATTTGTTGGGACAAGAGATAGAAATTAAGACTGTCATTTAGGACACTCATGATTGTGGGATCCAGGTTGACCAGATGATTTGTGTCCTTAAAACTTTTGTTTGATTAGGAAATGGAATATACAGTGCGTGTTTGTTTGAAATGCAGTTACAAAATTATTGGGATTACTTGGAATTTAAGTTACCAGACTGGAGTATTTTGTTTCAAATATCTTGATTGGGAATTTCAAAAAAATCAATTAGGATGCGAAGAGAAACTACAAGTCGTTGTTGATAAAGAATTTCAATTGATACCAGAATATTTCATGTTACAACTCAAGATTTTCTCCGATTTCAAACATTTGGTACAAAACAATTTATTCTATAATACTTTATGTTTTACAACTTATTGTATTTAAAGATTGAATTGGTACAATTATTGGATACAATACAAGAATGATTTTTCTAAATTACAAAGAAAATCCAAATGTTTGATTGGCCTAGGAAAATTAATCTATGCCTAAGCTTGTCTGAAGATTGAAGTCGTATCCAATTCTTTTGTTTATCTCCAAAGACCTCCATGCTTGCCACAGATTTCTTGCCTTCCTTGCTTTGTCATATCCATTTTGCTCACATGAAAACAAGAAAATAAAAACATGGTTAGTGCAAGTTATTTGGGCATGAACAAAAAAAGTTTTCCAAGGGGCATTCATCATTAAGGTTTGCAATGAGGAATCAGAGTGTTGTTTTATTTCATCACAATCTATTTCCTATTTGCAAATCACAAGAAGGTTACCCTTCTTGGTTCACAAAAAGAAAGACAAGAAGAAATTCTACAAAGCTGTCCAAACAAGAAGAAATGCTACAAAGTTGTCCAAACAAGCAGAAATGCGCAAACTGTCCAAACAAAATACAAGCAAATTGTCCAAACAAAATGCAAGCAAACTGTCCAAACAAAATTTTGAAAACTGAACCAAACAGCAGCGCAAACTGGACAACAAACAAGCAGCCTCGCAAACAACAAACAGCATCAACAAAAGCTAAAGCAGGCAGCAATGCAGCAATAAGCAAATAGCTAAGATGCTAAGTCAAACAAAAACTTGTTCAAGAAGCAATGAAGTCATCATTTTCCATGCAAACCTTTCAGAATTAGAAAAATAGCAAAAAAGAAATTTGATTTTTTATTGTCATTGAGAGAGAAGAGAGGAAAGAAGTCACCTAGGTTATTGGAATGCACAGCCTTGCTGCCCTGCCTGTCACAAGTTGCATAGAATGTGCTAAAAAACAAAACTGCAACAAAAAGGCCATAAGGACAATATACTAAAATATTCAAATTCTTTGGTTTCCCACTGTGATACGGTGGGAGAACTGACTTGGGTTTTGCGTTTGTTTTCGCAAATGTTTCGGTTGAGCAAGAGTCGCCACCGACTTTTTATTTTATCCTAAGGAAAGGTTAAAAAGCACAGCAAAAACCTTTGAGATGTTTTTCTTGGATTAGGGGAGTAGATTATAAAAAGGGAAGGTATTAGCACCCTTTCTATCCATGGTTATCCATGGGCTCTTAGTTACTTGCTTAGATCAACTTGCCTTGATTTTCAATTGTTTGAAATGGTACTTTCAATTATTTGAAATGGTGCTTTGTGTGTGTGGGTTTGAAAATGTTTTGAAAAGAGGCCAATGTGGTGGCAACCTTTATAATGATCCATGTTAGGATGTATACAAAGGTGTACTTATCTTTTGAAAAGTTTTCAATGTTTTTGAAAGTGTGTTGTGATGTGTGTTTTGAAAATAGGCAAGTGTTTTTTGTTTTGCAAGTTGGCAAGTAACCAAGAGTTGTCTACTCCTAAATTTACTCAAAGATCTTTGCTATGTTTTTAACCCTTTTAACAATTTTGTTCCACCATTGTATTTGGTGGACAATCTTGTGTTAGGATGTGAACGGGACGGGCGCGGGTTGTCGTTTAGACCATGATTGCAATGGTGCCAAGTATCTTTGGGCAATTTTTCCTTTAAGGGACTTGATCATTTTTAGGCAACTTTCGAAAGCGTCATCGAGGGACTATGATCATTTGAATTGATTTTGTTTTGCCAAAGATACCTAACATGCAACATGGCCCATTATTGAAGGCAACAAGTGGAGTAACCCTAGGGGGTGCAAGTGTGATTGGTGTTTGTTCATTTTCATGCTTTTATCTTGGAATTAGGTCAAGCTATTTGTTTTGGTTGATTTTTGCATACAAAACCCTAAATCTATCATGGTATAATTAGAAAGCTTTAAAGTGCGAGATTTAAAGGTCCTAAGTTATTACAACACAAATATGGGATGGGGGTACAAATGTTCAAATGGGGATATTTTAGCAAGAAATTAAAACCTAAACTATTACATCCAAATTGAATTATACAAATTATTTAATATACAACAATTAAACAAAAAATACAATAAATATGCAAGATGCAAAAAAAAATGATTTTTTTATATGTATGTAAAAGTGTTTTTTTATGTGGCAAATAAACAAAAATAAAAAGGATTAATTTTTGGTATTTTTGATGTTTTAGGGCAAAACCCTAATTTTGCTAAATAAAAATGTTTATTATTTAATGTATGCAATATTTATTAATTATGTACAAAAAATAAATAAAAAGAAAGTATATTGTAAAAAAAAGATTTTTGAAGTCAAAATATTAATAAAAATAAAATGTATTATTTCTTTGTATTTTCCCTAAATATTCTAATAAATATATAAGTATTCATAATATTTACTAAATATATTAAATATGTACAAAAATAAAATATTTAATATTTACAAAAAAAAAGTATATTTTTTATAAAATGTTTTTTAAAAGATAAAGTAAAATAAAATCAGAAAATAAAATGTATTTTGGATTATTTTTGTATTTTGAATAAAAAAGGATATTATGTTTATTTATGTACAAAATTCAAATAAAGCAAGCAAAAATCCAAATAAAATGCAAAAATGGTTGAAAAAATATTTTTAATATTTTTTATGTTTTGTCAAAAAATATCAAGTCAGAATAAAAAAGAAAAAGTCAAAAAATGATAAAAATAAACACAATGGGCCAAGGGGGTGCATGTGTGAGAATGTGGTGCAAAAAGAAAATCAAACTCAAGCCCAGCCCAAGAGGAGTTGTCTTCAACCTCCAGACTTGTTTGAACAACAACAACACGCATTTCCTAACTCCTGATTCCTGGACTTTCAAGCAAAACTCATAACACAAAAAATGTAGAGCATCAAGAGACGAATCCAGACATATAAAAAACTTGACTTAACTCTCAGAAATGAGAGAGAATTTCTCCATCCCTAATTCTTGACCTAAGTTTTTTCTAATGTTCAGGTTCCAAATTCTCTCAGCACATGCAATATAAATGGAAAGTAAATATATGTGTAGCTTCAGGGCCATGAGTAGAGCATTTTTCATTCATAAACCTAAAGCTAACTCTTCCTAGATTGAGAGATAGAAGTCCATGAACTTACCTGTTTAGCTTGGATCGTGTCTGACAATGGAGGTACTTTCAGTGTAATGTGAGGACTTGTACAACTTGCTTGAAGTTCAGGGATGCTTTTCCAACCTTTAGCTTGCTTTGAAACTAAATGAATCGAGCTATAGGAGTCAACCTGCAAAACAGAAAAAGTGAAAATGGTGAAGTTGGTTAGAGGTGTTACAGTCTGAAGCCAGGGCTTGGGATAGTTTGTATGGATGCTATGGAGTGTGTATGAAGTGGTTTTGGCCAAGGCGCACGAATGGATTGAGTTGTAGAAGTCCAATTGCAGAAGGGACTCATTTTTTTGCAGTAGGATGGTGTTTTGATGAATGATGAGGTTTGGAAGGTGGTTAGCTTGTGCCTTAGCTCAGTTATGATGTTTGGAATGTGTTCAACAAGTTTGTCTAGGCTTGTGTTGGCAGAAATGTGTGTTAATGTTGGTTATGCAATGTTTCTTCTATCTTAAGCAAAGTTTGGCAAGTTGGTTTACAAGCTTCTCTAGGCCCCTCAAGTATGTTGCACCTTTTTGTCTTGATCAGTGGGATATGTTCCTGAACTTTTGCCAAAAGGATTTGCCTTGTACTTCATAGATTGCAATCTTGACATAAAGTTCACCTTTTCAAAAATGGATAATGTGCTTTTTCTAATTATGGACTAATCCTTCATGTAATGACCAAATGCATAGAATAACATCTTGGCACAATGGTTTAGCATTTAATTTTTGATTGTAAATGAGATTAGAGGCCTGTAATGTAGCTTGCATATGCTGAGTTTGAAAATGCACAAGTTATGAACATGGAAATGGCTCATGAACAAAGTGACTTTTGCCCATATTGACAAATTCGATTCTCCCTAACAACAAGGGTGTTTGAGAAGTTCTTGGATATTTTGGAAATCTTGGAATGTGTACTACAATACATCTTTGTAATGCAAATTGAAATTCCAAGTGGAAGCATGTGAAAAGTGGCCATGAAGTTAGGCCAAAATCCTGCCTAGAATAGGTCAAAAAATTTCTAAGTTAAGAATGTTTTGCACCCTTGTTCCAAAACTTGTAACTTGAGCTACAAGCTTCTTTTGAGGAAACTTTGTGAATCAAAGTTGTAGATTTTGAAATGGACTATAACTTTCATGTTTTGAGTTTTGTTTGAATCCAAATGCATCTTGATGAAAAAATGGGACAAAGTTAGGAAAAAATTAGGGATTTTCATAACTTAGAAAAATTCTAAGTTATGAAAATTCTTCATTTCAAACCCTAATTTGTGATTTTTGATTTCTTGATGAACAAGTTTCATGATTTGACATGTCTTGATGAAAAGTGAATCATGGCACTTGATTTTGACCAAAAAGTCAAAGTTTGACTTTTCAGTATACAGTCAAATTTTGCTCAGTTGACTGGAAAATTCATCTGTCAATCTTGTGCATTTGGGATCTTTTGAACTTGTTGAATGTGTCAAGACCATGTCATTGAGTCCTTGAGTCCATATGTGAGCTTGTTTTGCCATTGGTCAGGTCAAACAGTAAAAAATTGCCTTTGTGCAGTCAAAACCCTAAAAATGACCATTTTGCCCTTTTGGTGATCTGATCAAATTTCTTGTGGAATTGTGATCCAAACTTGATAAAATGGTCCATATGAGTTCATAATGTTGATGTGGGTCCAAAATCATGAGGTTTTACTGTCAATTGGCCATAGTTGACTTTTTCCCCAATACAGCTGATTTCTAGGTCAACTGTCCAATTGACTGGGCAAAGATTGGAATCAAGGCTTGAAACTTGGTATGGATAAACTTGTGAGTCCAACATGAAGCATGAAAGTCCTTTAGGGCATTTTAGGTCAAAACATCTTTATGCAAACTCAAACCCTAATTTGGGTCAACAGTGCAAGGAGGAGTCTTGAGCAGAGTAAACCCTAACTTGATCTTGAGCTCCAAGGGTCTTGTGGTGAGAAAATATTGATGAAATGGGAGGGCAAATTTTGGGGTACAACACCCACCATTGGAATAGGGATATAACAGAAGCACGAGCAATATAACAAGAGGAGGCAATAGAAAGAAAAAAGGACACAAGTCTAAAACTGAAAATATAGTCAACAAACTGCACAAGTTCAAAAAACCTGTTGAACCATCATCAAACAACAAAATTGTTAACCATTCAAACCAGTAACCCTCATTATAACAAAACCTGTCAAACCTCAAAACTCCAAAAACACAAGTCTCAAACTGAGACACCAGTAAACCATCATCAAACCAAACCTGTGCCCAGTTTCACAAACTCAAAAAACCAGAACCACCATCAAACCTGAAACCTGTTAACCAGCAACATCATCAAAAAACCTGTCAAACCTAAAAACTCCAACAAAACACAAGCCTCAAGCAACAAATCTCAACACTGTAACCAAGCCAAAAAACCTAAAAATCTGTTAACCATCACCAAGAAAACTTATCAAACTGTGAACAAAAACCAGAAACAACCATCATCAAATCAAACCCATCATTAAGCTTCACAAACTCGAAAAAAATAGGAAAACATCAACAAACTTGAACCAAAAATTCCAAACACAGTAGCCAACAAAGATAACCAACATCATCATCATTCAACAGAGAAAAATAGAAGAAGTTACCAACGAGTCAGAAAATCCACGCCCTCATCTCTTACCCTCGCGCAACTTCCGCTACCAAAGGAACGCAATCCTCAATCTCTTCCTTCCCTTTTCTATTTCATAGAAAGAATATCCAACAGGTATGAATTTCTCTCCGTTATCATTTTCCATAAGCGCGTTTTCTGCATCTAAGAGGGTAAGGCTTGATTAACAGAAAAAAACATGACAAGATAGAAATAATCATTGAATTTGTAAGCTTCAATAATAACAGAATCTCACCTTTTCAAGAAAATCTTTAGGAACTCGATTAGGGAGGCGAGAGATTCAGTGTTCCGCAACAGAGAGTGAGGGGAAGGTCAAGGATGAATCAATTTTGTTTCTCTTAGGTTTAGGACCGAATTCGACAATTAGGGTTTCATAGATGCAAATCACGGTGAGATAAGGAAGTAGCATGTTAATGGAGAGAGTGATTTCTTTCACAAAAGGAATTAGGGACGGGTAGTGAGATTGTTCTGAGGTTTCAACAAAAAGATGAACAGAGGTGAGCGAAGAAGATGAAGAGCGGTGTTGTGAGTGACAAAGGGTTCCAAGAACCCTAATTTCATTTTCTCACCTTAATCAGTAACTAAGCGTGGTTAGAAACTTGGGCTTGTTGTTTTTGTAATTTCCCTAAGCCCATTTGCGTTTTACTGATCATCCCCCCCCCCCCCCCCCCTTTTGGCTTGTTTGGTTACAGCAAGAACAACATTTTGTTTGGGCCTCATTCTCAAATCACCTTAGGCCCACTGCGTTTTTTTAATTTAATTTGTTTTCTTTTTACATTCTTTTTTTATTATGCAAATGCTAATAACTTAAAATACATTCTAATTTGATTTAGGTTTTGTAATTTAATTTTTTATCATTTTCTTTTTTTTAATAAATTTGTTTTAGATTTAATTTTACATATAATAAAAACACCAAAAAAAATAATAATAGAACTTAGTTTAGTCCCTCTTTAATTTATCTTGTTAATTATATAATTAATAAAATACAAAAAAATAAAGAATATAATTTAATCAATTATTTTATTTTCTAGAATAGGTTTTACTTTTCTCTTTTCAAGTAAATACTTAACATTTCATTTCCATATTTTGTTGATTTTATTTTCATGGATTATCATAGCTTTAATTAAATCGCACAAAATTCGATTTGGTTGTATTGTTTGATATTTGGACCTTCCTATCTCATTTGATTCATCCCCATTTGTAACAATTGTACCCCCATTCCCGAATATTTTGTAATAGCGTAGAATTTCAATTCCCACAATTTACTGTTTTCCATATACTGTATAGTAATTAGGCGTGTATGGAAAAATTCAAAAATCAATCGCTAGATGACCTAATAAAAGAATAAAATAACTTGCAACCAACACACTTTTTCACACACGTACCTCTAGGGTAACCTCGCTCGTTGCCTCGGAAATACAATCATGTCCCTCGAATGTGGGATGCTTTAGCAATGACCCTTCGATAAAAAAGATCGTAGTCCCTCGATGACCCTCGATGTTGCCTTCGATTAAAACGATCTCGTCCCTTACAAAAATTGCTAAAGCGTCTCCTAAGTTGCTTTCGATGATTGTGAAATTGACCCGCGCATGTCCCTTCACATCCAATGATGGGGATTCTTACCAAATCAATGGTAAGATAGCGCCATTAAAAGGAAGAAGAAAAGAACAATTTAAGACCTTTCGAGTAGATAGAGTCGCTCTTAGTTACTCGCTTGCTCACGATAAAAACTTTTCACACCTACACTTTCATTTCAAAACATTTTCAAAAAAAAAAAGATAAAACATTTTGTATACGTTCTTATAGAGACGAGAACCATTGCAAAACATCTTTTCAAAACACTTTTCAAAACACGATTCACAAACACATCTTTGAACCACTTTTCGAAACAAAACTTTGTATACATTCTTATAGAGACGAGAACCATTACAAAGAGATTTTTCAAAATACTTTCAAAGCACACACCACAAGCACACTGTCAAATGAAAGCAAGTGATCTAAACGAGTAACTAAGAGCCCATGGAAAACCATGGATGAAAAGGGTGATAATACCTTCCCTTTTCATAATCTACCCCCCGAACCCGAGAAGTAATCTCGAAAGGTCTTTCCTGTGATTTTTTACCTTTCCTTTTGGATAAAGAAAAGTCGGTGGCGACTCTTGCTATCCGCACAAGTGCAATCGAAACGCAAAACATCAAGTCAGTTCTCCCACTGTATCACAGAACTGGCGACTCTGCTGGGGACTAAATTAAAAGTGGGGTTACCTTAGGAATATATCACTTTTACTCGCTTTCATTGTTTGATTTGTGTGCTTTATATTCAGTTCTTTGTATTGGGCTTGCTTTGATCCTCCACCCAGATTTAGGGCACCTTTTTAGGTAAATAGCAATAGATTATAGAGATTGTACGGCGTAAACCGATATGGTTGAGACAATGGCTATGTTAGTGTGACGCATTTGTGGGTATCGGTATCCCTCATGGTGAATCGAGGAGAATACGGGGCCGCTGAGTGGCATCGTGAAGCACTAATTAACCTTAGAACCCTAATTGAACAAACTTGGCCATTAGGACGTAGTGAGGTAGCCGGTTTCGGTGTAAAGCTGAAAATTGGTTGACACTCGATACTACACTCATTGAGGCTAGACTTTTGGGATATCTTGGCCGCAAGAAAAGATTGTTGTGCTGAGACAATGCCTAAAAGAAAGGTCGGTGATATTGAGATCCTTTAGAACCCGGTCATTATTTCTAGGACAGGTTGAGCCAACTAAAACTTCAAGACGGTACTTACCTACAAACTCATGCAATCCTAAAACATAGGGATCTGTTTGTTATGTGTGTATATGTTTGCTTGTACATAAACATCATAAACATCATCAACATCATATGCATGCTCACTAACCATTTCAAGGATTTAGAAATTTATCTTTGTTTTTGTTTTGTAGGATATGAATTCTCTCCGAAGAAACACCATCTGAATCAGCTTTGTAAAAGCACATCCTCAATTTCAAGAGCTAGCCTCAAGAGTGCCCGGGGATTCTCCTTTTACCAAGAAGTATGATCGACTCCTCAATTTGGCTACATCCAACTTCCAAGAAGAGATAATGTGTGTACTATTCCAATTCTTTGATCCCGTACGTCATTGTTTCACTTTTCCAGACTATTAGTCGGTACCAACATTGGAAGAGTTCTCTCTACTCTTAGGGGTTCCTGTGCTTAATCAGATACTGTTCACCGGTCTAGAAGGGATTCCAAAGCCCGAAGTCATCGCTGAAGCTTTACATGTGAAGAGGGTCGACGTCATAGCCAATTGGGAGACAAGAAGTGGGGTTAAAGGATTTTTAGCTAAGTTTCTGTTGGAAAAAGCTCGTTCATTCTGGGATAACATGGATTTCCAAGATTTAGAAGACGTGCTAGATCTCCTCATTTATGGTTTGGTTTTGTTTCCTAATTTGGACCAAGTCATAGACGTTAATGCCATCAAAGTATTTCTCTCTCGCAACCCTATACCCACCTTGCTAGGAGACATATTGCATTGCCTTCATACTCGTACCATGAAGAAAAGAGGTACCCTTTTGTGTTGTATACCCCTACTCGCTAAGTGTTTCACTTCACACCTGCCTCAGTCAGCATTGAAGAATGAGCAAAGATTGACTTGGTCTCAAAGGATGATGTCTCTCACTCACTCTGATATCCGTTGGTGCTCAAGATATTTGGAAGATATCTCTATCATTGACCGCTATGGGGAGTTCCATAATGTACCTCTGCTAGGTATTAGGGGAGGTATCACCTACAACCCGTGTTTAGATCTTCGGCAGTTTGGGTATGCCCGAAGGGACGACCCTCATGAGATGCTCGTCCAAGGTCTGGTTTTCGACTACGACAAAGAAGACCAAGGTTACCACCAGAGGTTTACACGTGCTTGGGGAATGGTGAATAAGGTGGACAGTAGGACTTTGGGACATAAAAACTCTATCCCTCTCGAGCCTTACCTTAAGTGGGTACGGGCTCGTGCCCAGAGTCTCTTGATGCCTTACCCTTCCATCCTTCCTGTCATCATTGAACCTGTTATTGAAGGAGATGTCCCATACACCGTTCTTCATCCTAACATGCCTACCTCTCTCGAAGACCTGCAGAAAGCTTGAATTCAGTTGAAGGAAGAACGAGACACCTTTGAAACCCAGTACTACGCTAGTGAGAAGAAGGTTCTGAAGCTCACCAAACTACTGCATGAAGAGAAGAATCTGAATACCTACATTGCTCCAAAAAGGATGCGCTCGGTATTTTTGTCTTAAAATTTTTTGCTGTATTTTGTTTCTTTCTTTGTAAGCCCGAGGAGGCTTGATGTATTCAAACTTGGTTTTATTTAATATGACGTGTGTTCTTTTTTGGTTTGGACAAATTTAAATCTTCTAAATTTCCTTTAAATCATTTGCATATTGCATATTCATTCATCATAACATCATATAGGTTTTTCATAACAGGTCGCCTTATCCTTCTACTGTTTATTTCAGTGAGATGGATGTTGAACAGACTGTGAAAGATCTTCAAGCGCAGAATGCCCAGTTTTAACAAATGCTCATGGCTCTGACAAAAGGGCAAGAAGAGTTGAAGACTCTGCTAGCCAAAGAGAAGAAAAAGAAGACGAAGAAACCAATCGGGGTTGTGATCATGGGAAGAAGATTTAAAGGACAGACCAGGCGAACCTTAGATTTTGCAACATCATCGGGTGAAGGAGATAACCGAGGGGCCGAGACCCAGGAAGTGAATGACGACCCAATATCCGAAGGAGAGGAAGAGCCTGATTACTCTGAGAAGCAATATCCTCCTGCTGATGATAAATACAAACAGCTAGAGGATCGTTTGAACGCCATGGAAATTCAGAGAGTACCCGGTTTGGACTTTGAAGAATTAGGACTCATCTCAGGGGTTGTCATCCCACAGAAATTCAAGGTCCCAAACTTCTCCAAGTATGATGGTATCTCCTGCCTGAAACTACATCTGAGCTCTTATGTCAGAAAGATTCAACCCCACACGGCTGACAAGAATCTATGGGTACATTTCTTCCAGGAGAGCTTATCGAGGACTCAGTTGGATTGATTCTACCAATTAGAAGGGTCCAATGTCCGTAATTGGGAAGAGTTGGCTGCCGCTTTCTACAAACAGTATCAGTACAATGCTAATTTGGCCCCGACTAGGACACGGTTACAAAGTATGTTTATGGGAACAGATGAGGGTTTCAAAACTTATGCTCAAAAATGGAGGGATCTCGCAGGCAGAGTCCAGCCCCCTCTATCCGACAGATAATTAGTGGATATGTTCCTTAGCACCTTGTCAGGACCATTTTTTAATCACCTGATTGGAAGTTCTTCATCTGGGTTTACCGAATTAATCATGACTGGTGAGCGGGTCGAAGCCGGTATAAAAAGCGGCAAAATTTAAAGAGTTGCATCCTCAAGTTTGGTAAAGAAACCTTTTGTTAGGAAGAAGGAAGTGTCTGCTGTCTATTCATAGAGAAATCAAGGAAGAATTGAGCGCCGACCAACGGTGGGGGCCGTTATAATTCAAAAGCCTGCATCAGACCAGCCAAGAAACGATCAGCCAAGAAACAACCAGCCAAGAAATAATCAGCCAAGGATGGAAAGGCCAGTACAGTAATTCACCAAGATTAACATGACTCCAGCTCAAGTCCTGCCACATCTTCTGAAGTTGAATCTGGCCATGCTAAAAGAGGCCCCAAAGAATCCTAATATTACGTCTACACACTACCATCCCAACGCCAGATGCGCGTACCATTCTGAAAGTCCAGGGCACGACACCAACAATTGTTGGGCTCTGAAGAATAAAATTCAAGACCTGATAGACGCGAAGGAAGTTGAGTTTGAAGCTCCTGAGAAACCAAATGTTATTTTCGCTCTGATGCCGAGGCATGGTCACAATGCCAATGATGTCGAGGAAGATCTGTTTGTCTCTACCGTAGATGAACTGTTAACTCCTCTCCCGACTATTAAGTTGAATTTGTTGAAAGCTGGCATTTTCCCAGGTTGTGACAAAGACTGCCATGTTTGCCTATCTTCATCATTTGACTGCCCACTGTTGAAAAAAAAGTATCCAATGACTGATGGATAACCAAGAAATTCTATTTGAGAATGTTCCTGTTTCACTCGTTCCAGTTAAAGAAGTTTCAATAATAACCATCTACGCCAATCCTTCCAGGGCCCCTAAAAGACTTGTTAGGATTACACCTGCTCTAAAGACTACTCTGCTCAAGATTACAATGCCCGGGCCTGCCCCATACGAATCAGATAAATCAGTACCATGGAATTATGGTGGAGAAATCTACTACCATGGTATTAAACAGATTGAACAGACTGCCGAAGAAGAAAGCTCCGAAGAGGACAATTCCGACATCAGTAACATTGTCGGAATAAGCAAGGTTACCCGTAGTGGAAGAATCTTTTCTCCAAAGATTGCTCCTCCAACAGCAGTCTTTGGACCCGTGGCCATTCCAAAGATTACCTCTACACCAGCAATTGTACCTGCAGGCGTACCTACCGACAAAGACAATGCAATTCCTATCCCTACTTCCACTGCTGAGAATAAAGGAAAGAACGTTCAAGAAGAGTCTGTCCGGACGAAGGCTCAATCACTAGCTATTCCTGAAACATCCAAGAAGGAGATGGAAGAAATCCTGAGGATAATAAAAAAGAGTGATTATGATGTGGTTGAACAGTTGGGGAAAACCCCTTCCAAGATCTCTATGCTAGCCCTGCTGTTGTGCTCTGAAGCACATGCCAAAGCTTTGGTAAAATTTTTGAAGACAACTCATGTGCCGCAAGAGACGTCTACTGACCAGTTCCAAGACTGTGTGGCCAGTTTGACAGCTGATAATGGCTTGGGCTTCTCCGATGATGACTTGACACCCAGAGGGAGAAAACACAATGATGCATTACATGTCTCGGTGGAGTGTAGAGGAACAACCCTAGCTCATGTCTTGGTTGATACTGGATCATCTTTAAACGTCTTGCCAAAGAAAGCCCTTGATAGGTTGGATTATGAGGGAATAAATTTAAAACCCAACAACATAATTGTGAGAGAATTTGACGACTCTAAGAGGATGGTCCACGGGGAGGTGGACATCCCGATCAAGGTAGGAAATCAGGTGTTCAACTCGACCTTCTACGTGATGGACATCCGTCCTTCTTATTCTTGTCTGTTGGGACGCCCCTGGATCCACAATGCTGGAGCTGTCACCTCCACTTTGCATCAGATGCTCAAGTACCCGGTCTAAGGGAAGATCATAATTGTCCATGGGGAAGAGGAATACATGATTAGTCATCTGAATTCTTTCCGATATGTAGAGTTGGATGGCGAATTCATAGAAACCCTTTTCCAACATTTTGAAGAAGTCTCTCAGGAGATAGCGGCGACCAAGGCGGTATCCTTAATTCATATGATCATAAGACCTCCACCTCGGATGTCATCTCTAAAGGATGCAAAGGCAGTAGTGGAAGAAGGCGGGTGCACCATATGGGGACAGCTTCCGTACATCCCATACAAATCAGACAAGTTTGGCTTGGGGTTTACTTCAACTGCTCAAAAGGTTGTGCACTGCGCCCGTGCCGGAGGGCCACCTGTGAAGATTAGTCATCAAGGGTTCAACATAGTAGAGGATAGTGAAGAAGATGGTAGCTTGGAAGATTGTATATTTCCTACTATCAGCGAAGGACTACGCAACTGGGAAGCCAAAGACTTCATCCCGATAACTTTCATTGATCAGTAATTTATCTTTTACATTTCTATTGGACTTGTAATAATTCGCAAACAATTCGTACATTTTCAACCTTGTGTCTTACCCGAGGCACATCGGTCCATTTGTAAGGGTTTTTATTTCATTTTCATATGTCATTCAATGAATCATGGACGCTTTTTCATATATAAACCTTTTATGCTCATTGTCTTTCTTTTACATTTTATTGTTTTAAGATGGCTATACCCTTACACACACCCACACTCACAAATGCAGGTACCATTATGTTGTACCCCAAAATTTTCCCTCCCATATTCTTCAAAGTTTTGACAAGCATCATCTCAATTTGCTCAAGTCATCTCAAGGGTTGCACAGTTCAAACACCCTCCTAAGCCAGTCAAATTAGGGTTTTGGTTCTTGCAAGGAAGTTGAGGATTTCAAGGGCTCAATCAAGTCCCATATGCTCATATACATTGTCAAGCACCTACATGTCAAGTTTCAAGGCTCACAAGGTCAAGTTGCACAGTCAAAAACCCTAATTGCTTCACAATCAACTGTAGGGGCAAAATGGTCATTTGGCAGTCAAAAGTCAAAAATTTTGGTCAACATCTTATTTTTAAGCCACAATCATTATTTGGTCAAATCTTGACCATGATTTCACAAGAATGGCTCAAAAATCATCAAGGTGTCAAAAGTTTCTATTTTTGGACAGTTGAAAAGTCAACTGTAACTTGACCAAGGCATAACTTTTTCATGGTTCATCAGAAAAATCCCATCCAATTCTAATTTTGAAGGGGAGGACATTTACTACAACTCATCTTCACATTCCAAGTCCAAGAAATGCTCTCACAAAAAGTTACCAATTTCAACATTATAGGTCATTTTCAAAAGTCAACAAAAAGGCACTTTAAGTCAAAGACCATAACTTGAGATTGGTAAATTAAAATGACATGGGACCAAAGGCATTGGTTAGAGGACTTCAAGACCTTTCCAAAATGTCTAAGAACATGTTCATATGATCAAAATTGAGCAAGATATGCATTGGAGAAGTTGGGAAATTTTTGCGAAATGGCAAAAGTCAACTATCCTTGAAACTTCAATTTTTGACAAAAGGGCCCACTTTTCCCACTTGGTTCAGCTTTTCCATGCCACCCACGTGTCCCATGATTTATTTCAAGATTAAAAATTAATTTTTCTATTTTTTATTTAATTTTATTGATTTAATTCATTTTAAATCCATAAAATTCAAATAAAAATCAAAAAAATTAATTCAAGGATATCTTGTGGTTTGAATGACCTTGATATGTCATGAATCACATATCAAATTCGTGTACAGTCCATTTCAAGCATGAAATTCAAATTTGGACAAAAATGGCAAATGCTTTAATGGTGATAAAGAGGAAATCTCAAAACTTCATTGCAAGGCTTAAAGGCTCACATTATTGATTGATTCTTATTCAGAGACATATATGCAAGCCTCTCATACATCATTCACGAGCTAGAACTCTCTAAAACGGCAAAACTAAATTCCAAAAACTGGAAGAAAATTTGCAAACTGAAATCCACTCTTCAGCACGATTCAAGGCCTTTTCTTGATCAAAACACATTCCTTACACCCCCAAGAATCATTTGCAGCCAAGAACGAGCCAAAAACCTCAAAGAATCGCGCCATACTGTCATACGGTTCATCACTCTTTTTCAAAATCATAATCATCCATTCATGCGTTTTTAACATTTTTTATTGATTGTATTATGTTCACAGGACCCATATGAAGCTTTCTGTATAATTTAATTTGATTATAATGCCCTGGAATCGAAATTACCATTGAAGAACCTTAGGGTTTCAAAGCTTTTGAATTGGGGTTTTTCACATAGTGTAAAATCAAGTCTCCAAACATACATGGTTGAAACCGGCGTGATGAGACGAATCTAAGACATACCTCGCGCCCAATTGATATTGCACCTACGCCTAATAGCTATTTTTGAATGTTTGCATTTTATGGGGGTTTAAAACCCCCGCTATGTGTTTTATACTTCTGCAGATTTCAACGAAGAAGATGAGGCGTGGAAGGAGGGGATTGGCTGATTCAAATGAGATGCGCGCGTTTTTGATTTTGCAGCATTGGAAATGACTATTATATATATTAATTTTTGTTTGTTTTACTAATGACTAAAACAAAATGGTGCAGTGGCTGGCAACACGCTTGGTATACGTTGGGACCTGGGTTCGATCCCCAGGTCCCCCAAAGGCTTATTGAATTTTTTCCAAATGTGATCTTATGCAGGCAACGTGAAGAAACGCACCATAGACCTCACATCCCAGCTTGCCAAGTGTCCATCAGAAGCAGATCCAAAGGCCAAGAGAGGGAGCACACCATACTCCTGGTCAACAGCGCTCCACTCAATTCCCAGAGTCAACAGGCTTTGTGCAAAATGGGCCTCATAATTCCATATACACCCTCCAATCTGGCCCAAAACCCCCTTGGGTTTGCAATTTTCATTTTTTATATTTTATTTGTCTTATTTTTATTTTTCCCTTTCATTAACTATTAACATAATTAACATTTTTTATAAAAAACCAAAAAATACTTTATTAATTTCATTTAAGTAATTATTTTGTAAATAAATATTAATAAATTGAATTAGTTTTTTTAACTAGGCAACTTTAACTTTTTTTCTTAATAATTAAAATAGATTTAGAATTAGGTAAAATTAACTTTTAATTTTATTTCTTTTTATTTTATTTCATTAAAAACATAAAAATACAAAAAAAAAACATTTTTTTTAATTAATGAATTAGTTTAATCATTAGTTTTAATCTCATTTAATCACAAAAAAGAACAAAAAAATTCATTTCTTTTCTTAAAAGGGTCAAAACCCTTAAGGCATTCCCGATTATTTTTTATTTGCGCGCATTTATTTTATTTTGATTATTATGTAACTGCTTCAAGAATGTAATAGTAATTAGGTTTATTGCTTTCTTTACTTTCCGCACTTTATCAAAACGGGTCTTCGTTTTTTTGGCGATGTATAGACCCGCGCCTTGTAATAGCGTAGCTTTACATTCCCGCACTTTAATTTTCCGCATTCCTAACTGTTAAATGCATGAAAGAATGTATGTAAATAAAATTAACCCGTAGCTCACAAAAAAACATGTACAAAGACAATTAACTGAAAAACAACACACAAAGCACATGCCACTCCTAGGGTACGCTTCACTCGTTGCCTCGAAACGTGGTCATCAAGTATAGGGTGTCTTAGAGGTCGCCCTTCTGTCCAAAAGATCCAGTTGCCTCGAAACGGTTGCCTCGGATACAAAGGATCTAGGACATTAGGGTTACTTCTAAGGTGTCCTACCGTTGCTTCGGTGACCACACTGTCCCTTAATCAAATTGACCCGAATACCTCCAACGATGGTGCTACCTACCTCTCAATGGTGGGATAGCACTATCTAAAGGACTCTTACACAGCCTAATTCCTTAGAGTAGGTAGATTCTCATGGGTACTTGCTCTTTCTCAAAACAAACAAAAATACTTTTCACACCTCACACTTTCAAAAGTTTTCAAACAAATTTTTCATACACTCTTGAGGACAGATACAAGAGTTACTTAGAAATTTTTCAAACGAAACTTTTTCAAAACCCACTCACACTTGAAAAGCAAACAATTTTGAAAACATAAGAGCAAGTACCTAAGAGCCCGTGGATAACCACAGATAGAAAGGGTGCTAACACCTTCCCTTTCTATAAATCTACCTCCCGAACCGAGAAACATTCTCAAAGAAGGAATTTTGCTATGCTTTTGTCCTTTCCATATTGGAGAACATAAAAGACGGTGGCGACTCTTGCTTACCGCGACATTTCGCGAAACCAGCTTAAAAAACAGTCAGTTCTATTTCCACCGATCACAGAACTGGCGACTCTGTTGGGGAGACTAAAAGTGAGGTGTACCTTAGGATTAGATCATACTTATGTTTTCAATTGCTTTGCTTTGATTGCTTTATATTTGTGGGCTTCGCATCGGAGTTTCATAGATCCTAACCCGGATCTGGGGATACCCTTTTAGGTAGCATAAGCTGTGAGGGACATGTCCGGCGTAGACCGACACGGGTGAAGCAGTGGCTACGTTGGTGTGGCACCTTGGTCTGTACCGATATCCCTTGTGTTGCAACGAGGAGAATATGGGTCTTCTGAGGAGTCATTAAGCACCATCCGACCTTAGAACCCTAAATTGACCTAACTTGGCCATAGAACAGTAGCAGTATGCTACACCCATTGAGGCTAAACTCTCGCGATGGTTCTGGCCGCAAGAAAAGATTGTGACGTTGGAGTTATGACCGATTCAGGGTAGTCAGTGATATTGGGATTCTCTAGAACCCGGTTACTTTTGATAGGACAGGTCTTAACCAACGAAACTGAAAGAGGGTAGTACCTGAACTTCATGCTGGCCTGAACTCTAAGGGTTGTCTTGTGTGGCTTGTGTGCCTTCAAACTTGACTACTTGCATGCTTGTTATCTGACACTTGAGGTTCTTGCAGGTCTTGTTTACAGTCCTTAATCTGGACTCATAACAGGGTTTACCTACATTACTCCACGCATAGCATAACATCGTTCCATCATACCATTGCATACATCCTGCACAAGGACTAATCCATTTCAAGGATCTCAAGGGTCTATGATGTAGGTCATGATGAATCAAAATTCCTAGCAAGGGGCAATATCCTCTAGCCAAGGTTGATAACTAGAGTCAGGGGCTATGACCCACTCGATATGGTGAGCCTTGAATCTTGAAGAAGGACTCTCAACAACATGAAGTTCCTTCAATCAAGCTACCGAATTCAAATTCTAACAAGTTTCTCTGTTTACCCCGCGAGATCCTTGAAAACATTGCATGCATATCATACATATCATTGCATCACAGGTACCCTTTTTCTACAGGTTGCTTAATCTTCTTCGCTATTTATTTCAGCACTCAGTCATCATGAATCCTGAATCATCCAATGAACAAGCTATCAAGGCCCTCCAGGCCCAGAACGCCCAGTTCCAGGAGCTGGTCATGAGCTTAGCCCAAGGACAACAGGAATTGAAGACTCTGCTTTTGAAAAAAAAGAAGAAGAGGATTGTTTTGTTCAACCCTAGACGCAGATCTGGGAATACACTGCAGAATGAAGCTGAGCAAACTACTCCATCTGTTGGGGAAGGCAGTCACCAAGAGGGAAGGGTTCCTAGTCCCGTAGTCTCTGACACCGAGACAGATTTCAATGATGAACAGTACCCTCCTGCTGAGGACAGGTACAAACAGCTGGAGGACCGGTTAAATGCTATGGAGATTCAACGTGTGCCTGGGTTGGACTTTGGGGACCTAGGTTTATCTTCTGGGGTGGTGATCCCTCACAAGTTCAAGGCGCCTGCCTTTGCGAAATACGACGGGGCTTCCTGCCCTAAGATGCACCTCCGTTCTTATGTAAGGAAGATCCAGCCTTACACGGCAGACAAGAACTTATGGATCCATTTCTTCCAGGAGAGTCTTTCAGGGACTCATCTCGAATGGTTCTATCAACTGGATGGAACCAACATTCGTAACTGGGAGGACTTGGCTACTGCGTTCTACAAGCAGTATCAATATAATTCCGACCTCGCTCCTACACGTACCCAACTCCAGGGTATGTCACTAGGGACGGGTGAAGGATTCAAGGAATATGCGCAAAGGTGGAGAGACCTGGCTGGAAGGGTGCAGCCACCTTTGACTGACCGTGAGCTCGTTGACATGTTCTTGGGGACCCTGTCTGGTCCTTTCTTCAACCATCTGATTGGGAATTCTTCTGTTGGGTTTACAGATTTGATCTTGACCGGGGAGAGGATTGAAGCTGGTATCAAGGCTGGAAAGATTCAAGAAGCTGCACCTGCTGATGCTCATAAAAAGCCTTACAGTGGGAAGAAGGAGTCCAATGTTGTGCATAGTAAAAAGGGTCGCCATGATCAACATGTAGGGGCAACCCAGATCTCTAATCCTAATCCTTCTCAACAAGGACAGGGGAAGCAACGTAAGGAGGTCGCACCCAAGAGACAGTTCACTAAGATCAACATGTCACTGGATCAAGCGCTACGGCAAATGTTGAAGGCAGGGCTGATTACCTTAAGGGCTCCTCTCCGGAATCCAAACACTTCTGCTACTAACTATCATCCCAACGATAGGTGCGCATACCATTCTGATAGCCCGGGGCATACTACAGACAACTGTTGGGCTCTGAAGAACAAGGTCCAAGATATGATTGACGCCAGAGAGATTCAGTTTGAAGCACCAGAGACTCCAAACATAATCACTGCTCCTTTGCCCAATCATTGAAGGCTTTTGTTTATTTGAATTTCCGAGTTGTAATTTTTGCTTATACAAACAATTAATGTCATAGCAAACTCTTTTATTTCATTAATGCACTGCATATGTCTGTTTTTGAATTGATCCAATTATTTTCACTATATTCAAATTGCTTTCATTTTTTTGTGATGATCAATGCTCGGTTAATAATTCTAAGCCTCTTGAGGGAGGATGACGAAAACGATACCACAATCTACAGTATGCTTTTGAACAAACCCCGTTGATGAGGTTCAGGCATTGTTTCAATTCCTAAACACTGGAGTTATAAGGAAGATAATCCCTCGTCAACCCCCTTTGAGCCAAAGAAGTCGGAGTTTTTCTTTTCGAAAATTAAAACCATTAATCATAACCTGGGGCAGGGTAGTTCTCTCAGCTGATCCGAGTGCGCAACGAATGGCACCAAAGAAGTCCTTACAAAACAAAAGACAGTGATGGTTCTGAATAATCATAAAGACAGGCAGTCATTATCTCAAAATAAAAGCCCAATAAGTCAAAACCTACGAAGGAGACTTACAAAAACTGGGGCATCCCGCTGACTGTAATCACAAAAGAACAGTTCAGGCAAAAAAACAGGGATAATGAAATAAAAAAAAGAGAAAGAGGTCCTACAAACCCTCAAAAAAAAAAGAGAAATGACTGCCTATTCAAAATAAATTGTCAATATCTGAACCATCACTGGTATATCAGGGCAAAGACTCAAACAAGGTCTAACGCACGATCAGCTGAGTTTAGGTTTGAAGAACATCACGAAGAACGGGTGGGTACAAATAAAATTTGAGCCTTTATCCTTTGTTTCTTAAACCGTGAACCAGGCCACGCTATAACCCCTAAAAGTCCTAGTTGAAGCATGGGTTAGTTCGAAAGCATACTGTTACAAAGTTATCCTGACTCCTTAGGGCTTGCGGTAAAATAACGAGTTGACATCACAGTTTTACAAAATTCACTTGTTTTTACTAAAAAAGATGCATTTTCAAAAACCTCGAAACAGACATAAGCTTTGCATTTTAATATAACATTGCTTGCATATGACTATTTGTTTGAACAACATAGAAGTCCGCACGACGAATGTCTAATGAACAAAAGCACCTCCAATCAAGGGGCATGGTATGATCATTGTCCATCATCTGGGGCAGTTAAGTCAAGATTCGGAGAATCTCCCAAAAGGCTAACCAACTTGGGGCAAACCTCCATCTGGATCACTTGGGGCATTGGACGATCAAACGAAGATCTTCTGGTAGTAGGGCAACGCAACACAATAACAGGGGCACCTCCCTATATCCTGAGAGCATGGACATAGCCGGAAAAAATACTACGCATAATCAAAGACCCGCTAGGTTGACACACCTAGGCAAAAATAAGGGCTTCCCGGCGAACCAAAATGGTTCGGGCAAAAATAAGGGATGAAATGAAAAAATCTGTACACCCGGCAAGTCGAAAACCTGAAAAGGCGGCTTGGGCAAAAATGGGTATCCCGGTGGATTGAAAACCCGAAAGGGCGATCCAGGCAAAAATTAGGGATCAAAGCGTACGACTATGTCCCGTCATCTTGTCACTTGCCTACCATAAGAAGATTTGTCAAATCGGCAGTCCTCAAGCACCTCTACAGGTACCTTCTCCCACAGAAGCTGGGGCAATAAGAAGTTGCCCAAACTGTACAGCTGCTTTCCTCCAAGTACCAAGGTAGATTCGGCTGAAGAATGTAACCAGGATACCTTCACTCCCTGCAGAGTAAGACAAGACTCAACAATACTCTCCCCCGAGCAGAGTTGGTCTCCAATCATCCCCAAAAGGCACAATATCTCTAGCAAGTCAACCCACTCCCCAAGTAGAGTTAGCCTACTGTCAGCCTTATGGAAGTTGGGTATCCCCAGAAGATCTCAATATTCCCCAGCGGAGTATACAGATGTTCCTAAGCAAGCATCCCCGGCAGTCTTGATCTAAGATTGTTCCCCGGCGGAATACCAGACACCCCAGCGGAGCCACCCCCCTAGTACAGTCCAAAAAAGTCTCCCCAGGAGAGTTGAATCAATCTCCCCAGTAGGAAGCTTATCCCCAGTAGATTATGGAAGCTTATCACCTGCAGAGTACGAACGCGTCTCCCCGGCTTTATTCAAAGGTTATTTCCCCACCAGGGTATAACTGGGTTATCCTCAGCCAATTGCCAAGGAAAGATCGTCCTCGGCGAAGTTCTTCCTATCCCCCAGTGGAGTTCATCAAATCTTCCAACATAACTCATCAACGGTATCCCCAGCAGAGTTATCATCAAACCTCAGCGAAGCATCTCTTCCCACAGAGTATTCCCTGCAGAGTAATCTCTCCAACAAGTTTATTCCCCAACGGAGTCATCTTCTCCTACCGGTTTATTCTTGCAACCATCATCCCCAGCGGAAATGAAGAACTCTACTCTTCAAACATCAGCCCAGGATTCAGCTTCCCGGCATTCGTCAAGAATTTATTTTCCTAGACGAAAATGCATTCATAAACATCACATTGACATACATCATGACATATGCATATACGCATCATAACACACTATCTCATTTATTTTGGGACATCATGACATCATGAATTTCATACATCATGACATTACATACAACTGATGTTTCGCCTTTTCAGGAAAAAGGTCAACCCCAAAGATGATTACTATCAACTATCGCAATTCCAGATTCGGTTCCTGTATCCAACCAGGGCATATCTGTGAGTAGATTCGACACCTGTATCCAGCCAGGGCATATCTACATTAAAGAGATTGAAGATATAGCTGGGAAATGCTCCAGATATGGATGCTATTCTTTTGCTTATTCAGATTTTCTCTTCAGATATAGCTGGGAAATGCTCCAGATATGGATGCTATTCTTTTGCTTATTCAGATTTTCTCTTCAGAGATGGCTAGGAAATGCTCCAGATATGGATGCTATTCTTTTGCTTATTCATATTTTCTCTTCAGATATAGCTGGGAAATGCTCCAGATATGGATGCTATTCTTTTGCTTATTCAGATTTTCTCTTCAGAGATGGCTTAGAAATGCTCCAGAGATGGACGTTATTCTTTTGCTTAATCAAGAGTTTCCTTTCAGATATAGCTGGGAAATGCTCCAGATATGGATGCTATTCTTTTGCTTATTCAGATTTTCTCTTCAGATATAGCTGGGAAATGCTCCAGATATGGATGCTATTCTTTTGCTTATTCAGATTTTCTCTTCAGATATAGCTGGGAAATGCTCCAGATATGGATGCTATTCTTTTGCTTATTCAGATTTTCTCTTCAGAGATGGCTGGGAAATGCTCCAGATATGGATGCTATTCTTTTGCTTATTCAGATTTTCTCTTCAGAGATGGCTGGGAAATGCTCCAGATATGGATGCTATTCTTTTGCTTATTCAGATTTTCTCTTCAGATATAGCTGGGAAATGCTCCAGATATGGATGCTATTCTTTTGCTTATTCAGATTTTCTCTTCAGAGATGGCTTAGAAATGCTCCAGAGATGGACGTTATTCTTTTGCTTATTCAAGAGTTTCCTTTCAGATGTAGCTGGGAAATGCTCCAGATATGGATGCTATTCTTTTGCTTATTCAGATTTTCTCTTCAGAGATGGATTAGAAATGCTCCAGAGATGGACGTTATTCTTTTGCTTATTCAAGAGTTTCCTTTCAGATATAGCTGGGAAATGCTCCAGATATGGATGTTATTCTTTTGCTTATTCAGATTTTCTCTTCAGAGATGGCTTAGAAATGCTCCAGAGATGGACGTTATTCTTTTGCTTATTCAAGAGTTTCCTTTCAGATATAGCTGGGAAATGCTCCAGATATGGACGCTATTCTTTTGTTTATTCAGAGTTCTTTTCAGAGATGGCTTAGAGATGCTCCTGACCTGGACGCTATTCTATTGCTTATTCAGATTCAAACTCCTAAAGATAACTTAGAAATGCTCCAACCACGGATGTTATTCTATTGTTTATTCCAGATTCCTCTCCAGAGATAGCCTAGAGATGCTCCAGATCTGGATACTGCTCTAATGCTTATTCAGACTTCCTGCTAGAAACAGTTCAGTTGTAACCCAGACATGGCGACATTCTGATACTTATTCAGATTTCCTTTGAGATATAACTTAGAGATGCTCCTGGCCTGGACGTTATTCTATTGCTTATTCAGATTCAAGCTTCTAAAGACAACTTAGAGATGCTCCAGCCCAGATGTTATTCTATTGTTTAGTCCAGATTCATTCAAAAGACAGTCCAGATACGATCCAGATTCGGATGACATTTTGTCACTCATTCAAACACAGTATGGATATACCCCAGACGCGACAGTCATTCTACTATTTATTCAGACGTCAGCAATTAGACACAGACTAGATATGCTCCAGACACGGAAGCCATTCTATTTCTTATTCGGACGTAGCTATCCATTACAGTTCCAAATGGCATCTATAAGCCCATTCCCGACAAGGTTCTGTCACACTTCCAGATGGCATCTATAAGCCCATCCTCCTATCCACCATCTCTCCAAATGGCATCTGTAAGCCCATTCCCGCTGTCACACTGCTGATACTCTACTATGTGAGTACAAATTTCTGGGCACTCTAGTGTTCAATCATCTTCCACCCTCGGATCACGAAAGGCACACAAGCCAATCTACATCCTCAGGTTTAAGAAGATTGAACAGGGGAAACTGTTGTACCCCAAAATTTGCCCTCCCATATTCTTCAAAGTTTTGACAAGCATCATCTCAATTTGCTCAAGTCATCTCAAGGGTTGCACAGTTCAAACACCCTCCTAAGCCAGTCAAATTAGGGTTTTGGTTCTTGCAAGGAAGTTGAGGATTTCAAGGGCTCAATCAAGTCCCATATGCTCATATACATTGTCAAGCACCTACATGTCAAGTTTCAAGGCTCACAAGGTCAAGTTGCACAGTCAAAAACCCTAATTGCTTCACAATCAACTGTAGGGGCAAAATGGTCATTTGGCAGTCAAAAGTCAAAAATTTTGGTCAACATCTTATTTTGAAGCCACAATCATCATTTGGTCAAATCTTGACCATGATTTCACAAGAATGGCTCAAAAATCATCAAGGTGTCAAAAGTTTCTATTTTTGGACAGTTGAAAAGTCAACTGTAACTTGACCAAGGCATAACTTTTTCATGGTTCATCAGAAAAATCTCATCCAATGCTCATTTTTAAGGGGAGGACATTTCCTACAACTCATCTTCACATTCCAAGTCCAAGAAATGCTCTCACAAAAAGTTACCAATTTCAACATTATAGGTCATTTTCAAAAGTCAACAAAAAGGCACTTTAAGTCAAAGACCATAACTTGAGATTGGTAAATCAAAATGACATGGGACCAAAGGCATTGGTTAGAGGACTTCAATACCTTTCCAAAATGTCCAAGAACATGTTCATATGATCAAAATTGAGCAAGATATGCATTGGAGAAGTTGGGAAATTTTTGTGAAATGGCAAAAGTCAACTATCCTTGAAACTTCAATTTTTGACAAAAGGGCCCACTTTTCCCACTTGGTTCAGCTTTGCCATACCACCCACGTGTCCCATGATTTATTTCAAGATTAAAAATTAATTTTTCTATTTTTTATTTAATTTTATTGATTTAATTCATTTTAAATCCATAAAATTCAAATAAAAATCAAAAAAATTAATTCAAGGATATCTTGTGGTTTGAATGACCTTGATATGTCATGAATCACATACCAAATTCGTGTACAGTCCATTTCAAGCATGAAATTCAAATTTGGACAAAAATGGCAAATGCTTTAATGGTGATAAAGAGGAAATCTCAAAACTTCATTGCAAGGCTTAAAGGCTCACATTATTGATTGATTCTTATTCAGAGAAATATATGCAAGCCTCTCATACATCATTCACGAGCTAGAACTCTCTAAAACGGCAAAACTAAATTCCAAAAACTGGAAGAAAATTTGCAAACTGAAATCCACTCTTCAGCACGATTCAAGGTCTTTTCTTGATCAAAACACATTCCTTACACCACCATGAATCATTTGCAGCCAAGAACGAGCCAAAGACCTCAAAGAATCACGCCATACTGTCATACGGTTCATCACTCTTTTTCAAAATCATAATCATCCATTCATGCGTTTTTAACATTTTTTATTGATTGTATTATGTTCACAGGACCCATATGAAGCTTTCTGTATAATTTAATTTGATTATAATGCCCTGGAATCGAAATTACCATTGAAGAACCTTAGGGTTTCAAAGCTTTTGAATTGGGGTTTTTCACATAGTGTAAAATCAAGTCTCCAAACATACATGGTTGAAACCGGCATGATGAGACGAATCTAAGACATACCTCGCGCCCAATTTATATTGCACCTACGCCTAATCGCTATTTTTGAATGTTTGCATTTTATGGGGGTTTAAAACCCCCTGTGATCGGTGGATCTGGAACTGACTGTTTAACGCTGGTTCGCGAAATGTCACGGAAGCAAGAGTCGCCACCGTCTTTTATTTTCTCCAAATGGAAAGGACAAAAGCACAGAAAAATTCCTTATAGAGATTGCTCTCGGTTCGGGAGGTAGATTATAGAAAGGGAAGGTGTTAGCACCCTTTCTATCCATGGTTATCCATGGGCTCTTAGATACTTGCTCACTTGTGTTTTCAAAAATGGTTTGTTTGCTTTTCAACTGTGAGTTTTAAAAAGTTTCTTTGAAAATTTCAGTTCGACTCTTGTATCAATCCTCAAGAGTGTTTGAAAAATTGCTTTCGAAAGCTTTTTGAAAATGTGTTGGTGTGAAAAGTATTTTTGAATTTTTGTTTGAAATTTAGAGCAAGTACCCATGAGTCATCTACCTACCCTAAGGAATTAGGCTGTGTAAGAGTCCTTTAGATAGTGTCGTCCCACCATTGAGAGGTAGGTAGCACCATCGTTGGAGGTATTCGGGTCAATTCGAAGGTTCGGGACATGGTGATCACCGGAGCAATAGGAAGACACCTTAGAAGCTACCCTCATGCCAGGTTCCCGGATCATGAGGACTTACTAAGACATTCTCTACTCGACGATCACCTTTCGAGGCAAGGCAACAGTGAGGCGTACCCTAGGGGTGGTGTGTGATTCGTGTGTCGTTTTCAAGTATTTTTGTCTTTTGTCATGTTATTGGTGATCTACGCTTGTTTTTATTTTTGTCCATACATTCTTTCATGCCTTGATTAACAGTTAAAAATTGCGAAGAGTAAAAGATTCTAAGCTATTACAAAAGGCGCGGGTCCACATCGCCAAAATTTCTCGAACCCGATTTGACAGAAAAGCAAAGAAAGTAAAGAAAATAAAGAATTAAAAGTGCGACAGATTAATTACACGGCTTCGGGAGAGATACATAAATATTAAACGAAATAAAATAAATATGCGAATAAGAATTAAAAAACGAGGGCGTTGGACCCTTTTTGCAAAGTTAAATTAAATGATGGAATTAATTAATTAAAAAAAAGAAAAGAAATTGTTTTTGGTATTTTTTGGTTTTGATGAAAAAAGAACTAATTAAAATAACATGCTAACCCTAATTCTACAATTTTTACTTTATTGTGAAAAAATATATTAAAGTTTTAACCTAAAATTAATCTAATTAATTTACATGCAATTTAATTACAAAAATAAATATTTAATATTCAATTATTATGAAAGAAAATAAAAAGGGATAAAAAATTAATTAAACCCTAATTCTACCATTTTTTAGATTTTTATTATGAAAATATTATAATCAACCCTATTTTAATAACTAAATGAATTAATACAATTTATTTATGAAAATACTAAAAATAAAAATATTTATTATTTTTCTTGTCTTTTCTGATTTTTTGATGTTTTTTTATATATTATGAAAATATGAAATTAATTAATAAAACAATAATTAAAAGAAAGTATAAATAATAAAAAAATAAAGAAAGTAAAAAATTGGCAAACCTAGGGGGGTATCTGTCCCCAAAGTGGAGGTGAAAGTCCAATAATTCTGGCCCATTACTGGAGGCCTTATTGACTTTTCCATGCAACGTGTGGGACCTTTGACTAGGGTCCACCATGCCCTTTAGATCTGAGCCCTTGGATGAACGAAATTGACCAAGTGGCGCGTTGGATGGAAACGTGTATGGTACTCCTTTGGACTGAACCTGTACAGGATAACAATTGAAAAAAAATTATTGGAAAGGGGTGGGGACCTGGGATCGAACCCAGGTCCTGAATGTCACCACACACATGCCTTGCCACTGAAGCACTCAACGCATTCTGATTATATTATACCTAAGAAAAAATATAAAATAAAACAATGTTAGTGGGGCGCTTTTCACGCGAAGTTTGAATCCACCAACCATTGCCTGCCACCGAGTCATCGTCCTCCTTGTTTATTTTTTTTCTGAAATATAAAGAACAAAGGCCACGGTTTTTATATCGTTCCCATAGGCACCCTTAGAGAAAATAGCGAATAGCCCCTGGGGCTCCATAAATTGAGCGCGATGGCTTATTTCTCTTCGTCCAAACGCCCTGAATTGAATGGTCTAGGTCTTACACGCCAATTGTTCCTCAAACGAAAACCCCTAATTTGAAAACCTAAAAACCCTAAAAAGCAACAATGGTGAATTTGCACACAATGTATAAAAACGCAATTAAAGTAGATGGTTAGTTTCAGAATGCATCATTTAGTAAGAATCCATTAAAATTATGCAATGAAAATGCCTGAATCTCAAAACACGATTATGAAAAAAAAGTGAGAAAAGTTGGACTTCTGTACAATGTTTCAAGGGGTTAGAGACTGTGTTATTGATCCAGGAAGGTTGCTTGATGTCCTTAGAAGGCAATAGGATGAGTTTTGTGGCTTGAAACGACCTGCAAATAGGTTTTCAGATTTTGAGTTTTCAAGAAAAAATTCAAGTGTTCATATGCTTTTTCTGCGCAGCTTTGTGGTTAATGGCATTAGGGTTGTGTTCTATACTTATGTATTAGGTCAAAGAAAACAATCAAAATCCTTGGCATTCATGGTTTGGAAGATTTGATTTTTTAAGATCTTTTTTTCAATATTTTCCATGCTATTTTGTATCAATCATGACCAATTCTCTTCAATTCTTTCCATATTTGATTATGCACGAATTTTTGAACCTATTACATGTACAAAAAGATTTGATAAATTAGGTTTAGTATTTTCCATGTATTTAATTAATTTAAATGAATTATTAATAATAAAAATTCAAATAAATAAATAAAAAATGAAGAAAAACTTCCCTTTGGGCCAAATGGTCGTGTGCATGTCTTGGATGATGAATTGTGGAAGAAAAATAGGCCCATTAGCAATTTTAGGTCATTTGAATCAATGTTGACTTTTCAAAATATCCAAAAATTTCCCAACTTCTACAAGGCATAACTTGCTCAATTTTTAAGCTTTGCTCATGTTCTTGGACATTTTGGAAACGTCTTTGAGTCCTCTAACCAATGCCTTTGACTTAAAGTCCCTTTTTGTTGACTTTTGAAAATGACCTGTAATGTTGAAATTGATAACTTTTTGTGAGAGCATTTCTTGGACTTGGAGTATGAAGATGAGTTGTAGGAAATGTCTTTCTCTTCAAAATGAGCTTTGGATGGAATTTTTCTGATAATCCATGTGAAAGTTATGCCCTGGTCAATTTACAGTTGACTTTTTCAGCTGTCCAAATAAGGAAACTTTTGCATCTTGATGATTTTTGAGCCTAGCTTTGATAATCATGATCAAGCATTGATCAAATGATGTTTGTGGCTTCAAAATGAGATGTTGACCAAAAATTTGAACTTTTGACTGTCAAATGACCATTTTGCCCCTACAGTTGACTGTAGTGCAATTAGGGTTTTGACTGTGCAATTTTATGCTGAAAGTATTGAAACTTGGTATGAGGATGCTTGACCATATTTATAGGCATGTGAGACTTGATTGGACCCTTGGAAACTTCATTTTCTTGATCAGAACCAAAACCCTAATTTTGACTGTTCATGAGGCTCTTACACTGTGCAACCCTTGGGGAATTTTGATGCTTGTCTTGGCATTTCTTTGAAGAATATGGGAGGGCAAATTTTGGGGTACAACAGTTGCCCCTGTTCAATCTTCTTAGACCTGAGGATGCAGATTGGCTGACGTGCCTTTCGTAATCCGAGGGTAGAAGATGATTGAACACTAGAGTGTCCAGAAATTTGCGCTCACATAGTAGCAGTGTGATGGTGGGAATGGGATTATAGATGCCATTTGGAGATTGATGACTAGGATGATGGGCTTATAGATGCCATCTGGACGTTGATCGCGTAAGAGATTCCTTAGCGAGAACTTGCGTACCTGCAAAAGAAAAAATGAGTACCTGACATGTTGCAGGAGCTGGTCTTCAGATGCTTGGTATAGATGTGTCCTGACTGGTTACAGGAGCTGAGTCTGGATCTTCAAAAGATGATGAATGAACCAGGGGTGGTTACTACCTCAACAGGAACGGTGAGAGAACCTTGGATAACTTCTGCTTCAACAGCAGTTGTTGAGAGAATCTTGGATAACTTCACTTCAACAGCAATCATTGAGCGAAATCTTGGTGGGAATTATAATCTCAAAAGCGGACGTTTGAGGAAAACCTGGAATGGAATTATCGTCTCCGCAGCATTGGGGAGATAACCATAGGAAATTATAATCTCAAAAGCGGACGTTTGAGAAAAACCTGGAATGGAATTATCGTCTCCGCAGCATCGGGGAGAGAACCATAGGAAATTATAATCTCAAAAGCGGACGTTTGAGAAAAACCTGGGATGGAATTATCGTCTCCGCAGCATTGGGGAGAGAACCATAGGAAATTATAATCTCAAAAGCAGACGTTTGAGAAAAACCTGGAATGAAATTATCATCTCCACAACATTGGGGAGAGAACCATAGGAAATTATAATCTCAAAAGCGGACGTTTGAGAAAAACCTTGAATGGAATTATCATCTCCGCAACATTGGGGAGAGAACCATAGGAAATTATAATCTCAAAAGCGGACGTTTGAGAAAAACCTGGGATGGAATTATCGTCTCCGCAGCATTGGGGAGAGAACCATAGGAAATTATAATCTCAAAAGCGGACGTTTGAGAAAAACCTGGAATGGAATTATCATCTCCGCAACATTGGGGAGAGAACCATAGGAAATTATAATCTCAAAAGCGGACGTTTGAGAAAAACCTTGAATGGAATTATCATCTCCGCAACATTGGGGAGAGAACCATAGGAAATTATAATCTCAAAAGCGGACGTTTGAGAAAAACCTTGAATGGAATTATCATCTCCGCAACATTGGGGAGAGAACCATAGGAAATTATAATCTCAAAAGCGGACGTTTGAGAAAAACCTTTGATAACTTCTACTGAGTCTTCATCAGAAAAATCTGTTTGGGGTCGATTTAGCTGGACTAGAGAGGGCCTTGGACTGGATAAGAACTCTTTGGAGTCGATTAACTGAACCGGTCTAGGTCTTGAAATATGATTGAGAATTTAACTGCATCTTTCCTGAAAGGTAAAGGTCAGTCATATGCAATGCATGATATGGATCAAGCAATGATGTTCTCAACATAAATGAGATTTGTAAGATATGATGCGTCTATGCATGCTATAATGATGTATGCGATGTTTAGGAATGTATGCTTTCGTCTAGGAAAATAAATCCTTGACGGGTGCCAGGAAGTCACTCCTGGGCTGATGTTGGAGAATAGATTTTTGCTTCCACTGGGGATGATAGTTGCAAGAATACCGATAGGAGAAGATAACTCCGTTGGGGAATAAACTTGGCGAATAGATATTTTGCGGGGAGAAAAGTACTCTGACGATCTTGCTGGGAAGCAAAACTCTGTGGGGATAGAGATACTTTGTTGAGTTGTTGATAATAACTTGCTGGGGATATCTTTGCTGTATTGGAAGTGTGAATAGACTTCGCTGGGGGTAAGAAGACTGTGTCGACGACGACCTTTCCGTGGCTTTTGGCTGAGGATAACCCAGTTATATCCTGTTAAGGAAATAACTCTTTAAATAAAGTCGGACGACGCGTTCGTGCTTTGCGAGGGATAAGCTTCCAGAATCTACTGGGGATAAGCTTACTGCTTGGGGAGATGGATCCCAACTTTCCTGGGGAAACTGTATTGGGCTCTCTTGGGGAAGTTTTGAACAGCGGGGGAAGTGATTCCTTTGAATGTTGGTATGCCGCCGGGGAACAATCTTTAGACCAAGACTGTCGGGGATGCTTGTTAAGAATATATGTATATATGCTGCTGGGGAATGTTGAGATCTGCTGGAGGATACCCAACTTCTTTAAGATTTGATAGTGGCTTGGAGAGAGCGTACTGACTGCTGACTTACTCTCTGGGGAATTAAGGTGTCTGGTTATGTTCTTCAGCTGAGGTTACCTTGGTACCTTGGTGGACGGAACAATTAGATTGCTTAGACAACTCTTTTATTGCCCCTGTTTCTAATGTTACCTGTAATTAATCTTTTATTTCGTATGCAAATATTCATGAGTTAGCAAATTATTGTCAATGCATATATCACAAATTGAACCTTGGACGTTCTTCGCAAAACAAAACAGAAAAGGAAAAACAATTGGCACTTTTAACTGAAAAAATATATTTGTATTGATTTTTGAATGGCCTGTAAATAGGCGTTTTGTGTACAAGAGGCTGACGTCCTAGTAAGAGAACGCCGCCGAACAAAAGAGTTTATACAAGTTTTGTACAAGAGAAAATAAAACAGCTGTGTGAAATGAATGATCCCACTGGGTTTCAACTCTGCTATTACCGTTATAACTCCGAGCGTCTCATCACTTGACGACCTTGGTTGAAGGTGAAGCTGACTGATTGATGCCGTCTGAACTTGATATAGATACCGGATTCTGGATGCAAAGTGATCCAATGAGACATAGTATTACGCTTTATCCCTAATTTTTGCCTGGACTGCCCTTTCTGGTTTTCAGTCCACCGGGATACCCATTTTTGCCCAAGCCGCCTTTTCAGGTTTTCGACTTGCCGGGTGTACAAATTTTTCATTTCATCCCTTCATTTTGCCCGAACCCTTTTGGTTCGACGGGAAGCCCTAATTTTTGCCTAGGCATGTCAGCCTAGCGGGTCTTTTTTATGCGTAGTATCTTTTTACTATGTCTGCATTGGCGGGGTGAGGAAGATCGTCACCATCCATGTTGGTTAGAATCATGGCTCCTCCTGAGAACACATGTTTAACCACAAATGGCCCTTCGTATGTAGGAGTCCATTTGCCCCTTGGATCACTCTGAGGAAGGATGATTCGCTTGATTACCAGATCCCCAACTTGATATTCCTGTGGTCTGACCTTTTTGTTAAATGCCCTGATCATCCGTTTCTGATACGTCTGACCATGGCAGATAGCAGCAAGTCTCTTTTCATCAATAAGGTTGAGCTGATCAAGTCGTGTCTGGATCCAATCATCCTCGTTCAGATTTGCATCCTTCATTATCCGGAGAGAGGGTATTTGCACTTCGATCGGTAAGACTGCCTCCATACCATAAACCAGAGAGAAAGGAGTTGCCCCGGTTGACGTCCTAGCTGAGGTACGGTACCCATGTAGAGCGAACGGTAACATATCGTGCCAATCTTTATAAGTCACTGTCATCTTCTGCACGATTTTCTTGATGTTCTTATTTGCTGTTTCGACAGCCCCATTCATCTTCGGTCTGTAAGGAGAAGAATTGTGGTGCTGTATCTTGAACTGCTCGCAGAGCTCAGCGATCATCTTATTATTCAGATTGGTACCGTTATCTGTGATGATCCTTTCAGGGACGCCGTACCGACAGATCAGGTTATGCCGAATGAACCGTGCCACAACAGTCTTGGTTACCGTAGCATAGGTTGCTGCTTCGACCCACTTTGTAAAATAATCAATCGCCACTAGGATGAAGCGATGCCCATTAGATGCCGTAGGTTTAATCTCACCGATCATGTCTATGCCCCACATTGCAAACGGCCAAGGCGCAGTCAGAACATTCAAAGGAACTGGAGGAACATGCACTTTGTCTGCATAAATCTGGCACTTATGGCATGTCCTGGAATGTTGGTAACAGTCAGCTTCCATTGTGGACCAGTAATACCCTGCCCGAAGGATCTTCTTTGCCATTGTATGTCCACTGGAATGTGTACCAAAGGTCCCTTCATGTAGCTCTTCCATGATCCTTTCTGCTTCAGTCTTATCCATACAACGCAGCAAGGTTGAATCATGGTTTCGCTTGTACAAGATGTCGTTGCTAAGGAAGAACTTTGCCGCGAACCTTCTCAGGAACTTCTTATCGTTGATAGAGGCACCTTCAGGGTATTCCTGAGTTTCCAAATATCTCTTCACCTCATGGTACCAAGGCTTCTCAGTCACCAATTCAGTCTCGAGATCGCAACAGTATGCCGGTTCGTCCAGTTTCCATATGATGATCCGGGGAGCCTCATTATCCCATTTAACTTTGAACATAGAAGCCACTGTAGCTAACGCGTCCGCCAGCTGATTCTCTTCTCTTGGAAAGTGCTCAAAGGTTATCTCTGTGAAGTGGGGGATCAGGGTCAACACACATTCTCTGTAAGGGATAAGATTCGGATGTTTCGTATCCCACTCTCCTTTGATCTGATTGATCACAAGAGCGGAATCTCCGAAGACACTTAGAAACTTGATCCTTAAGTCGATCGCAGCTTGAAGACCCATGATGCACGCCTCATACTCTGCCATGTTGTTGGTACAGTTGAAACATAGCCGGGCAGTGAGCGGAGTATGAGTACCTTGAGGTGATATGATTATGGCACCGATACCGTTTCCCAAAGCGTTGGAGGCTCCGTCAAAGTGCATAGACCATCGGGATCCTTCCTCAGGTCCTTCATCCGGTCCAGGTACTTCACAATCAGTTACTATCATAATGCTTTCGTCCAGAAACTCGAAGTTCATTGACTGATAGTCATCTACGGCCTGATGTGCCAAGTGGTCTGCCAATACACTTCCCTTGATGGCTTTCTGGGTTATGTACTGAATGTTGTATTCTGTCAAGATCATTTGCCATCTTGCTATCCTCCCAGACAGAGCGGGCTTTTCGAATATGTACTTTATAGGATCCATCTTTGAGATCAACAAGGTAGTGTGAGTCAGCATATACTGTCTCAGCCGGCGAGCAGCCCATACCAAAGCGCAGCAAGTTTTCTCAAGCAGTGAGTATCGGGTCTCACAGTCGGTAAACTTTTTGCTAAGGTAATAAATGGCATGCTCTTTTCGGCCAGACTCGTCATGCTGCCCCAGCACACACCCCATTGAGTTGTCAAGCACTGTTAGATATAGTATCAGAGGTCTCCCTTCAACCGGTGGCATAAGGATAGATGGTTCTTGGAGATACTCCTTGATTCTGTCAAAAGCAGCCTGACATTCATCATTCCAACGTACTACCTGATCTTTCTTCAGCAGCTTGAAGATTGGCTCATAGGTAGCAGTTAGATGTGAGATGAACCGAGCAATGTAATTCAGGCGTCCTAAAAAGCCTCTGACTTCCTTCTCTGTCCTAGGAACTGGCATCTCTTGAATAGCTTTAACCTTGGAAGGGTCCACTTGAATGCCCTTGTCACTTACCACGAAGCCTAGCAACTTTCTCGATCTTACCCCGAAGGTGCACTTGTTCGGGTTCAATCTCAGCTTGTATAGTTTCAACCGGTCAAACAACTTCTGCAGATGATTTAGGTGCTCTTCCTCAGTCTGGGACCTTACGATCATGTCGTCAACATACACTTCTATCTCATGATGGATCATGTCATGAAATAAAGCAACCATGGCACGCTGGTAGGTTGCCCCCGCGTTCTTCAGTCCAAAAGGCATGACCTTGTAGCAGAAGGTGCCCCACTGAGTAACAAATGTAGTCTTCTCCATGTCTTCAGGTGCCATCTTGATCTGATTGTAACCTGAAAAGCCATCCATGAAAGAGAACACTTTATGCTGAGCTGTATTATCAACAAGGACATCAATGTGAGGTAAGGGGAAGTCATCCTTGGGGCTGGCCCTATTCAGATCCCTGTAGTCGACACACATTCTGACCTTACCGTCCTTTTTTGGTACCGGCACCACATTAGCAACCCACTGAGGGTAAGAAGTTACTGCAAGGAACCCAGCATCAAACTGCTTCATAACCTCGGCTTTAATCTTTTCAGACATCTCTGGACGCATCCGGAGGACCTTTTGCTTAACCGGAGGGCAGTCTTCCTTAGTTGGCAAGTGATGGACCACAATATCGGTATCCAACCCGGGCATGTCCTCGTAGGACCAGGCAAAGATCTCCATATAATCATGTAACATCTTGGTTAACCGTTGCTTCACGCTGAGCTCTAGGTTGGCCCCAATCTTTACCTCTTTCCTGTCTTCTTCAGTACCCAGGTTTATTGTTTCCACTGGCTCTTCATGGGGTTGAATTGCCCTCTCCTCCTGAAGTAACAGTCTTGCAAGCTCGCCAGGCACTTCGCAATCATCTTCACCTTCGTCTTCGGCTAAGTTGATCGGATTTTCAAAGTCATAACTGGCAGTAGCAGAGCCGTTATCAGTGAGATCCAGGGTGGATTGAAACCTGTATGAGTGAGTGTGTGTGTAAATACAGCTGTTTTGAAATATATGTAAAGGAAAGAAAGACAGAAAAGGAGCATAAGATTTGTAATGCGAGAAAACGTCCAAGATTTTCATTCATGATATATGAAATGACAATTTATATGCCCTCCCAAATGAAACCACAGTGCCTCGGGTAAGACACCGGGCCATAGAGTTTATTATTGTTTATTACAGATACCAAAAACATAGGAATTCATTACTTAGTAACAAGAGAAACAGGTAGATTGTCCTTTGCACTCCAATTATTAAGTCCACTGTCGGTTGCCGGGTAGACCCAGCTATCAAACTCAGCTTCATCCACTTCGTCTTCGTCCCCAATAGCATTCACTCCATGAGTAGGCAGGGGAGCTGTCACTACATTAGGCTTCTCTGATGCCTCAAATTGTACCTCCTTGGCGTCAATAAGATCCTGCAGCTTGCTCCTTAAAGCCCAACAGTCGTCAGTGGAGTGCCCCGGGCTATCAGAATGGTAAGCACAACGGGCATTCGGATTGTACTTAGGAGATGTAGTATTTGGAAACTTCGGAGCCTCTCTGACGGTTACTAAGTTGGTTGAGAGCAACTGTGGTAAGATCTGCGACAAGGTCATGCTCAAACGGGTGAACTCTCTCCGGGGTCTTTCAGCCCTTTGAGGATTGGTCGGCCGAGGAGCGGCAGCAGGCTTGGCAATCGTTACCGCACTGACAGATTGGCGGCGCTCAAATCTTTCTGATCTCCGGGAGCCATATACAGCACTAGCCTCCTTCTTGAAGGGTTTCTTCTCAGAACTAGACGATGCACCCTTCGGAATCTTACCAGACTTTAACCCAGCCTCAATTCTCTCTCCAGTCAGAATCAGATCGGTGAACCCTGCAGACGAATTCCCGATAAGATGGTTGAAAAATGGCCCAGATAGGGTCCCCAAGAACATGTCTACCAACTCCCGGTCAGTCAACGGAGGCTGCACCCTGCCAGCCAGGTCTCTCCACTTCTGAGCGTACTCCTTAAAACCTTCGCTTGAACCTAACGACATACCCTGGAGTTGGGTACGTGTAGGGGCAAGGTCGGCATTATATTGATACTGCTTGTAGAAAGCAGTAGCCAACTCCTCCCAGTTACGAACCTTGGTCCCATCCAGCTGATAGAACCATTCGAGATGAGTCCCTGAAAGACTCTCCTGGAAGAAGTGGATCCATAAATTCTTATCCGCTGAGTACGGTTGGATTTTCCGAACATAGGACCTGAGATGTAGCTTGGGACAAGACGCCCCGTCATATTTAGTGAAAGACGGTGCTTTGAATTTCCGAGGAATGATTACACCAGTTGACAAACCCAGATCTCCAAAATCCAGCCCAGGTACCTGTTGGATCTCCATAGCATTTAACCTATCCTCCAGTTGCTTGTATCTGTCTTCCGCCGGAGGATATTGCTCTTCATCAAAATCAGTCTCGTTGTCAGAGATTACCGGACTAGGACCTTTTTCTGCCTGAGGAGTACTCTTGCCAATAGAAGAACCAGCCTCTTCATTCTGCAGAGTGTTGCCAAACCTTCGGCCCGAGTTAAACAGAACAGTTCTTCTCTTCTTCTTCTTCTCCTTCTTCAGGAGAAGAGCTTTCAACTCTTCTTGGCCTTGAGCCAAACCCTTGATTAATTCCTGAAATTGCGCATTCTGCACCTGAAGAGCTTTGATGGATGTCTCAGTTGATGACGAGTCAGGATTCATGATGCTGAAATAAACAGCGAAGAACTGTAAGCAACCTGAAAAGAGGAAAAACCTGCTATGCACATGATGAATGATATGTGTTTATGCAATGCATTCAAGGGTTCGAAAGTTCAAATTTGTTGTAGACAAAAAGGAACACACGTTATCATTAAGGAAATAACTGTTTAGTACATCAAAGCCTCATGGGCAAAATAATACAAAAGCAAATCAATCCCAGAATATACTACGCATCCTCTTTGGAGCTATGTAAGTGTTGAGATTCCTCTCCTCATGCAACAGGCGGGTGAGCTCCAAGACTTTCTTTTCACTGGCATGTAGACTGGTCTCAAGAGAATTCTGTTCTTCCTTAAGTTGGATCCAGCTCTTCTGCATCTCTTCCCAGGATGTGGGCATATCAGGGTGCTGAATAGTGTAGGACACTTCTCCTTCCAAGACTGGCTCTTTGATCACAGGGAGCATATGGGGATAAGGCATCACCAACTTCTGGGAGCGGGCTCGTACCCATTTGAGATAAGGTTCCAACGGGATGGAATTCATGTGCCCCAGTGTCTTGCTGTCTATCCTACTGGGCATCCTCCAGGCTCTGATAAATCTCTGGCGAAGTCCTTGAGTATCATTGTCGAAGTCAAAAACTATGTCAGGAATTAACATGTCATGAGGGTCATCCCTCCGAGCATAACCAAACTGTCTCCAAGCCAGGCATGGGCTGTAAGTAATACCTCCTCTGATTCCAAGTAAAGGAACATTAGGGTACTCTCCGCAACGATCAATGATAGTGACATCTTCTCTGGACCGAGGGCACCAATGTATATCCGCATGTGTAAGAGTCATCAACCGTTGTGACCATCTCAAACCCCGCTCATTCTTCAAAACTGATTGTGGAAGGTGCGAAATAAACCACCTTCCCAGGAGAGGAGTGCAACACATAAGGACACCTCTTTTTCTCATGGTTCGAGTGTAACATGAGTGAAGGATGTCCCCCAGCAACGTAGGTATAGGATTCCTGGACATAAAGATCTGGACAGCACTAATATCTATAAGCTGATCTGGGTTAGGGAACAACACCAAACCATAGACAAGGAGGGCCACAACCTCTTCAAAAGCTTGCAAGTCAAGGGAGTTCCAACATTCATGGGCCTTTTCAAACAGAAACCTGGCTAAGAACCCTTTGATACCACTTCTAACTTCCCAATGTCCTTTGAGGTCAGATGACTGTAGGTGCAAGGCTTTAGCAATCTCTTCAAGCTTAGGTTCCTTTTCCGTACCGTTGTAGGGTAGTTGATCAAGGATAGGAATCTTCAGGAGCCGGGAGAACTCCTCCAATGTAGGTACCAGCTGATAATCCAAGAAGGTGAAACAGTGATGCAGAGGGTCAAAGAATTGGAATAGGACCTTTATCATGTCTTCCTCAATGTTGGTATTGACCAAGCTGATGAGACTTCCATGTCTTTCACTGAATGAAGAGTTCTCGGGAATCCTGGATACGAGCTCCTTAAGCTGAGGAGGGATCCTTACAAGATTGATTTGAATTGTCTTTCTACGAACAGTTTCCATGTCCTGTAAAACAAGAACAAAGATGAAGATTCGAACCCCTAAAATGGTTAGTCAATGCATATGATGCTGGATGATGTCATGATGCTATGATTAAACACACCACAGATATTTACAAAGACAAACATGTAAGGCACACAAGGCACACAAGACAAGCCCTTAGGGTTTAAGGCCAGCATGGGGTCTGGGTAGTACCCTCTTGAAGTTGGTGGGTTCAACCTGTCCTATTAGAAGTAACCGGGTTCTAAGGGTCCTAATATCACGGGATTGCTTTCATTGTTCATCGTTTCGATTTAGCCACTGAACTGGCGACCGAAATATTCCAGGAGAGCAACCCTCAATTGAGTGTAGTATCGAGTATCAACCAACCTCGGACTGCACCAAAGTCAGTTATCTCACTACCCTAAAGAGGCCAAGATAGTTCAATTAAGGTTCCTAAGGTCTGTTGATGCTTCACGACACCACGCGGAGGCCCCGTACTCTCCTTGACTGAACTCAAGGGTTACCGGTACACACCAAAGTGCCACATCAACGTAGCAGACTGTTTCAACCATGTCGGTATACCCCGCACAGTTCCCTCACAGCCTTGTTGCTACTTTCTAAGAAGGTATTCCCCAGATCTGGGTTAGGATCTATAGAACTCCCGAGCAACCCACAATTTAAAGCACACAAGGAAAACAATTGAAAACATAGTTATGAACTAGCCCTAAGGTACACCTCACTTTAAGTTTAAGTCCCCAGCAGAGTCGCCAGTTCTGTGATCGGTGGATCTGGAACTGACTGTTTAACGCTGGTTCGCGAAATGTCGCGGAAGCAACAGTCGCCACCATCTTTTATTTTCTCCAAATGGAAAGGAAAAAAGCACAGAAAAATTCCTTATAGAGATTGCTCTCGGTTCGGGAGGTAGATTATAGAAAGGGAAGGTGTTAGCACACTTTCTATCCATGGTTATCCATGGGCTCTTAGATACTTGCTCACTTGTGTTTTCAAAAATGGTTTGTTTGCTTTTCAACTGTGAGTTTTAAAAATTTTCTTTGAAAATTTCAGTTCGACTCTTGTATCAGTCCTCAAGAGTGTTTGAAAAATTGCTTTCGAAAGCTTTTTGAAAATATGTTGGTGTGAAAAGTATTTTTGAATTTTTGTTTGAAATTTAGAGCAAGTACCCATGAGTCATCTACCTACCCTAAGGAATTAGGCTGTGTAAGAGTCCTTTAGATAGTGTCGTCCCACCATTGAGAGGTAGGTAGCACCGTCGTTGGAGGTATTCGGGTCAATTCGAAGGTTCGGGACATGGTGATCACCGGAGCAATAGGAAGACACCTTAGAAGCTACCCTCATGCCAGGTTCCCGGATCATGAGGACTTACTAAGACATCCTCTACTCGACGATCACCTTTCGAGGCAAGGCAACAGTGAGGCGTACCCTAGGGGTGGTGTGTGATTCGTGTGTCATTTTCAAGTATTTTTGTCTTTTGTCATGTTATTGGTGATCTACGCTTGTTTTTATTTTTGTCCATACATTCTTTCATGCCTTGATTAACAGTTAAAAATTGCGAAGAGTAAAAGATTCTAAGCTATTACAAAAGGCGCGGGTCCACATCGCCAAAATTTCTCGAACCCGATTTGACAGAAAAGCAAAGAAAGTAAAGAAAATAAAGAATTAAAAGTGCGACAGATTAATTACACGGCTTCGGGAGAGATACATAAATATTAAACGAAATAAAATAAATATGCGAATAAGAATTAAAAAACGAGGGCGTTGGACCCTTTTTGCAAAGTTAAATTAAATGATGGAATTAATTAATTAAAAAAAGAAAAGAAATTGTTTTTGGTATTTTTTGGTTTTGATGAAAAAAGAACTAATTAAAGTAACATGCTAACCCTAATTCTACAATTTTTACTTTATTGTGAAAAAATATATTAAAGTTTTAACCTAAAATTAATCTAATTAATTTACATGCAATTTAATTACAAAAATAAATATTTAATATTCAATTATTATGAAAGAAAATAAAAAGGGATAAAAAATTAATTAAACCCTAATTCTACCATTTTTTAGATTTTTATTATGAAAATATTATAATCAACCCTAATTTAATAACTAAATGAATTAATACAATTTATTTATGAAAATACTAAAAATAAAAATATTTATTATTTTTCTTGTCTTTTCTGATTTTTTGATGTTTTTTTATATATTATGAAAATATGAAATTAATTAATAAAACAATAATTAAAAGAAAGTATAAATAATAAAAAAATAAAGAAAGTAAAAAATTGGCAAACCTAGGGGGGTATCTGTCCCCAAAGTGGAGGTGAAAGTCCAATAATTCTGGCCCATTACTGGAGGCCTTATTGACTTTTCCATGCAACGTGTGGGACCTTTGACTAGGGTCCACCATGCCCTTTAGATCTGAGCCCTTGGATGAACGAAATTGACCAAGTGGCGCGTTGGATGGAAACGTGTATGGTACTCCTTTGGACTGAACCTGTACAGGATAACAATTGGAAAAAAATTATTGGAAAGGGGTGGGGACCTGGGATCGAACCTAGGTCCTGAATGTCACCACACACATGCCTTGCCACTGAAGCACTCAATGCATTCTGATTATATTATACCTAAGAAAAAATATAAAATAAAACAATGTTAGTGGGGCGCTTTTCGCGCGAAGTTAGAATCCACCAACCATTGCCTGCCACCGAGTCATCGTCCTCCTTGTTTATTTTTTTTTCTGAAATATAAAGAACAAAGGCCACGGTTTTTATATCGTTCCCATAGGCACCCTTAGAGAAAATAGCGAATAGCCCCTGGGGCTCCATAAATTGAGCGCGATGGCTTATTTCTCTTCGTCCAAACGCCCTGAATTGAATGGTCTAGGTCTTACACGCCAATTGTTCCTCAAACGAAAACCCCTAATTTGAAAACCTAAAAACCCTAAAAAGCAACAATGGTGAATTTGCACACAATGTATAAAAACGCAATTAAAGTAGATGGTTAGTTTCAGAATGCATCATTTAGTAAGAATCCATTAAAATTATGCAATGAAAATGCCTGAATCTCAAAACACGATTATGAAAAAAAAGTGAGAAAAGTTGGACTTCTGTACAATGTTTCAAGGGGTTAGAGACTGTGTTATTGATCCAGGAAGGTTGCTTGATGTCCTTAGAAGGCAATAGGATGAGTTTTGTGGCTTGAAACGACCTGCAAATAGGTTTTCAGATTTTGAGTTTTCAAGAAAAAATTCAAGTGTTCATATGCTTTTTCTGCGCAGCTTTGTGGTTAATGGCATTAGGGTTGTGTTCTATACTTATGTATTAGGTCAAAGAAAACAATCAAAATCCTTGGCATTCATGGTTTGGAAGATTTGATTTTTTAAGATCTTTTTTTCAATATTTTCCATGCTATTTTGTATCAATCATGACCAATTCTCTTCAATTCTTTCCATATTTGATTATGCACGAATTTTTGAACCTATTACATGTACAAAAAGATTTGATAAATTAGGTTTAGTATTTTCCATGTATTTAATTAATTTAAATGAATTATTAATAATAAAAATTCAAATAAATAAATAAAAAATGAATAAAAACTTCCTTTTGGGCCAAATGGTCGTGTGCATGTCTTGGATGATGAATTGTGGAAGAAAAATAGGCCCATTAGCAATTTTAGGTCATTTGAATCAATGTTGACTTTTCAAAATATCCAAAAATTTCCCAACTTCTACAAGGCATAACTTGCTCAATTTTTAAGCTTTGCTCATGTTCTTGGACATTTTGGAAAATTCTTTGAGTCCTCTAACCAATGCCTTTGGTCCCATGTCATTTTGATTTACCAATCTCAAGTTATGGCCTTTGACTTAAAGTCTCTTTTTGTTGACTTTTGAAAATGACCTGTAATGTTGAAATTGATAAATTTTTGTGAGAGCATTTCTTGGACTTGGAGTATGAAGATGAGTTGTAGGAAATGTCTTTCTCTTCAAAATGAGCTTTGGATGGAATTTTTCTGATAATCCATGTGAAAGTTTAGCCCTGGTCAATTTACAGTTGACTTTTTCAGCTGTCCAAATAAGGAAACTTTTGCATCTTGATGATTTTTGAGCCTAGCTTTGAGAATCATGATCAAGCATTGATCAAATGATGTTTGTGGCTTCAAAATGAGATGTTGACCAAAAATTTGAACTTTTGACTGTCAAATGACCATTTTGCCCCTACAGTTGACTGTAGTGCAATTAGGGTTTTGACTGTGCAATTTTGTGCTGAAAGTCTTGAAACTTGGTATGAGGATGCTTGACCATATTTATAGGCATGTGAGACTTGATTGGACCCTTGGAAACTTCATTTTCTTGATCAGAACCAAAACCCTAATTTTGACTGTTCAGGAGGCTCTTATACTGTGCAACCCTTGGGGAATTTTGAAGCTTGTCTTGGCATTTCTTTGAAGAATATGGGAGGGCAAATTTTGGGGTACAACACCCCCGCTATGTGTTTTATACTTCTGTAGATTTCAAAGAAGAAGATAAGGCGTGGAAGGAGGGGATTGGCTTATACAAATGAGATGCGCGCGTTTTTGATTTTGCAGCGTTGGAAATGACTATTATATATATTAATTTTTGTTTGTTTTACTAATGACTAAAACAAAATGGTGCAGTGGCTGGAAACACGCTTGGTATACGTTGGGACCTGGGTTCGATCCCCAGGTCCCCCAAAGGCTTATTGAATTTTTTCCAAATGTGATCTTATGCAGGCAACGTGAAGCAACGCACCATAGACCTCACATCCCAGCTTGCCAAGTGTCCATCAGAAGCAGATCCAAAGGCCAAGAGAGGGAGCACACCATACTCCTGGTCAACAGCGCTCCACTCAATTCCCAGAGTCAATAGGCTTTGTGCAAAATGGGCCTCATAATTCCATATACACCCTCCAATCTGGCCCAAAACCCCCTTGGGTTTGCAATTTTCATTTTTTATATTTTATTTGTCTTATTTTTATTTTCCCTTTCATTAACTATTAACATAATTAACATTTTTTATAAAAAATCAAAAAATACTTTATTAATTTCATTTAAGTAATTATTTTGTAAATAAATATTAATAAATTGAATTAGTTTTTTTAACTAGGCAACTTTAACTTTTTTTCTTAATAATTAAAATAGATTTAGAATTAGGTAAAATTAACTTTTAATTTTATTTCTTTTTATTTTATTTCATTAAAAACATAAAAATACAAAAAAAACATTTTTTTTAATTATATAATTAGTTTAATCATTAGTTTTAATCTCATTTAATCACAAAAAAGAACAAAAAAATTCATTTCTTTTCTTAAAAGGGTCAAAACCCTTAAGGCATTCCCGATTATTTTTTATTTGCGCGCATTTATTTTATTTTGATTATTATGTAACTGCTTCAAGAATGTAATAGTAATTAGGTTTATTGCTTTCTTTACTTTCCGCACTTTATCAAAACGGGTCTTCATTTTTTTGGCGATGTATAGACCTGCGCCTTGTAATAGCGTAGCTTTACATTCCCGCACTTTAATTTTCCGCATTCCTAACTGTTAAATGCATGAAAGAATGTATGTAAATAAAATTAACCCGTAGCTCACAAAAAAACATGTACAAAGACAATTAACTGAAAAACAACACACAAAGCACATGCCACTCCTAGGGTACGCTTCACTCGTTGCCTCGAAACATGGTTATCAAGTATAGGGTGTCTTAGAGGTCGCCCTTCTGTCCAAAAGATCCAGTTGCCTCGAAACGGTTGCCTTGGATACAAAGGATCTAGGACATTAGGGTTACTTCTAAGGTGTCCTACCGTTGCTTCGGTGACCACACTGTCCCTTAATCGAATTGACCCGAATACCTCCAACGATGGTGCTACCTACCTCTCAATGATGGGATAGCACTATCTAAAGGACTCTTACACAGCCTAATTCCTTAGAGTAGGTAGATTCTCATGGGTACTTGCTCTTTCTCAAAACAAACAAAAATACTTTTCACACCTCACACTTTCAAAAGTTTTCAAACAAATTTTTTATACACTCTTGAGGACAGATACAAGAGTTACTTAGAAATTTTTTAAACGAAACTTTTTCAAAACCCACTCACACTTGAAAAGCAAACAATTTTGAAAACATAAGAGCAAGTACCTAAGAGCCCGTGGATAACCACGGATAGAAAGGGTGCTAACACCTTCCCTTTCTATAAATCTACCTCCCGAACCGAGAAACATTCTCAAAGAAGGAATTTTGCTGTGCTTTTGTCCTTTCCATATTGGAGAACATAAAAGACGGTGGCGACTCTTGCTTACCGCGACATTTCATGAAACCAGCTTAAAAAACAGTCAGTTCTATTTCCACCGATCACACCTTCCATTTAGGATCCCATGGGTAACGATACTGCTATAGCCTTCAGTGACTCTGAAGATCTGATCTACCAAGCCAAATACGAAGGTGAGGAAGATTGTGAGGTGCCAGGGGAATTGGCCAGACTATTACAGCAAGAAGAAAGAGCAGTTCAGCCTCATGAGGAGTTATTGGATACAATAAACTTGGGAACCGAGGATGATAAAAAGGAAATCAGAGTGGGTGCCAATTTAGAGCCGAGTGTCAAGGAGCACCTAATTCAGCTTTTGAATGATTATGTTGAGATCTTTGTCTGGTCATACGAAGACATGTCGGGACTTGATACAGACATTGTGGTACACCGTCTACCCAGAAGAGAAGATTGTCCACCAGTGAAACAAAAAGTCCGCCGCATGAGACCTGACATGTCAGAAAAGATCAAAGTGGAAGTCATGAAGCAGTTCAATGCTGGATTCTTAGCCGTTACTTCTTATCCTCAATGGGTTGGTAACATTGTTCTCGTGCCTAAAAAGGACGGCAAAGTGAGAATGTGTGTGGATTATAGAGACTTAAACAGGGCCAGCCCTAAAGATGATTTTCCACTTCCACACATCGACATCCTGGTTGACAATACAGCCCAGCACAAAGTATTTTCTTTCATGGACGGATTCTCATGCTATAACCAGATCAAAATGGCACCTGGGGACATGGAGAAAACCACATTTGTCACACAGTGGGGTACGTTCTGCTATAAAGTGATGCCACTCGGACTGAAGAATGTCGGGGAAACCTATAAACGCGCCATGGTAGCTTTGTTTCATGATATGATACATCATGAGATAGAGGTCTACGTAGATGACATGATAGCCCGATCACAAACTGAAGAACACCTTGATCACTTGCAAAAACTGTTTGTCAGGTTGAAGGAGTACAAGCTAAGATTGAACCCAAATAAGTGAACATTCGGAGTCCGGTCCGGTAAACTCTTAGGTTTCATTGTCAGCAACAAAGGCATCGAGGTTGATCCTGCCAAAGTTAAAGCGATACAAGAAATGCCTGCTCCTCGCACTGAGAAGGAAGTCAGAGGTTTTTTGGGACGCCTAAACTACATTGCTAGGTTAATTTCTCACCTAACATCTACTTGTGAACCAATCTTCAAGTTGTTGAAGAAAGATCAGGTAGTTAAATGGAACGACAAATGTCAGTCTGCTTTCGATAAAATCAAGGAGTATTTGCTAGAGCCTCCTGTCTTGATGCCACCCGTCGAGGGAAGACCACTAATCATGTATCTGATTGTCTTAGAGAATTCAATGGGGTGCGTACTGGGGCAGCATGACGAGTCTGGCCGAAAAGAGCACGCCATTTATTACCTTAGCAAAAAGTTTACCGACTGTGAAACCAGATATTCACTGCTCGAGAAAACTTGATGCGCTTTGGTATGGGCTGCTCGCCGGCTAAGACAGTACATGTTGACTCATACCACTTTGCTGATATCTAAGATGGATCCGATAAAGTACATCTTTGAGAAGTCTGCTTTGTCTGGAAGGATAGCTAGGTGGCAGATGATCCTAACAGAATATGACATACAGTACACGACCCAAAAAGCTATAAAGGGTAGTGTGCTAGCTGATCATCTGGCCCATCAAGTTGTAGAAGATTATCAATCCATGAAGTTTGACTTCCCTGACGAAGACATCATGACATTGGACAATGTTGAAGAATTCAGGCCATATGACAGGCCTGAACAAGGATCCCGATGGACCCTGTACTTTGATGGGGCATCCAATGCACTTGGTAATGGTATCGGTGCTGTACTTATATCTTCAGAAGGATGCCATACTCCTTTCACTGCCATACTTTGCTTCAACTGTACGAACAACATGGCAGAATATGAAGCATGCATCTTTGGACTCAAGGCTTCCATATACTTGGGAATCAAATCTTTAGTTGTGTTTGGGGATTCAGCTTTGGTCATCAGTCAGATCAAAGGAGAATGGGACATTAAGCATCCAAACCTTATCCCTTACAAAGAACATGTTTTGACATTGTTACCACATTTCGAGCAGATTACCTTCGAGCATTTCCCGTGAGAAGAAAATCAGCTAGCAGATGCTCTAGCTACAATGTCATCTATGTTTAAACTTAATTGGGATAACGAGGCTCCCCAGATCACCATTGAATGAATGGACGAACGGGAACACTGTCACGAGATTAATACCGAAGAAGTAGTGGACCAGCCTTGGTTTAACGAAGTCAAAAGGTATCTCGAGACTCAAGAATATCCAGAAGGAGCTTCAGTCAATGACAAAAAGTTCTTAAGGAGATTCTCCACTAAGCTCTTCCTAAGTAATGGCATCATGTACAAACGCAATCATGATTCTATTCTACTCGGTTGTGTGGATAAGGCTGAGGCTGAAATGCATGAAGGTACCTTTGGCACTCACTCTAGCGGGCATACGATGGCAAAGAAAATTCTACGGGCAGGCTACTATTGGTCTACCATGGAAGCAGACTACTATCAACACTCTCAGACCTGTCATAAGTGTCAAATCTATGCAGACAAGGTGCACGTGCCTCCGGTTCCTCTAAATGTCTTAACAGCTCTTTGGCCCTTCGCTATGTGCGGAATCAATATGATTGGGGAGATCAAGCCTACAGCCTCCAATGGACACCGCTTCATTCTAGTGGCCATTGACTATTTCACCAAGTGGGTCGAAGCAGCTTCCTTCACATCTGTTACTAAGAATGTTGTTTCCCGCTTCATCAAGCAGAATCTCATTTGCCGGTACGGTATCCCGGAGAGGATCATCACTGATAACGGTACAAACCTTAACAATATTATAATCACTGCCTTGTGCGAGCAGTTCAAGATTCAACATCACAATCCATCCCCCTATCGGCCAAAGATGAATGGTGCAGTCGAAGCTACTAATAAAAACATTAAAAAGATCTTACAAAAAATGACAGTCACCTACAAGGACTGGCATGAAATTCTACCGTTTGCTCTCCACGGGTACCGTACCACGGCCCGCACATCAACTGGGGAAACACCCTATTATTTGGTATATGGCATGGAGGTTGTTCTACCTATTGAGGTTCAAATCCCCTCTTTGAGAATTATGAAAGATGCAGGTTTGAGTGAAGACGATTGGATCAGACCCGACTCGATCAAATGAACTTAATTGATGAAAAAAGACTTACTGTTGTTTACCATGGTCAGATGTATCAAAAACGGATGATCAAGGCTTTCAACAAGAAAGTCAGACGCCAGGTATATCAAGTTGGAGATCTAGTGATCAAACACATCATCTTGCCACAAGGTGATCCCAGGGGAAAATAGACTCCTACCTATGAAGGACCATTTGTAATCAAGAACATCTTTTCTGGTGGGGCGATGATCTTAACCACCATGGACGGTAACGATCTGCCACACCCTGCGAACGAAGACATAGTCAAAAGATACTATGCATAAGATACCCGCTAGGTTGACACACCTAGGCAAAACAAGGGCATCCCGGCGAACCAAAAAGGTTCGGGCAAAAATTAGGGGATAAAATAAAAAAATCTGTACACCCGGCAAGTTGAAAACCTGAAAGGGCAACTTGGGCAAAAAAGGGTTTCCCGGTGGACTGAAAACCCGAAAGGGCGGTCCAGGAAAAATTTAGGGAATTAAAGTGTATGACTATGTCTCTTCGGATCACTTTAAGGACAATCTCTTCACGAACAAACTCGGAGCTTCTGATCAATTCAATCATCTTCCGACGAAGCAACAAACGGACAAGATATTCGGAGATACGGAGGCTATAGCAGAATGGGAACCCCATGGGATTATTACACATAGCTATCTTTCTTTGTAAATATTTTCTCATTTATGACACCATCCTCTTACCAGGATGTCTGTCTCCTTTGTACAAAATACTTATTCAAAGTAAATACAAAGATATCTCTTTCAAAGTACAGAAAACTATTTGCCTTTTTCTTTACACTTGTGTTTTATTTGCAAAAAACGTCCAATGATTCATTAATGAACATATGCATTTGAACATAATTACTGTTACAGATAAACAAAGTGGAAAAGAAAAATTACTGACAGATGGAAAGAATAGGAAAGCGTATCTAGGCTATTCCATGAACAATCCCTACAGTACATCATTAAGATCCCCAGTGGAGCTGAAACTTTCAATCCCCAGTGGAAATCATCCAGTTTCTCCAGGTTCCCCCAGCAAGTTGTCTTGAAGCCTGAAAATCAACCAGATAACGGCTAACTTTTGTTTCTCCCCAACCTAGGATAACTCCCCGGTAGAGTGGCAGACGACCTAAACTCCTGAACTTTTTCCAAACAGGAATAAGCTTTTCCCCACAGATTTTTTATTGCTCCTCGACAGAACAAAGACTCCCGTCAATAATCCCCATTAGAAGTCATTAAAATTCTATGGATTCCCCAAGTAGATTCCTCAAGAAGTATATGGCATTACTCTCACAACGGAATCCTCAGCAGCAGTCAAGGATTTATTTTCCTCAGCAATAGAGCAAATCAGCTTACATGCGCATACATTACATCCATATATTATAAACATTGATAAAGTACATATATTGCATCATACATTTCATGCAACATAACTCTGTGCTTCAGCTAACATTTTACCCTTTTCAGGATAAGATTAACAGCTACCATTAACAAACGTTCAAAGATTCTAGATACAGTACAGATACGCTCCAGACAAGGATGTCATTCTGACGCTCATTCAGATCTCAACTTCAAGATACAGTACAGATACACTCCAGACAGGGAATTCATTTTGTTACTCTTTCAGACTTCAATTTCAAGATACAGTCCAGATACGCTCCAGACACGATTGCCATTATGTTGCTCATTCAGACCTCAATTTGAAGATACAGTCCAAATACGCTCCAAACACGGTTGTCATTCTGTCACTTATTCAGATTTCAATTTCAAGATATAGTCCAGATACGCTCCAAACACGGTGGCCATTCTGTCACTTATTCAGATTTCAATTTCAAGATACAGTCTAGATACGCTCCAAACACGGTTGTCATTCTGTCACTCATTCAGATTTCAATTTCAAGATACCGTCCAGATACGCTCCAGACACAGAAGCCATTTTGTCGCTTATTTAGTTTCATCCTTCAGATACAGTTCAGATATGCTCCAGACACGGAAGCCATTTTGTTACTTATTCAGATTCAAGTACAGATACAGTTCAGATACGTTCTAAATACGGACACCATTTTGATGCTTATTTCTTTTGATTTACAACAAACATTCTTGGATGGCATCTACAAACCCATCTCCAATAAGATTCTAACACCTCTCTGAATGGCATCTTTAAGCCCATTCCCTCAACTACAGCTTTGTCGAGTGCAAATTTATGGGCACTCTAGTGTCCAATCATCTTTTACCTTCGAGTCACGAACGGTAAAACTCGCCAATCAAACTCTTCAGGTTCAAGAAGATTGAACAGGGGAAGCTGTTGTACCCAAAAATTTGTCCTCCCCTTTTTCATAGAAGACACCACCCTAGGGTTTCTCAGATAATCAAGTTGGCTCAGAAATCGACCAGACATATTCTCTTCTTTGGCAGTAAACCAGCAATTAGGTTTTTTTTGCAATTCTCAAAAGAAAATGAATTTTCAAAGATCCAATTGGCCTTCATAGGTCTCCATGCTTCCTCAAGATGTACTTATGATTTCTTCAAGCTACAAGATTTTGAGACGATTTTTTCTGTTCATGGTCAGATGTGATGTCGTTCACGGGTTTACCTTCAAAGAATTGGAATAAATTTGAGTTTGGAAAACTTTAAAATTGTCAAATCATCGCAAGGCATTTGATTGACTTTTGAATTTCCTTAAAACACAGTTTACTGGAAAAAATAATGTTTGTTTTCAGAGCATGATTTGTTGGGACAAGAGATAGAAATTAAGACTGTCATTTAGGACACTCGTGATTGTGGGATCCAGGTTGACCAGATGATTTGCATCCTTAAAACTTTTGTTTGATTAGGAAATGGAATATATAGTGCGTGTTTGTTTGAAATGCAGTTACAAAATTATTGGGATTACTTGGAATATAAGTTATCAAACTGGAGTATTTTGTTTCAAATATCTTGATTAGGAATTTAAAAAAAAAATCAATTAGGATGCGAAGAGAAACTACAAGTTGTTGTTGATAAAGAATTTCAATTGACACCAGAATATTTCATGTTACAACTCAAGATTTTCTCTGATTTCAAACATTTGGTACAAAACAATTTATTCTATAATACTTTATGTTTTACAACTTATTGTATTTAAAGATTGAATTGGTACAATTATTGGATACAATACAAGAATGATTTTTCTAAATTACAAAGAAAATCCAAATGTTTGATTGGCCTAGTGTTGTACCCCAAAATTTGCCCTCCCATATTTCTCAAAATATTTCAAGAAAAATTCACAAGTCCAACCCGGTGCGTCATATTCAGGTATTCTTTCGCCAAGATATCTCTGATAACGTATTCTCAAATTCAGGTTTGGCTCAAGAGTCAATTCTTTAAAGAAGGTATCCGAATGTGTGAGTTTTCTCGAAGAAATATGGTGAAAAAGTGTGCTGAAAGTGCAGTTTTTACACGCTAAAAAATTCATAACTTGAAGATCGTGGCTCGTTTTGAACCCGTTCCGGTGGCCAAAATTACGTCTTGACATTATCTACGTTTTCATATCTCACGACTGGAAGCCAATTTCGATCAGAAGGTCTTCAAAAATGTGGATTTATCAAGTATTTTCATACAGAAAATTTGTGACATAAGTTTATTTGCGTCATGTTCAGAAAATCATAACTTGGTCGATTTTCATCGTATCGAGCTGGTTCTGGCGCCAAAATTTCACAAATTGAGTTGGCTACATTTTCACAGAAGGTATTAAGTTCAAACGGTATTCAAAAGGCCTTCGTTTTTTTGCTCAGAGTGCGTGACACGCTGAAAATCCTGAATGCTGAATATTATTTCATCTGGGCCGAAACTTCGAAAATTCATAACTCGGTCAATTTTTATCGGATTGGACTCATATTTTTACACAAGGTCACTGACTCATAGATCTACAACTTTGCTTCAAAAGTCGAGACCAAATTATGCACCGATCAATACCAGTTTTTTATTGAAGAACGTGTCAGAGTCGACACTGGAGCCCAAAATAAGTTTGTCTGAGCTGAAACTTCAAAAATTCATAACTAATTTACCGTTTATCCGATTGAGCCGATTTTCGGACAGGAGTTAGTTATCGATGTCAGATACATTTTGTTTTCACATTTCAACTTCAAAAATTGCACTTAAGTCCCTGCGATTTAGCTTGGAAAGTGACGAACTCAAGTGAACATTGGAGGCCCAATTGCACATTCAAAGCCCATTTTCTTTACCCTAATTTCCATTATATAATCACCTTCTTTTCACACAAACCAGAGAGGAGAAAAAAAAAAGAAAAAGCATTGCCACAACACTGTTAGAATATCAAATTCTTTCAAGAACCCTAAAACCTTGAAATCCTTATTACAAATCTCTCTCTCTCACTACAAACAAGCCATCGCAGTTACAAACCAACACCTCACTACTTCTTCAGTAAGGATAAGGCTGGCTTGATCTCCATGATCCAAAGGGCATAAAAGCATTCAGGTCACTAATTTTCCAGTAAGGGTAGGATTGATTTGATCTCCATGATCAAAAGGGTATAATCATTCATACATGTCATATTGTGCCTAAACATTAAATTTCTTCATATATTGGCTTTATTTGCATTTTATGATTTTATTTAATGTGTTCATGAGATTCAACACTGCAGATTTAGACAGGATCCCATCCAGGTTCATTAAGGAACGTTAAATCCAAAAGCCAAATGGCCAAAAGCCAAAAGCCAAATGGTCAAAAGAACAACTTATGCATGACACCAATACATGGCGAGACAGACGACATCCTGAGAAGATTAAGGAACGTTGAGGGCAGAACACAAATGGCCAACAGCCAGAACACAAATGGCCATGAAACCCAATCCAATGGCCAAAGAATGCAGACCGTTCAAAAAAACCTCCTTTTGGGGCCAGACACCCCATGGTTTGCTCAATTTTTAATTTTTATTTGCTTTTTCCTTTTTATTCTTTCAATGTTTTTTTTAATTGATTTCTTTTAATTCCATAAAATAATTTTCATAATAAATATAAAATACAGAAGAAAAAAAAAAGCTTGTTTATTTAATATTAATTTCACTATTATTTTTGTAAATAAACTTTAAACAATTAATTAGATTAATTTAGGTTTCAAAACTTTAATATTTTTCTTAACAAATTAAAATATGTAGAAATTAGGGTTTTTAACTTTTTATCACTTTTCTTAATAAATAACTTTTTATTATTATTATTATTATTAATTATTAATTTATTTTGTAAATAAACATATACTTTAATTATTTAGTAAATTAGGTTAAACTTTAATGTTTTCTTAATAATTAAAACAACTTAGAATTAGGGTTTCTTTTAATTTTTATTTTTATTTTCTTTATTTTCATTAAATACAAAAAAAACATAAAAACATTTCTTTTCTTAATTAAATAATTAATTAGCTTTTAATTTCATTTAATTTCTCAAAAGGGTCCAACGCCCTCGCACGTTCTATTCTTTCGCGCATTTATTTTATTTTATTGTGAATATTATGTAACTGTTCAAGCCATGTAATAGTACTTAGGAATTTATTTATTTTCCGCATTTTTTACCAAAACGGGTCTTTGTTAATTTGCCGATGTATAGACCCGCGCCTTGTAATAGCGTAGGATTTTAATTTCCACATTTAAATTTCCGCACTTTTAATTCTAAACTTTGCATGAAAGAATGTATGGCCTAAATTAAAAACAAGTGTAGATCACCATGATACATGTACAAGATAAAACCTAACATGAAAATAACACACAAATTCACACACCACTCTTAGGGTACGCCTCACTGTTGCCTTACCTTCGAAACGTGGTCGTCGAGTATAGGACGTTTTAGTAAGTCCTTATGTCCATGACATGATCCAGTTGCCTCGAAACGGTTGCCTCGGAATTAAAAAGGATCAATGGCATAAGGGTAGCTTCTAAGGTGTCCTACTGTTGCTCTGGTGACCACATTGTCCCTACAAACGAATTGACCCAAACACCTCCAACGGTGGTGCTACCTACCCCTCAATGGTGGGATGGCACTACCTTAAGGACATTTACACAGCCTAATTCCTTAGGGTAGGTAGATGACTCATAGATACTTGCTCTAAAAAAAACAAATCAAAACTCTTTTCACACCGACACTTTCAAAAAGCTTTCAAAACAATTTTTCAAACACTCTTGAGGACTGATACAAGAGTCGATCTGAAATCTTTAAAACGAAACTTTTTCAAACTCACTCACGCTTGAAAAGCAAACAAATATTTTGAAAACACAAATGAGCAAGTATCTAAGAGCCCATGGATAACCATGGATAGAAAGGGTGCTAACACCTTCCCTTTCTATAAATCTACCTCTCGAACCGAGAGATAATCTCATAAGGAATTTTGCTGTGCTTTTGTCCTATCCATGTTGGAGAAAATAAAAGACGGTGGTGACTCTTGCTTCCGCGACATTTCGCGAACCAGCATTAAACAGTCAGTTCCAGATCCACCGATCACAGAAATGGCGACTCTGCTGGGGAAACTTATAAAGTGAGGTGTACCTTAGGACTAGGATCACTTGTGTTTTCAATTGCTGTGTTTTACTATTGTGGGCTGCATCGGAGTTACATAGATCCTAACTCGGATCTGGGGATACCCTTTTAGGTAGCATAAACTGTGAGGGACTTGTCCGGCGTAGACCGACATGGGTGAAGCAGTGGCTACGTTGGTGTGGCACCTTGGTCTGTACCGATATCCCATGTGTTGCAACGAGGAGAATATGGGTCTTCTGAGGAGTCATTAAGCACCAACCGACCTTAGAACCTTAAATGACCCAACTTGGCCAATAGAACAGTAGCAGTATGCTACGCCCATTGAGGCTAAACTCTCGTGATGGTTCTGGCTGCAAGAAAAGATTGCGATGCTGGAGTTATGACCGATTGAGGGTAGTCAGTGATATTGGGATCCTCTAGAACCCGGTTACTTCTGATAGGACAGGTCTTAACCAACAAACTGAAAGAGGGTAATACCTAGACCCCATGCTGGCCTAAACTCTAAGGGCTCTCTTGTGTGACTTGCGTGCCTTCCAACTTGACTATTTGCATGCTTGTTATCTGACACTTGAGTTTCTCGCAGGTTTTGTTTACGTTCCTTAATCTGGACTCACAATAGGGTTTACTTATATCACCCCACGCATAGCATAAGCATCATACCATCATGCCATTACATACATCCTGCATAAGGACTAACCCATTTCAAGGGTCTCAAGGGTCTGTGGTGCAGGTCATGATGAATTAAAATGTCTAGCAAAGGGCAAAGGGGATTTATTTTCCTCTAGCCAGGTTGATGGTTGAGTCAGGGGCTATGACCCACTAGATATGGTGAGCCTTGACCCTTGAAGAAGGACTCTCAACAACATGAAGTTCCTTCAATCAAGCTACCGGATTCAAATTCTAACAATTTTTCTTGTCTACCCCGCGAGATCCTTGAAAACATTGCACGCATATCATACATATTGTTGCATTACAGGTACTCTTTTTGACAGGTCATTTACCTTCTTCGCTGTTTATTTCAGCAATGGCTTCCCAACAAGATAACCAGGGTCTTCATGCTCAAGAGAATCAGTTCAGGGAGATCTTTCTAAGCCTATCCAAGGGGCAGGAAGAGTTAAGGACGCTCCTCATGGGGAATCTGGCCAAGAAAAGTCTCGAGGATGACAAGGACGAACAGCTGAAACGCCTACAAGATGAGGTAGATACAATGAAAACCCAGATGCTGGGGCAAAGGGCTCTCATCCAAGGTTTAGCTCGGGAGCAAGAAGAGTTGAGGACCATGATCAGTCAACTCCACCAAGACAGATCCAACATGAAGCAACCAGTCCGAGTCAGGGACCAGGTCTTTGATCAGCTTCCAAGAGGACAAGAGTCTGGTATGGTGAAGAATGGACCTCTCCAAATTGCTACTACTTCACAAGCCCAACATCAACCTCGCCCAGAGCAACAAGTTGATCAGAATAAGCCAAGCAGGTCCAAGAGGCAATTCACCCAGCTTAACATGTCGCTGTTTCAAGCTCTACAACACTTGTTGAGGTTGAATCTAGTTACACTAAGGGCTCCTCCCCGGAAGCCCAACATCACTGCTCCTAACTATCATCCCAACAAAAGATGTGCATACCACTCTGATAGTCCTGGACATGACGCTGCCGACTGCTGGGCTCTGAAGAATAAGGTCCAGGACCTGATTAATGAAGGAGTAGTGGATTTCACCCAAGTGGGTCAAGCTGAGTGCTTCTACCATCCCTACAGGATTCACCATTTGAAGTAACAAGCCCTAAAATGAGAAGACTTTTTGTCTATTAGAATTTTCAAGTTGTAATTTTCTTTTGATTGTTCAAACATTTACTCATGTTAAACGTTGTTATTTCATTAATGCATCGCATATGTCTGTTTTGAATCAATATATTCGCATTCGCTATATTCAAACTGCTTTCATTTTTTGATGCCAACTCTCAATTAATAATTCTAAGCCTCTTGAGGGAGGATGACGAAAACGATACCACGATCTTTACAGTATGCTTTTGAACAGACCCCGCTGATGAGGTACAGGCATTGTTTCAATTCCTAAACACTGGAGTTATAAGGAAGATAATCCCTCGTCAACCCCTCTGAGCCAAAGAAGTAGGAGTTTTCTTTTCGAAATTTAAAACCCTTAATCATAACCTGGGGCAGGGTAGTCTCTCAGTTGATCCAAGTGCATAACGAATGGCACCAAAGAGGTCCTTACAAAACAAAAGACAGTGATGGTTCCGAACAATCATACAGACAGGCAGTCATTACTTCTCAAAATAAAAACCCATTAAGTCAAAACCTATGAAGGAGACTTACAAAACTGGGGCATCCCGCTGACTGTAATTCCAAAAAGAAACAGTTCAGGCAAAAAACAGGGATAATGAAAGAAAAAGAAAGAGGTCTTACAAACCCTAAACCAAACAAAAATGACTGCCTATTCAAATAAACGTTCAACATCTGAACCATCACTGGAATTTCAGAGCAAAGACTCAAACAAGGTCTAACGCACGATCAGCTGAGTTTAGGTTTGAAGAACATTACGAAGAGCGGGTGGGTACAAATAAAATTTGAGCCTTTACCCTTTGTTTCTTAAACCATGAACCTGACCACGTTATAACCCTTAAAAGTCCTAGCTGAAGCATGGGTTAGTTCGAAAGCATACTGTTACAAAGGTATCCTGACTCCTTAAGGCTTGCTGTAAAATACTGAGTTGACATCACAGTTTACAAAAAATTCACTTGTTTTTATGAAAAAATGCATTTTCAAAAAACTTCAAGACAGACATAAGCTTTGCATTCTTGATATAATACTGTTTGCGTATGACTATTTGTTCGAACAGCAGAGAAATTCGCACGAAGAACATCTAGTAAACAAAAGCACTTCCAATCAAGGGGCATGGCATGATCATTGTCCATCATCTGGGGCAGTTAAGTCAAGATTCGGAGAATCTCTCAAGAGGCCAACCAGCCTGGGGCAAATCTCCATCTGGATCACTTGGAGCATTGCACGATCGAACATTTTCTGGTAGTACGGTAACCCAACACTACTGACAGTGACAACCTCCCTACATCCTGAGAGCATGGACATAGTCGAAAAATACTACGCATAATCAAAGACCCGCTAGGTTGACACACCTAGGAAAAAATAAGGGCTTCCCGGCGAACCAAAAGGGTTCGGGCAAAATGAGGTATAAAAATATAAAAAATTTATACACCCGGCAAGTCGAAAACCTTAAAAGGCGGCTTGGGCAAAAATAGGTATCCCGGTGGACTGAAAACCCGAAAGGGCGGTCCAGGCAAAAGTTAGGGATCAAAGTGTACGACTATGTCCTGTCATCACTTGCCTACCAGAAGAAGATTGGTCAATCGACAGTCATCAAGCACCTCCACAGGTATCTTCTCCCACAGAAACTGGGGCAATAAGAATCGTCCGAGCTGTACAAACTGCTATGTCCTCCAGGTACAAGGTAGATTCGGCTGAAGAATGCAACCAAGTTACCTCCACTCCCCGCAGAGTAAGACAAGTTTCATCCATACCCTCTCCCCCAACAGAGTTGGCCTCTCATCAGCCCCAAAAAGGCACAGTATCCCTAGCAAGTCAGCGATACTCTCCCCAAGCAGAGTTAGTCTACTGTCAGCCTTAAGGAAGGTGGATCATCCCCCCGAAGATCTCAGCATTCATCAGCGCAGTATACAAACATTCTTAACAAGCATCCCCGACAATCTTGATCTAAGATTGTTCCCCGGTGGTATACCAGACATTCAGTGGAGCCACTTCCCCAGTGCAATCTTAAAAGTCTCCCTAGAAGAGTTCAATCCATCTCCCCAGCAGGAAGCTTATCCCCAGTAGGTTCTGGAAGCTTGTCACCCACAGAGCACGAACGCGTCCCCCGACTTTATTCAGAAGTTTATTTCCCCACCAGGATATAACTGGGTTATCCTCAGCCAATAACCATGGAAAGATCGTCCTCGGCGAAGTCTTCCTATCCCCAGCGGAGTCTATCAAATCTCCCAACATAACTTATCAACGGTATCCCCAGCGGAGTTATCTTCATCAACCTCAGCAAAGTATCTCTCTCTCCCCACAGAGTAATTCCCCGCAGAGCATTCTATTCGCGAAGTGTATTACCCAACGGAGTTATCTTCTCCCACCGGTATTCTTGCAACAATCATCCCCAGCGGAAACAACGAAGCTCTATCCTTCAACATCAAGCCCAGGATTTGACTTCCCGGCACCTGTCAAGGATTTATTTTCCTAGACGAACATACATTCATAAACATCACATTTTCATACATCATGATACATGCATATACGCATCATGTCATACAATCTCATTTATGTTGTTGCTTGATCCATATCATGCACTGCATATGACTGACCTTTACCTTTCAGGAAGGATACAGTTAAATGATCAGCTATGTCAGAATAGACAAATACAGTCAGAGTAGACAAATACAGTCAGAAGAGACAAATCCAGTCAAAAAAGACAAGTGCAGTTAAATCCCAAAGGTTTTTCTGATGCTCATTCAGTCAAAGTAGACAAATCCAGTCAAAAGAAGACAAGTCCAGTTAAAATTACTTCCATTCGTTGTTATAGACACTCGTCATCATAGACACTCGTTGTTATAGACACTCGTCGTTATAGACACTCGTCGTTATAGACACTCGTCGTTATAGACGCTCGTCGTTATAGACGCTCGTCGTTATAGACACTCGTCGTTATAGACACTCGTCGTTATAGACACTCGTCGTTATAGACACTCGTCGTTATAGACACTCGTCGTTATAGACACTCGTCGTTATAGACACTTGTCGTTATAGACACTCGTCGTTATAGACACTCGTCGTTATAGACAGTCGTCGTTAAAGACCACTCATCCATGAGGATAACCTGTCAGTAGAGATAACTCACCAACCTTACTATATTCCAGACTCGATTCCTGTATCCTGCCAGGGCACGTCTGAAGAGTTTGAAGATCCGATTCCTGTATCTTGCCAGGGTGTATCTGTTGACGACATTATTCCAGACTCGATTCCTGTATCTTGCCAGGGCACGTCTGAAGAGTTCGAAGATCTGATTCCTGTATCTTGCCAGGGTGTATCTGTTGACGACTAATATTCTCCGGACTCGATTCCTGTATCCTTCCAGGGCACGTCGGAAGAGTTTAAAGATTCGATTCCTGCATCCAGCCAGGGCACATCTACGTAAAGAGTTTGAAGATCAACTCCTGTAACAGGCCAGGTAATTATTTTTATTTCTCAGATATGCAAGTTCTCGCTAAGGAATATCTTACGCGATCGACACCTAGGTGGCGTCTATAAGCCCATTCCTGACAAGGTACTATCATACTTCCAGATGGCATCTATAAGCCCATCTCCACATACCTACAGTCTCCAAATGGCATCTGTAAGCCCATTCCGTGCATCACACTGCTGACATTCTACTATGTGAGTGCAAATTTCTGGGCACTCTAGTGTTCAATCATCTTCCACCTTCAGATTACGAAAGGCACGCCAGCCAATCTACATCCTCAGGTCTAAGAAGATTGAACAGGGGCAACTGTTGTACCCCAAAATTTGCCCTCCCATATTTCTCAAAATATTTCAAGAAAAATTCACAAGTCCAACCCGGCGCGTCATATTCAGGTATTCTTTCACCAAGATATCTCTGATAACGTATTCTCAAATTCAGGTTCGGCTCAAGAGTCAATTCTTTAAAGAAGGTATCCGAATGTGTGAGTTTTCTCGAAGAAATATGGTGAAAAAGTGTGCTGAAAGTGCAGTTTTTACACGCTAAAAAATTCATAACTATAAGATCGTGGCTCGTTTTGAACCCGTTCCGGTGGCCAAAATTCCGTCTTAACATTATCTACGTTTTCATATCTCACGACTGGAAGCCAATTTCGATCAGAAGGTCTTCAAAAATGTGGATTTATCAAGTATTTTCGTACAGAAAATTTGTGACAGAAGTTTATTTGCGTCATGTTCAAATAATCATAACTTGGTCGATTTTCATCGTATCGAGCTGGTTCCGGCGCCAAAATTTCACAAATTGAGTTGGCTACATTTTCACAGAAGGTATTGAGTTCAAACGGTATTCAAAAGGCCTTCGTTTTTTTGCTCAGAGTGCGTGACACGCTGAAAATCCTGAATGCTGAATATTATTTCATCTGGGCCGAAACTTCGAAAATTCATAACTAGGTCTATTTTTATCTGATTGGACTCATATTTTTACACAAGGTCACTGACTCATAGATCTACAACTTTGCTTCAAAAGTCGAGACCAAATTACGCACCGATCAATACCAGTTTTTTATTGAAGAACGTGTCAGAGTCGACACTGGAGCCCAAAATAAGTTTGTCTGAGCTGAAACTTCAAAAATTCATAACTAATTCACCGTTTATCCGATTGAGCCGATTTTCGGATAGGAGTTAGTTATCGATGTCAGCTACATGTTGTTTTCACATTTCAACTTCAAAAATTGCACTTAAGTCCCTGCGATTTAGCTTGGAAAGTGACGAACTCAAGTGAATATTGGAGGCCCAATTGCACATTCAAAGCCCATTTTCTTTACCCTAATTTCCATTATATAATCACCTTCTTTTCACACAAACCAGAGAGGAGAAAAAAAGAGAGAAAAAACATTGCCACAACACTGTTAGAATATCAAATTCTTTCAAGAACCCTAAAACCTTGAAATCCTTATTACAAATCGCTCTCTCACTACAAACAAGTCATCGCAGTTACAAACCAACACCTCACTACTTCTTCAGGAAGGATAAGGCTGGCTTGATCTCCATGATCCAAAGGGCATAAAAGCATTCAGGTCACTAATTTTCCAGTAAGGGTAGGATTGATTTGATCTCCATGATCAAAAGGGTATAATCATTCATACATGTCATATTGTGTCTAAACATTAAATTTCTTCATATATTGGCTTTATTTGCATTTTATGATTTTATTTAATGTGTTCATGAGATTCAACACTGCAGATTTAGACAGGATCTCATGCAGGTTCATTAAGGAACGTTAAAGCCAAAAGCCAAATGGCCAAAAGCCAAAAGCCAAATGGCCAAAAGAACAACTTATGCATGACACTAATACATGGCGAGACAGACATCCTGAGAAGATTAAGGAACGTTGAGGCCAGAACACAAATGGCCAACAGCCAGAACACAAATGGCCATGAAACCCAATCCAATGACCAAAGAATGCAGACCGTTCAAAAAAACCTCCTTTTGGGGCCAGACACCCCCATGGTTTGCTCAATTTTTAATTTTTATTTACTTTTTCCTTTTTATTCTTTCAATGTTTTTTTTAATTGTTTTCTTTTAATTCCATAAAATAATTTTCATAATAAATATAAAATACAGGAAAAAAAACTTGTTTATTTAATATTAATTTCACTATTATTTTTGTAAATAAACTTTAAACAATTAATTAGATTAATTTAGGTTTCAAAACTTTAATATTTTTCTTAACAATTTAAAATACGTAGAAATTAGGGTTTTTAACTTTTTATCACTTTTCTTAATAAATAACTTTTTCTTATTATTATTATTATTAATTATTAATTTATTTTGTAAATAAACATATACTTTAATTATTTAGTAAATTAGGTTAAACTTTAATGTTTTCTTAATAATTAAAACAACTTAGAATTAGGGTTTCTTTTAATTTTAAATTTTATTTTCTTTATTTTCATTAAATACAAAAAAAAACATAAAAACATTTCTTTTCTTAATTAAATAATTAATTAGCTTTTAATTTCATTTAATTTCTCAAAAGGGTCCAACGCCCTCGCACGTTCTATTCTTTCGCGCATTTATTTTATTTTATTGTGAATATTATGTAACTGTTCAAGCCATGTAATAGTACTTAGGAATTTATTTATTTTCCGCATTTTTTACCAAAACGTGTCTTTGTTAATTTGGCGATGTATAGACCCGCGCCTTGTAATAGCGTAGGATTTTAATTTCCGCATTTAAATTTCCGCACTTTTAATTCTAAACTTTGCATGAAAGAATGTATGGCCTAAATTAAAAACAAGCGTAGATCACCATGATACATGTACAAGATAAAACCTAACATGAAAATAACACACAAATTCACACACCACTCTTAGGGTACGCCTCACTGTTGTCTTACCTTCGAAACGTGGTCGTCGAGTATAGGACGTTTTAGTAAGTCCTTATGTCCATGACATGATCCAGTTGCCTCGAAACGGTTGCCTCAGAATTAAAAAGGATCAATGGCATAAGGGTAGCTTCTAAGGTGTTCTACTGTTGCTCTGGTGACCACACTGTCCCTACAAACGAATTGACCCAAACACCTCCAACGGTGGTGCTACCTACCCCTCAATGGTGGGATGGCACTACCTTAAGGACATTTACACAGCCTAATTCCTTAGGGTAGGTAGATGACTCATAGATACTTGCTCTAAAAAAAACAAATCAAAACTCTTTTCACACCGACACTTTCAAAAAGCTTTCAAAACAATTGTTCAAACACTCTTGAGGATTGATACAAGAGTCGATCTGAAATCTTTAAAACGAAACTTTTTCAAACTCACTCACAATTGAAAAGCAAACACTTTTGAAAACACAATGAGCAAGTATCTAAGAGCCCATAGATAACCATGGATAGAAAGGGTGCTAACACATTCCCTTTCTATAAATCTACCTCCCGAACCGAGAGATAATCTCATAAGGAATTTTGTTGTGCTTTTGTCCTGTCCATGTTGGAGAAAATAAAAGACGGTGGCGACTCTTGCTTACCGCGACATTTCGCGAACCAGCGTTAAACAGTCAGTTCTGAATCCACCGATCACACCTAGGAAAATTAATCTATGCCTAAACTTGTCTGAAGATTGAAGTCGTATCCAATTCTTTTGTTTATCTCCAAAGACCTCCATGCTTGCCACAGATTTCTTGCCTTCCTTGCTTTGTCATATCCATTTTGCTCACATGAAAACAAGAAAAGAAAAACATTGTTAGTGCAAGTTATTTGGGCATGAACAAAAAAAGTTTTCCAAGGGGCATTCATCATTAAGGTTTGCAATGAGGAATCAGAGTGCTGTTTTATTTCATCACAATCTATTTCCTATTTGCAAATCACAAGAAGGTTACCCTTCTTGGTTAACAAAAAGAAAGACAAGAAGAAATGCTACAAATCTGTCCAAACAAGAAGAAATGCTACAAAGCTGTCCAAACAAGAAGAAATGCGCAAACTGTCCAAACAAAATACAAGCAAACTGTCCAAACAAAATGCAAGCAAACTGTCCAAACAAAATGTTGCAAACTGAACCAAACAGCAGCACAAACTGGACAACAAATAGCATCAACAAAAGCTAAAGCAGGCAGCAATGCAGCAATAAGCAAATAGCTAAGATGCTAAGTCAAACAAAAACTTGTTCAAGAACCAATGAAGTCATCATTTTCCATGCAAACCTTTTAGAATTAGAAAAAGATGCTTTTTTGCTGTCATTGAGAGAGAAGAGAGGAAAGAAGTCACCTAGGTTATTGGAATGCACAGCCTTGCTGCCCTGCCTGTCACAAGTTGCATGGAATATGCTAAAAAACAAAACTGCAACAAAAAGGCCATAAGGACAATATACTAAAATATTCAAATTCTTTGGTTTCCCACCATTGGAATAGGGATATAACAGAAGCATGAGAAATATAACAAGAGGAGGCAATAGAAAGAAAAAAGGACACAAGTCTAAAACTGAAAATATAGTCAACAAACTGCACAAGTTCAAAAAACCTGTTGAACCATCATCAAACAACAAAACGGTTAACCATTCAAACCAGTAACCCTCATCATAACAAAACCTGTCAAACCTCAAAACTCCAAAAACACAAGTCTCAAACTGAGACACCAGTAAACCATCATCAAACCAAACCTGTGCCCAGTTTCACAAACTCAAAAAACCAGAACCACCATCAAACCTGAAACCTGTTAACCAGCAACATCATCAAAAAACCTGTCAAACCTAAACACTTCAATAAAACACAAGCCTCAAGCAACAAATCTCAACACTGTAACCAAGCAAAAAAACCTAAAAATCTGTCAACCATCACCAAGAAAACTTATCAAACTGTGAACAAAAACCAGCAACAACCATCATCAAATCAAACCCATCATTAAGCTTCATAAACTCGAAAAAAAACAGAAAACATCAACAAACATGAACCAAAAATTCCAAACACAGTAGCCAACAAAGATAACCAACATCATCATCATTCAACAGAGAAAAATAGAAGAAGTTACCAACGAGTCAGAAAAGCCACGCCCTCATCTCTTCCCCTCGTGCAACTTCTGCTACCAAAGGAACGCAATCCTCAATCTCTTCCTTCCCTTTTCTATTTCACAGAAAGAATATCCAACAGGTATGAATTTCTCTCCGTTATCATTTTCCATAAGCGCGTTTTCTGCATCTAAGAGGGTAAGGCTTGATTAACAGAAAAAAACATGACAAGATAGAAATAAACATTGAATTTGTAAGCTTCAATAATAACAGAATCTCACATTTTCAAGAAAATCTTTAGAAACTCGATTAGGGACGCGAGAGATTCAGTGTTCCGGCAACAGAGAGTGAGGGGAAGGTCAAGGAAGAATCAATTTCGTTTCTCTTAGGTTTAAGACCGAATTCGACAATTAGGGTTTCATAGATGCAAATCACGATGAGATAAGGAAGTAGCATGTTAATGGAGAGAGTGATTTTGTTCGCAAAAGGAAGTAGGGACGGGTAGTGAGATTGTTCTGAGGTTTCAACATAAAGATGAACAGAGGTGAGCGAAGAAGATGAAGAGCGGCGTTGTGAGTGACAAAGGGTTCCAAGAACCCTAATTTCGTTTTCTCACCTTAATCAGTAACTAAGCGTGGTTAGAAACTTGGGCTTATTGTTTTTGTAATTTCCCTAAGCCCATTTGCGTCTTACTGATCATCCCCCCCTTGGGCTTGTTTGGTTACAACAAGAACAACATTTTGTTTGGGCCTCATTCTCAAATCACCTTAGGCCCACTGTGTTTTTTTAATTTAATTTGTTTTCTTTTTACATTCTTTTTTTATTATGCAAATACTAATAACTTAAAATACATTCTAATTTGATTTAGGTTTTGTAATTTAATTTTTTATCATTTTATTTTTTTAATAAATTTGTTTTAGATTTAATTTTACATATAATAAAAACACCAAAAATAATAATAATAGAACTTAGTTTAGTCCCTCTTTAATTTATCTTGTTACTTATATAATTAATAAAATACAAAAAAATAAAGAATATAATTTAATCAATTATTTTATTTTCTAGAATAGGTTTTACTTTTCTCTTTTCAAGTAAATACTTAACATCTCATTTCCATATTTTGTTGATTTTATTTTCATGGATTATCATAGCTTTAATTAAATCGCACAAAATTCGATTTGGTTGTATTGTTTGATATTTGGACCTTCCTATCTCATTTGATCCATCCTCATGTGTAACAATTGTACCCCCATTCCCGAATATTTTGTAATAGCGTAGAATTTCAATTCCCGCAATTTATTGTTTTCCATATACTGTATAGTAATTAGGTGTGTATGGAAAGATTCAAAAATCAATCGCTAGATGACCTAACCAAAGAATAAAATAACTTGCAACCAACACACTTTTTCACACGCGTACCTCTAGGGTAACCTCGCTCGTTGCCTCGGAAATACAATCATGTCCCTCGAATGTGGGATGCTTTAGCAATGACCCTTCGATAAAAAAGATCGTAGTCCCTCGATGACCCTCGATGTTGCCTTCGATTAAAATGATCTCGTCCCTTACAAAAATTGCTAAAGCGTCTCCTAAGTTGCTTTCGATGATTGTGAAATTGACCCGCGCATGTCCCTTCACATCCAACGATGGGGATTCTTACCAAATCAATGGTAAGATAGCACCATTAAAAGGAAGAAGAAAAGAACAATTTAAGACCTTTCGAGTAGATAGATTCGCTCTTAGTTACTCGCTTGCTCACGATAAAAACTTTTCACACCTACACTTTCATTTCAAAACATTTTCAAAAAAAAAAAGATAAAACGCTTTGTATACGTTCTTATAGAGACGAGAACCATTGCAAAACATCTTTTCAAAACACTTTTCGAAACACGATTCACAAACATATCTTTGAACCACTTTTTGAAACAAAACTTTGTATACGTTCTTATAGAGACGAGAACCATTACAAAGAGATTTTTCAAAATACTTTCAAAGCCCACACCACAAGCACACTGTCAAATGAAAGCAATTGATCTAAACGAGTAACTAAGAGTCCATGAAAAACCATGGATGAAAAGGGTGCTAATACCTTCCCTTTTCTTAATCTACCCCCCGAACCCGAGAAATAATCTCGAAAGGTCTTTCCTGTGCTTTTTTACCTTTCCTTTTGGATAAAAGAAAAGTCGGTGGCGACTCTTGCTATCCGCACAAGTGCGATCGAAATGTAAAACATCAAGTCAGTTATCCCACCGTATCACAGCAGGCGATGTACCACAATATCAGTGTCCAAGTCAGGCATGTCTTCATAGGACCAAGCGAAGATCTCAACATAGTCATGCAGCATCTGTACCAACCTCTGTTTGACGCCAAACTCCATATTTGCCCCTATTTTAACCTCCTTTCTGTCTTCCTTTGTACCCAAATTCACTGTCTCAACTGGCTCTTCATGAGGCTGTATGGCCCTTTCTTCCTGCTGTAGTAGTCTAGCAAGTTCTCAAGGCACCTCACAACCATCCTCACCTTCGTCCTCAGCTTGGTTGATCGGATTTTTGAAGTCATAATTGGTAATAGCATAGTTGTTATCAATGGGATCCAGAGTGGATATGGATCTGCATTATGATATGTGAGTGTGTGTAAGAGAATAGTTGTTTTGATAAAGTGAAAGCAGGAAAGAAAAATAGAGAGCGCAAAATTTGTATGCAAGAAACGTCCAATGCTTTATTAATGATTATGAAATGACAAATAATAGCCCTCACAAGCAAAGCCACAGTGCCTCGGGCAAGGCATCGGGCCGTAAAGTTTCAAATTGTTTATTACAAATCTTAAAACAAATAGGTCAATTACTGCGGAATAAAAGAAACCGGTATGAAGTCCCTAGCCGTCCAGTTACTCGGTCCATCATTGGTAGTTAGGTAGATCCGGCTGTCAATGTCTGGTTCCTCTTCACTATCTTCAATGGCATTAATTCTTCAACTGCTGATGTGTAGGGGAGGTCCTCCAGCCCGAGCGCGTCTAACAGCCCTTTGAACCCCTGTAGTAAAGACCAAACCAAATTTATCCGTTTTATGAGTGAAATCAGGGAGCTGACCCCAATTGGCACACCCACCTTCTTCAACCACGGCCTTGACGTCTTTGAGAGAAGCCATCTTCAAAGGAGGTTTGTTGCTAGTAGTTTCAGTTGATACTAAGATCTGAGGGACCTCTTCAAAATTCTGACAAGGAGTTTCTATGAATTCCCCATCCATCTCTACATAGTGGAAGGAATTGAGGTGACTCACCATATATTCTTCTTTACCCCACACTATGACGATCTTTCCTTTCACTGGGTACTTCAGCATTTGGTGGAGTGTGGAGGTGACTGCCCCAACCTCGTGGATCCAAGGACGACCCAGCAAACAAGAATATGACGGCCTGATATCCATCTCATAGAAAGTGGACCCAAAAGTCTGAGAACCTATTTTGACAGGGAAGTCCACCTCCCCGTGCACCATTCTCTTTGATCCTTCAAAAGCCCTTACCACAATGTTACTAGGCTTTAGAGTTAAACCCTCGCAATCCAACCGGTCTAATGCCTTCTTCGGCAGAACATTCAGTGAAGACCAAATATATACCAGCACATGAGCCATAGTGGTACCCCTTCATTCAATCGAGACATGCAGTGCATCATTATGCTTCCTTTCCTTTGGTGTCAAATCTGCATCTGAAAAACCCAGCCCGTTATCAGCAGTCAGGCTGGCCACACAATCTTTGAACTGATCAGCTGAAGTTTCCTACGGCACATGCGCAGTCTTGAGAAATGCAATCAAAGCCTTCGCATGGGCTTTAGAACACAACAGCAGAGACAACATGGATATCTTTGACGGGGTCTGCCCCAGCTGCTCGACCACATTGTAGTCGCTCTTCTTAATGATTTTCAGTATTTCCTCTATTTCTTGTTTAGAGTCTTCCACAACAACTTTCTTAGGCGCCTCCGTCCAGGCATGCTCACCTACAACCTCTTTGTCACGGGTATCAGACGATTCGCTGACAGGGGTAATAACTGGAGTAAAAACAGGAACTGTAGTTGATGTACCAGCAGGAACAACAGACGGAATGACAATAGGCTTGTTAGCAGTCTTAGGGGAAATCTCGGGAGAGAAGACCCTTCCATTCCGGGTGATTTTGCTGGTTCTGACAATGTTATCAATATCAGGATCAACCTCTTCATATTTCAAATCTTGTTTGATGCCATGATAGTACACATCAGTACCATAATGCCAGGGGACGGCTTTGTCTGAGACGTACGGGACAGGACCAGGAACAGTGATTATCAGCGGAGAAATTCTTGGAGCAGATGTAATCCTAACAGGTCTTCTCGAGGAAACCTTGGAAGGATTGGCGGAAATGGTTATAATGGCAACGTATTAAATTGGAACAACAGGAATCGTAGTTTTCTCGAACAAAATTTCTTTGCTATCTATCAGGCGTTGGACACCTAACTTCAGCAAACGGCAACCAGAAGATAGAAGCGAACACATGTGGCAACCTTCACCACAACACAGAAATAAATCGGCCAACAACAAATTCTTCTTGCCAAATGAGAGGAGTAGAAACTTCATCAACAGAGGTAACAAACAAATCAGTCTCAATAGCATTAACTCCACGGCCATGTTTAGGCATGGGAGAAGTTATGACATTTGGCTTCTCCGGAGCATCAAAATATATTTCCTTAGCTTCAATAAAGTCTTGTATTTTGTTTCTCAGAGCCCAGAAGTCATTTATATCGTGGCCTGGACTCTCAGAATGATAAGCACACCGGGCATTTGGATTATATCGGGGAGATGTAGTATTTGGATTCTTGGAGGCCTCTCTCAAGGTTTCCAAGTTGGATCTCAGCATATGAGGTAGAACTTCATCCAATGTCATGCTGATGCGGGTAAACTGCCGTTGTGGTCTTTCCACCCTTTGTTGATTGTTGTGTTGTGGAGCAACTGCAGGTCTAGGTATTGTGATACGGTGGGAGAACTGACTAGGGTTTTGCGTTTGTTTTCGCAAATGTTTCGGTTGAGAAAGAGTCGCCACCGACTTTTTATTTTATCCTAAGGAAAGGTTTAAAAAGCACAGCAAAAACCTTTGAGATTTTTCTTGGGTTCGGGGAGTAGATTATAGAAAGGGAAGGTATCAGCACCCTTTCTATCCATGGTTATCCATGGGCTCTTAGGTACTTGCTTAGATCAACTTGCCTTGGTTTTCAATTGTTTGAAATGGTGCTTTGTGGTTTTGAAAATGTTTTGAAAAGATGCCTTGTATAGGCTACCCTTGTAACAATTCTTTACTCGAATGTTTTACAAAAGGTGTTTTGTCTTTTGAAAAGATGTTTCAAGGTTTTTTGAAAGTTTGTTTTGAAAGTGTTTGTGAAGTGTGGTTTGAAAATAGGCAAGTGTTTTCTTTGCAAATTGACAAGTACCTAAGAGTTATCTACCCTAAGGTTTTCTCAAAGATTCTTGTTATGTTTTAAACCTTTTGACAATTTTGTTCCACCATTGCATTTGGTGGACAATCTTGTATTAGGAGGTGAAAGGGACGGGCGCGGGTCATCGTTTAGACCATAATTACAATAGTGTTAAATGTCTTTAGGCAATTTTTCTTTAAAAGGGACTTGATCATTTTAGGCAACTTTTTGAAAGCGTCATTGAGGGACTTATGATCATTTGATTGTTTGTTTTACCCAAAGAAACCTAACATGCAATATGGCCCAATTATTTGAAGGCAACAAAGTGGAATACCCTAGGGGTGCAAGTGTGAGATGTGTTGTCCATTTTCATGCTTGTTTATCTTGAGATTAGGTCAAACTATTTTGTTCGTTTTATTCGCATACAAACCCTAATTCTAGCATGGTATATTTAGAAAGCATTAAAATGCGAAAAATAAAATTCCTACACTATTACAACACAATAATATGGGGAGGGGGTACAAATGTTCAAATGGGGGGATATTTAGACAAGAAATTAAATCTAGCTATTACATCATTTTCTTTGAATATTTACAATATAATTAAAGGTATGAATTAAATGGAAATGAAATAAATATACAAGATGTAAAAAGAATTTTTATATGTATGAAAAAGTGTTATTTATGTAAAAATAAAAAAGAAATAAAAAGGTATTATTTTTGGAATATTTTCATATTTAGGGCAAAACCCTAATTTTAATCAAAAGGGTATTAATTATGTAATATATATAATATTTACTATTTATATACAAAAATAAAAATAAAATATAGTATATTTGTAAAAATGTATTTTTAGTGTTAAATATTAATAAAATAAAAATATGTATATTTTTGGTATTTTATCCTAAGTGTATTAATATATGTATATATATCTTTATTATTTACTAAATAAATATTATATATATAAAAATAATAATAATTAATATTTATGAAAAAAAAGTATGTTTTGTATAAAAATATTTCAAGAAGATAAAACAAAATAAAAATAAAAATAAAATGTGTTCACATTATTTTTCTCTATTTATTCTAAATAACTTATTTGTATACAAATATCAATATAATCCAATAAATGTCTAAAAAATATAAAAATGATGCAAAAAATCTTTTTTATGTTTTTAATATGATAAGAAAAAATAAAAGAGTCAGAATGAAAAAGGAAAAATAAAAAAATCATAAAAATACACAAAATAGGCTTGAGGGGTATGAAAATGGAAATAGGGTGTGAAAAGAAAAGACCACACAGGCCCAGCCCATGTGGCTTCTTCTTCAACCTTCAGACAAAAAATTGTCCAAAACGCGCGCCTGTTCTTCCAGTTCAAACATCCTGATTCCTTGATCTTTTGCACAAACTTTCAACATAAAAAATGTTAAGCATTGAATCACGATTCCAAATATATAAAGAACAACTCCTAACTCTCAGAAATGAGAGAGAATTTTGACATTCCCAAATCCTGACCTAAGTTTTCTGCCATTTTCAAACCTTAAATTCTCACAGCTCAAGCAAAATAAATGAAAAGTAAAAGCATGTACAGGTTCAGTGGCATGAGTAGAACATTCCTTATTCACAAACCTAGAGCTAATGATGCCTATACTAAGAGTTAGAAGTTCACCAAAGTACCTGTTCAGTTGAAGTTCTATCTGGTAATGGGGAAGCTTTCAGTGCAAGGTGATGGTTGGTATAGCTTCCTTGAGGTGTGGTGATGTTGTTCCAATATTTACTTTGCCTTGAGACACCTTGAATCGAGCTGTCGAACTTCAACTGCAAAATGAAAAAGTGAAAATTGTGGAACTTGTTAGAGGAATTACAGGTCGTGTTTCAAGTCTTGGTTAGCTTTCATAGATGGTATGGAAGGTGTGTGAACTGGTTTGGGCAAGAAAGCTTGAGAGGAATGAAAGATGGCACTCAAACTGCAGACCTTGCCCTGTTCTTGCAGTTTGAAGGTGATTCTGGGATTGGGAGTGTATGAGGGATGTTAGGGTCGTGTACTAGCTTAGTTGGGATGTCCTGGATGTGTTTTACCAGTTTGCTTAAGTGTTTGTAAGCTGATATGAGAGTTTTTTTACAAAATGCAATGTTACTTACACTTTAAGCAACAAATGCCCAAGTTGTGTTCTAGGTCAGTAGAGGCCCCCTAATGTGCTGCATAATCTCTCCTTGATCAGAGTGTTTTGCTCATAATCTTGTGCCAATTAGATCTCATCTGTACTTGTGGATTTGCATCATGACATAAAGTGAAACTTTTGCAAAAATGGATATAATGCTTTTTCCAATTTGGGATTAATCCTTTAGGCAATGCTTGAACTCATGAAACAAGGCCTTAGCACAATGAACATGCATTAAATTATTGAGTGTTGGATGGTTTAAGGACCTGTAATCAAGGGGCATGCTGGTTTGAGAAGTTTGCACAAATTATGAACATGGAAAATAGCCAATTCAAAAGTGAGTTTTTGTCATATTGTGAAATTCGATTCTCTCAAGTTATGAGGTTGTTTGAGAAGTTCTTGGACATTTTGGAAAGCTTGGAATGTGTACTACAATCCATCTTTGAAATGCAAATTGAAATTCCAAGTGGAAGTGTATGGAAAATGGCCTTGAAGTTGGGTAGAAAACCTTGTCAAAATAGGTTAAAATTTCACTAAGTTAAGAATGGTTTAGTGCCCTTATTCAAAAATTTGTAACTTGAGATACAATCCTCATTTGGGAAAATTTTGTGAATCAAAGTTGTAGATTATGCAACAAGCTACAACTTTCATGTTTTGACTTTTGTTTGAATCCAAATGAATCTTGGTGAGAAAGTGGGGCAAAGTTGGGAAAAAATTAGGGTTTTTCATAACTTAGAAAAATTCTAAGTTATGAAAAATTCTCATTTCTAACCCTAATTTGCATTTTTTGATTTCTTGGTGAACAAGCTTCATGATTTGGCATGTTTTGATGAAAAATGAATCTTGACTCTTGATTTTGACCAAAAAGTCAAAGTTTGACTTTTCAGTATACAGTCAAAATTGATCAATTGACTGGGAAATTCAACTGTCAATCTTGTGTACTTGGGATCTTTTGAACTTGTTGAGCATGTCAAGATAATTCCATGGGGTTCTTGAGTCCATATGTGATCTTGGTTTGCCATTGGCTAGGTCAAACAGTCAAAAATTGCCTTTGTGCAGTCAAAACCCTAAAAATGACCATTTTGCCCTTTTGGTGATCTGATCCAGTTTCTTGTGGAATTGCGATCCAAACTTGATCAAATGGTTCATATGAGTTCATAATGTTGATGTGGGTCAATTTTCATGAGGTTTGACTGTCAATTGACCACAGTTGACTCTTTTTTTTCAATACAGCTGATTTCTAGGTCAACTGTCCAATTGACTGGGCAAAACTTGAAATCAAGACTTGAAACTTGATGTGGATAAACTTATGAGTCCAATATGAAGCAAGAAAGTTATCTTAGGCATTTTAGGTCAAAACATCTTTGTGCAAACACAAACCCTAATTTGGGTCAGCAGTGCAATGAGAAGTCTTGAGCAGATGAAACATTAACTGGACCCTGATCTTCAAGGGCTTTGTGGTGAGAAATCAATGAGAAATGGGAGGGCAAATTTTTGGGGTACAACAGGTATCATCATGGCACTTACTGTCCTACGTTGTTCAGCCTTGTTATGACCCCTCGGGCTGTAGATGGCACTGGCTTCCTTCTTACCAGTAAAAGGCTTCTTTATTGAACTTGAAGAGGCATCCTTCTGTATTTTTCCGCTCTGAATCCCAGCTTCTACTCTTTCCCCATTTAGGATTAGCTCAGTGAAACCAGCTGATGAGCTTCCGATCAAATGATTGAAAAATGGACCAGATAGCGTCCCTAGAAACATATCAACCAACTCCCTATCCGACAATGGGGGTTGAACTCTCCCAGCCAAGTCTCTCCATTTTTGTGCATAATCTTTAAAGCCTTCACTTGCACCCATGGACATACTCTAGATTTGAGTACGAGTGGGAGCAAGGTCGGCATTGTACTGATACTGCTTGTAGAAAACAACAACCAGATCTTCCTAGTTTCGGATATTTTCTCCCTCTAGCTGGTAGAACCATTCAAGTTGAGTCCTTGATAGACTATCTTGAAAGAAATGCACCCACAAATTTCTATCAGCGGTATGGGACTGAATCTTCCTAACGTAAGAGCGGAGATGGAGCTTTGGGCAGGACACCCCATCATACTTGGCAAAAACTGGAGCTTTGAACTTCTGCGGGATGACTACTCCCTACACCAATCCCAGTTCTTCGAAATCTAGTCCAGGTATCCTTTGAACTTCCATGGCACTCAGACGGTCTTCTAGCTGTTTGTATCTATCCTCAGCAGGAGGATATTGTTCATCATTATAATCAGTATCATTGTCAGAGACTGCAGGAATATGGTCCTTCTCTTCTTCCTGATTCTCCCCTTCCTTGGATGAAGAGGTCAGATCAGTTTGTCGCTTCAACCGCTCTCCAAACCTTCTGCCCATATTCAGAATACCGACAACCTTCTTCTTTTTCTTCTTCTCTTTCAGAATGAGGGCTTTCAGATCTTCCTGCCCTTTTGCCAAACTTATGAACATTTGTTGGAACTGGGCGTTCTGTGCCTGAAGGTCCTTGATGCTTTGTTCGGAAGACATTTCTGCGTGAAATAAACAGCGAAGAAGATGAGAAACCTGTAATGGTACCTGTAATGATGTTATGGATGATATAAGTATGCAATGATTTCAAGGATTCTTAAAGGCTCATATTTGTTTAACCAAAAGAAGCACATGTCATTTGCATTAATAAGTTCAAAATTGTTATAAAGAATGCCTTTTAGGCTTAAAAATAAACAAAACTGAAAGCAAAAAGAAACTAGGTCTCCCAGGAGCGCATCCTCTTTGGTGCGATGTAGGCATTTACGTTCCTTTCTTCATGAAGTTGCTTTGTGAGCTCTAAAACCTTCCTCTCCTGAGCATGGAACTGATGCCTATAAGTGTCTCGCTCCTTCATCAGCTGAATCTAAGACCTCTGTAATTCCCCGAGATTAGTGGGCATGTAAGGATAGAGATTCATGTAGAGAATGCCTCCTTCAGTAGTGGGTTCCACAATCACTGGTAAAACGGACACATAGAGCATCATAAGCTTCTGGGCACGAGCTCATACCCATTGGAGGTAAGGTTCCATAGGAATGGAAGTCTTTTGCCCCAAAGCCTTGATGACAGATCTGTTTACCATGCCCCTAGCTCGTATGAACCTCTGGCGATACTCTTGAATATCATCCTCATAATTGAATACAATACCCTCGATAAGTAACTCACAGGTACCATCCCTTCGAGCGTGACCAAATTGTTGCAAATCTAAACAAGGATTGTAAGTTATACCCCCTTTGATACCAAGTAGTGGGACATTAGGATACTCCCTGCAGCGGTCAATGATAGCAATGTTTTCCATAGATTGAGAACACTAAAGAATATCTGTATGAGCGAGTGACATTACCCTTTGTAACCAAACCAGACCTTCCTCATTCTTCAGTATGAACTTAGGGAGGTGAGAAATAAACCACCTCGACAGCAATGGCGTGCAGCACATAAGAATCCCTCTTCTCCTCATGGTACGAGTATGGAGAGTGTGAAAAATATCTCTGAGCAAAGTACGCACCAGGTTGCAAGAGAGAAAGATCTTGATAGCATTCACATCTATGAATGAGTCCGGATTAGGGAATAAAACTAAACCATAGATAAGAAGATCCAAGACCTCCTCAAAAGCCTGAAAATCCATATCATCCAAAAATAGTTGGGCTTTGTCTATCAGAAACATAGCTAGAAAACCCTTGACTTTGCTTCTCGTTTCCCAATTGGATACCACGTCGACCCGTTTCAGATGTAAATCTGAGGCAATGACTTCTGGCTTAGGAACTTCTTCTAGACCTGTGAAGGGTACCTGTTCAAGAATGGGTATATCAAATAGCTGAGAGAATTCTTCCAAGGTAGGCACCAACTTATAGTCTGGAAAGGTGAAGCAGTGGTGCTTAGGATCAAAGAAATGAAAGAGTACACTCATCATCTTTTCATCAAAGCTTGAATTAACCAGGTTGAGAAGTTGACCATGTCTCTTAGTGAACGCAGAAGTTTCAGAAACCCTTGATGCTAGCTCTTTGAGTTGGGAAGGTATCTTCACAAAGCTGATTCGGATAGTGTTTCTATGAACGAAAGCCATGATCTGCAAAACAGAACAAAGATAAATTCCCTTGGTCTTTGAAATGGTTAGTGCAATAAGCATGGATGCCATGTTATGATGCATGATGTCATGATAAACCACGGGTATAGCGAACACAGGTATAGCAAACACAGTCAAGTCACACCAAGTCCTTAGGTTTAAGGCTTGCATGAGGTTAAAGGTAGTACCCTCTTGAAGTTTAGTTGGTTCAAACCTGTCCTAAAAAGTAACCGGGTTCTAGAGATTCTCAATATCATTGACCATCCTTTATCGGACATTGTTTCAGCTCAATCAATCTTTTCTTGTGGCCAAAATATCCTGAAAGTCTGATCTCAATGAGTGTAACATCGAGTATCAACCAGTTCTCAGCTCTACACCGAGGCCGGCTATCTCACTACTTTCTAATGGCCAAGTTTGTTCAACTAAGGTTCTAAGGTCCATTAGTGCTTCACGATATCACGCGGCGGCCCTGTATTCTCCTCATTTCCCCAAGAAGGATACTGGTACCAACCAAAATGCCACACTAACACAGCCATCGCTTAAACCATATCGGTTTATATCGTTCAGTCTCCACGATCTATTGTTGTTTACCTAATGAGTTCCCCCAGATCCAGGTGTAGGATCTATAGTAACCCTAAATAAACCCTCAAAAGTAAAGCAATCAAGACAATCAAGAGAAGCAATTTAATGACCTAGATCCTAAGGTAAACCCCACTTTATTTATCCCTAGAAGAGTCTCCAGTTCTGTGATACAGTGGCAGAACCGACTGTTTAATACTGGTTTGTGTTTTGCATTTTGTGTTTGCAAAATGTCGCGGTAAGCAAGAGTCGCCACCGACTTTTATTTCATCCAATCATGGAAAAGGAAAAAGAACAGAAAAAACCATTTTTTCGAGATATACTGAGTACGGGGGGTAGATTATAGAAAGGGAAGGTGTTAGCATCCTTTCTATCCGTAGTTATCTACGGGCTCTTAGGTACTTGCTCGTTTTTCAAATTGCTTGTGTGTGTTTGTCTTGAAAATGTTTTTACTTCGTGATAACCCTTGTCTCAGTCCTTAAGGATGTGACGAAGTTTGTTTTGAAAATTTGTTTTGAAAAGGTGTTTGTGTGAAAAAGTTTTTGTTGAGCAAGTACTTAAGATCCTACCTACTCAAAAAAGGGATTGTTCGTTCTATTTCCTTTAGACAGCGCTATCCTACTATTAAGGAGTAGGTAGCACTGTCGTTGGATTTGTAAGGGAAGTTCGAAAGGGACAAATACAATCACTAAAGCAATAGTTAGAAAACTTTAGTAGTAACCCTAGAGTCTTAAGATCTTTCCGAGGCAACATTTTCAAGGCAACATTTCTGAGGCAACATTCGAATGGGACACTTTGATCTCTTTAGACTGGAGGGAAACCACTAAAATCTCCTATGCTTAATGATTGTTTACCGAAGGCAACCGAAGTGAGGTAAACCCTAGGAGTGAATATGTGCATATGATTTGTTTCAGTTATTTAATCTTTGCACATTAGGTGATCTACCGTTTTAATTTTCCAGACATTCTTGCCATACAATCATATTAGCCATGCATCTAGACAGTTAAAGGTTGCGAGAATTTAAAGTGCGAAAAATAAAACCTAGCTATTACAAGGCTTCGGGAGGGGGATTAATTACAACCAAAAATCGGGGATTTAAACAGTAAATAAAAACCGTAGATTAACTATTACAAACCATGAACAATTACAAAATAATGGACAAATAATTAACAAGCGCGTGGCGAATTGAATACGAGGACGGTTGAAAAGATAACCTAAAACTCTAATTGAGAGAAAAAAGATTTTTTTTCTTGTAGATTTTTATTTGAGAAAACATTTAATTGCAAATTAATTAAACCTAATTTCTAATTGTTTTTAAATTATCAAAGAAATTAAATTAACCTAATTTTCTAACTAAATTAATTAATTAAAGGAATAAATATTTATGAGAAAAATGATTTTTGATGTATTTTTTAAAGAAAATTAATTAAATTATGTACAATCTCAAACCCTAATTCTAATTGTTTTTCATTATAAAAAGAAAATTAAATTGCCCTAAATTAATTAAACTAATTAATTCAAAAAATATTTATTAAGAAGAAAAAATCTTTTTTGTGATTTTTGATTTGTTAATTTAATAAAAATAATTTTTGTATTAATAAAAAAGAAAAAGAAATAAAGAAAAGAAATTAAAGAGAATAATAAAAGATAACAAAATGGGCTTGTGTTAGCTGAGAGGGGGGTATGAATCTGAAATTCCAAGCCCAATAAGCTCCAAGCCTGGTCAACCATGTTGGATTAGGTGCAAGCGTTGATCTGAGGTGTACCAAGGACATTCAGGGGAGAAGCGTTAGATCTGGCTATCAGTGCATCCAATGGCTGAGCATTGAGGTTGTATGGAAGGCATGTGAGGGAGCATTGTACTGGATCTGCAAAGGTAAAATAAGAAAATACATTTTGTTGGGACCTGGGATCGAACCCAGGTCCTTCTATTTACCACTAGCGCGCCTCACCACTGGGCCAACTGGCTTGTTGATTATTATGCTGAAAAAGAAATATAATATTGCAAAACAATTGAACAAAAATAGAAGGCGCGGAAGTTCAAACGAGCCAGTCACATGAAGCCAAGTCATCGTCTTCTTCATGGATTTCGTCGTATTAGGTATTCACCTATACCCACAGATAGTGTTCGTTGCTAAAAACCTGTGTTATTCCAAAATGCAATACAAGCATGATAAATTTATTGTGACGGTACCAATCAACTCGTCTTGGTCTCACGAGTGTCATGGTAACTCATTCATGGCCCAATTTTTCTTGTACCAGAAATCCCCAAATCATGACTTTAAACCCTAACAATGGTAAGTGTGGATTCATGCACTGTTAGTACAATTAAGTGATACAGAAAGCTTGCAAACACGATTATGAACATGAATATATGGATAGAATGGATTTATGATGCGTAAAACATAGAAATCGAATTTGAGTTTGGGATGTAAACAGTGATACTTCTATATGAGGATTCTTGATGTTTTGAAGCCTGCAAATGGTTGGGAATGCTTCCTGAGATGTCAAGGAATTGATTTCTGGCCTTGAATCGTCTTGAATAGCCCTCTATTCCAGAATTTGAACCTCACTCTTTATCCAAAAAATTGAGTTTTCTTTTTCCTTTTCACGATTGCAACCCCTTGTATTTTGATCTACAATTGTTGTATACATATAGTAGACTGAATTAGGGTTGTCAAATTGCATCATATCTTTGAGAATTATGAAAATGTGATTTGATTTGATTCATGTATGATATCTTTCTAAAACAAGCTTCAATCCAATCTTTTCCAACCCTAATGAGTCTTACACGAATTTATCATCATGCTAGCTGTACATAGACTCCAAATGTGCACAAAAATCTCAAGATTTGATTTGTTTTCATTATTTTACCATTTAATTTGATTTATTTTGATTTAAATGAATAAAAAATCAAAATAAATGATAAAAGTAATGAAATAATAGGTGGAAAAGCTCAGGGGTCGTGGGTCCTATTAGAAACATGTTTCAAGCAAGAAAGCATGGGCCCCTTTGCAAAAAATGCAAATTTGATCAATGTTGACTTTTGACAATTTTCCAAAAATTGCCAACTTTGACAATGCACAACTCTCTTAATTTTGACCCTAGGAGGATTTTCTTGGACTTTTTAGAAATCTTAGGATGTCCCCTAAGCAAAACATTTAGTCTCATCTTAATTGATTCTTCCATGTTCATGTAAGAAGCTTTGACCCAAAAGGTGTTTTTGTTGACTTTTCAAAATGACCCATAATGTAGAAATTCATATCTTTTTGTGGGTGCATATTTTGAACTTGAGGGTTGAAGATGATTTGTAGGGAATTGCATCCTCTTCAAAATGAGCCTTGGATGGAAAATTTATGATAAAGTATGAAGAAGTTATGTTTTGTCAAAGTTGGGTTGACTTTTCCTACAAAACCCTAATTTAGCAACTTTTGGGTTTTGATGAATTTGGAGCATTCCTTGAAGAATCATGATCAACCCTTGGTAAAATGATGGAGGTCACTTCAAAATGTTGATGTTGACCAAAAATCTTGAGGCTTGACTGTATGTGGGCCACAATTGACTTTTGACCTAATATAGTCGATTCTCAAGCATTTGAGCAGTTGGCTGAGCAAACTTCTTATGCAAGGCATAAAACTTGGCATGGATGATCTTGGGAACATATTAAGACCTTGGAAAGCATTTGAGTCCTTTGTGGTTCACACATCTGGATGAAAAGGGGAACCCTAATTTGAGGTATACTGCCTTAGGAGCGAGTTTGTCTAGTCAACTCTTGGACTTCCTTGAGCAACTTGGAGACCTCAATTGACATTTGTTGAGTAAAATGGGAGGGAAGTGTTTTAAAACCCAGCCCGACCCGGCCAGTCGTACCGGTTTGACCAAGAATCGGTGGGTCAGGCGGTCCGATTAAGGGATAAGACTGGAATTACATTTAGACCGGATGAAACCGGTGTGAACCGGTCGGATCACCGGTTAAACCAGTGAACCGGCGGTTTTTACTGAATCGACGGGTTTGACTATTTATTTTACTTTTTAGGACTTTTGAAAGAAAATTAACATAAACGATTTGCCTCCTCGTTTCCCAAACCTAGCCATTTGAAAGGTTTTTTTTTATTCTGTCTTTTCTTTTTCTAATTGAAGTCATTTTCTCAATTTTCTCTACCAACAAAAACTCTCACTTGCTGCTGTTATTTGATATTCCTTGTTTGCCGTCAAAATTTTCATCAAAACATCAAAAATAGGTTATTTCTTTTTTACTTGGTCTAATTTGCATTGATGTTTTTCAATATGAATATTATTGTTTCATTTTGTTGATTAATTGATATAGAAAATAAACGATTAAATTTGATCATTTTCTATAAAATTGGGTCTTTTAGTTTAACAAATTGAGATAGAATTTGTATGAATGAAACAGTTTTATACTTTTATGAATTAACTTATTATAGACTGGTAATGAAGTTGTTGTATATTGGAGATAGAAATTGGGATAGATATATATTACTGTAATAGTCGTTGTATATATTATGGAGATAGAAATTGGGTTTAAAACTATGTAATCTAAATTGTATAGTAAGACAAAGTTTTATGTTTTTTATTAATTTAAATTATATAACAAAGAAAAGTTTCAGGATTTTATTAATCTAAAATATATAGCAAAGGCTGGAAAGCAAAGTTTCTATTTTTTTATTATATATGGTGATGCACAGTAACGATGCTTAGTAGCCTATATGTAATATACAACAACATATTCATATATTTTGGATTTAGATATGCTACATATTTAATGTTTCTTATAATGTTTTTATAAATTCAATCATTTTTGTTTAGAATTGTGTTTTGTTAATATTTTGTAATATAGATTTATATTTTTAAATTTTGATTGATATTAGATATGGCATCACCCGCTGAAGTAATAACTTCGGAAGAAGTTACATCTCAAAATCCAACCCAACTCCAGAGCAGTAGGGGAAAAACTGATATAGCTTGGGGTCATTGTAAACAAATTGAAGAGAAATGAAAACTTGTTAATTTGTGTATTTACTGTGATAAAATTATTAGAGGAGGGGGGATTAATAGGTTCAAATTCCATTTGGCTGGAATAAAAGGTCAAGTTGAAACATGTAAAAAGGTGCCTCCAGATGTTCAATATCAAATGAAACAAAATCTTGATGAAGGTGCAAATAAGAGAAGAAAGACTCAAGCACAAAATTTTGATATTGATCTTACTACTCAAGAGGTGGTGTAGTAGAAATGGATGTAGAACAATCAAGATCAAATTCGGTGATTGTGTCTCAAAAGAGAAAGAATACTAGTCGTATTGGTAATTATTTTATGCCTAGAACAACTCCTGGAGCTCAACCTTCTTTAAAAAGTGTGTTACAAAGTAAGGAATTGGTGGAGAAGTGTGATCTAGCTATTGCAAGATGGTTCATTGATTCTTCTGTGCTATTCAATGCAGCTAATTCTGCGTATTTTCAATCTATGGCTGATGCACTTTGCAACATGAGTCTGGGGTATAAAGTTTCAACTATGCATAGTCTTCGTGGCTATTTGTTAAATAAATGGGTTGAAGATGTGAACAAATTGATAGAGGAGTATCGTGAGATTTGGAAGAAAACTGGTTGTACTCTAATGGCTGATGGATGGACTGATCGAAAAAGAAGAACTCTTATAAACTTTCTAGTTTATTGTCCCAAAGGTACTATTTTTCTAAAATCCGTTGATGTTTCTCATGCTTCAAAAACTGCAGATATGTTGTATAAGCTTTTTAGAGAGGTGGTTTTATTTGTTGGGCCTGAAAATGTAGTTCACATAGTGACAGATAATGTTGCAAATTATGTTCCTACTGGAAGGTTATTAGAAAATGAGTTTCCTACTTTATTTCGGTCTCCTTATGCGGCATATTGCATTAACTTGATGTTGCAAGACATGGGAAAATTAGAGGAAGTAAGTGAGACAGTGTCACATGCTTCTAATGTTACCAAATATATTTATAACCATTGTTATGCATTGTATTTAATGAGAAAGTAAACAGGTGGAAGAGAAATCCTTCGTCCTGCTCCAACTCGGTTTGCCACTAATTTCATTGCTTTACAAAGTATTTTGTCTCATAAAAACTCACTAAGAGGCATGGTAACATCTAAAGAATGGACAAGCTCAGCATATGTCAAAGAAGCAAAGGCAAAACAGTTTGTGGATCAAGTTTTAGATTCTGGATTTTGGAGTAAATGTGCTGATGTAGTTAAACTCACTGAATCACTTGTGTGTGTGTTGCGTATTGTTGATAGTGAAGATAAACCTGCTATGGGCATTTTATACAAATCTATAGTCAAAGCTAGAGAGGAGATGGTGAGGAGGTTTCAAAGAAATAAGAAGAAAGTGGATCCTTACTTGAAAATCTTAGATAAACGTTGGGATTCACAGCTCCGCAAAAATCTTCATGCTGTCGGTTATTGGTTGAATCCAGCTTGTTGATATAATGATGTAGAATTTGAAAAACATGCATCCACAACATCAGGACTTTTAGATGTCATTGAAAAGCATGTTAATGGAAATTCTGAACTTCGATTGAAGTTAACAGATGAGATGAGAATATTCAAAGACGGTGAATTAGATTTTAGATGAAAATCAGCCGTGGATGAACGATGTATTGTGAGGGCAGGTAATTTCATAACTCCTAACTCTTGATATATATTTTATTTTATATTTCAATATGTTTATAAATTTATTTAATCACATGGTATAAACAGATCAATGGTGGGAAACTTATGACACTTGTACACCAACTTTGCAAAGGTTAGTTATTCGTATTTTAAGCCAAATTTGTAGTGCTTCGGGTTGTGAATGCAATTGGAGTATATTTGAACATATTCATTCCAAAAAAAGAAATAGATTGGAGCACCAAAAGCTTAATAATTTAGTGTTTGTTCGTTACAACTTGAGACTTCAAAATAGTTATTATTATCGTTATTTTTCTCTGATCATTATATTTTTATATTTAAATACATAGACTTAGATTTAATTCATGTGTGCTTAGGAAAATAAGAAATGGGAGTTATGATCCTATCAATATTGAAACAATTTCCGACCGTTCTAGTTGGGTATTAGAGGATTCACCACCTCTCTTAACCAATGAAGAATTGGAAGCATTGTGGAATGACCTTGCAAATATGACCATCCAACCAATTTCAAGTGATATTGGTATGTTCTAATATGAGCATAATATAGTTTGTGGTTGTGAATCAATTTAATGTCACATATTTACCATCTCTAAAAAAATTTTGTTAATTATTTTTAAAATATTGTTATAGATCAAATAGATTTAGATGAGGATGAAGATGGAGATATGGGTAATGCACAAGATACTATTGTTGATGCTGTGAATCAAGAAAAAAGCAACACCAGAGAAGATGAAGTTGGTGGAGAAGATAATGAAGTTGAAGATGGATATGAATATCAAGATTATGACAATTTGACTTCATGGACATAAAAAATTATGGATCGTTGAGTATGGATTTTTGTGACTTATTAATAATACTATAACTTATGAATTGTTAAGTTTCTATCACTTCTTTGAATTTATAATTTGCTACATTAAATTTCTATCACTTATTTTGATTGTTACTAATACTTTTGTTTATTCTAAATTATTTGAATTTATAATTTTCTATATTATTATAGTTACAAATTTCAGGTAATGAATATATTTTTTATAGAAATCGGGTCAAAAGTCATGCGGTCTGACCAGTGACCCACTGGTCCGACCAGTAACCCAGTAATTTTACCGAGTCGATCACCGGTCTGGGCTTTAAAACATTGTGGGAGGATAAATTTTGGGATACAACAGTTGATCCTCACTGAAATAAAGAAAAGATGGGGGTTAGAAGAAAAAAATGAACTACTGAAAATTTCAAAATTTACGGGATTTTTCAAAAAAATATTGAACTGTCTGAAATTTAAAAGTTTCTGGTATAAAAATTGAACTATCAGATATTCCAAAATTTCTGATATAAAATGAAACAAAATTTTTGAAATTTCCGGTACAAATACATCGAAAATTTTCAAAACTTCCGTGAAAATATACCAGAAGTTTCTTGTTGTTTCGTGAAAATTCTGGTGTCTTTTGTAAATCTCTGGTATCGCCCAAAAAATTTCAAATTTGCGGTTAAGTATTAGAAATTTTGAATAATTATAAAAAAAATTGGTTGGATTATTTTAGTCTTTTTCATACATTTTAGAAGGTGTCAAATATAATTGAAGGGAGTGTCAAATTAAATTCTCCGAAATAGAATAAATGTACTTGAGATAAAAATGTTAGGTTATATGTGGAGTAAGATACAAAATTAAAAATAAAAATATTACAGTGCTAGAGTAACACCCATGATATAGAAGATAGTAAAGAAGATAGTAAAAAAAATAGTTTAGGTACGTTTAACATGTTCAATGAAGACTCAAGTGGATTTTGGACGAAGGAGAGTTGATTAATTTAAGTGTAATCAAACAAAGTCATCAGAAAAATTACAGCTTGAGATTTTCTGAGTTGGATAGTAGCTTTTTAAAAAACAGTGACAAAATTTTGATCAATGTGGCCTACCTTACTAGATGTACAATATTATTGAACTCAAAAAAATCAATTTGAGTTATGGTTTTTAGTGTATGCAAATATAAGTCTCTTTTTCATAACAAGGAGAAGTTCACCGAATTATTCAGAACATTCATTCACTTGATTCTTACTCACTCCATCTAATTCCTCGTTTGTTTCTCTTTCATTGTGAATAGTGAGAGGTCACACCTGTCTCATTGTTTAGTTTTCCTAACTTTACAATCCTAACTTCTTGGTGAAAAGAATGTCACAAATTTTAATTTCAGAACTAATTTTGCACAGGTATTTTTTATAAGGATTTTTACAATTGGCTTCGTGCATTGTGCATGTTTGGTTTGATTTTTGTAAGGGTTAAAAGGATAAAATTGATTCGGGGTGATTTTGAGATGTTTGATTAGGCAAAAATAGAATTGATTTTGTCTCTAGAATTAATTCTACTTGAAGTTAGAATTTGTAACTTCTGTTTACAGAATTGATTCTGAATAATTTTTACATTGAAATTTATTGTTCAACTCATTTTTACAGAAATATACTCAAACATAAATCAATCTGTTAAGCTCAATTATAATAAAATCAATTCTACCAAACTCAATTCTGCTAAGAATCAATTCTACCAAACTCAATTCTGCTAAGAATCAATTCTATCCATCGTCAATCCAAATACATGCTTATCTTTTAATTTTGATACTAATAAAGGACATGTACGTTCGCACGGGACGGATTGTGTAAAGTCGATATAATGAATAAATCAAACGTGATTACAAGTGTCAGTGTTCCTCTTTTCAGAAGTGTCGATGTTACATAGGTAAAACATATTGCTGCAACTTAATCTAGAAATTTATTCTTTTATCGAAAATTAGCACCACAAATGAAAGGTTTTATGATTATCTTGATGTAATGAGACTATTAAAGTCAATAAGGGGAAAAGCACTTTATAATCCCTTATTTACTCACATAAATTGAAAGGCATCATATAAGAAATAAAGGCAATAAATCTAACTGAGTTTAACAAATTACCAGGATGAAAAAGAAGAAAAAAAACAGTCCATCACTTCTATAGTCCGGTCTCGATTTACCCGATTAGGGTTTTTATCCACCTCTCGAGAGCTTGAATACCCGAACCAGTCCAGACCAAAAACAGCCCTAGTTGCAATGTGTATATCACTTTGATTATCATTGTATAAAATTGGTGGCTTTATGTATGAAGCTTTGAGGTTTCTAAGTACATATGTACTATATTTTTAGCAGTGATTAAAATAACATATGTTAAATCTATCATACAACAGCCCCTCGTTCATGATATGTCAAACTCAGTTTCATCTTCTTTTTCTGGATGCAGGCAGATTCACTTAGGGAAGAAAGGGACCATCTGAGGCGAGAGAACGAGGGATTGTTGAAAGAAATTGTGCAACTGCAAGCTGATAAATGCTTGTTTAAGACATGAATTAAGAAACTATCAACCTCCAACATGGTAAAACAGATGCAAGGGACTTAAGTAAAAGCTTAAGTCCAGCTTCTGAGAATAAAGCTAAACAACTTATACTTGAATATGCAAATGCTGAAGGAAGAGGTAGCATTTCTGATTAGAATTCTCATATATGGTCCTCTTCACACGCTTCTTATATAACAGATCCCAGTGAGTGTAAAGAGTTTTCTCCTCGCAATAGTTCATCCAATGCACGAGTCAGCAACGCCACAAACAAGTCAAAAATCTTCGGAAAACTTATGAAGCTAATGAGAGGAAAGGATAGTAGCAATAATTCCAGTAGTAGGTGTACATCATTAGAAAATTTTAGATCTATAGTGTGTGTGAGTGATGGTCTTAAGAGTGAGTACGTATCTCTTAAGGGGACATCTCGAAATTCTATGGATTTAGAACAAACGTTGAGTTTGAGGAAGGGATTCATTTGTTGATTGCCCAAAGAGTTTCTGTCTAAGAAAAAGTGGTTCCTAAGATTTGGAGATTACCAGCCACTCTGAAGCTTTAAAAGATTCTAGTAGTAAACTCCCAAATATTATATTCATAGAAGATCGACATCATATTGTTCATTTTAACTTAATATCTAGCAACATAGAACAGTGAGTTACCCTTATCAATTGTGAATATTACATAGTATGTATGTAATAGGCAACTCTGATATACCATATAGCAATGAGTAGGTATTGAAATCAGTTGCAAGCATTCATCTATATAACTAAGTTGTTTTGTAATACTTTTCGGATGCACACACATTACATAGAGAGGGGATTGCCTCCAGTGGAATTTTCACTGGATTCAGTCCAGTTTAAATCCCAACCCTTAAAAGTCAATCATTTCCACTTTTTTATAATTTGAATAAAAATTCCAAGGGCTTGGATCTCATTAGACTATAAAGTGAGAGAGAATCCACTCCCCATTACATGGTTCTCAGTTTCTAAGCTAAGGATTTTTATAGGAAAGATGTTACAATTCGTTTTGTATAAGGATTTTTTTAATAACTGATTTTATCTTTATAATTTTGATATGGTTTTGAAAGCTTGCAAAAGTAGAATATCAGTAAATTTAAAGGAAATTCTAATAATAGCATATAAACTGCAAACATCAATATAAAATAATTCATTCTTCAGTACTTAAGTCTTAACATTTGGGCAAGATTTTGACTAAATTGGTTCAAAACAGAAGCATATATCGCTCAACTAATTCACACTAGCTATATAGATCACAACACTGGTAAGCACTGAAGGAATCATTGTAATAGCTAAAGCTTGAATATTGATCAATATTTTCGAGCTGGATGCTGGGTTGGTAACAGTCCAAATCGCTTCTTCAAAAGAATTCTCTGCCTTGAAAATTTGTCATCAGGTGAAAACCGGGCTGCAGTTTAAGGAAAATAAAAGAAAAATCACTTATGAAATATGGTGACAGATAGATAATTTGAACCAAAAAATATTATTGAAGACAAAAACATAGTCAAAATCGCAACATTTTCAAAAAGTTGTATTTCAAAAATGATTCTTATGAAAATCTATTTGAAATAGCTTCAAAATTAAGTGATTTTTTGAAATTTTAATATCCAAAAAAAGATTCAATAAAAAAAATAAAACACCTAAAATAACATATTAAAAATAACTATTCAAACCAAATTTTCATTTGAAGCTTTTATGAAAAATTTCTTTGGACCCTTACTTTTAACCCAAAATAAGAGTGACAAATGTAAATGAGAAGTCATATACTAATTTCTTGTCGTTCTTGAAGGATATTAGATATGATTTAGTTTCCAACACAATGTAACCTTAATAGCTAAGCCCACCCCGAACATGACACTAACAAAGCAAGACCGGTAATAAAATAAATTAAACATAATTACAAGTGTCGGTGTCCGACACATACACACCTCTTTTCAGAAGAGTCGGTGCTACTTCAGAGGTAACACGTCAATGACGTAACTTAATCTAGAAATTTAGTCTTTTTGTCGAAAATTAGCACCACAAGTGAAAGGGCATGTCATGGCCAATGATAACAAAACAAAGCCACAACTCAACTATCAATTTACCCAGAAAGCTGATAAATAAACAAGCTATTTAAACGGTTCCAGGTATTATTGAAAGATCTTCCATGACACAAATAATCACTTATTAATAGGGGAAAAACACTTTTATAATCACTTATAATCTCATAAATTGAATGGCATCATAACAAATTACCAGGATGAGCAGATTGTGTGGCTAACCCAACCGGTGACTCTTTCTGCAAACGAGAATCACAACAAAACAAAGTGTCACTTGTTATGAAATAAACAATCATTATAATGGGAAAAACATTACAGACTTTGATGAAGATTCAATTGGGATAAAGTTTACCTTTGTAGTGTAGACTTTGTCACCGTTATCGTTGATGTAAAACTGAAGATACATGATGGATTCACTGAAAACTTGTTACTGCAGGAAAAAAGTTGAAAAAAGTTGAATAACAATATTAGCAAAGAGTGTGGCAAGAGAAAGAAGATGCAGGAACAGAGTTCGTAACAACGAATTTGTTATGATAAGAAACGAACCTTGTTGAAAAACAGAAGAAAGAATACCCTAAGATGGAGGAGGCGTGGAATAGAAGGGTTTAGGGTTTTGGTTTTGTGATCTTTGAATTTCAATCTTTAGATGGGTTTGTGGGCTTTGTTTTTACTTAATGGGCCTTCATGGGCATTTAATACGGGCCCACTCCATTTTTTGAAACTTTCTTGCATAACATTTTTCTTTTTTTGAATTTATTTTTCTAACATTTTTCTTTTTTTGAATTTATTTTTCTACCTTAGATTTTTTAGCGCCGCACCATACGAAATTTCAAAAATACTTCTAAAAATCAAAGATATATTTTCACTGTACATTCATATCTATATAATTTATTTATTTTTTAGATTCACCCTATTTTACGATAAAATTTATTTTAATAATATATTTTTGGAAATGCATTCAATTATGGAGTTCAAACTTTAAATTGTTAGTCCATTATTTATTATAGTTCTTTGGTGCTACATTTTCAATTATTTATTATAGTTCTTGCTTGCTAAGCTACATTTCTCAGTAGTAAAACTGGATTGTGAATGTGAAGTATATGCTTAATTTACTTGTTGGTAGATATTTAGTTCAGGATTGGTATTGTTATTTTGATATCATTAAGTTAATATTTTTCTTAAATCACCGGGTTTTAGCTTCACAAAAGTTTCAATAGTTTATGAAAATGTAGTATTCATATCATAATCGAAATTGTATTTTCGAGAATTTTCGGAAGCGTATTTTTGGAATAAATTTTATTGTAAAATATGACGAATTTCAAAAACGAATGAATTATGTGTAGATGCGCACCAAAAATATATTTTTGATTTTCAAGAAATATTTTAGAAAATGCATAGACTATTTCTTTACGCTATAGGGTGGAAAAAAATATTCTCTTTTTTTTCTATCTTCTTATCTTTTAAAATTTTCACTTTAATTATTTTTCATATATTTTTGTTAAATGTTTTTTATAATTTAAAGGTAGTGTATAAAACAATATTACACATATAAACAATTAAAACTTTTAAATTTGTTAAGTCATATAGGATATGTTTAGATTGATGGAAGAAAGTGAAATGAAACGAAACAGAATGGTATAAACTTATATTTCATTGTTTGGATTGACTAAAAATGGATGAAATATTCCATCAATTTCCATCATTTTTTTATATCTCCAGTTTGGGTAGAATGATAAAATCTCTCCATTCTGTCATGAAATAATAATAGAATGACATCTTCATTTTATTCTGCTCTATTCCGCTCCGTTCGTTTTACTATATCCAAACATAGCGTTGGATACGTAAAAAAACAGAGAGGAAGGAAGCGGAGCGGGGTGGAACAGAGCGGAACAGAACAAAATGGAATAAAAATGTCATTATATTATTTGGGCACGTTATGATGAAATAGAGTAATTTTGTCATTTCGTCCAACTCGAAGGTATAAAAAATGATGGAAAAGTAATGTAATGAGATGGAATGCATTCCATCTGATACCGCTTCATTCCATCATTTTTTAATCAATCCAAATGATAAAATATAATTTTATTTCATTTTATTTCGCTCCATTCTATCATATTCCATCGACATCTCCGTAAGTATTTTGAAAATAAAAACGTGATTTAGCGGGATATATCTCTCATTGTATTGTAAAATTACGTATATATATTCTTTTTTTCCTTTTTTTTTTATCTCATTACAATTATCAACTTTTTTTTAATATTATCATATTAAAGATAGTGCATTATCAGTGTAAAATAATTTTACACAAGCAACCAATCAAAACACTAACATTTGTCATGTTATTACAGTATTTTAAAAATTAAAATGAGATTTATTGTAATACATATTTCTCATTGATTGACAATGTAAAAATATTTTATCCTATTATACATTTTCTTTTTTCTCTAATATCATACTCAAAAAGAATAGAATTTTGCCAAAGTTCATGTGAGATATCACATATTTCAACCTGCACCTATACATCTTGCATATGATGTCTCTATTGAACTGTTGGTTTAACGAGACTAAACAATATAAAATTTAACTAATTACAATTATCTTTTAAAAATGAGATTAATTAATATACAGTATAAAAAATTTCACATCGTAGTACATCTCAATTATTCATAAATAATACTTTTGGCGTGATTTAAAAAAAAAATCAATCACCTATAAATATTTAAGAGACATGATATCTACTATTAATATATTAATATATTATATAATAAAATAATACACTAGAAAAATCATTTTTGTATCCTAACTCAAACAATTAAACAACCTTATTTCATAGCCTACGGAATTACACACTCCTAATGAGTAGTTACCTATTAATTATTTATCCCATAAATAATTTCTACAAATTCTAATGTAAATCAAACTAATCTTTTTAAATGAAGAGACAGAGAGAGGCATTGGAAAAATAAAAAATACCTTTTGAGTTTCTCTTCTGTTCATTCAAAAAGACCTTTCACTTTTCAATAAATTTTAGAAATTGTTAAATTGTAATTCAGTGTGTCGAAATTATGTGTCGAAAATATTTGATTTGTTTTAGATTTAAATAGATTTGATTTAAGTCTATAATAAATTAGATTTGATTTAGTAACAAAAAGATATTTTGGGCTTTGGGCTTAGGGTGTAAGCTCAGTTATAAATAGAGGGAGTAACTCCTATTTTTGAAAGCAAGTCAAGCAAGTTGTATTCACAGAATTTGCAGTTGCAAGTGAATAACAAAGTTTTCAAAGTTTGTGAGCAGAGAGAAACTCTGCAGAAATTATTTGTCTTGTCTTCTTTATTGTTTGTCTCATAATTAAATTGTCATTGTGGTAGAAATTCATCATAGACTTTAGTGGATTTCTAACACCTGGTATCAAGAGCTTTGTTTCGATTCAAGGGAAGTATCAATCAGAACGATTGAAGAATTCACGATGACAAGTTATGGAAATGCAAATTATCCAGCAACCCTACCAATTCTGAAAGTTGACAACTATGAGAATTTGTGCAAACAGATGAAAGTCTTATTCAGGTGTCAAGGTCTTTGAGATCTTGTAAAAGATGGAGTCGAAGCGCTTGGAGAAAACGCTTCAGAAGAAGAAAAGAAGAAATACACAGAATCTGAGAAGCTGAGTTATAAAGCATTATTTATAATTCATCAATGTGTCAGTCCAGACAATTTCGAAAAGGTTAGTGATTCAGAATCTGCAAAAGAAGCTTGGGAAATCCTTTAGAAGTCTTTTGGAGACGCTGACAAGGTGAAAGAAGTGAGGTTACAAACTCACAAAAGGACGTACGAACTGCTTCAGATGGAAGACAGTGAAAGCATATCTGATTTGTTCACTAGAGTTACAAAACTAGTAAATCAAATCAAGATATGTGGAGAAGTGCCAACAACAAGAGTTGTCGCTTCGAAGATCTTGAGATCTTTAACTCCTAAGTTCGACCACATAGTGGTGGCGATAGAAGATGGGAAAGACTTGTCGAAATTGACAAAGGAAGAGCTTTAAGGGACGCTTGAATCTCGTGAATAAAGAATGAATGAAAGAGTTGCAGGCAAATTGAAAAGTGATGTGGCCTTGCAGGCACATTCAGCAAAAGAAACCAAAGGCAAAGGAAAGTGTTTCGACAGAGGTAGAGGTGGCTACAACAAATCGAATGGTAGAGAAAACCAAATCGAAAGAGACGTGTCGAATCAAAGAAGAACATAACAAGGCAACAAAAGAGGTGGTGTTGCAAATAGAGAAAGAGGTGGTGGTCGAAAACCTGATAAGAGTCACATTAAATGCTACAATTGTTAGAAGTATGGTCACTATTCGAGTGATTGTCCAGAAAAACGAAAGAATCAAGAAAGTGATACAAAACTTGCAAAACATGATGAAAAAGAAGAAGAACAAATGATGTTGATGGTTACAACAAAAGATGAAGATAGTTCAAGGACCAATGGTACTTGGATTCAGGATGTTCATCACATATGTCTGGAAGGAAAGATTGGTTTGTCAATATAAAACCCTCAATGAAAAATATGGTAAAATTTGCAAATGACAATACCCTAGCAGTTAAAGGTATTGGTGATGTTATGATTATGAGGAAAGATGGCAAGAGGTCAGTAATTTCCAATGTGTTGTACATACTAGGCATGAAGAGCAATTTGCTTAGTATAGGGCAGTTGGTCGAAAAGAATTATAAAGTGTAAATCGAAGATAAGATGATGAGAGTTGTTGATGCAAATGGGAGATTAATCTTGAAGGCTCATATGTATCAGAATCGAACCTTCAAGATTGAACTAAATGTGATGGAGCACAAGTGCCTTTCGACTGCATCTAGCAGAGATGAATGGATATGGCATTATAGACTAGGTCATCTCAACTTCAGAGACATCAGAGATTTGAAGAGAAGAAATATGGTTTCAGGATTACCAGAAATCGACATTCCAAACGAGGTATGTGAGGAATGTGTGCAGGCGAAGCAACACAAGAATAGCTTCAGGAAGGATGCAGGAAGTAGATCGAAGGCTAGTCTTGAAGTCATATACTCTGATGTATGTGGACAAATCCAAGTGGTTTCGATGGGAGGTAACAAGTACTTTGTTACATTCATAGATGATCTCAGTCGAAAGATGTGGACTTATTTGATCAAGAAGAAAAGTGAAGTAATCGAAGTATTTGCCAAGTTTAAGTCTATGGTCGAAATACAGAGTGGTCGAAAGCTCAAAGTTTTGAGAACTGATGGTGGTGGAGAATATGTGTCGAAAGACTTCGACAGACTATGTGAAAAGGAAGGGATTGTGCATAAGGTGGTGCCACCCTATACTCCACAACAAAATGGAATTTCAGAAAGGAAGAATCAAACCATCATGAATATGGTGAGAAGTATGTTGAAAGGCAAGAATTTACCTAAAGAGTTTTGGGGTGAAGCTGTTTCGACTGCAACATACATTTTGAACAGATGTCCTACAAAGAAGCTAGAAGGAATTACTCCAGAAGAATGTTGGTCTGGTATGAAGCCTAACTTGAGTCATCTGAAGGTATTTGGATCTATTGCACATAGACACGTGCCATATTAGTTGAGAAAAAAACTTGATGACAAGTCAAGTCAAATGATTCTAGTTGGATATCATTCGATAGGAGGCTACAAGTTGTTAGATCCAGTGAAAAAGCAGATTGTGATCAGCAGGGACGTGATCATAGATGAGTTTAAAGAATGGGATTGGACTGAAAATGTCAAGAAAGATTCAGTGGGAATCCTACTTAAAGAGCCAGAAACTCAAGTCGAAAGAGAAGTTCGACAAGAGGAACCAACAAATATACCAAGTACAAGCAGGCCTCAAAGAACAAAACGCATGCCTGCAAGATTGCAAGATTGTGTGATTACATCAGATGATGTAATAGATAATAAAGGTGAGCTGGTACATTATGCTTTCTATGCAGATGTCGAACCTGTTAATGCAGCTGAAGCATTGAAGGATTCAAAGTGAGTGAAAGCAATGAATGAAGAAGTGAAGTCTATCGAAAACAACAACACTTGGTCACTTGTAGAATTTCCTCAAGGCAAGAAGGCAATTGATGTCAAGTGGGTATACAAAGTGAAAACGAATTCAAAAGGGGAAGTAACTCAACACAAAGCAAGGCTTGTGGCGAAAGGATTTCTACAGAAAGAATGAATAGACTTTGATGAAGTTTTTGCACCTGTTGCTAGGATCGAAACAATCAGGTTTGTTGTTGGTCTAGCAGAAATAAACAGTTGGCACATATGTCAGATGGACGTGAAGTGTGCATTCCTAAATGAATCCTTAGATGAAGAAGTCTATGTTAAACAACCAGTTGGATTTGTGAAACATGACGAAGAAAGAAAGGTGTACAGGCTACATAAAGCCCTATATGGATTGAAACAAGCTCCAAGGGCTTGGAATAAGAAAATTGACAGTTTCCTAAGAGATAATGAATTTGTAAAGTGCACAATTGAACATGGAGTATATGTAAGAAGAAGCAAGAGTAAATTGCTTATACTATGTCTCTATGTAGATAATTTGTTGATAACAGGTAGCTGCAAGAGTGAGATCGAAGACTTCAAAGGTGATCTCAACAAGGAATTCAAAATGTCTGATTTGGGTGAGATTTCATATTTCCTTGGCATCGAATTCTACAAGAGCAGTAGAGGTTTGATGATGCATCAAATAAGACATGCAGGAGAAACTCTTAAGAGATTTGAGATGAAAGAATGCAACTCAACTTCGACACCTGCAGAACTAATGACACACAAATATGTGATATTTCTGACTTGATATACACAAAATATTTCTCATACTTTAGTTTAAATTAAATTATTTTATAGATATTATGCAGGTATTTTTCTATTTTCGCAGATATGCATTAAGCTGAATACTTTGGAAGAAATGAAGAAAAAAGAGGTGCAAAACTAGCAAAAAGGCCAAAGGAGAAGAAATGAGTTAATCCCATTAAGCATGTGAGCACGTGGCCCACCATGAAGAAGACCTTGACGATCGTCAAGGAGTCATGTCGAACGTCACGCATTGAGAATGACCAAGTGACTATCGTCACTTGGACGTGACAAACGTCACAAGGCCACTTTCCCCACTTTCTTCGCATCCAACGGACAGAAACGCATTCAAAGCAAATCCATCGATTACCTATATTATCTGACCCACTCAGTCAAAGCACTAGGGAACATAACAAATTAATGGCCCTATTATTTCTCAAAGGAAGAAAAATTGTTCCTACATTCTCGAGAACAACTGATCACACAAGACTTATAAATAGAGCCTTGGACCATACGAGAAAGAGTTCTTCTCTTTGGGCAGAAACTTTGGAGATTCTATATTTACTTTTACCAAATATTCTTTAAGCATTATTTTATTTCCAGCAATTTCTATATTCCTTCCAGCATTATTTTCTTTGTACGGTTACATCTATTCTCTGATCGAAGCAAAGCCTACAATTTGTGCAGGAGTGCTTCTATCTTCAGAATTATTACCAGGTTTATGTTTACGAATTCTTATTGCTTTTAATCAATATAATTATGTTTATTTTCGTATGTCTCTTAAATTATTTTGTGATTTGGTCTGATATTATGTTAGGCTAGAATTCCTATACCGGTATGTAAAGTCACTCAACCAAGGAAACGAGTAACTTAGTTGGGATTATTTTTACTACAAAACTATCTTTTCTGGCCCAAATTACTATTTTTAATCATTAAATTGTTTTGTTACGAAAGTAAAGAACAGACAGAGGTTAGGGTCAACAAAGCGGAAGTTTGAGATCTTTTAACTGGACAGTAGTAATTAGGCATTAGCTTAAAATACAGCGGAAGAACTTTAAAGTTAATTAAGATTTTATTTAGTTTTCAAAAAGTGTTTTTAACTCATGCGGGATGGCGAAAGCGTATGTTAGGACTTAACTGCATAGCCTAGATCAATAAAACGACAGTGTGAGACGAGGGTTTTTAAACTAAATAAGTTTTACTGAAAGCTGTTTTGAAAATATAAAGACACCCAACAGGTCGCTAGTTCCCGAGGTTCGACTATTGCATACTGGTAATTACGCTCATTAATTATTAAAAATCCAACTTAATTTAGTATTTAGTTTTCCCTACAACCCAATCAAATATTCATTAGCTTTAGATTTGCGAAGTAACAATAAAAGACGGTAGATCGATTCATCAGTCTCTGTGGTTCGATATCTTTTAAAACTACACGATAAGACTGTGCACTTGCAGTCCGAATCATTGGATACATAAGTATAATTCCGATCAAGTTTTTGGCGCCGTTGTCGGGGAATGTTTTAACTCGATATCGCTACTCTTTTGTTACGCAGTAGAGACTAGAGCAAAAACCTCTCTCTTTCTTCTCTATCTCTTTTCTTTTCTTTTCTTATTTGTATGCCAAACACTCGTTCGCAAGGCGAGCCGTTATACATACAAATCAACGATATCGAGTGTTATGTCAGACTTAGACGCCGCATTCAAGAGTATCATCTCTTGCATAACACTCAACCTCGTCAATCACTCGAACCTCCTATTTCTCGACCAACTGAAGAAATGGCTGCCAATCCTGCTCCGTGCCCACTCAAATCCTACGCCATTCCCTCACAAGATGATCCGCACAATAGCATTGCTGCTCCTCCAATCGAGGCTAACAACTTTGAACTGAAACTTTCTTTGTTATCTGCTGTACAACAGAACCAGTTCTCTGATGGGTCAATGGAAGACCCTAATCTTCATCTATCAATATTTCTACAGTATGCAGATACAATTAAGAACAATAGGGTCAGTCAAGAGGCAATAAGACTTCGTCTCTTCCCTTTTTCTCTAAGAGACAGAGCCAGAGCTTGGCTCCAATCTCTAACTGCAAACTCAGTCACTACATGGGAAGAGCTGAAGAAAGTCTTTCTTGCAAGGTATTTCCCGCCAAGCAAAACAGTTATGCTAAGATCTCAAATAAGCAATTTTAGACAAAAGGAGAACAAATCCCTTTTCGATGCTTGGGAATGATACAAGGATCTAATGAGACTATGCCCACATCATGGCTTGGAAGAATGGTTGATTATCCATACCTTTTATAATGGTATCCTTTACAATACAAGATTAACGATAGACGCAGCCGCATGTGGTGCACTTATGGATAAATCCTACACCTTTGCCTATGCTCTAATAGAAAGTATGGCCCAAAACCACTATCAGTGGGGAAGTGAAAGAGGACACGCAGACAAAGGTACTGCAGAGAAAGCACCGACAAAAGGAGGCATGTATGAGATAAGCGATCTAGACAATGTCCATGCTAAGGTAGATGCCCTCACCCTAAAGATAGATAATTTGACCGCAATACCTCAAACCACCGTGGTTGCTATAACTCCCAATTGTGAAATATGCGGAGTACCTGGACATCTAGTTACCGAATGTAAGATCTTGGCAGGAACTCCAACTGACCAAGTGAGTTATGCTCAAGGAAACCCTTACTCAAACACATACAACCCTGGATGGAAAAATCACCTAAATCTCTCATATAAAAACCCCAATGCGTTGTATGCTCCAAACCAAGCACTTGTCGTGCCACATGGATATCAGAAGCCTCCTGCAAATGATCCTAGTGCACCTAGAAAATCAAACTTAGAATTGATGATGGAGAACTTCATAGCTACCCAAGCGCAAACAAACAAAGACGTCCAAAATCAAAACACACACACTAACGAGCAGATAACAATTAGCAAACAAAATAGATGATTTGGCCACCCACAATAAAATGTTAGAAACCCAAATCTCTCAAGTGGCTCAACAACAAGCACCTACAGCTGCACCGACTGATACATTTCCCGGTCAACCACAACCTAACCCGAAGGGGCATGCTCATGCCATCATATTAAGAAGTGGAACCGAGTTAGATGGACCGCCTGACCCAAGACTGTCAAATCAAAGTATGTATCAAAGGTCTGAAACACCAACTGAGAAGGAGAATCAACCAGAGAAACCAGAGGAAGACGAAGAAGATAAAGGAGGAGAGGCCAAAGAAAAAGAAAAACCTTATGTGCCTCCGCCGCCTTATAAACCTCATATCCCATTTCCTGGTAGATTAGCCAAACCTAAGAATGTAGGGCAATTAAAAAAATTCGTAGAACTTCTGAAACAACTTAATATAACAACCCCTTTCACAGAAGCCATAACTCAAATGCCCTCCTATGCCAAATTCCTCAAGGAAATCTTATCCAACAAGAAAAAGCTAGAAGATAACGAAACAGTCACGCTTACAACAGAATGTAGCGCAATTATCCAAAACAATATGCCTCTTAAGCTGAAAGACCCTGGAAGCTTCTCTATATCATGTCATATAGGTAAGTTTGTCATAGACAAAGCCCTGTGTGATTTAGGAGCTAGTATTAGCGTTATGCCTTTATCCATATGCAACAAACTGGAAATGGGTGAACTAAGACCAACAAAGATGTATGTTTAATTGGCGAATCACTCTGTCAAATACCCAGTAGGAATCTTAGAAAACGTTCCTGTACGGATAGGTTAATTCTACATCCCTACAGATTTCATAATCATGGACATTAGAGAAGACGAAAGCACACCTATCATCTTAGGAAGACCATTCTTAGCCACCGCTGGAGCTATCATAGATGTAAAAAAGGGCAAACTAACCTTTGAAGTAGGTGAATAGAAAGTAGAATTTATTCTGACACAATTCTTACAAGTTCCTGCCATAGATGACACATGTTATTTGGTAGACATCGTGGACGAATGCGTAAGAGAAATTGAAAGGGAACTGATACCTTGTTCTGAAACCATGAAGATTCCCACACCTCTTATATTCGAAGATAACGAATGATGTCCTGAATACCGAGACGACAATCTGAGTGAATGCTTAGCTCTGACACCCGACCACATGCCTTGTCCAAGAAAACTAGCATTAGATCTTAAGCCATTACCTAAGACCCTTAGATATGAATTCCTTGACACCGAGTTAAAACAACCTGTAATTGTCAACGCGGACTTAGGACAACAAGAAACAGACAAATTATTACAAGTCTTAAGAAAATATCCATCCGCCTTGGGATACAACATTACAGATCTCAAAGGAATAAGTCCTTCCATTTGCATGCATCGTATTATGCTGGAAAATGACTGCAAATCTTCTAGAGAACATCAACGAAGAATTAACCCAATATGGAGCACCGTAGTTAAAGATGAAGTTAAAAAACTTCTGAACGCAGGAATCATATACCCAATCTCTGATAGTCAATGGGTAAGCCCAGTTCACTGTGTACCAAAGAAAGGTGGTATAACAGTAACAACAAACAAAGCAGGCGAAGCTATAGCGGAACGAACTATAAGCGGAGCTAGAATGTGTATTGACTATAGGAAGCTAAATAAGGCCACTCGCAAGGACCATTTCCCTCTACCATTCATTGATCAAATGCTTGAACGATTAGCTAAGCACTCTCATTACTGTTAGCTAGACGGTTACTCAGGATTCTTTCAAATTCCTATTCACCCTGATGACCAAGAGAAAACAACATTCACATGTCCTTATGGAACTTTCGCCTACCGACGAAGGTCATTTGGATTATGCAATGCTCCCGCCACATTTCAGAGGTGCATGATGGAAATCTTTGCTGATTTCATAGACAACATCATGAAGGTCTTTATGGATGACTTCTCTGTATGTGGAGAGAGTTTTGAAGATTGTCTGATAAATTTAGAGAAAGTTTTGGAGAGATGCGTAAAAGTTAACCTCGTTCTGAATTGGGAAAAGTGCCACTTTATGGTCAAACAAGGAATCGTACTAGGACATGTTGTGTCTGAAAAGGGGATTGAAGTCGATAAAGCTAAGATCGAAGTCATAGGAAACTTGCAGCCCCCTAAAACAGTAAGAGAAATACACAGTTTCTTAAGACACGCCGGTTTCTACCGACGATTCATAAAAGATTTCTCACAAATATCAAAACCTCTAACCACCCTCCTTATGAAAGACGTTGAATTCGATTTCGATGACAAATGCCTAAAAGCATTTAACCAATTAAAAACAGCTCTTGTATCCGCACCAATCATGCAACCACCTGATTGGAGACTTCCATTTGAAATCATGTGTGACGCAAGTGATTACGTCGTAGGTGCAGTCCTGGGACAACGAAGAGATAAGAAGCTTCATGCGATATATTATGCTAGTAGAACCTTGGACCCTGCATAAATGAATTACGCAACAACAAAAAAAGAACTTTTAGTTGTAGTCTTTGCACTAGACAAATTTCGCTCCTACCTAGTAGGCGCAAAAATAATCATCTATACAGACCACACAACTATTAGATATCTCTTAACCAAGCAAGATTCAAAGCCGAGACTTTTGAGATGGATTCTACTTCTACAAGAGTTAGATTTATAAATTAAAGACAAGAAAGGTACCGAGAACGTAGTAGCCGACCATTTATCCCGAATGGAAAGGCCGACATCCGAAGAGGTACCCATTAACGATGACTTCCTGTATGAACGTCTGTTAGATCAGATGGACTTAGGAGATGCCAGCGAAGAACCACCTGAACTGAATCCAAATCAACTGCTTTTAAGACTTGGCACACAAGCTGTTAGCCGTGATTCACAAGAAAGCCAAGACGAAATAAATAATGATATAAACGAAATTGTGGTCTCTGTCCGAACTAATCAAACCTTACCATGATATGCGGACATATCTAATTACTTAGCGGCCAAAATCCTACCCCCTGATATGACTTATCAACAGAAGAAAAAAAATTTTCACGATTTGAAACATTACTTTTGGGATGAACCTTTACTATTCAAGAGAAGTGTCGATGGTATTTTCCGAAGATGCGTCCCAGAAAACGAAATTGAAAGCATTATTTCTCATTGTCATGATGCCCCTTACGGAGGACATGCAAACACATCAAAGACATGTGCCAAAATTCTGCAGTCTGGTTTCTATTGGCCAAATTTATGGAAAGATGTGCACATAGCCATCCTTAACTGCGACCGATGCCAATGAACTGGAAACATATCCAGACATGACGAGATGCCTCAGACTGGCATTCTACAAGTCGAAGTCTTTGATGTATAGGGAATAGACTTCATGGGACCATTCCCGTCCTCATTCCGCAACAAATATATACTCGTGGCTGTAGGTTACGTTTCAAAATAGATCGAAGCAATAACTTCTCCAACAAACGATACTAGAGTCGTGATTAAACTCTTCAAAAACATTATATTCCTAAGGTTTGGTGTACCCAAGCAAGTCATAAGCGACGGTGTCTCCCACTTCATATCAAGAATCTTTGATAAACTCCTAACCAAATATAGGGTGAAACACCGCGTAGCAACACCATACCACCCCCAGACAAGCGGACAGGTGGAAGTCTCAAATCGAGAAATAAAACAAATATTGGAAAAAACTGTTGCCACATCAAGAAAGGACTGGTCGGCTAAGTTACCTGAAGCATTATGGGCCTACAGGACGGCGTTCAAGACGCCAATAGGTACAACACCCTTTAAACTCATCTATGGTAAGTCATGCCACCTTCTAGTGGAAATTGAACACAAAGCTTACTGGGTAATAAAAACTTTAAACCTAAGCTACACTGCGGCAGGCGAGAAAAGGATCCTCGACATAAATGAATTAGAAGAACTAAGATTATACGCATATGAAAATGCAAGGATCTACAAAGAAAGGACGAAAAAGTGGCACGACAAACGAATCTTAAGGAAGGAATTCAATGAAGGAGATGTAGTTCTCCTATTCAACTCTCGTCTAAAACTTTTTCCCGGGAAACTCTGTTCACGATGGTCTGGACCATTCGAAGTGACCAAAGTTTTCCCCAGTGGTGCCATAGAGATTAAAGGAAAATCCACAAACCCGTTCTTAGTAAATGGCCAAAGTCTAAAACATTATTACAGCGTTGAAAACAAGGACTACACTGTGAGCTTAACACTATTAGAGCTACCACCCGAATTAGGAAACTAATTCACGTCTAAAAACTTTGTCAAGCTAAAGACATTAAACAAGCGCTGTGTGGGAGGCAACCCACAAGTTTTTCATTTACTTTCTTTCTAATCTCTTTATATTTTTATTTTTATTTTGCATTTTGATTTTTACTTTCCGATTTTTCCTTTTCTTTCTTTCTCTCATTGCATATTTTATTTATTTGCATTTTTCTTTTACAAATTCTAGTACCGACTCACAGGAACTTACAAGATAAACTCATTTATGGATACTATCATCTTCGCCACGGAGGCCCAGCAGAGGCGGTATGAGATTCTGGCTCAGTGCCAGATGAGCATGACTACTTATGTGCATGATCCCACGTTAACAGCTTTAGGCATCAGGGAGAGTGTATATTTCTTGTTCAGTCAGATAGGATGGGAATGGTTCCTTTCCCATAAACACCCTACACATCAACGCTTCACCTTAGAGTTCTTGAGCTCACTCATTTATAAACCCACCCAAGGCATAGGGCGTAGTAGGGGACAAATGTCTTTTAGATTATTTGGTTTCACCCACCAGTTTACAGTTCGTAGTCTAGCCGAGCTGCTAGGATTCCCTAGTTCTATAGATGCCCACATGGAAACCAAGGAGGATGACTACCTTAATTTTGAACTTAACCTGTTTTGGAGGGACATAGCTGGCCAATACCCTGAAGACCCTGACCACCTAAATGCGACTGAGATCCATAACCCTGCAATTAGGTATTTCCATCACATATTAGCTTTCACCCTTTTTGGAAAACCTATAAATAGACTCTCAGTTTCTAGGGATGAGTTATTCATTATTTACTGTGCTTTTCAGTCCAGACTAGTCATTGGTGCATCATTTATGATCGTCAACATGTTAGCTATAGCTCAGTGTACCCATGGCCCCATCTGTGTCGACGGGCTAGTCACTATGATAGCCGAGGCCTTATCCCTACGGTCATATTTGTCACGCCTTACGCTGTACGCCAGATACTATACCATGGATATCCCTTTCTGTTTTAACATATCTTTAATTGGTAACCTCAACCCACCTCACTTTCAGCTGCTAATACGAAATGACCTTGTCTATTACTTCCTCTTGCCTAGCCCTGGGAACACAAGTGTTTATACTAAGAAAAACTGGCTATATAACCTAGAAAAGACAGATGAACATGACCCTGAGAGGGAGGAGAGCGACCCGTCCACACCTACCGGTTACCATGACTATACACCATCAGAATACCCTACACTTCCCCTTGTTACTGAAGTTGTTGACGTTCCTATGGTTGATCATGCACATACTATCACGACACTGCAGGCAGATGTTACTACACTCCAAGGAGAGCTCGCCACCGTTAAAAATAATGTCAGCACACTACGGTGTGACTTCTTTCATTTCATGGATGTCGTCACGGAGCAGTTTGATCATATTTATCAGCATCTGCATGCTACTGCCCCACCTCTAGGAGGTCCTAGTGCTCGATAATTTTGTTTCTATGCCGCCCCGGTGAGGACACTGTTTGTTCTCAGTATGGGGGGGGGGTTTCATTATTATTTTTAATACTCATTATTGCTTTATACACATATCTTTCGAATACTTTGTTACTTTCGGTTCTAAAATTTCGATTATCTATTTATCTATTCATTTCATATCTATCTTTTTATTTCAAAGCATTTATTTATTTTCATTCACAGTATTTATTTATTTTCATTTCATACTATGCAATTTCAATTATTATTCTTATTTATTTCACAGTATTTATTTCTTATTTATTTATTTACCATATCATTCTTCCAATTCTACTATGTGCCACTAAATATCCCTTGCAAAAATACTACTCAAAGTATATGAATTAATTAATTAATGGAACCATGCTTCACTGCACGCGGTCAAACAAAGACATGCACACATCACTACACCCTGACGGACGTCAGGAAGCATGTGATGAACGTCATAGATTATCCCTTTGACTCTGACAAACGTCAGAGAGCGCGTGACAAGCGACAGAGCTTGTCTCCCACGTTTTCTCTTCCCGTGACCGTTGGACCACATTGAAACTTGCACGAAATTTTGTTTTAAAACCCTCACTACCCCATTTACTCCATTCATTCTTAACTTCCATAACCTCTCATATTCAAAATTCTCCCATAAACCTCATTAAATTTCCTACTCAATAAAACCATCTATATAAACCTCTCTTTCATCCCTAGTTTCATCACTACCACCCACCTTCCATCTCTTTATCATAAATACATATTTTCTATCAAGTTCAAAATCATGGCCGCCCAAAGGAATCCACCAAACCAACCCGAACCCGACATGCGACATCTCGTGCTCCGACAAGGAGAAGTAGGTGAACTTCAAAAGGAAAGGTACATAAAATTCCATCGTCGAGGGCTAACATCCACGAGGTTCGTCGACAACAACTGCTTGCAAGAATTGGGGTTGCAAACCCATATGCAAGGCTTGCTGAACAAAGCTGGCCTGAGCTTTATTAGCACGATGAACACACCAACTTACGAAGCTCTAACGTTTGAATTCTTAAGTTCCTACGCCTATCACACTCGCGAAGATGCCGACACACACCTAACAGGAGCCGCTCAATTTCGGATGTTCAACCGAGAGTACACACTTAGCCATGAAAATTTGAGCGACATATTTCATTTTCCCCGTGGGAATAATGTGCAATATCGCATTCCCCCAGAATTGGATTAGAATGGAAGTGCATACGCACTATAGGAGAGAATAACCGGCAAACCCAAATGTCAATCCCGAAGCACGCTACGCCTCTCACATCCACAACCCGAACATTCGCTTCTTACACCGCGTTATGGCAAACACAGTATTTGGAAGGGCAAACAACAATAAAGTCAACACTAAAGAATTGTATGCTCTTCACTGTACCTTTTCGCAAAACCTCTGTATTAATCCCGTTACTTTAATGATGGCCCACATTCAAAATCTCGTTACAAGAGTCTGGACTACGCCTTTTTGTATCGGAGGCATTGTCACCACAATAACAGTTCACCTGAACTGGGGGGAAAGGATTCAACTCTTACCTCCGCTGCCAGCAATTTATATGGATATTGATAACTGTAGAGCTGGCCGCCTGATCAAAGTGCGAGAAGCTAGAGGGTACTATCTAATGGTTAAGAATGCAAAAGTTCGTAGCGTGATCATGCCGAATCATAATCGTACTAATTTGGGTAATCCGGATAACTGGCTTTACAACCTGAACGCCCCAGAACCCGGATAAAATGAGCAAGGAAATCAAGGTGAGGCCAACAACGCTGCCGCTGATGAAATCGAAGAAGAATTAGAGCAGCAAGAGCCCCAACCACAACAAGCCAACAATCCCGCCACCATCGACGCAATCTATGCTGCAATAATGCAGCAAAACCAGCTGTCCACTCAACGCTACCAGAGCCTCGAGACGCGCCAAATCGAGATGATGACTCTCATGCAACAAATGCAGAGAGACCAAAACGACTACACTCGCAGGCATGATCAAAGTATGCTGGAATTCACCACACGAATGATGAAAGATATGCGAGCATTAACACTTCGTGTTGACGACTTGCATAACGTCATATCTCAGAGAGATGGAGGCGAATCTTCCAGACACGATGGGCAAGCACGTCGAAGAGAGAGGACACGTGGCCGATTCCGAAGACAAGAGGAGGAAGAATGATTATCCAGTTTCCCTTTCCCCTTTCCATCTTCTGTCAATACATTGAGGACAATGTATGATTCAAGTATGGGGGAGGAAGTATTTCCCTTTTCCTAGTAATTTTTATTTTTCTTTGTAATTTCCCTTCTGTTATCTTTATTTCAATAAATTTTTTTTTATAAAATTATCTATTAAAGCAATTTGTGTTGTTCTTTTAGACTCCCCTTTCTTTTTGAGCCCTATAAAAAAATTTTTAACTCACTCGACAAGTACATAGACTATAAGATCTTTAATCGTCAGGAATTGGGGCAAGATTAAGCGAAATTTCTACCGTCTAGACACTATACAACCCCATAGTATGATAGATCAGTTCAAGTACCTGTTATTCCAACACCCTGAGTTTAGTCTTTGTAGTAACCATGAGTAGTTTATATTAGCAGTCAACACCTTCTTAAACACAAACTACGCAGGAAGTCGATGAATATAAGTGGATGATATAATATTTCAGCAAAATGTTGCAAGGAAACACACCAATTAAATTGGACGATCCTTACCCGATCGCCTAATCCAAAGGATGTAAACCTTACAGAGTAACATGAAAAAATCATTTGGTAGATGGTTCAGGAGCATCTGGTACTGAACTCGGTAGGGCAGGTTATGGTCTGATCCCCCGCATCCAACCATTGAATCGGAAAAGGTTGCCACAGTATTGTGCCAGAAACCTCTAAAGTTTAAAAGAATCATAACCATTAACCGACTGTTCTGCTATGTGCGTGTAAAGATAAAGGGCTTAATGTGATTGCGCTAGAATGAAAAGGGCAAAACAAGACAAATACTCGAGGTAGGGTATGATAGGACCTGTAGCTAGTTTACGTAAAATGGGACTGTCTAGTGTCATTGACGTGGTAATGGAGCATGAAGCGAGCCATCGATTTTCTGACAAAAACACAACGCAGCTATATATTAGTTTATCCGAGTCATAACCGTGCATCTGACCATGTTTGGAAAAACATCGTACTTAGCATTTGCTTGAGGACAAGCAAAGTTTAAGTATGGGGGAGTTTGATGACACACAAATATGTGATATTTCTGGCTTGATATACACAAAATATTTCTCATACTTTAGTTTAAATTAAATTATTTTATAGGTATTATGCAGGTATTTTTCTATTTTCACAGATATGCATTAAGCTGAACACTTTGGAAGAAATGAAGAAAAAAGAGGTGCAAAACTAGCAAAAAGGCCAAAGGAGAAGAAATGAGTTAAGCCCATTAAGCATGTGAGCACGTGGCCCACCATGAAGAAGACCTTGACGATCGTCAAGGAGTCATGCCGAACGTCACGCATTGAGAATGACCAAGTGACTATCGTCACTTAGACGTGACGAACGTCACAAGGCCACTTTCCCCACTTTCTTCGCATCCAACGGACAGAAACACATTCAAAGAAAATCCAATGATTACCTATATTATCTGACCCACTCACTCAAAGCACCAGGGAACGTAATAAATTAATGGCCCTATTATTTCTCAAAGGAAGAAAAATTGTTCCTACATTCTCGAGAACAACTGATCACACAAGACTTATAAATAGAGCCTTGGACCATACGAGAAATAGTTCTTCTCTTTGGGCAGAAACTTTGGAGATTCTATATTTAATTTTACCAAATATTCTTTAAGCATTATTTTATTTCCAGCAATTTCTATATTCCTTCCAGCATTATTTTCTTTGTACGGTTACATCTATTCTTCGATCGAAGCAAAACCTACAATTTGTGCAGGAGTGCTTCTATCTTCAGAATTATTACCAGGTTTATGTTTACGAATTCTTATTGCTTTTAATCAATATAATTATGTTTATTTTCGTATGTCTCTTAAATTATTCTGTGATTTGGTCTGATATTATGTTAGGCTAGAATTCCTATACCGGTATGTAAAGTCACTCAACCAAGGGAACGAGTAACTTAGTTGGGATTATTTTTACTACAAAACTATATTTTCTGGCCTAAGTTACTATTTTTAATCATTAAACTGTTTTGTTACGAAAGTAAAAAACAAACAGAGGTTAGGGTCAACAAAGCAGAAGTTTGAGATCTTTTAACTGGAGAGTAGTAATTAGGCATTAGCTTAAAATACAGCGGAAGCACTTTAAAGTTAATTAAGATTTTATTTAGTTTTCAAAAAGTGTTTTTAACTCCTGCGGAATGGAGGAAGCGTATGTTAGGACTTAACTGCATAGCCTAGATCAACAAAACGACAGTGTGAGACGAGGGTTTTTAAACTAAACAAGTTTTACTGAAAGCTGTTTTGAAATTATAAAGACACCCAACAGGTCGCTAGTTCCCGAGGTTCGACTATTGCATACTGGAAATTACGCTAATTGATTATTAAAAATCCAACTTAATTTAGTATTTAGTTTTCCTTACAACCCAATCAAATATTCATTAGCTTTAGATTTGCGAAGTAACAATAGAAGACGGTAGATCGATTCATCAGTCTCTGTGGTTCGATATCTTTTAAAACTACACGATAAGACTGTGCACTTGCAGTCCGAATCATTGGATACATAAGTATAATTCCGATCAAGAACCAAGATTGCAACTGTCGAAAGATGCAGATGAAGATGATATTGATCCAACCCAATACAAAAGACTTATTGGATCATTGAGATATCTTTGTCATACAAGGCTTGACTTAGCATACAGTGTAGGTATGATAAGTAAATTCATGCAGAAGCCAAAGGTATCACATCTAGCAACAATGAAGAGGATACTAAGGTATCTCAAAGGAACTTTCGATTATGGCATTTTTTTTCCTGCAGCTGATAAAGGAAAATAATGCAAGTTAGTGGGATACACCGATTCAAGTTGGTGTAGTGATGCTGAAGATCGAAAGTCAACAGCAGGATATGTGTTTATGCTAGGTGGTACACCAGTTGCTTGGAATTCAAGAAAGGAACCAATAATGACATTATCATCACGCGAAGCAGAATACATAACTGCTTTTCTTTGTGCTTGTCAAGCAACTTGGATGGTGAACTTGGTCAAAGAGATAACAGGGAAAGATCATGGAGCAATTACCATGAAGATCGACAACATATCAGCTATTAATTTGGCAAAGAACCCAATAGCACATGGTCGAAGTAAGAACATCGAAACGAGGTTCCATTATCTTCGAGAGCAGATAGTATATGGGAAGATGAATTTGGAACACTGTAGAACTGAGAATCAGATTGCAGACATCATGACGAAGGGAGTGCAAGTCAAAGTATTCAGAAGACTAAGAGCCATGATGAACATAAATAGTTTAGACGCAATGAATTAGGTGATGTATTAAATTGTAATTAAGTGTATCGAAACTATGTTTCGAAAAGATTTGATTTGTTTTAGATTTAAATAGATTTGATTTAAGTGTAGAATAAATTAGATTTGATTTAGTAACAAAAAGATATTTTGGGCTTTGGGCTTAGAGTGTAAGCTCAGTTATAAATAGAGGAGTAACCCCTATTTTTGAAAGCAAGTCAAGCAAGTTGTATTCACAGAATTTGCAGTTGCAAGTGAATAACAAAGTTTTCACAGTTTGTGAGCAGAGAGAAACTTTGCAGAAATTATTTGTCTTGTCTTCTTTATTGTTTGTCTCATAATTAAGTTGTCATTGGGGTAGAAATTCATCATAGACTTTGGTGGATTTCCAACAGAAATACACTATTCCCGTTTCTTTCAACCATCTTTCCCGTTTTCCAAACTTCATCCTTCTTTTTCTCTCTTTCCCTAAATTCAACATTTGAGGAACAAATTTGCAAATCAAAAGTTATATAATTGTTTATACATCTAAGAATCAATTTGTTTCCCTAAATTTTTCTCTCCAATTTTTCATTTTTATAGATATCCTTTTCTATCAAAACTTCCATCTTTCCAAATGGATTTGTATTTTATGTATTACAAATTTCACATATGGATTTAGATTTTATGGATTTCAATCCTATAAATTGCTTCCTTTTCAATTTTGCGAATCAACATTGCTCCAAAACCGTTTCAATATGATTTGGAAATCAATCGTTTCGATTCTATCAATTTCTAAAGCTCTATTGCTTTCAGTTTCCATTTAAAAGTTATAAACCCTATATTCTAATGTCCCTTCATCACCATCTTTAGTAAGTTAATTTATCTTCTTCTTTTCTTTTATTCATCAATTTTTTGAATCGGTTTATTTTTTCAGTTTTTTTTCTCACTCTTTTCTTTACTCATATCCAAAATCAAGATATCACTAATTTCCTTATTATTATTTCTGTTTATAGAAATTTACAATTTAAATGTGAATTATTCAGTTTCTAGAAATTTACAATTTAAATGTGAATGTGTTTTATAATTTTCTTACAAATTTCTTTGTTGGTGTCTCACAAACATTAACATTGTGCGCTCTATTCGATTTCCGCGATACTGTTCAATTTCATAATATTTAATTTATTTTGCATTTACAGTTTCGTAAATATGAAGCCTTAAATTTGGTTGTGGTTTTAGAGTGTTTTTATATATTATTGTTGACTCTTAACAAACTATTAAAAAATTTATAGACAGAAATTTTTTTATTTGGTTCTATATAGCTGCATAATTCTAATTTGGTTTGTTACATTCGAGTTATCCAATTTTTGTATCGATAAATTCAAAGTCATTATCTTTAATTTTTCTTGAATAATTTTAGAAAATGTTATTCAAGTTTCTAAACTATTACTTAGAACTCGAAAAACTACATCTGTGTTTTAGTTTTAGACCAATTTAAAATTGAAGCAATTAACAATAATTTAGAAATATAGTTTTAAAGGCCAATGGGCATAACGTGATGTAAGCTAAAATAAAATTGCATGACAATATCTAGAAGTTAAGGTGGATGGAAAATTTGATATAGATTCACTTGAGTTTTTGGTGAAAGGTGATGTGATTGCTTCAAGGTATATGGTAGCAAATATAAGTTGTATACCCTTTCACTACTGCATTTCGAGATTCAAAGGGTCCAGAAGCAAAGACTCAAGCAAATTAATTATCAATTGGGATTTTGGTTTGTGTATAGCTAAATGAATTATCACATATGTCATTATAGAGTATTTCTACATTAACATCTACAATTTCATGTAGAGGTGTTCGCGACGTGGTTTGAACGGTTTTGAAGTAAAAAATTATCTGAATATGCGGTTCGATTTAGTTTGATTGACTTTTAAAAATAAATCTAAATCAAACTAAACTAACCCTTTTTGAATTGGTTGAGTTTTTTACAAAAAAAAATAATATTAAGTCATAAATACAAATATAGAAGAAAATATAATTTTGTGTTTAATTGTTCATACATTACCATAAAAAAATTTATAATTGTTAAAATAAATTTATAATTTGATATATAAAATTGTGTATTATAATTTTATCTAAATCTAAAGAATAATATATACAAGATTGTATTCTTAAATAAATATTATACAAACAATACGATAAAATATATTTTGTGAAAATAGTATTTATAAATGAATAATATTTTATTTTTTTATGATTTGTAAATTAAAATGAATATAATACAAAGTATGATAAAATATACACATAATACATGTTGATTTCTCTAAAGAATTAAAAAAAAATTTGTTATTAAGATTTTATAACATAAGCGGTTTTGTTTGGTTTGGTTCGGTTTGTAAAATACAAAGCGTAAATCGAATCGAATCGTACTGTTTTACGAGAAAATGATCCAAACACATCGAACCAAATATGATTTTTTTACGATTTTGATTTAGTTCGATTTGATTTTACAATTTTCTATTGGACCGGTTTAATTTTGAACACCCCTAATTTCATGTCCTTTGTCCTTTGTTGTTTTGTAGTTTAAGACTTATTATTATAGAAATTATTTTGCTGCATTTCACTTGATACTATTTAATTTTTCTCATTACCCTTTTCTATTTTGACTTGAAGTAATTATTTTGCTTTAACTTATTAATAATTTCTTATCATACTTATTTTCTTTACATAAATTATTAAATTTAATGTATTTCTTATTTATAATTTCTTATCATACTTATTTTCTTTACATAAATAATTAAATTTAATGTATTTCTCATAGATATTATTCTCACTTTTCCAGTTAAATTTAATTTTTTCCCTGAAATATTGTATTAAGCTATATTTGGTATTTTACGCTATAAATGACAAACATTCTACTAGTAATAACATAATCATATTCTGTTCAGCTATGTTATATTTGGTAAACATCCTGCTAGTAATAACAGGATCATATTTTATTCAATATTGTAATGGTACAACTATATAATAGAATTAGAAATGACATTATTATAGACATGATTCTAGGAGCTAACAAATGTCTCCTCTTGTATTTCTCAAAATAGGTCACATTATATACAAGAGGAGGCATTTGTTAGCTCCTAGAATCATGCCTATAATACTCTAATTTTTAATTCTATTATACAGCTGTACCATTACAATATTGAATAAAATATGATCCTGTTATTACTAGCATGATGTTTACCAAATATAGCATAGGTGAAAAGAATATGATTATGTTATTACTAGTAGAATGTTTGCCATTTATAGCGTAAAATACCAAATATAGCTTAATATATCGCATTAGGTGGAAAGGCTTTTAATATTCTTAAATCTATGTTTTTTAAATTCTAATTATTGTTTAATATTCTAATGGATGGCGAATATAATTATTTGTTATTCCTTTTATTTTGTAAAAATTCAAAAAATTAATATATAATTCTTAATATTATATATTATTCTTCATTTCTTTTTAACTGACGTTTTAGAAGATTTTTTCCTTCTAATTAAATATTGTTTTATAAATTAATATTATAATTTATCAATTATATCCTTATTTTTTCAATAACACCACTTCATATTTTTCATAAAATTATTTATATTTTCAATTAATATTAGAAAGAGAGAGATTGTGTGATTGAATTTATTTAGAAAGAGAAAATAAATAAAGATATTGTTAAATTGTAATTCATATGTGTCAAAAGAAGATTTGATTTGTTTAGATTTAAATAAATTTGAATTTAAATCTAGATTTGATTTGATTTAGTAAAGAGATATTTTGAGCTTGGGTTTAGCTTAGGTAGCAAGCTAACCTAAATCTATAAATAGAGGGAGTAACCCCTATTTTGTAATCAAGTCATTCACAGTATTTTGCAGTTGCAAAGTGAATTAATAAAGATTCCACAGTTTGTGGGCAGAATAGAAATTCTGCAGAAATATCTCCATTATTCTTTTATTTGTTTGTCATAACTAATCATCAGTGGTGGTCGAAATTCATCATAGAGTATTGGTGGATTTCCAACATTTGGTATCAAAGCTTGTGTTACGATTCAAGGGAAGTATCAATCAAGAACGATTGAAGAATTCACGATGACAAGTTATGGGAATGCAAACTATCCAGCAACGCTGCCAATTCTGAAAGTTGACAACTATGAGAATTGGTGCAAGCAGATGAAAGTCCTATTAAGGTGTCAAGGCCTTTGGGACCTTGTAAAAGATGGAGTCGAAGCGCTTGGCGAAAACGCTTCAGAAGAAGAAAAGAAGAAATATACTGAATCTGAGAAACAGAGTTATAAAGCATTGTTTATAATTCATCAATGTGTCAGCCCAGACAATTTCGAGAAGATTAGTGATTCAGAATCTGCAAAAGAAGCCTGGGAGATCCTTGAGAAGTCTTTTGGAGGCACTGAGAAGGTGAAAGAAGTGAGGTTACAAATTCATAAAAGGACCTATAAACTGCTTCAGATGGAAGACAGTGAAAACATATCTGATTTCTTCACTAGAGTGACAAAACTAGTAAATCAAATCAAGATATGTGGAGAAGCGTTAACAACAAGAGTTGTTGTTTCGAAAATCTTGAGATCGTTAGCTCCTAAGTTCGACCACATAGTGGTGGCGATCGAAGAGGGGAAAGACTTGTCGAAATTGACAAAGGAAGAGCTTCAAGGAACACTCGAATCTCATGAACAAAGAATGAACGAAAGAGCTACAGGAAAATCGAAGAGTGATGTGGCCTTGCAGGCACATTCAGCAAAAGAGACCAAAGGCAAAGGGAAGTATTTCGACAGAAGTAGAGGTGGCTACAACAAATCGAATGGTGGAGGAAACCAAATCGAAGGAGACGTGTCGAATCAAAGAAGACCACACCAAGGCAACCAAAGAGGTGGTGCTACAAACAGAGGAAGAGGTGGTGGTCGAAAACCTGATAAGAGTCACATTCAATGTTACAATTGTCAGAAGTATGGTCATTATTCCAGTGATTGTCCAGAAAAACGGAAGAATCAAGAAAGTGATGCAAAGCTGGCAAAACATGATGAAGAAGAAGAGATGATGATGATGATGGTCACAACAAGAGATGGAGATAGATTCAAGGACCAATGGTACTTGGATTCAGGATGTTCATCACATATGTCTGGAAGGAAAGATTGGTTCGTCAATATAAAACCCTCAACGAAGAATATGGTAAAATTTGCAAATGACAACACACTAACAACTGAAGGTATTGGTGATGTTATGATCATGAGGAAAGATGGCAAGAAGTCAGTAATTTCGAATGTATTGTACATACCAGGCATGAAGAGAAATTTGCTCAGTATAGGGCAGTTGGTCGAAAAGAATTATAAAGTGTCAATCGAAGATAAGTTGATGAGAGTCGTTGATGCAAATGGGAGATTAATCTTGAAGGCTCCTATGTCTCAGAATCGAACCTTCAAGATTGAACTAAATGTGATGGAGCACAAGTGCCTTTCGACTGCAGCTAGCAGAGATGAATGGACATGGCATTATAGACTAGGTCATCTCAACTTCAGAGACATCAGAGATTTGAAGAGAAAAAATATGGTTTCAGGATTGCCTGAAATTGACATCCCAAACGAAGTATGTGAAGAATGTGTGCAGGCGAAGCAACACAAGAATAACTTCAGCAAAGATGCAGGAAGCAGATCGAAGGCTAATCTCGAAGTCATATACTCTGATGTATGTGGACCAATTCAGGTGGATTCGATGAGAGGTAACAAATACTTTGTTACATTCATAGACGATTTTAGTCGAAAGCTATGGACTTACCTGATCAAGCAGAAAAGTGAAGTGATCGAAGTATTTACCAAGTTCAAGTCCATGGTCGAAAGACAAAGTGGTCGAAAGCTCAAAGTTTTGAGAACTGATGGTGGAGGAGAATATGTGTCGAAAGACTTCGACAGATTATGTGAAAAAGAAGGGATTGTGCATGAGGTGGTGCCACCCTATACTCCACAGCAAAATGGAATTGCAGAAAGGAAAAATCGAACCATCATGAACATGGTGAGAAGTATATTGAAAGGCAAGAATTTACCCAAAGAGTTCTGGGGTGAAGCTGTTTCGACTGTAACATACATTTTGAACAGAAGTCCTACAAAGAAGCTAGAAGGAATTACTCCAGAAGAATGTTGGTCTGGTGTGAAGCCTAGCTTAAGTCATCTGAAAGTATTTGGATCTATTGCACATAGACATGTATCAGATCAGTTGAGAAAGAAACTTGATGATAAGTCAAGTCAAATGATCCTAGTTGGATATCATTCGACAGGAGGCTACAAGTTGTTCGATCCAGAGAACAAGAAGATTGTGATCAGCAGGGACGTGATCATAGATGAGTTCAAAGAATGGGATTGGACTGCAAATGTCAAGAAAGATTCAGTGGGAATCTTATTCAAAGAGCCAGAAACTCAAGTCGAAAGAGAAGTTCGACAAGAGGAGCCAACAGATATACCCAGTACAAGCAGACCTCAAAGAACAAGACGCATGCCTGCAAGATTGCAAGATTGTATGATTACATCAGATGATGTGATAGATGATGAAGGTGAACTGGTACATTATGCTTTCTATGCAGATGTCGAACCTGTTAATGCAGCTGAAGCATTAAAGGATTCGAAGTGGGTGAAAGCAATGAACGAAGAAGTAAAGTCTATCGAAGACAACAACACTTGGTCACTTGTCGAATTGCCCCAAGGCAAGAAGGCAATTGATGTCAAGTGGGTATACAAAGTGAAGACTAATTCGAAAGGTGAAGTAACTCGACACAAAGCAAGACTTGTGGCGAAAGGATTTCTACAGAAAGAATGAATAGACTTCGACGGAGTTTTTGCACCCGTGGCTAGGATCGAAACAATCAGGTTGGTTGTTGGTCTAGCAGAAATCAACAGTTGACACATATGTCAGATGGACGTGAAGTGTGCATTCCTAAATAGACCCTTAGATGAAGAAGTCTATGTTAAACAACCAGTTGGGTTTGTGAAACATGACGAAGAAAGAAAGGTGTACAGGCTGCATAAAGCCCTGTATGGTTTGAAACAAGCTCCAAGGGCTTGGAATAAGAAAATTGATAGTTTTCTAAAGGAGAAGGAATTTGTGAAGTGCATAACTGAACATGGAGTATATGTAAGAAGAAGCAAGAGTAAATTGCTTATACTATGTCTCTATGTAGATGATTTGTTGATAACAGGTAGCTGCAAGAATGAGATCGAAGACTTCAAAGTTGACCTTAGCAAGGAATTCGAAATGTCTGATTTGGATGAGATTTCATATTTCCTTGGTATCGAATTCTACAAGAGCAGTAGAGGTTTGATGATGCATCAAAGAAGATATGCAGGAGAAATTCTCAAAAGGTTTGAGATGGAAGAATGCAACGCAACTTCGACACCTGCAGAACCAAGACTGCAACTGTCGAAAGATGCTGATGAAAATGATGTTGATCCAACCCAATACAGAAGACTTATTGGATCATTGAGATACCTTTGTCATACAAGGTCTGACTTAGCATACAACGTAGGTATGGTAAGTAGATTCATGCAGAAGTCAAATGTATCACATCTAGCAGCTGTGAAGAGGATACTAAGGTATCTCAAAGGAACTTTCGATTATGGCATTTTGTTTCCTGCAGTTGATAAAGGAAAGGAATGCAAGTTAGTGGGATACACTGATTCGAGTTGGTGTAGTGATGCTGAAGATCGAAAGTCAACAACAGGATATGTGTTTATGCTAGGTGGTGCAACAATTGCTTGGAGTTCGAGAAAAGAACCAGTAGTGGCATTATCATCATGTGAAGCAGAATACATAGCTGCTTCTCTTTGTGCATGTCAAGCAATCTGGATGGTGAACTTGGTCGAAGAGATAACAGGGAAAAATCATGGAGCAATTATCATGAAGATAGACAGTATGTCAGCTATTAATCTGGCAAAGAATCCAATAGCACATGGTCGAAGTAAGCACATCGAAATGAGATTCCATTATCTTCGAGAGCAGGTAGCAGATGAGAAGATGAATTTGGAACACTGTAGAACTGAGAATCAGATTGCAGACATCATGACAAAGGGAATGCAGGTCGAAGTATTCAGAAAGCTAAGGGCCATGATGAACATAGACAGTTTAGACACAATGAATTAGGTGGTGTGTTAAATTGTAATTCATATGTGTCAAAAGAAGATTTGATTTGTTTAGATTTAAATAGATTTGAATTTAAATCTAGATTAGATTTGATTTAGTAAAGAGATATTTTGAGCTTGGGTTTAGCTTGGGTAGCAAGCTAACCTAAATCTATAAATAGAGGGAGTAACCTCTATTTTGTAATCAAGTCATTCACAATATTTTGCAGTTGCAAAGTGAATTAATAAAGATTCCACAGTTTGTGGGCAGAATAGAAATTCTGCAGAAATATCTCCATTGTTCTTTTATTTGTTTGTCATAACTAATCATCAGTGGTGGTCGAAATTCATCATAGAGTATTGATGGATTTCCAACAGATATAATATAATAACTCTAATGATCCACTATTTTAATTGAAGAGCTTTATATTAAAATGATACTTAAAAAGAACAAATGAAGTATATTTCTAAATACACATAAAAATATTAATTATCTTTTATTTTAAAATTAAAGAAAAAGTTTATTATTAGAACTTTATTAATATTATTACATTTTTAAACAATAATAAAGATTCAGTTATTGAAATAATTCATTTTTAAAAATGGTAATGAATAAATTGATTCAGTATTGTAATATTTTGAATATTTTTATATATAAGTTTATTAATTTGGTTAAATTAATACACTATTGTAATATTTTAGCGTGTCATAAAGAAATGATGTAAATGTTGTATTTATAGTGGTCTTAAATGTTAAGAATTGCAGTAGGATAATTTAAAAAAAAATATTATTGGGTTATCAAAATTTAATATTTAAATTAGGCAATTTCTTCATAAATATAACACATTTTCATGATCCATTGATATCTGAAATAATTATTGAAATATAGATTATAAATAGATAACGATTGAATTTTCAATTATTCTTTTAAATATATAATACATGCAAATAGTGATATTTAGTTAAAAAAAATCTCAACTTATTTTAAAATTTATCTTTTGAACATTCATTTTTCTTTCACAATAATAAAAACAAATCAATTAAAATATTAGATTTTTTTTAATGGAAAGTTATTAAAAATCTAATTATTATTATTTATTATAAATCAATTAAAAATGTATAAGTAGATGATTATTTAATTATTATTTTTATATTTATATTAAAATACATATTTTTAACATATTGATGTTAATAAATTTGTATATATTTTATATATATTTCTTAACCATCATATTATATATATATATTTTAATATAACTTCTATGTATATTTATAATTTAATAAATTAAATTAATTTTTATAGAATAATCATCATTCCAATCTTTTTTTTTTCCTCTTAATTCGTAGTATATATTTATATATATATATTTTAACCATAAATATATAAATTACAATTTTAATTACATTAAGTTTTTTTAAGTAAGGTTGGCAATTGATTAGTACTATTATTAATGTGAGTTAATTAATTACTTTTAGAGGAGTAGTAATAAAACCTAGTTAAAGGAGTAGAATTTTGGTAATAAAATTTGATGCATTGACCAAAACGAGGACTATTAGCCAGTGATGATACTAGTTCAGTTGCACCAAAAACACACAGACTCACTCGCACAAGTCGTTTCTTCGCGTATCTCGTAGTTCTCGATCTCATTTCTCAAATCCCTAACCTATCGTAAATGCGATTTGCATTCATAGATTCATAGCTGCAGAAATGGCCATAAACCTAGCCAAATTTCTCATACTGTTTTTCACTATTTCGATCTGCAACGCCGTCACGAATCCAAGTCCGATTTCCGATTCTCACCGTTCCGCTGCTTTACAACTCTTCGATGGTTCCTCTTCAAGGTCGATTCAACCCTTAATTAATCAAATATTAATTAATTATATCATGTTCAATTGTTATCAAACACTAGTTATTTAGATAAGTTTTGTTGTCAATTAATATTTTAGGTTTGCAGTAGTATGTTGAAATTATATGTTAGATGGCTGAGTAGGAAAATTCATTTTTGTTCTTGTTATCTTATCAGTTTAGAAGAAGCCTGTGATGCTCTAAGAGTATTTGAGATTCTTGCGCTTGAGAATAAGCCTGATGTGAGCATAACCACTTGTCGGAAGGTAGTGGAAAATCTCGGGTCGTCGTCCTCTCTCAAGGATTTGTTCTATGCCTTAAAGGTCAATGGCATTTTAAAATGCAAGGTTGATAAGGGTGTTTTCCAGGTAATTTTATGCTTTCGTATTGTTTTAGTGCGGAGTCGAGGCTTGATTGTCAGTGCTTTTTGTTGTGTTTTTGAATAGTTGATGCAAGTTCTTTATTTTGTAAAGGATATTGCTTCAAGACTTAAAGCTGCTGTCAATGATGCTAGTACTTTGGTTGACATATACTATACAATAGGAAGTTTGGTTCTTATAAAGGTAATTCTCTAGACTTTACTCAATTTGGTTCTTGACTTGGTAAAGCCTAGTGGGCTGGTAAATGGGCTTTAATTGGAATCCTTTGCGGATATATTCTTGCTCATTCAACTCTTAGTAATAATAAATGCGTCTCTCATCCTGCTTATCTAGTTGATAAGCGAAATTCTCCTGGCACTTCTAGTATTATTCTCCCAATATGTCAGTTTTTTAGTATGTAATTTTACTAGTGGAAGTAAGTATCTCCTCTTTTCAGGACTATGTTTTTATTTGATTTTATATTGTAGATTGCAAATTCAAATGTCATATTCGTATATTATGTTCCATTATGCTTCTTTTCTCCTTTTGATCTCCCCTTTCTCTGTTTACAGGATCAGGCACCTGATATTGATGTGCTTCTTGCTGATGCTGATGGGACATTCCATTCAATCAAGGTCTGTTTTCGTTCTCTTTGAGTATTGTGGGGACTTGGTTTGCTCTGCAATAACTACCATTTTGGTCCCATTGAATGTGACAATAGAAGTTTCATCATAAGAATTAAGAACTACACCCTTTCCAGTTTTATTCGTTTTAATTCATAACTTACATAAACGTTTTGTTGCTTCAATTGCTCTTCAAACTCTCATGTTCATTGTGATGGCATGTTTTTCACTATTGGCAGGCTTTGAGCCAAAGTGATGGAAGATGGCGCTACAGTTCTGATAATCCAGAATCTAGTACCTATGCTGCTGGTAATGATTTATATGGAAATACGTTGAGATTCAAGTTCTCTCTATGTAATTTGTTTTTGCGCTTAAACTGGCAACACAGAACCCCTCGAACTAATGCTGTTTATCTATAATTACAAATTAGGCTACTCATGTATTTTACAGGATTAGCACTTGAAGCATTGGCGGGAGTCATCTCATTAGCATCTTCTGAAATTGACCAGTCTAGGGTAATGTTCTGAGTCTTAAATTGATTAGTTGTTTTGCTTCAGTATTTTAAACTTAAAAGGATGTTTAGTTGAAAATTCTATATGTGGTCAGCAAATTCATGAGTTAATTAGTTGCATTATAGTAGTATGGTATGCAAGATTCTTGTCAAGTTTTTTTCATTAGAATATTTTTAAACCAATAAAACACCTGCTTGGGATTGTTAAATAAAAGTGAATACAAGTGGGGGCTAAGTGATGAAAAAATTAATGCTGAAAAATCTGATGCTAAATTTATTAGCACTTCATTTTTTATTGCAATTCATACATCATAGAAACATACCTTGTCTTGGGCCTCCTTGTATTTCTATCGGTATATTAAATTAGCTCTTTATTGTCAGGTAAATACGGTGAAAAGTGATATATTTAAGCTCTTTGACAGCATCCAGAAATATGGTATGGGTAAATTTGCTTTTACCTTGTTCAAGTTTGTAACTGTGAATGTTCATTTATAATTTTGGAATTCCTCACACATGTGTGGCAGCATGGTAACCTTTAATAGAGTTTTTATTTATAAATGGGACATTCTAAATATCTCCCTATGCTAGACTGCCAGTGCATTTTATGCTTTGTTACCTTTTTGTTCTTTATTTGTTTATTTTATGTGTGATTTTCTTTGTTTATGAGTTGACTGCTTTGCAAATTCACAATCACATTCATTGGAGAGGTATCCTTAGTTTCACTTTTCTGTTAAAAAAATATTAAATGTTTTTGTTTTAGCATTACTGAATTTTCATTTGGTGCTACAGATATTTCTTTGTAGGGTTCAATTCAGTTGGCTTCTTTTTAAGTTGCATATAATGGTTCTAGAAGATTAAAATATTTTTCATAATATCTTGATATTATCTTGAAGTATCATCTCATATGGTTTTTTTAATCTTGGAGTATATTAGATAATTTAATATTAGTGTCCATACTTCTTAGTTATTAACATGATTTGTTTCTTTATATAGTTTGGATTTGGAGTCGTATATTAGTACAAGCATTAGTACTTATTCTTTTTTCAGTTTTTTTGTATCCGCAAATCATCAATCATATCAAATCATAGTTATGATTCAATCTTTATTATTGTTGATCAATCTATTTTTTGTGGCAATCTATTCTTAAAAAAAGAGGACATGTCTCCTTAAAATGCTTGAGTCTAGACAATCTATTTTTTGTGGCTATCAAATTCTATATATCTTGTAGGGCTGGGAATAGGAATAGTCGTTTTATGTTGCTTTAGTGTTACAATCTTGCAAGGTGTTTCTGACATAAAATTAAATGACTTAATCTGTTTGCTGGAAGATTTTTAGGCATTAATAAAACTTCTATGCCCCTCCCCAAAAGATTGTTTTATTCCCCGAAAGTTTCTCTAATTTTTTGTTATTGGCCTTTGCCTTTTTTCATACAACATGCTTCTCCCTACTGATCTCCGATGAACATTTTATCTTTTTTCAGATGATGGAACATTTTATTTTGATGAGAAATTTGGCGGTGGTCGCGAGCATCAGGGTTCTCTTTCCACATCTTCTTCAGTTGTTCGAGGGATTACATCATTTGCTGCTGTAACTTCTGGAAAAATAGATGTATGTGAACTGTGAAGTGTAAGAGATTGCTCTCTATTTTTTTTATCTGCTTGAATTTCCTGTTCATGCTTTGGTTTTGCATTACCAGCTTCCAGGGGATAAAATATTGGGTTTAGCAAAATATTTTTTAGGCATTGGGCTTCCAGGAAGTGCCAAGGACTTCTTCAATCAAATTGAATCATTAGCTCTTCTGGAGAGCAAAAGGCAAGTGCTTTTCAGGAAAAGAATTTATAATTTTAGTACAGCTTTATAGTGGTGTCCTTTTTTCCCTCTTGTTTCTTCTTTGCACATATCTTGATATCTTAATAATATTCAGTAACAAAAATGCCTCGGATTTCTTGTTCTGGTGTAGGGTTCCCGTCCCATTAGTGCTGTCACTTCCTGCAACAGTTTATTCATTGTCCAAAAAAGATCAGCTCAAGGTAAGTAATGAAGTTAAAGTTTCTAAAGTCTTTATTTTGGGAGTGAAACGATTAGTTGATGGTTCACACTGGTTTTCTGTTTTGGCTCCTCAACCACCTCATAAGATTATGTTTTTATCACTTTTTCTGTCAAAAATATGTTGGTTGACTCAAATATATTAAAGATTACTGATACAGTTCTGAGTTCCAGTTAGGCTTTCTTTCACATGATGCTAGCAGTTATTTTTGGTTCTGTCATTTTCAGTCTCCTTTTAAATTCTTCATCTCACACTCTCCTATGCGCCATTGTTTTTTATTCAGTTGTGGAGCTTAATAAACTCTTCCCCCATTTCTCACTTGTTGATTCTTATACATGCAATACTATATTAGCATCACATGAATCAGTTGGCTGCATTAATAAATCTTAAGTTTTTTTAATGAATGTACAGCTTTTCACTTCGGAAAATGACAGATTTCTATTTCAAAATTAAACAGGTTACAGTGAATACAGTACTTGGTTCAGCCGCACCACCTCTTACAGTTAAGCTTGTCAGAGCTTTCCACGCTGATGCTAAACATTCTGCTGTTATCGAGGGCAAGGTGAGTGATGAGTCAATGATTATTTTTAGAAGTGGGTGTCGTAGAGTAATTTAGTTTATGGGATTCTTTATTATCTCTGGTCTGTTCTACTTTCAATTGTTTGAATATACCTCCCTTATTGTGTTCTACAGGAACTCCAGTACGATCAAAGTAGTGGACTTCATGTCATGGGCTTCCCAGATAATGTGGATGTGGGAACATATGTGTTTGTTTTTGAGGTATTATGTTTATTTAGTGATTATTTTTCCTTTCATTACACCAAGGTGTATTTATTTGTATCTGCTTGTTAGTTATAACGTTTTAAGCCTATTTTGTAGACAGCGCTTCATGATTCAGGTAGTGAAAATGATTATGCTATTGGAGGCCAAATTCACGTGCCGATATATGTCACTGGCATTGTTAAAGTTAGCAACGCAGAAATTGCAGTTCTTGGCAGTGATCTTGGAAGTGATGAAACCCAGAAAACGTAAGGTTTCAATTACTGGTTTGAAAACATCTCTGCAATTATATTCAGGATCAGTCTACTTAATCATCAATTAGTATGTCTCATTGTCATATGTTTGTCATTTTTATGCAGTGTTTGAAGTTCGAGCTGAACACATATATACATTTAAATCTTGGTTTTGCGTTTTTGTTAGCAATTCTATTAATTATGTTTATTTCTTCACTTCAATTTAAATCTTTATTTTGTGTTTCTGTGTAGGCTAGATTTGGCTGGAACTGATGTTGTTTCACTCTCAGCTAACCATCTTCAAAAGTTGCGTTTTTCTTTTCAGTTGATAACGCCTCATGGCCATACCTTTAAGCCTCGCCAGGTTTGCAGTAGTTGCATTAGACCTTTTAAATGAATGTCATTTCATTGGTCTCTTCTTTATTAAACATTTATTCTTCTTCAGGCATTGCTTAAGTTGAAGCATGAGACAAAGTATGAACACATCTTTGTGGTCAGAAATACCGGCAAGAAGTTCGAGATTATTCTCGTTAAGTATCTCCTATTTTATATTTCATTGTCTAGATTAACATGTCTATTCTCGAGTACTTATTGAGTTTGTTACAATTCATAATAAATAGCTATTACACGATGCTGAAGTCAGGATAATCTGTTTTAGTTCATAACTGCTACATTCTGAATATTAGAAATCAAGTGAACTTAAAGTGGAAAAGGCATGTATGTTCTGGTTTTAATACAATGTGTCTTTTTGTAACAGAGGGTTTATTTATCTGTTAGGTTGTACCGTTCTAGATATGCACAATTAAATATGAATCAGCATTCCCTAATTGCATTTAAGCTGGACTGGGTTTGGGGGCTTATAATTTTGTCACCTGTATGTTTTGGCGAAGACTGTATGATCATTTCATTCTCATCTACTATTAATATATAGTTATTGTTCTGTTAAAATTCATAATTTTGTCTTTTAGGATTTTCTTGGCTTGGTGGACAAATTTTATTATCTCTCGGGCAGATATGATTTTGAGTTGACTGTTGGTGATGCTGTCATGGTATCTTGCACTACTTAATTTGGTTAGTTTCCCCTCTCCCCGTAATAGGAAAAGCAATCTGAACAATTACTATTTATGATTTCAGGAGAACTCTTTCTTGCGGCCACTTGGTCATTTGGAATTAGATCTTCCAGAAGCACCTGAGAAAGCAGCGCATCTTCCCCCACTACCTGTCGATCCTTACTCAAGATATGGGCCAAAAGCAGAGATAGCTCACTTGTTTAGGACTCCTGAAAAGCGACCACCCCAGAATCTCTCTCTTACTTTTTTGATTGTGACCCTTTTGCCATTCATTGGCTTTTTGGTTGGGGTAAGTCCTGTAATAGTCCTCCCTAGAAAGTGGAACATGTATACCTTGATGTGGTCAAGATAATAGGCAGTGGTTGTGATGGAAAAGATAAAAAATAAAAAGTGGAAACAGAAAGTCTTGTACTTTTTGTAGTAACATGAACAAAGTCACAGTTTAGCTATCTCATTTCTTCTCATTTGGACTATATTCCTGAATGTTAGTTAACTTTTGTCATTATCTTTTACATCATTCAAAGCTATTGCGTCTGGGGGTGAACTTCAAGAACTTTCCTTCGTCAGCACTACCTGCCGCATATGCCATCCTATTCCAACTTGGCACCGCCGCAGTTTTATTGCTTTATGTACTTTTCTGGTTGAAGGTATGCCCATTCAGCGTTCCTATTGAACCTGTTTCTGTCAGTTTTTTCTGTTGTGGTAACTGTTAGTCCATATAAAGTAGTGGTAATGATTATATAGACAATACCATAACATGCTTGACTAACAGAGCTGGTGTGAATGATGAATGATTCCTTATTGTTTTTTCAGTTTTTGGTGGAACAAAGTTCAATTTCTGTCTCTTATGGCAGAAAAGTATTGCTGTTTTTCTATATGTAGTGCTTCTCTCTGACATATTTGTTTTTGTGCAGCTGGACTTGTTCACTACACTCAAAGCACTAGGGTTTTTGGGTGCATTTCTGATGTTTGTGGGACATAGAACTCTTTCCCATCTCGCTTCAACATCAGCTAAGCTGAAGTCTGCATGAGTAAAACGAAGATTGTCTAATGTCTATTTATGAAGAGATGGCATGGTTATCTGAGATTTTCTTTGAAAAAATGGCACTAATCAAATTTTGTAGGGAACTTTGATGTAGCTCGTTACAATTTAGACAACTCAATCATATCAAAAGGAGAAAAGCTTTGTCTTGATTTTGCTTAATCTTGATGAAAGCCATAACGTGTAAGTACTCATGCTTTCATAGTCCAATATCATGCATGTATTCTCTACCTACATGTAATCAGTACAGCATTTTATACCCCGTGAAGTACTTTGCCAGTTCTGTTTTGAGGGTTATCATTTACTATCTACAAGTTTCATCGTGCAAGTACTACTATAACTGGATGAAGTGTTTTTAACAAGCAGTTTCTTTTTGGTTGTTTTAAGCTTGTTGATCTTTAAAAAGAAAAAAAAAAGCTGTTTATGATCATGACAAAAATGAACTGAAAGTGATTAAGTACTACCTGTCCCTAACTAGAAATTTCATTTGGAAGAGAAGTTGTTCTCAAACATAAGCACCAGAATAAATTATTAGGCACGTTTTATTATTATTTTAAACTTTATTTCTACTAATTTGTGAGATATTAATATAGTTAATAGGGTTAAATATGTTTTTGTTCATTATAAATATCTTCAATTTCATTTTTAATCTCTATAAAAAAAAAATATTTTTTGATCCTTAAAATTTTTTAATACATGCCGTTTTAATTTCTGTTATTTTTTAAAATTTTAAAAACGGTTCAATTACTATTAAATTTTTAAATTTTTGAATAATTTTTTTCATAATATTATTAAATATTTTTTTTATTAAATTTAAATTTTTTAAAAATGAGAAGAATTAAATATGAATTTTAATTTTTTTTAAAAATAATGATAAAATAATGAAAATCTCATACTTATAAATTAAATTTTGAATTTTTTTTTAGAAATTTTTTATAATATTTTAAACGTATATGTAAAATAATCATTCAAAAATACACGTCAGTTTTATAAAAATAAAACTTGATAATTTTATAAGAATTAAACATATATTTAACTCTAGTTAATATTTCTTAGCTGTTTTGGTAGTTGTAACTTATACAAATTATATGAAGTCACACTATTGTGCCACTATACTATTTATTCACGGAAATTTATACTATTTATTCACGGAAATTTATTTTTCGATATGGGATGTACATTTGAAAACTTTAAAATATTTTTGAGTTTTTATAGAGATATATCATGGAACACGTTAAATCTCATTTTTGCTAAAATTTAGTTTAAAAATATATTTTTGAATTTTTATAAAATTACTTTGGAGATGTATTTTCAAAAATACACCTGAAGTGAATAATAGAGTCAATATTATTTGTGGAACAGAAATTTCCAAGAAAATGTCAGCCGTGTAAAATCGTAACTGTAGAATGCTAAACCTATAGTAGCAAGAGTTGACGCAACCACAACTGATTTGATTAACTTACAACAAATTGTAAACTCGTAAATAATTGATTTTCGAGGATGAAAACGTGATAACTATTTTTTGATGAAAGTTCATTATTTTGTATGTTTTCATTCACCAATATCATGCCTTTCTTTATTTCACATGTTACTCCACACAAACATCCTAAATTTTTAATGTATCGTAAATTTTCAACGAGGTAGCAAAACATCATGATCATACTAATACAATGTAAAAATTTACTAAATCGAACACACGATGAATGAAGATATGACATAAAATTTCTTGTTTGGAAATATTTGTTCCACAAATAGTAATGGTTTTATTATTTATTTCAGGTATATTTTCAAAGATATATCTCTAAATTAATATCAGAAAAATTTGAAGGTACATCTTTGAACAGAATTTTAACAAAACTGAAAAAACGGTGCGCTCATTTAAAGATATATGTCTAAAAATATGGAGCATTTTTGATATTTCGCCGAGAGATAGAGAGAAGATAACATAGTGCAAAAAAAATCTCCTATTCACCCACCATATTAGAATTTTAGTTTATTCTATATATTGATTGAGGATTTGCAATATGTTTTGAAATACTGATTGATAGGTTCATTTTTGAATAAAGTCTAAAGAAGATTGATGTGTGGAAATTTAAATCTTCGGTGAGAAAATTTGAACTAACATGACCAAAATTGTTTTATATGGTTATGAAGCTGCCACACACATAAGGAAGGGAATTAACGGGTCATGTTTTGTGTTTATCTCTGGAGTAAGATACCTGAAAAATCAAAGTAGTCGTGTCCCAGCGCCACCAGGTGCCACGGTTTAATTTCTTTTCAAATGGTGAGAAGTTTTGAGTGTAGATAATGCATGGTCAGAGGTTTATCTCATTTGTTCATCACCAATCGACCATGGAAATGGTTCTTATCGTGACTATGATGTTGTCACAAAAATAATTGAAGATAACACTGCAATTGGGGATGCAAACATAATAAGAGTAATTATTGCCGTAGCTCGTATTTGTAAAAGTATGTCCTAGAATCTTTGTTGATGAAGATAAAAAAATACGTTTTGAGATTATCAAAAAACAACAAAAATATTCGGTTCGGATAGTCCTTATATCGTGTTTGGTCGATTCGATTCGTGAAATTATTCATTAATGTTAGAACGCTGGATATTTATTTTATATTAATTTAGAAATAGTCTAAATTAACATAAAAGGTTTTATAAGATTTTTATAATATTTTATTTAAATAATTAATGAATTTTGTTTTGCGTTTTGTTATGGATCTGTTGAGTTTTTAGCAATTATGAATATGTATCTATTCAATTATTACACGGTGACAATTTTAAAGTTTTAGAACAAAAGGAAGAAATAAGGGTTTAAAGAATTTCAAGAGGAAACTTAGAAAGACAGAGATTTGGGAAAAATCTTAGGAGTTATCTAAGGGGATTGAGAAACATTTCTAAACACCTTGGGTGTGTGTGATTCTTATATTGAGAGTTGGAAGGATTGAGAAACACTTAGGTAGAAAATATGGTTTGTTAATGAGAATTTGGAAATCTATTTTTATGTAACTCATTTGTAATCTCTCGTAACAATTTTAGAGTATAATGAATTTGAGAGTTGCTCTCTCCCCCAAACGCAGATCATTAAATCGAAATGGGTAAGCAAATCTTTTGTGGTTCACTTGCATTGTATTTATAAACTTTTTGATATTCTCAAGTACAAAAAGTATGCAGCGAAAAGTTACGAGAATAAGGATACAGAGTAAACACACAATTTATACTAATTCACCCCATTAACGAGGGACTAGTCCACTTCTCTCATACTTGATTTTAAACCACTAAGTCACCTTAGTCTTATATTCCTTACCTCACACTAGAAGAGTTCCTTGTATTACTACTTGTAAAGACTTTGTTGAAGTATGTCTTATAATCTTTGTTGATAAAGAGAAAAAAATATGTTTGGAGATTGCTAGAAATTAAGAAGTCGAAAAGCAGCAAAAATGTTCGGTTCAGGTGGTTCGCGAATATCGTGTTTGGTCGATTCGGTTTTTAGATTTTTTTTCATTAATGTTAGAATGTTGAATATTTATTTTATATTAATTTAGAAATAGACTAAATTAACATAAAATATATTATAAAATATTTATAATATTTTATTCTAATAATTAATGAGTTTTAGCAATTATAAATATGTATCTCTTATGTTATTATAGTGTGATAATTTTAGAGTTTTAGAACAAAAGGGAAAAATAAGGTTTTAGGGAATTCCAAAGGAAAACTTAGAAAGACAAGGGTTTTTGGGAAATTTTTGGAGTTATCTAAGGGGATTGAGAAATACTTTTAGACACCTTTGGTTTGTGTGATTCTTATATTGAGAGTTGGAGGAATTAGGAAACACTTGGATATAAAATAGGGTTTGTTCTTGAAAATTTGGAAGACTATTTTCTTGTAACTCATTTTTAATCTCTTGTAACAACTTTTAGAGTATAGTGAATTGAAGATATGCTCTCTCCCCCAGACATAGGTCATTTGATCGAGCTGGTTAAGCAAACCTTTAGTGTTTCTCGCTTTATTTTATCTTCTTCTGCTAAATTTACTGTTTATTGGCTATTATTGTTGAAAGACATTTATTTTGGTTGCTACTGTTCTTTATCCCTACACATCAAATTTGATATGAATTGAACCTTGTCATTTTTATAACAAGTGGCACCCACCATGGTGCAAAGGGATATTGTTTACAAGTGAGAATTATGGTTAAATTGGAGGCAACATAATTTTTCAGTGACAACGATTTTAGTTGTAGAAAGTGAAGATGCAAGAAATTTTAACTCAAGAGAATTGTATTGAAGCTTGGAAGGATGGGGCATCGATGTCTGCACGCCTTAGTAAACCAAAGAAGACCTATATGGTGGATAGGAACATAAATGCCATTATATTGTGCCTCGAGGATAAAGTTATAAGGGAAGTCACCAGAGAGCAGACTGCTGCTGCAATGTGGGTAAAAATTGAACCATTATATATGACTAAGTCTTTATCTGACATGTTATGTCTGAAACAACAACTATGTTCATTCCGAATGGTGGAGAACAAATCCATAGTGGAGCAGTTGACAAAATTTCACAAGATTATTAATGATTTTTGAGAATATTGAAGTGAAGATTGATGATGAGGACAAGACTCTACTCTTGTTGATTTCATTACCCCAGATATTTTGAACACTTTAAGGATGTCCTTCTTTAGGTTAAAAAAGGTACTATTACTTTGGATGAAGTCCAGACGGAGGTTAAATCCATAGAATTTTCAAAGGCGAGAGAGTTGAATATTAATGATAGTGGTGAATGCTTAAGTGTCTCAATAGGAGGAAGTGAATGTAGAGGGATATCCAAATCAAATAAGTTTGACAAGTTAGAGGTAACATGTTATAATTATAAAAAAATCGATCACTTCAAGAAAGATTGTACTGAGAGAAAGGACAATGATGATTCTGTTCAAGTTGCGGTTTCCTTAGATGAGGGTTGTTATGAGAATGTTGATTCACTAGTGGTATCTAGTTTAGAGACAGAAGATAGTTAGGTCATATACTCAGGTTTCTCTTATCCCGTATGTTAAAGAATAAAATACTTTGAGACTTTATAGTTGGAGCAATGTGAAGTAGTTCTTCTTGGTGATAATAAGGCTTGCTATGTTCATGATATGGATACGGTCATACTTAAAATGTTAGATGATTATGAGTTTCTTATTCATAATGTGAGACATGTTCTAAAACTTAAGCGAAATTTGTTGTCCATAAACATGTTTGACGAACTAGGCTATTGCACTAGAGTTAAACACGGGGTGTTGAAGATTTCATATGATGAAGTGATCATAGTTAAATGATCTAAAATATGTGTTCTATATTTTTTAGTAGGTTCAAATATTGTTGATCATTCAAATCTTGTTGATCATCTATCACCAACTAGTGAAGACTCAGCTTAAGATGGAGTTTCTTACTATAGATACTAGTAGTAGTGAGAGAACCGTTATAAAGGCCTCTTATTATAATTTGACTGGTGATGAGGTAAGGAGGGAGATTGTAACATCTCAAAGGGACAAATGTGTTAGACTGGGGTGTTATATTTTGAATATTGTATAGAGCAATAAAGTGGTTGATGGTTAAATTGACATCACCATGGTTTAAATTCAAGGTGGAAATTATTAAAGTATGCCTTAAAACCTTTGTTGATGAAGAAAAAGAAAATATGTTTCGAGAATACAAAAAATCAGGAAGCCAGAAAACAACAAAAATGTTCAGTTCAAGCAGTTTGCAAATATCATGTTTGGTCAATTTCGCTCCTGTTTAGTTGTAGTTTCTGGAAGGTATCCAAGAATAAAACGTTAGAAGAGCTGCCATGGTCTATCGAGACGCGCTTGATAACCCAATTACCCTTTTGCATAATGATTACCAAGGGATCATCATTGTGAAGGTTGAGTCTAAGGGCGTCATACTCAGAGAAGATGATATTGAACCCTATTTTCTCTTGAAATTCTCTGGGGGAGCCTGAGGATATTAATTTTGCAGCAAATACTCGCATTATGTACTTCCTCCGGAAAGATCTAGAGTTACCTCCATTGGTGAAGTCTCCCGCGATGGTATTTACGTTGTAGATTGTGATTTTCCAACCATCTTTAAGGGAAGATGGGGAGAGTTAGAGAAAGAAGGTGTGTTCCATGATAATTTTGCCAAGTCCCCACGGTAGACGCCACTGTATTAGTAAAAAACTACAGTTGTGCTAGTCCCCCCTGCAAGGGAATATAGACTCACTGGCCTTTGTAAGTTTATAACACGATATGGTGGTTAGGGCTTGCCCATGACGGCGAGAGGCCTGTGCGGTGGTGTTTGGAGGTAATTTGAAAGACCTGCTCATATGAGGTGAGAGGCTCTGATTATAACTGTGTTGCTTGGTAGAAAGTGTATGGTTACATGCAGTCCTGTGTTAAGACTATAATGAGCATGCTCTTTTAGGGTGTGGAGAATGTGTATCACTTGAGATATGTCCTTTCTCCTTGAGTGGAGATGTATTTATAGAGGTCTCTATGAGCTAGGGTTTTCTCGGAAAGGACCACCATCCACTTAGTCAATAGTGGAAAGTTGAATTCATATTTTCAAAGGAATTGTGGGTCAGTTAATAACCTTGACTTCCTCCCTACCCGAACAACTTCTTATCCCACGTTTCCCACGTAGGGGCGAGGGAAGACTACGTGGCGAGGCGATACCTCCCTGTGGGCACCTTGTATCGTCGCCTCTTCTAGGATATTCCAAGGGCATCACCCTAGTAGGGTCTTTTACAAATATAACACTACAATTGCGCCGCACAATCATGAACCCTCCTTAGGGCCCGTAAAATTATACTAATGCAAGGAGTTTTATGATTTTTCTTGAGTTTTTTAAAATGATTGGTCTTTGAGGACTTAAATTATGTTTTGTTATATTTTTTATATTATAGAATGTTGTTGCATATTTTTGTACCCTAAAATTTGCCCTCTCATTTATCAAGATTTTTCTCACAAGACTTCTTGGACTCAAAACAAGATTGGGGTTTGGTCAGCTCAGGACACCTCATCTTGCACTGATAACCCAAAATTAGGGTTTGAGTTTGCACAAGGATTTTTGGACCACCAATGCTTCATATGACTTTCATACTTCATTTTGGACCCCTAAGATTGCTCATGTTAAGTTTCAAGCCTTGAACCACACTTTTGATCAGTCAATTGGATAATTGACCTAAAAATCAACTGTATTAGGGAAAAAGTCAACCATGGCCAATTTACAGTCAAACTTCATAATTTTTGATCCACATCAACACTTTAGACTCATATGTACCATTTGATCAAGTTTGGATCACAACTCCTCAAGAAATTTGATCAAATCATCAAAAGGGCAAAATGGTCAAAATTAGGATTTTGACCGAGAAAGGGAAATTTCTGATTTTTAACCAAGCCAATGACCAATTGGGTTCAAACATGATTTTAAGGGTTCAATGGCACCATCTTGACCTAATTACATGGTTCAAAAGATCTCAAGTTCATTGGATTGACAGATGAATTTTGCAGTCAACTGATTAAAAGTCAACTGTATACTGAAAAGTCAAACTTTGACTTTTTGGTCAAAATCAAGTGCCAAGGGTCATAATTCATCAAGATATGTCAAAATATGAAACTTGTTCACCAAGAAAACCAATTTTGAAAATTAGGGTTTTGAATTTGAAAAATTTCATAACTTAGAATTTTTCTAAGTATGGAAATTTTCTTATTTTTTCCCAACTTTCCACCACTTTTTCACCATGATGAAATTTGATTCAAAGAAAACTTCCAACATAAAAGTTGTAGTTCTCCATGAAATCTACAACTTTTCTTCACAAACTTTTCCCAAAATATGCTTGGATATCAAGTTATGAATTTGTGAATATAGGTCTATGAACTTCTTAACTTAGTGAAATTTTGCCCCAATTTAGGCAGATTTTTGACCCAACTTCATGGACATTTTTCACCTAGTTCCAAGAGGTATCTCAAAATAAATTTCAAAGATGGATTATAGATAATATTGCAATCTTTCTAAAATGTCCAAGAACTCTTCAAGATCATTTTTGATTAGGGAGAATCGAAGAAGAGAAGTTGGCATTTTATCACTTTTGATCAAGCCATTTTTACAAGGCATCAAGTTGCAAATCCAATCCATGCTGTTTGTACATTGCTTTACAGGTCCTAAAATCACTCTACACTCCATAATTAAATGCAAACTCAGAGGTTAAAGGCTTTATTTTCACTTTTGAAGCATTGTACATGAGATGTTTCCATTTTTGGCCAAAAGGTTACAATGCCATTTTCATAAAGGTGAGTTTTGCAACTTTGTCCATCTTGAGCCTTGGACCTGTCCCTTTGATGCAAACAATTTCCACAGGTCTCAAGCAATGTATAACAACTCTTATCAGCCCTCGAGGTAGCCAGTACAAGCATGTTACATTTGTCATTTCACTTTACTTAAAATCCAAGAAAAGTTACAAAAGGTGCTAGAACTTGTACAACTAGTGAGGTTTGACCTTTGTGTCATTTCTATACATATTCACAAACTTATCACAAGTCAGAAAACGATTGCTTGACCACTGAAACACTCTCAAATTCAAAAACTCCATTTTTCTTCCAAAACATAAAAGTTCTGCAAAATCATAGCCATCTCATTTTTGGCTCGTGCGTTTTGCATTTCAACACTTGAAACACTTCATACACATCATACCAAAGCAGTCCAAGCATTCATCCTGCATCTGTAAGCCCTGTTCCAGCCATTGCCATTTTCAAACTTGGAGCTTGCAATTTGACTTCTACAAAGAGTTCTAGCCATCCACAAAGCAAACTAGGCATTGGAATAGCTTGAAGGAAGTTCAAGGAAGCTCACACGATCCTCAGGCCTCCATCAAAGCCCCAATATTGCTCTATCCAAATCCAACTGAAGGAGGTATTTTTCAAAACTCTATCTCTCTGAATAGGCATCCTCAAGCCACGATTTGTGAAGAAAAAATGTAGCCCTTATCATGGTGAAGCTGTACATATGCATACTTGTCATTTATATTAACTGTGCTATGAGAATTTGAAGCTTGAAGTTCCTGGATTTTTTAGGTCACGAATTAGGGCCATTAAAATTCTCCCTGATCTTTTAGGGTTAGGTTACAAATTTTATATGGTTGGAATCGTGAGATTAAATGCTACATGTTTTATGTTATGAGATTTTGTTTTTGTGCAAGCATGTGAAAGTTACAGATTTGAACATAACACGCGCGAAGGAGAAGATGGCTGGAGGACAGGGATGCTTGTCTTGGACTTTTTGGCGCGCCTGACCTTTTTGTTTCTGCTTTTTGCACCCCCTGGATTACTTTTGCACCCCCTGACTATTTTCTTATATTTTTGCATTTTTCTTGCATATTTTATATTTATTACTTGCATTTATTTTTTCTAATGATAAAAAATACCCAAAAATAATTTATTTATTTCCACACTTTTATTTTATTTTATTTATTTATTTTCTCACATAAAAATAGTTTATTTTGACAAATAGTTTTTATTTTCTTAAATAACTTGTAAATATATTTAAAAATACTTAATATTTTTATTATATTATTTATACTCATAAAACCCTTATTTTCTATACATATTTAATTTTTAATATTTGCACATAATATTATTTATTATTTTCTTGTACAAAAATGAACAAAATATTAATATAGAACATATATTTTCTTTAATAAAAAATTAGGGTTTTCCCCTTTCAAAAATAATAATATTATTTTTCCTTATTTTCTAGGGTTAGTTAATTTATTTTCTCATTCAAAAATTAAATACAAAACATTTTTTTACATAAATACATTTGCATTGCATTTCAATATTTGTATATTTATTTAATGCGCACAATATTCAATTGGGTTGTAATAGTATTTTTAGGTTTACATTTGTGCAATATCCCCATTCAAAAACTTGTATCTCTCCTCCCATAATAATTGTTGTAATATCTTAGTTTACATTTACGCAATTTATTGCTTTCCTATACCATATTTAGTAAACTAGGGGTTGCATGACAAGAACCAAAAACAAAACAAATAGAAAACCTAATACAAGACAAAGGCATGTAAAATGACACACAAGCATCCTTAGAGTTTCTCCCACTTGGTTGCCTAAATAAAAATGGCCATGTTACGCATGCGAAGCATCTTGGCAAAACAAAACAAAATAAAATCATAGTCCCTCGATGACGCTATCAAAAGGTTGCCTAAACAAAGATGATCTTGGTCCCTAAAAATTGCTAAGATACTTGGCAACATTGTTATCATGGTCATACGATGACCCACGCCCGTCCCGTTTACATCCAAAGATAGGGTTGCTTACCAAATCAATGGTAAGTCAACAATGTCAAAGGAATAAAAATGCACAAGAAAGACATTTGAGTAGGTAGATAGCTTCTAGTTACTTGATCAATTTCAAAACAATCCTTGCTACTTTCAAAAACAAACACACACACACACATTTCAAAACATCTTACAAAATATTGAAACATTTTTCAAAAGACAAACATCTTTGTATACATTCTTACGAACGAGAATCATTACAAAGATTGCCTAAACAATGACCTCTTTTCAAAATACTTTCAAAACCACACAAAACACCATTTCAAACAATTTCAAAGCAAAGCAAGTGATCTAAACAAGTAACTAAGAGCCCATGGAAAACCATGGATGAAAAGGGTGCTAACACCTTCCCTTTTCATAATCTACCCCCGAACTCAAGAAAACATCTCAAAGGCCTTTCTTGTGCTTTTTTACCTTTTCTTTTGGATAAAAGAAAAGTCGGTGGCGACTCTTGCTAACCGCAACATTTACGAACACAAACGCAAAATCTCAAGTCAGTTCTCCCACCGCATCACACAGATGGATTTAGGTTAAAATTTAGATAGAAGGAGATGAAGATTTGTTGTTGGATTATTGTTGTAGTTGAGTTTAAATGTTTGCTAGGTTTAAATGAGCACAAGTAAATGGTTTTGAAGAAAACATAATTGAAAGTATTAAGTTGGCTAATCAAATAGTTTCTAAGAGAACTAAAATGTAAAGTTTATTAGATAATCAATCAATGTAAAATCTTAAATTAAGTTAAAAGACCCCATGACTATAACCAAGCCTTTATCATTTTACTTTACTAGTATATTTTGTTTAGTAGCTAAAAAAAATCCAACTTCATACTTAATATAATAGTCTTTTAAAGAGATGTGAAGAATGTTATTAATTGTTGAGATCCCTTGTGATCAATTGCCTATTATTTTTCTATGTTAGTATGTTTTTCGTTTGTAAGACTAATAGTGACATACTGACACGGAGGCCATGATGATGAAATATACCAATAATCAACTCCAATTATAAACTAACAGGTGAATAAATAAATCACCTTATTCTGAAGTCTACAAGTTTTTAACAATAATCAAACATATGTAATATGTTCGTTGGTAGAAGTTTTAGAATACAAATACATCACCAAAGTAAAACACTCGCATCTACGTACTTCTGCATGAAAATCTGTCTGCATCCCAAATTCCCAATGACAAAGATTTCTTGTTCTATATAATTGCTTTATCAGTAAGATAATGAAAGGAAAGAAAGAACATTCAAGTTGATCATAATCTGCTTAAGAAACATTCATCTTATTCTGATTTCCAAACATCCAATGCAGTTTAGCAAGAGTTCTCTTCATTGCCTTCGTCATTACTCTGCAATACAAAGCAATTCAAATAAGTTAGTGATAATGCAACGCTACATCGTCAAATATATATATTAAAAGATAAGTTAGCAGTATTAATGAGATATATGATTTTCTTATTAATAAACACCCATAACAAATTATACAGATTTATATTTAGAGACAAAAAATTCTTTAAAAAAACTGATGAAAACATCAATTAAATATTTTTAGATTAAAAATAAAATAGAAAAAAACTAAAAACAAATAATTACTTATTTAAAATAAAAGTACAAGACAATAAATAGTTATGACAGTTATAGTAACATTATTGGAGTAGAAGTTACTTACCACAACCTCCTTGGTCCTTGGCTTGGGCCACAACACCATCTTGTTTCTATAAATGAATGAATTTATCAAATTATATTTTTCTAAGATATACAACTGAGTATATATATACATATATTACATAGTAAGAATTGAATAAAAAATGCTTTTAAATGCTAATAATAATCAAATAATTCTCTTTTAATATTTGATGACCAATTCAAATATTCTTTAATTGTTTCATTGTTCAAATTGATTCTGTTTGTCCATTCTAATAATAACCAAATAATTCTCCTTTAATATTTGATGAACAATTCAAATATTCTTTAATTGCTTCATTATTCAAATTGATTCTGTTTGTCCATTACGCCCCATCAAGATAAAGGTTCCATCAATGACCTTTATCTTGAACACGAGTTCAGTTAACTTGGTTATGGGAAGTGGTTTAGTAAGTAGATCTGCCAGTGATAACACGAAAATGTATAGTATATTTGGCTTGATTAATATAAATTATGTCTCTATTTTATTTTAATTATGTTGCTTTATTTTGGTATTATGCTAGTATTTTAATGTGTTTCAGGAATTTAATATTTACAAAGTTTGCTTGAGAAAATGAGTAAAAATGAGAAGAAATGAAGTAACAATGCATATAATATAAAAGAAAAGAAAAATCCCACGAAGAAGAAAAAAAAGGAAAGGGTGACGGTCGTCACCTACCCCTGACGGTCGGCATGCTTAATGCATGTGTGCCCCACGTCACATGCCTTGACCCTCATCACAAGACCTTTTCTTCATTAGCAAGAATTAAACCACTTCCTCCTACTTTTTCTCCACACACTAAGTCCTCTAAGACTAAACCAGCTAACCACTTCATCCTATTTTTTCTCCAACCAAGTCTTCCTTAATACTCTCTCCATGATGCCACTACCCCTATTTTCTCTCATCAAATCAAGTTATCAGAGGAGTATATATTGGAAGGCAGTTTGCAACAAGAATGTGAGCTCTCTCTCTCGTCCACTTTTCCACCATTTTTCGTTCATAGCTTTTTCTTATAATGTAAAAGTAATAGTTCTCCACATCGGAGGACTATTACTAAATTAGTTTTAGGATTTATTTCTACCATTTAATTTATGTAACAGATCTAAGTTTGTCGGCTATTTCAATTCAAGTTTCTTTGTTTCCATTTTCTACTTTTACAGGTTCTTCATTTTACCGCTTTATTATTATTATTATTATCATTGCTATTCTTTTTTATTGCATTAATTATTATTATTTTGTTTGTCAAATTTAATTTCTATGTCATTTTTCATCGTAACTATAATTGTTCATGCGTTTTTAATTAGTAACATGTCTGGCTAAATATTCTTGAGACTGGTGTATGAGGACTGTTGTTGCCAACGGACTCGGTAGAAAATAATAGGTGCAAATTTATGATTAGAATTTTGTTTTGGTTTTAATTCTCAAGTCTAATTTAAATAACCTTGTCATGAGAGTGAAATATTATTTAACACGATTTTGTCACGAGAGTGAGAAATCAATTAAGGTTAGAGCCGACACTGCGAGAGCATGGGAATCAAACCAGATAGTGGAAATTAGGCAACAAATCTAAATACAGCGAGAGCGCTTTAGACGCGTTTAAGATATAATTGACTTTCAAAATATATTTCTTAGTTACCGGGCGAGCGAGAGCAAAATCTTGGGATTAGGAAGTATGACTTTAGTTAATAACGCGAGAGCGTGAGACAGAGTCTTTAAGTTAGTATATTCTACGGAACTAAGTTATAGTCGTTATTAGTACCCGTTTTCTATAAGTCCTTCAGGAACGCGGAAATCATATTTCAGTATCTCTTTATTATTATATTTTCTAAAGTCATTTTTAGTTTTAGTTCTTAATTTCCCCCAAAAATCCAATTATTCATTAGCCTTAGCTTTACAAAGTAGCGATAGATTGCAGTAGGTTGACATTGGTCTCTGTGGTTCGACAATCTTTTATATTACTTCGATATTTCCGTGCACTTGCGGAATTTACCGATCAAGTTTTTGGCGCCGTTGTCGGGGACTTTGATTTAGTCACTAGTTCACTCATAAAGTAGCACTTATAAACTAAGGCAACTATTTATTTTTCCCTCTATTGTATGCCAAATACTCGCTCCCGAAGCGAGCCTTTGCATCTACAAATCAACGATATCAAGCGCTATCTCAGAGTAAGACACCGAATTCAAGAATACCGTGATCTTAACAATCTTCCTCCGACTAAACTTCCTGATATCTCAATCACTGAGTTAATTGAAGAATCGAAGATGGCTGACGTACCAAATCCACCTCGTGCTCTTAAGGATTACGCAGTTCCTTCTCAAGCAGAACCTCACAACAGCATTGCCGCTCCTGCTATCGCTCGAAACGATTTCGAGCTGAAACCTTCGCTTCTATTCGCTGTTCAGCAGAACCAATTTTTTTGGATCTCCTACTGACGAACCAAACCTACATCTGTCAGTGTTTGTGCAGTACGCAGACACTGTAAAAGCGAATGGTGTAAACCCCGAGGCGATACGATTGCGCCTATTTCCTTTTTCTTTAAGGGACAGAGCTCGAGCATGGCTCCAATCTCTTCCTTCAAACTCAATCACCATATGGGATGAGTTGAAGAAGGTCTTTTTGGCTAGACATTTCCCACCAAGCAAAACTGCTATGCTCAGAGCCAACATCAATGGTTTCAGACAAAAAGATAACAAATCACTTTTCGAAGCGTGGGAACGCTATAAGGACATGATTAGACTCTGTCCTCATCATGGTTTAGAAGAATGGCTGATCATTTATACGTTCTATAACGGTCTCTTGTACAACACAAGAATGACTATAGACGCTGCTGCTGGTGGCACATTGATGGATAAACCATATACCGAAGCAAATAAACTTATCGAAAGCATGGCTCAGAACCATTATCAATGGGGAAGCAAAAGAGCTAATATGGAAAAAACTCAAACAAAAGGTGGCATGATTAAAGTGAATAGTCTGGATCAAGTCAACGCTAAAGTGGAAGCCCTTACCCAAAAGCTAGAAAATCTTACCACCGCTCCCGCAGCTACTGTAGCTGCATTAGCTCAAGCTTGCGATCTATGTGGTCTTCAATCACACCCTGCTCCAGAATGCCCACTTCTAACAGGAGTTCCAGCTGAACAAGCGAATTACGTACAGGGAAACCCTTATAGCAATACCTATAACTCTAGTTGGAAGAATCATCCGAATTTTTCATATAAAAGCAACGATGTGTTGTACGCACCTGGACAAGCTCCTGCCACGCCACCTGGCTATCCAAAAGCTATCTCAAATCACCCCAATAATAGACCTAATACATCCAATGCCCCTAGGAAATCTAATCTTGAAATCATGATAGAACATTTCATTGCTTCTCAATCTCAGACTAATAAAGATGTTCTAAATCAAAATTTATATACTAATGAGCAGATTAAACAATTATCTAGTAAAGTTGACGCTTTAGCTACCCATAATAAGATGCTTGAAACTCAAATTTCACAGGTGGCTCAACAACAAGCATCTACTGCTGCCCCAGCTGGATTTTTCCCTGGTCAACCACAACCTAACCCAAAAGGACAAGCTAACGCTGCAATACTGAGAAGTGGAAAAGAACTTGACGGACCCGTTGATCCAAGACTCGAAAATCCAGCCATGTACCAAAAGCAGAACAAACCAACTGAAAAGGAGAATGAACCAAAGGAAAATGAAAACGAAAATCAAGAGGCAGTGGAGAAAGAGAAGCCTTATGTGCCTCCACCACCCTATAAACCGCCGATTCCGTACCCTTAAAGACTTACCAATTCCAAAACGATGGGCCAATTTAAGAAATTCGTTGAACTTTTGAAACAACTGAATATCACAATACCGTTTGCAGAAGCTATCACTCAGATGCCCTCATATGCTAAATTTCTCAAGGAAATCCTATCTAACAAGAAAAAGATAGAAGACAATGGAACAATTACACTTACTGCTGAGTGTAGCGCTATTATTCAAAACGATATGCCCCCTAAGTTAAAAGATCCAGGTAGTTTCTCTATACCTTGTAACATTGGAAAGTTTGTCATAGACAAAGCTCTATGTGACTTAGGAGCAAGTATCAGTGTCATGACCCTATATATTTAAAAAAGCTGGAGATGGGAGAAATTAGACCCACAAAAATGTCCGTTCAATTAGTTGACCGATCAGTTAAATACCCTGTAGGTATACTGGAAAACGTTCCAGTTAGAATAGGTCAATTCTATATCCTGACCGATTTCATAATCATGGACATTACTGAGGACTCAGTTACTCCTATCATATTAGGAAGACCCTTCCTAGCCACAACTGGAGCTATAATTAACGTGAAGAAGGGCAAACTGACATTCGAAGTTGGAGAGGAAAAAGTGTAATTCATTCTCACTCAATTCTTACAAGCACTAGCCATGAATGACACATGTTATCTAATCGACGTTATAGACGAGTGCGTAAGAGAGATGGAAGCAGAACATACCACGTACTCTGAAATAATGAAAATCCAAACCCCTCTGATATTCGAAGACGACAATTGGTGTGAACCATACCAAGATGATAGTCTAAGCGAAAGTCTAGCACTTACACCTGATCATATGCCATGTCCAAAGAAACCGGGTTTAGAATTAAAAACCTTACCCAGGAACCTAAGATACAAATTCCTAGATACCAAATATACGCGACCAATAATAGTCAATTCCAGTTTAGGAACTGTTGTACCCAAAAATTTTCCCTCTCATATTTCTCAAAAAAACATGGCAAGAAAAATCTCCAAGTGGCTCAGGATTGCTCAAGAGTTGGACAGTCAAGCTATCTCCTAAGGCAGTCAACCCCAAATTAGGGTTTTGTGTTGCATCAAGAGCTTTGAGTACAAATGACCTAAAGTTCTCCCCAATGTCCTAATATGTTATCAATTTCATCCATGTCAAATTTCAAGCCTTGTAGAGGAAGTTTGCTCAGTCAATTGCTTAAAGGGTCCAAAAATCAACTGTGCTAGGGCAAAAGTCAACTGTGACCCAAATACAGTCAAACCTCAAGATTTTTTGTCAACATTCTCATTTTGAAGGATATTTCATCATTTGATCAAGGGTTGATCATTATTCATCAAGGATTGCTCAAAATTCATCAAGACTCAAAAGTTGCTAAATTAGGGTTTTGCAGGAAAAGTCAACTCAACTTTGACCAAGCATAACTTTATCATAATTTATGAGAAATGACCCATCCAAAGCTCATTTTTAATAGGATGCAATTTACTACAATCCATCTTCATACCCCAAGATCAGAAAATGAACTCACAAGAAGTTATAAATTTGGACATTATATGTCATTTTTGAAAGTCAACAAAAACACCTTTTTTGCCAAAGCTTATAACTTGAGCATGGAATATCAAAATGAGATGAGACAAAAAGTTTTGGTTAGAGGATATCTCAAGCTTTCTAAAAAGTCTAAGAACACTTCCAAAAGTTCAAAATTGAAGAAGTTATGCATTGTTGAAGTTGGGAATTTTTGCAAAATTGCCAAAAGTCAACTATCCCCAAAACTTCAAATTTTGCCAAATGGGCCCATTCTTTTTCACTTGATTTGAACTTTCCACATTGCACACGTGTCCTAGCTTCAGCCTTGGGTCCATTTATCAATTTTATTATTTTATTTGATTTTTTATTGAATTATTTCATTTTAAATCAAATTAAATCAAATTAAATCCCAAAACTTGATTACATGAGATCTTTTGCTATTTTCAGGACTTAATCATCATCATGGTCAGCATCAAATTCGTATCTCATCATATCATGTACCAAAAGATGGATTTTTGACAAATTAGGCAAGCTTTCAATGGTGGATCAAATCAAATCCCATGGCATTGATGTGCAAAGATTCAAAGCATAATTCTTGACCTAATACATTACATGATACATATAGAAGGCAAAGGCACGCAATTGAAGGCTAGAGGCTGCAAGAACAGAAAGAACAAAACTTGGAAAAAGTGTGAAAAAGCTTGAGTTCGAATTCACCCTTAGAGGCAAATTCAGAAGCCAAGAACGATTCCAATCAATTCCTGGGTGATCACATAACCCTCCTGGATCCCAAGCAAGCTCTCAAACACGCCCAAAAGCACTGTAAGAATCACAAAAAATCGCTTCTTTCTTGAATTCATATATCCTTATTTCTGCATCTTTTGCACAAACCATTTGCATATTCATGATCCTCATCAAATTTCCAAGCTTTCTGTATTACCCAATTTCATTTATCTGATCTGTGAAGCCAAGCGCCATATCTAGGGTTTCGTGGTTGGTTTTTGGACGTTTCTTTTACAGGTAAAATAACCCCAATAATGGCCATGGACATGACCGGAAGAGAAAGACAAACTCAACCATGTGCTTGGAATTGATTTTCATGGACTGGAATGGATTTTAGAGTGAGCCTACGCATTTAGCTGCGGATCTAAATCCGCAGGTAAAGTTACAGGGTTGGAAGGTCAGGGACGACAACGTGTCTCCCTCTGATTGGCCTGATTCAAACACGCGTGCCCTTTTTATTTTTCTGGCATATTAATTCATTTTCTCATATTATCATTATTTTGTATATTATTAACAATTGAGGCACATTGGCCTAGTGGTGAAGCAAGCTATGCAATCACCATCAGGACCTGGGTTCGAATCCCAGGTCCCTCATATGCCTTGTTATATTTTTTCTTCAGGTAATCAAGTGTTGACCCCAACGTGAAATCTATCATGCACTCTCAAGCATTCAATGGACAGATGGCCATAAGCCAGATCTGAGGGCCAAGAGATGAACGTCCACCATGGGATCCAGTCAACCAACGCACATGGAATCCAGGGAAGTCAACCAGGCCAGTGCTCATTTGGGCCTCTGAATTGCTATTCCAAACCTCCAAATCAGGCCCAAACCTCCCATCTCTTTCTATTTCTTTTATTTAATTTAATTTGTTTTATTATTTTTATTTAATCCTTAACCAATCAAATCTTTTTCTTTATAAAATTAAAACCATAAAAAAATGTTTTCTCCATAAAATCAAATTTTTATTTTTATTAACAAATATTAATTTAATTAATTTAGGTCATTAATTAGAATTAACATTAATATGTTTTTTTAAAATTAAAATTAACTTAGACATAATTAGGTTTTATTAACATTGATTAAATTTATTTTTTATTTCTTAAAATACCAAAAACCCAAAAAATATTTATTTTTATTAATTAGTTTAATTAATTTAATTTAATAATTAATTTAGGATAGTTTATTGCTTAATTCAAAAACAAACAAAAAATCTTTTCTTTAATAATTAAAGGGTCAAAACCCTAAAACTTGCGCCTGATTTAATTTCCCACACGCGATACATTTTATTCAATATTGTATTTGTTCCCGGAATGTAATAAATAATTAGGACTATTTTTATCGCTTTATTTATTTTCCGCATTTAAATTTCAAAGGGTTGCTTTTGGCGATGTAAATATCCAACGCCTTGTAATTTAATTTCCGCAATTTATTTTCCGCAATTTATAATTGTTAGATGTTTGATAATAGGTATGCATGACAAGAATGGATGTTTAACCTAAAATAAACCTAGATAACCATTGACATGTACAAAGACAAAATTAACTGAAAACAACACACTCGCACATGCGCACTCTTAGGGTACACCCCACTTGGTTGCCTTCGTACGCAGTCATTAAGTATAGGTCACTTTAGAGGTCGCCCTCTTGTCCAAAGATCATAGTCGCCTCGAAACGGTTGCCTCGGATATGATTGCCTCAAACAAATGATCTAAGACATTAGGGTTACCACTAAGGCGTCCTAACATTGCTTTGGTGACCGCATGTCCCGCATTCGAATTGACCCTCAAACTCCAATGACAGTGCTACCTACTCATCAATAGTGGGATAACATTGTCTAAAGGAAGATAACATATAACGATTCCTTTTTCGAGTAGTAGATGGTTCTTAAGTACTTGCTCTTTCAAAACAAAGCAAATTTTCACACTTACACTCCTTTTCAAACAAAGACTTTTTCAAACCCACAATCACAAAGAAAGCAAAAATTTGAAAACAGTATGAGCAAGTACCTAAGAGCCCATGGATAACCACGGATAAAAAGGGTGCTAATACCTTCCCTTTCTATAATCTACCCCCCGAACCCGAGAAATATCTCAAAAAAGGAATTTTTCTGTGCTTTTTTCCTTTCCCTGTTGGATAAAATAAAAGTCGGTGGCGACTCTTGCTTACCGCGACATTTTGCGAATAACAAACGCAAAACGCAAACCAGCATTTCAAAAAAACAGTCAGTTCTTTCCCACTGTATCACAGGAACGCTCGAAACTAAGAAACTTTTAGACGTCCTAAGAAAGTACCTGACTGCATTAGGTTATAACATATCCGACTTGAAAGGAATATGTCCTTCAATTTGTATGCATCGTATTATGCTAGAAGAAGATTGCAAAACCTCTAGAGAATCTCAAAGAAGGATTAACCCAATCCTTAGCACATTAGTCATAGATGAAATTAAGAAGCTATTGGAAGCAAGAATCATATATCCAATCTCCGACAGTAAATGGGTTAGCCCAGTACACATCATACCGAAGAAAGGAGGTATCATTGTTGTGAAGAACGCAAAAGGCAAACCGATAATGCAAAGAGTGGTGTTGTACCCCAAAATTTGCCCTCGCATTTTTTCCACAAGAAATCGCAGCTTCAGGCGTTTCCTAATTTTTCAAACTGGCTCAAGAATCGGTCAAACAGACTTTTCTCGTCAGTTAGACGCAATTAGGGTTTTATTGATTTTTCAGGGCTCTGGAATATTTCAAACAGTTGGTTTAGGGTTTTGTTTGATTTTGGCTCAACTTTGATCAGGCGAACGTTCTTTGGCATTTAATCAGGAATTAGGGTTTTCGTGCGCGGTTCTTCAGAAAGATTAAATTCTACAGCACTTTGCAAGTTATTCCGAGATTTGGGTTGGATTCACATTGTTTGATTCAATCAGTAAAAGAAGGCATTTGGTTTGAATTCACATTTGTTTGTTTGAACCAGTCAAAGGATACATTCAGTTTGGATTTACAGTGTTCGGTAAGAAATCAGTAAGAAGGGAATGCGTCTGATCAGTTATTGCGTTTGACTGTGCTTTGCTTTGGATGATGGAAGCGCCAAGTTCATTATTTTGATCAACGTGGAATCAATGTTTAGTTGATTATTTATTATTCTAAAGATTAAATATCTGGAATTTAATTTTCAGTTATTTTAATTTAAAGAACTATAAATAATAAGTAAATAATTGAAAAAGGAGGAAATAGAATTAATTGGATAATAAAAACTTTTATTTATTTTTAAATTATTCGTACAATTATTGTTTACAATTTATTTACAACAATGATTTTACATTAATTTAAATTTAAATAAAAAAATTGAAACTATCCTATTTTTTTTCTAAAGTCTCCAATTCTTCATTCTTCATTTAATACCCCTCTCCATTCAACTATTCATCTGCAAAAGAAAAGAAGAAAAGTCAAATAGCAGATAAATAAATAAAGAGACAAATAAAAGACAGTTCATCATTAAGGGCCACTGATTGGGATCAGTTAACCCTCTCTGCAAATCACGGGATTTCTCCCGGTTCACAAAGAGGGACGAGTTTTTATTTGCTAAAATTGAATGCACAAAAGTCAAATTGCACAATTCAAAAATTATCCAAACTGCATAAGTTCAAATCTCAAAACTCCAAGTTCAAACCAAACTAGAAGTCCAAACTGAAAAATTCAAACTTGCTGTCAAAATGTCAAAAGGTACCCAAGCTGTCAATAAAGAAGATTTGAAAAGATACAAAGCACAAAATCTGGAAGAAGGGACAAAAATGCAGAGAAGATTATTATGCAAGCAAAACACATTTTCTTTTCATCATTTCCCAAAGAAGTGGCCCTTTCAGAAAAAAGAAGTACAAAGCATAAATAATATCTTAATGCAAAGCTGTACTGGAGAGAGAAGAAGAAGAGAAAAAGAAAGCAGGTTTTAGGCTTTAGGCAGGTAGGAAGATATATAAAACAAAACTGAACACAGTACAGTGAGGGAGAGGCAGCAAAACAACCATGACAAAGATAAACTTAGGGTCCCTGTCAAGCCACAACTAGAACCTGCTAAAGCCTTTATTCCCTGCATAAACATAAAAACCAGGCCAAGCCTACTGAACAAAAAAACCAAACCTGCCTATTATCAAACAACAACTCAAAAATTACCAGACCTGCAAAAGCCATATCAAACTGCAACATAAAGCCAAAGCTGTATAAACATAACAACAAAAAAGACCTTAAAAGAGAGAATCTGCAAGCCAGACAAAGCCGGGGGGGGGGGGGGGGGGGGGCTCAAAGCCAAAACCTGCTAATGGCCACAAAACCTCTACCAGACCTGCATAAAAGCCCCAAGGCCATTAACCTGCTAGAGATGAAAAAAACCATAAGCCAGCATTAACCTGTAAACCCTTAAAACCTGATAAACACCAAGCTCTAAACAAAATCACCAGCCTCATAACCAGTTCAAGCCTCACCCTGCCTGAAGCCTAACAAAAAACCAGAAAAGCCTCAAGCCTCACCCTGCCTGAAGCCTAACATAAACCAGATAAACCCCAAGCCTGAAACAAGCTCAAACCAAGTCCAGGCCTGCATCAACGCATATGTCCAAAACCATTCAACAATAGCACATATCAGAAGCATACACATAAGCCTCAGAAATTTTTCATCACATGCAACAAACATTCAAGGCAATAATAAAGGAATACTGAGGCAACTCAGAGCAAGGCAGCACTAACAAGTCAAAGAAGCATCAAGGCCACACCAAGCATTCAAAAGGCAACAAGGCGGTTGAAGCTAAAAAAGCATCAAACCCTCAGAACCCTAGGTTCATCCTTGGGCAAAGAGATAAAGAAGCATCAAAGACATCCAACACAGGCAACAAAGGCAACATAAGCATGTAAACGAGGCCCTCAGTAGAGACATCATAGGGCAGAAAAAGCAAGCAACATAAGCATACGAGCGAAGTAGGCAACAGAAGTAAGCAACAAGGCAACTCAGAGACGAAGAAGAGAGATAACAAAAGCGTACAGAGGCATGTAAACAGGGCGATAGGAAGAAGAAGAAAAAAAGGGGTTTTCAGTTTAAGGTCATCATAAAACCAAAAGAAATATACAAAGGTACCAGGAAGCAAGATTCATTCACGTTCCCTTCACCGTCGAGCCTCAACGCCTCCAAAATCCCTCTTCCTCCATCTCCAAAAGGTAGTGCTCTTATACCTCCTTACATGCATGTCAATAACGAAAGAAAACATAAGTCAAAGCCCAAATTGAAATTAAAAAAAATCAAAAGAGGAATGAAACCCTAATGCGTTTGAGATCGAAATCATACCATGTAACGTGGTCTGGGTGGTCTACGGAGGGTGAAAGGGGGATGATGGCGTCTGTTGGCCTCTCGTGAAGGATTTGTATTCAGAAATCCATGGCGAAAGTTGAACGAAGACGAAGAGGTTAGAAGACGAACGCCGCCGCTGACTCACAAACCCTACGCGTTTCAACTGAACAACAAAACTTTCAAACCCTAAAACGTGTTGTGCCAACTTGGGCCTTGCCCACCCCTGAAACGCCTAAAGCCCATTCAAATGCTTTCATTTAGTTTTTTTAAAAACGTATCATTTTAATTAATAAATTAACAAAACATAGTATTTTTTACACTAACAACATTTTTATATATAGCATAATTTGGTTTATATAGAAACGTATAAAAATATTTTTCTCTATATTTAAACTTACCTTTTATTTTATTTTTTTATATACATAGAATATAATTTTTCTTAAGATTAATACTACATTAATACTTTAACACTTTTAAAATATATTTTTCAATATACATAAACTTTAAAACATTTAGTTAAAATATCTTTTGTACATAACAAATAAAAATACATTTTTTCTAACATACATAATTTAATTCTTGATATTTAATTAAAACATACTTTTGGTATAAAATAAATAAAGATACATTTTTTATACATAATTTAATTAAAATTGAAAACAATCTTCTTTTCATTAAAACATTCTTTTTGTACATATAAAGAATATACAAGATTACAAGACTAATTAAGTAAATAAACATTTAATTCTTTAAGTCAAAACAATGTTTAATAATACTCATTTAATTTCACATCTCTAACCTGTAAATAATTACATACACATATGCACGTACACTTACACAACATACTTGTACTTGATACCTTATACATTTGCTTATTTTGTATATTCGTTACATTTACATTTGGTCGCAAATTCGATTTGGTTGTAATCTATTGGACACTATATTCCTAAGTCTCATCCCCATTCGTAAATTTGTACCCCCACTCTCGGATACTATTTGTAATAGCGTAGACTTTAAATTTCCGCAATTTACCGCTTTCGAATTATACCATGGTTAGACCTAGGGTTTGCATGTACATAAAATCAAACGCTAGATAACCTAATACAAGACAAATACATGAAATCAATACACAATCACACTTGCACCCCCTAGGGTAATCCCACATGTTGCCTTCCAAAATGGGCGATGCTTGCACGTCGAGTATCTTTGGCAAAACAAATTCAAGTGATCATAAGTCCCTCGATGACGCTTTCGAAAGTTGCCTAAAACGGAATGATCATAGTCCCTTCAAAGCAAATTGCCAAAGACACTTGGAACCATTGCATTCATGGTCCATGCGATGACCTGCGCCCGTCCCGTTAAACATCCTAAACGCAAGATTGTCCACCAAATGCAATGGTGGAACAAAATTGTTAAAAAGGGTTGAAAACATAGAGAAAACCTTTGAGTACAATAGGGTAGACAAAACTCTTAGTTACTTGAGATCAACTTGCAAAAAACACTTGCCTTCTTTTCAAAACCACATTCCACAAACACTTTCAAAACAAACTCTCAAAAACATTTGAAACATCTTTTCGAAAAGATACACACCTTTGTAAAACATTCGAGTAAAGAATTGTTACAAGGGTAGCCTAAGACAAGGCATCTTCTTCCAAAACATTTTCAAAAACACACACACACACACACACACCATTTTCAAAGCAATCGAAAATCAAGGCAAGTGATCTAAAAAACCAAGTAACTAAGAGCCCATGGATAACCATGGATGAAAAGGGTGCTAATACCTTCCCTTTTCATAATCTACCCCCCGTACCCACGAAATATCTCAAAAGGTTTTTGCTGTGCTTTTTAAACCTTTCCTTTAGGATAAAATAAAAAGTCGGTGGCGACTCTTGCTCAACCGAACAAGTGCGAATACAAAACGCAAAACTCATAGTCAGTTCTCCCACCGTATCACAGAACTGGAGACTCTGCTGGGGAGAAACTTAAAAGTGGGCTTACCTTAAGGTTTAGATCATCTTTACTTTCTTGCTTTGATTGACTTCATTGCTTTATCTTTTGGGTTCTTGTTTGGGTTTGTTGTAAATCCTACACCCGGATTTGGGGCACCTTCTTAGGTAAGTAGCAAAAAAACTGTGAGGGAACTGTGCGGGGTATACCAACACGGTTGAAGCAGTAAGCTATGTTAGTGTGACATATTTGTGAGTACCGGTAACCCTTGAGTTCAGTCAAGGAGAGTACGGGGCCGCTGAGTGATGTCGTAAAGCACTAACGAACTCTTAGAACCTTAATTGACCATCTTAGCCTTTTTTAGGGGTAGTGAGATGACCGACTTTGGTGCAGTCCGAAGTTGGTAGATACTCGATACTACACTCATTTGAGGGTTGTTTTCTTGGAATATTTTGGTCGCCAGTAAGTGGCTAAACCGAAACAATAAACACAGAAAACAATCCAATGATATTGAGCTCCTTAGAACCCGGTTTCTATTTTAGGACAGGATGAGCCAACTAACTTCAAGAGGGTACTTACCTAAAACCCATGCAAGCCTAAACCTAAGGACTTGTTTGCTTTGTGTGAATATGTTTGCCTGTATATACACTCACTTTCTTTTGCATACATGTACATAACATCATGACATCATACCATGGCATTTTCAATGACCATTTCAAGGATCTCGAAGGTTCTTTTGGTGCAGGGTTATGTTGAACCAGACGTCTACCAAGGGGCAAGAGGTTTCTCCTCTAACCAATGCCAACCAAAGATCAAGTACAACAACTTGAATCAGTGGCTATGACCCACTCGACATGGTGAGCTTGATTCTCGTGGAAAGACATCCACCGATACAAAGCTCTCCAATCAAAGATCAAGTACAACAACTTGAATCAGTGGCTATGACCCACTCGACATGGTGAGCTTGATTCTCGTGGAAAGACATCCACCGTTACAAAGTTTTCCGATCAAAGATCAAGTGCAACAACTTGGATCAGTGGCTATGACCCACTCGACATGGTGAGCTTGATTCTCGTGGAAAGACATCCACCGGTGCGAAGATCTCCAATCAAAGATCAAAGTTCAACCTCTAACATTTTCTTGTGTTTACCCCAAGAGATCTTTGAAAACATGCATCCACATATCATGCATTGCATTTTGACAGTTTTCCTTTTTCAGGTTTCCTTACTCTCCTGCTGTTTATTTCAGTAAGAGATGGCTCTAGAAAGGTCTGTCAAAGACATCCAAGACCAGACTGCTCAGCTGCAGGAGATGTTCCTGAACTTGTCTCTAGGGCAAGAAGAGATGAAAGCTCTCCTCACAAAGGGCTTGGAAAATTCCAACAATGCCAGGAGTGATCAGCTTGCGGAGTTGCAGTTTGATCTGACAACATTGAGGACCCAAATGATGGGACAGTTGGTGGGCTAGATGGCTCTCATCCAAGACCTATCTCAAAGACAAGAGGAACTCAGAGTTCTTGTCCGCCAACTGCTTCCAAGTAACCAATTGGAGCAAACATCTGAGGTTGAAGAGCGAGTCGCCACTCAGCCTCCATCCACTCAAGAAGACAAGGGGAAAACTCCTTTGCTTGCTTCAGGGTCACAAGCCCATCAACAACCTCGCCAGCGTCAAAGGGGTAATCGACGTAAGCAAGAAACGTCGGGAAGACAGTTCACGGAGACTGAAATACCATCATTCTTCATACTGAAGCGCCCGTTGGAGGTCAACCTGCTTACCCCAAAGGACCCTCCTCAGAAGCCCAATACCTCCTCTCCTCACTATCATCCCGACGCATTTTGTGTTTACCATTCCTACAGCCCGGGACATGACACCAATGACTGTTGGGCCTTGAAGAACAAGATTCAAGATCTGATCGACATTGGGGTGCTGGAATTCATGCCAGACGGCGAGATGAAAATCTTCCGTTAAAGGGTTCTCCACTTGAAGTGACGAAGCTCAAGCTGAAAGACTTTTGCTTCTTTTTGAATTTTCAAAGTTGTAATTTCTTTTGCTGTCAAACAATTATCTGTTGATGTTAAACTATGTTCTCATTAATGCATTGCATATGTTTGTCTTGAATTCATCCATTCGTTTCACTACTCTTATGCTTTTCTTTATGATATTTGACTCTTGATAAAAAGCTGTAAGCCTTTAGAGGGAGGATGACGAAACAATACCATAATCTTATACAGTATGCTTTTGAACAGACCTTGCTGATGATGTACATGCATTTCTTTCAATTCCCAAACACTGGAGTTATAAGGAAGTTAATCCCTAGTCAACCCCTTCGAGCCAAAGAAGTAGGAGTTTTCTGTTCTAAACGATCAAAACCTTTGATATAAACCTGGGGCAGGGTAGTATCTCAGTTAATTCAAGAAAATGCACATTGAAGTCGCAAACTCTCAGTTCGTAATACAACGACGACGTCGAAAAAGAAAGCATTCCTTTGGAATCAAAAGACAAGGGTGGTTCCCTATCACATAGACAGTCAATCTCTCAAAAGAGAAAAGCCCACCAAGCCAAAACCTATAAAGGAGGCTTAAGAAAGCTGGGGCATCCCGCTGACTGTAATCTCAAAAATAGGAACAGTCAGGCAAAAGTTAGGGATAACAAATCAAAATCAAAATAGTGAGGTCATTACAAAATCCTCGACAACATGAAAAATGTTAAAAAAGAAAAAGGAGATGATGACTGTCTCCCCAAATTCAACCGGTGAACCATCGCCCAAAAGTCGTTCCAAACTCAAAACAGAGTATGACGCACAATTAATTGAGCTTAGGTTGGAGAACATCACGAAGAGCGGGTGGGTACAAATATACTTTGAGCCTATATCATTTGTTTCTTAAACCGTGAACCAAGCCACGCTACAACCCTTCAAAAGTCCTAATTGAAGCATGGGTTAGTTCGAAAGCATACTGTTACAATTGGTATCCTGACTCCTGTAGGGCTTTGCCCTAAATCTTGAGTTGATCTGTCTTATAAAAAGTTTTCTGCTAAAAACGCAATTTTCAAAACTTCGAGACAAACATAAACTTTGCATTGCTTGAATATCACTGTCTGCATTTGGCTTTTTGTTTGACAGCGAAGAAATTCATACAGCGAATGTTCGGAGGAACGAAAGCTCTCCCAGTAAGTAAAAATCACTTCAAGAGGATAACACTTCCATTGCAAATCTCCTATCAGCAGGGGGCATGACATGTCACCATCCAATTAACCTGGGGCAGTCCAGTCGAGGTCCAACAGATCTTTCAAAATCCAATTAACCTGGGGCAGTCCAGTCATGCTTCAATAGATCTTTCAAAGTTCAGTGAACCTGGGGCAAGTCTCCGTCACCATCACTTGGGGCATTCGAATGTCAAAAGTGTTCAAAGACTCCTTCGTCACCTGTTGGAAGATGCAGTTTTACACGAGCTCATCATCAGGGAACCCTACACCGGTTCCTCCTCTTCAACTCCAAGATTTCTGAAAACAGTTCACGGGTTCTCCAAGTAACGGATGTTGACCTATCACTTGTTCAGATTCTTCTCAAGACTTCTGAAAACAGTTTATGGATTCTTCCCAACAACGGATGTTAATCTATCAGCTTGTTCAGATGCAATTTTTGAAAACAGTTTACGGACGCTTCCCAACAACGGATGCTGCTCTATTGCTTATTCAACCTCAAGACTTCTGAAAACAGTTCACGGGTTCTCCAGTAACGGATTCTAACCTATCGCTTGTTCATATTCTTCTCAAGATTTCTGAAAACAGTTTATGGATTCTTCCCAACAACGGATGTTAATCTACTAACTTGTTCAGATGCAATTTTTGAAAACAGTTTACGGACGCTTCCCAATAACGGATGCTGCTCTATTGCTTATTCAACCTCAAGACTTCTGAAAACAGTTCACGGGTTCTCCAGTAACGGATGTTAACCTATCGCTTGTTCAGATTCTTCTCAAGATTTCTGAAAACAGTTTATGGATTCTTCCCAACAACGGATGTTAATCTATCAGCTTGTTCAGATGCAATTTTTGAAAACAGTTTACGGACGCTTCCCAACAACGGATGCTGCTCTATTGCTTATTCAATCTCAAGATTTCTGAAAACAGTTCACAGGTTCTCCAAGTAACAGATGTTGACCTATCACTTGTTCAGATTCTTCTCAAGACTTCTGAAAACAGTTTATGGATTCTTCCCAACAACGGATGTTAATCTATCAGCTTGTTCATATGCAACTTTTGAAAACAGTTTACGGACGCTTCCCAACAACGGATGCTGCTCTATTGCTTATTCAACTTCAAGACTTCTGAAAACAGTTCACGGGTTCTCCAAGTAACGAATGTTAACCTATCACTTGTTCAGACACTTCTCAACATTCTGAAAACAGTTTACGGATTCTCCAGTAACGGATGTCAATCTATCGCTTGTTTAGATTCCAAGCCCTCACCTGCAGCAATCAGAGGACTCTCGCAATCCCCAGCCAGAGAACCTTCCAGAAGCTAACTCCACTCAGAGTCAAGTTTCATTATCCCCAGCGAAGCTAAAACTTCAAATTATCAATCCCTAGCGGAGCCAGACTAGTGAACCTTCTCCCCACAGAGTTACTTCCCGCCAAACTGAAGATTCTCAGTCTTACCTCCCCAGCATGAGTCAATTAGATTGGAACTCCCCTGTAGAGGTCATCAGGAATTCTCTTCCCCAGCAGCAGCCAAGAATTTGTTCTCCCCGACAGCAGTCAAGATTCTTTTATCCTCAGTCATCCAGGATTCATTTGTCCTCAGCGAGATAGCTCATCAGCTTGCATGCGCATTCATCACATTCATGTTATAAACATTAATGTCGCATACATTGCATCATGCATCATAACATTGCATACAACTAACCCTTTACCTTTTCAGGTAAGATCAGTCGACAGACACAGATTATCTTCCGAGATTCATCCAGAAATAGTTCAGATGTGACCCGGACACGGCGACATTCTGATACTTATTCCAGATCCATTCAGACGCATCATCAGGAAACCCTACGCCGGTTCCTCTTCAACTTCAAGACTTCTGAAAATAGTTCACGGGTTCTCCAGTAACGGATGCTAACCTATCACTTGTTCAGATTCTTCTCAAGACTTCTGAAAACAGTTTACGGATTCTTCCCAACAACGGATGTTAATCTACCAACTTGTTCAGATGCCAACTTCTGAAAACAGTTTACGGATTCTTCCCAACAACGGATGTTAATCTACTAACTTGTTCAGATGCAATTTTTGAAAATAGTTTACGGACGCTTCCTAACAACGGATGCTGCTCTATTGCTTATTCAACTTCAAGACTTCTGAAAACAGTTCACGGGTTCTCCAGCAACGAATGTTAACCTATCACTTGTTCAGACTCCTCTCAAACTTCTGAAAACAGTTCACGGGTTCTCCAATAACGGATGTTAACCTATCACTTGTTCAGACTCTTCTCAACTTTTAAAAACAGTTTACGGACGCTTCCCAACAACGGATGTTGCTCTATTGCTTATTCAATCTCAACTCCTGAAAATAGTTTACGGATTCTCCAAAACGTGGATGTCAATCTATTGCTTGCTCGGACCCCCAATTCAGAGATGTTCCAAAACATGGGTGCCTTTCTGATACTCGTCCACTCACCATTGACATACAGTTCAACATTTCCAAATGGCATCTTTAAGCCCATTTCCAGATGGCATCTCTAAGCCCATCCCCCGACAAGATTCTATCGCATCAGATGGCATCTTTAAGCCCATCACCAAATGGCATCTTTAAGCCCATTCACCTCTACCATCACATCGCCGAGTGCAAATTTTCTGGGCACTCTAGTGTCCAATCTTCTTTTACCTTCAAGCCGCGAAAGGCAAACTTGCCAATCTAACTCTTCAGGTTCAAGAAAATTGAACAGGGGCAACTGTTGTACCCCAAAATTTGCCCTCGCATTTTTTCCACAAGAAATCGCAGCTTCAGGCGTTTCCTGATTTTTCAAACTGGCTCAAGAATCGGTCAAACAGACTTTTCTCGTCAGTCAGACGCAATTAGGGTTTTATTGATTTTTCAGGGCTCTGGAATATTTCAAACAGTTGGTTTAGGGTTTTGTTTGATTTTGGCTCAACTTTGATCAGGCGAACGTTCTTTGGCATTTAATCAGGAATTAGGGTTTTCGTGCGCGGTTCTTCAGAAAGATTAAATTCTACAACACTTTGCAAGTTATTCCGAGATTTGGGTTGGATTCGCATTGTTTGATTCAATCAGTAAAAGAAGGCATTTAGTTTGAATTCACATTTATTTGTTTGAACCAATCAAAGGATACATTCAGTTTGGATTTACAGTGTTCGGTAAGAAATCAGTAAGAAGGGAATGCGTCTGATCAGTTATTGCGTTTGACTGTGCTTTGCTTTGGATGATGGAAGCGCCAAGTTCATTATTTTGATCAACGTGGAATCAATGTTTAGTTGATTATTTATTATTCTAAAGATTAAATATCTGGAATTTAATTTTCAGTTATTTTAATTTAAAGAACTATAAATAATAAGTAAATAATTGAAAAAGGAGGAAATAGAATTAATTGGATAATAAAAACTTTTATTTATTTTTAAATTATTCGTACAATTATTGTTTACAATTTATTTACAACAATGATTTTACATTAATTTAAATTTAAATAAAAAAATTGAAACTATCCTATTTTTTTCTAAAGTCTCCAATTCTTCATTCTTCATTTAATACCCCTCTCCATTCAACTATTCATCTGCAAAAGAAAAGAAGAAAAGTCAAATAGCAGATAAATAAATAAAGAGACAAATAAAAGACAGTTCATCATTAAGGGCCACTGATTGGGATCAGTTAACCCTCTCTGCAAATCACGGGATTTCTCCCGGTTCACAAAGAGGGACGAGTTTTTATTTGCTAAAATTGAATGCACAAAAGTCAAATTGCACAATTCAAAAATTATCCAAACTGCATAAGTTCAAATCTCAAAACTCCAAGTTCAAACCAAACTAGAAGTCCAAACTGAAAAATTCAAACTTGCTGTCAAAATGTCAAAAGGTACCCAAGCTGTCAATAAAGAAGATTTGAAAAGATACAAAGCACAAAATCTGAAAGAAGGGACAAAAATGCAGAGAAGATTATTATGCAAGCAAAACACATTTTCTTTTCATCATTTCCCAAAGAAGTGGCCCTTTCAGAAAAAAGAAGTACAAAGCATAAATAATATCTTAATGCAAAGCTGTACTGGAGAGAGAAGAAGAAGAGAAAAAGAAAGCAGGTTTTAGGCTTTAGGCAGGCAGGAAGATATATAAAACAAAACTGAACACAGTACAGTGAGGGAGAGGCAGCAAAATAACCATGATAAAGATAAACTTAGGGTCCCTATCAAGCCACAGCTAGAACCTGCTGAAGCCTTTATCCCCTGCATAAACATAAAAACCAGGCCAAGCCTACTGAACAAAAAAACCAAACCTGCCTATTATCAAACAACAACTCAAAAATTACCAGACCTGCAAAAGCCATATCAAACTGCAACTTAAAGCCAAAGCTGTATAAACATAACAACAAAAAAGGCCTTAAAAGAGAGAATCTGCAAGCCAGACAAAGCCGGGGGGGGCCTCAAAGCCAAAACCTGCTAATGGCCACAAAACCTCTACCAGACCTGCATAAAAGCCCCAAGGCCATTAACCTGCTAGAGATGAAAAAAACCATAAGCCAGCATTAACCTGTAAACCCTTAAAACCTGATAAACACCAAGCTCTAAACAAAATCACCAGCCTCATAACCAGTTCAAGCCTCACCCTGCCTGAAGCCTAACAAAAAACCAGAAAAGCCTCAAGCCTCACCCTGCCTGAAGCCTAACATAAACTAGATAAACCCCAAGCCTGAAACAAGCTCAAACCAAGTCCAGGCCTGCATCAACGCATATGTCCAAAACCATTCAACAATAGCACATATCAGAAGCATACACATAAGCCTCAGAAATTTTTCATCACAGGCAACAAACATTCAAGGCAATAATAAAGGAATACTGAGGCAACTCAGAGCAAGGCAGCACTAACAAGTCAAAGAAGCATCAAGGCCACACCAAGCATTCAAAAGGCAACAAGGCGGTTGAAGCTAAAAAAGCATCAAACCCTCAGAACCCTAGGTTCATCCTTGGGCAAAGAGATAAAGAAGCATCAAAGGCATCCAACACAGGCAACAAAGGCAACATAAGCATGTAAACGGGGCCCTCAGTAGAGACATCATAGGGCAGAAAAAGCAAGCAACATAAGCATACGAGCGAAGTAGGCAACAGAAGTAAGCAACAAGGCAACTCAGAGACGAAGAAGAGAGATAACAAAAGCGTACAGAGGCATGTTGTGATCGGTGGATATGGAACTGACTATTTAACGCTGGTTCGCGAAATGTCGCGGAAGCAAGAGTCGCCATCGTCTTTTATTTTCTCCAAATGGAAAGGACAAAAGCACAGAAAAATTCCTCAAAGAGATTGCTCTCGGTTCGGGAGGTAGGTTATAGAAAGGGAAGGTGTTAGCACCCTTTCTATCCATGGTTATCCATGGGCTCTTAGATACTTGCTCAATGTGTTTTCAAAATTGTTGGTTTGCTTTTCAATTGTGGGTTTAAAAGTTTCTTTGAAAAATTTCAGTTCGACTCGTACGTCAGAGTGTTTGAAAAATTGCTTTCGAAAGCTTTTTGAAAATGTGTTGGTGAAAAGTATTATTTGTTTGAAATTAGAGCAAGTATCTACGAGAACCTACCTACCCTAAGGAATTCGTCTGTGTAAATGTCCTTTAAAGTAATGCCATCCCACCATTGAGAGGTAGGTAGCACCACTGTTGGAGGTGTTCGGGTCAATTCGGGGTTCGGGACATGGTGATCACCAGAGCAATGGGAAGACACCTTAGAAGCTACCCTCATGCCAGGTTCCCGGATCATGAGGACTTACTAAGACATCCTCTACTCGACGATCACCTTTCGAAAGGCAACAGTGAGGCGTACCCTAGGGGTGGTGTGTGCGATTCATGTGTCGTTTTCATTGATATTTGTCTTGTCATGTTTATTGGTGTTCTACGCTTGATTTTATTTTAAGTCCATACATTCTTTCATGCTTATTTAACAGTTAATATTTGCGGGAAAGTAAATTCTAAACTATTACAAAGGGCGCGGGTCCACATCGCCAAAATTAAACCGAACCCGATTTGACGGAAAATAAATAAAGCAAAGTAAAAGAATTAAAAGTGCGAGAAATTTAAGTTACAACGCTTTGGGAGAGATACATAATGAATTAAGCGAAATAAAATAAATGTGCGAATTAAATGAATTTAAGAACATGTGCATTGGACCCTTTTGCAAAAAATTAATGTCAATGAGGAATTAAAATTAAAAATTAAAAAGAAAATGTTTTTGGTGTTTTTATGTTTTTTAGGTTTAATAGAAAAAAGAGAATTAATTGTAATGAAAATAAAATGTCAAAACCTAATTCTAATTATTTTTTAATTATTATAAAATGTTAAATTAACCTAGATTAAGCCCTAATTTTTACTTATGTACATTCTAATTATGAAAATAAATAATATTATGATAAAAAAAAAGAATTAAAAGGAATAAAAGTTATTAAATCTAATTCTATATTTTTTGATTTTTAGTTATTGAAAAGAATTAAGATAAACCTAATTAAACTAATATTTAATTGTACAATTATTTACAAGAACATATTAAAATAGAATATTTATTATATTTTTTTTGGTCTTTTCTGATTTTTAGGAAGTTTTTGTATTTTTGTAAAAAAAATAATTAATTAAATTAATAAAGGAAATAAAATCATAATTGAAAATAAAAACAAAAAAATATAGAGAAGCAAACCAGGGGGGGTTCAGGCCCCAATTGTGAGGTGTAACTTGGAATAGTCTGGCCCAATTAAGCATGGCCTTCTTTGACCTTTTTTGCTAGCATGCTTCAGCGTTGACTGGAGTTCATCATGATCTCTAATCCATGGCCTTTAGATTGATGGAGCTAGACGCGTGTATGGCTCTGATCTGGGGGTGTATCATGGTCTTCAATCCAAGCGCTATACATGAACATTAATTGAAAAGAAATAAATGGAAAGGAAGAAGACCTGGGATCGAACCCAGGTCGTTGATGTTACCAATCCACACGTGCACCGCTGAGCCAAGTTAATGCGTTTGTTAAACAAATAAACGATAAATATAATAAAAGAAAAGAACACGTTAACAGATTAAAACGCGCGAAATTCAAAACTACGTATCACACGCTGCCACGGGTTCGTCTTCTCCCTCATCCCTGTAACACAAATATTCAGCCACGGTTTTCTACGCGTTGCAGAAGGGGTTCTTTGAAAAAATAGCGATTAGCTCTCCTCTGCATGTAAATTCAGCGCGATGGATGGTTCTTCTTCGTCTGAACGTGCTGGTTTGATTGGCAGTGGTCTGGAGTTCTAATTTTGCCTCGTTACCAAAGCCCTAAATTGACAAACCTGTAAACCCTAGAAATCGCGCATGGTGGAATCTTATACACAGCGTAATAATGCAATTAAACATGATGGTTAGCTTGTAAACTTCATCAGGAATGCAAAACACATATCAAAACTTATAAAAAATGCATGAATTGGTATGCACGATTGTGACTTTTATTCGATACAGTCTGCCCTCATATTACCGATTCTTGGAGCTTTGGTTGTTGTTTTTGATTGGAATATGATCAAGGAGACTTGAGGAAGCCAATGGAATGAATTGTAGGGTTTGAATCGACCTCTAAGGTTGATTTCAGTTTTGCTTTTTTTAAGTGAAAATTCTAAGTTTGTTCTTAGCTTTTGCGCAGCTTCAATGTGTTTTATGATTAGGTTTTGATTCAAGTATTTGTATGGAAGCTATTAGGTCAACAAAACTAGCACAAATCCAAGGCATTCATTGTTTTGCATATTTGATTTCCTTAAGATCTTTTTGAATCTTTTTCATGTGCATTTTTGTTCAATCATGCTCAAATCAACCAAATCTTGCCATATTGGGATGTGCACGAGATCTTGACCTTAAAACATGTATAAAAAGATTTTTTAGGTCAAGTTTGATATTTTTCATGTATTTAAATAATTTAAATGAATTAATATAAATAATAATTCAAATAAATAAATAAAAAATGAGAAAATACTTCCCTTTGGGCCAAGTGGTCGTGCATAGGCTTGGAATGATGAATCATGGAAGAAAAATGGGCCCATTATCACTTTTAGGTCATTTGAAGTAATGTTGACTTTTCAAAATATCCAAAAATTTCCCAACTTCCACAAGGCATAACTTGCTCAATTTTTAATCTTTTCTCATGTTCGTGGACATTTTGGAAAGGTATTTGAGTCCTTTAACCAATGCCTTTGGTCCCATGTAATGTTGATTTACCAATCTCAAGTTATGGCCTTTGACTTAAAGTCCCTTTTTGTTGACTTTTGAAAATGACCTATAATGTTGAAATTGATAACTTTTTGTGAGAGCATTTCTTGGACTTGGAATATGAAGATGAATTGTAGGCAATGTCTTTCTCTTCAAAATGAGCTTTGGATGGAATTTTTCTGATAATCCATGTGAAAGTTATGCCCTGGTCAATTTCAGTTGACTTTTTCAGCTGTCCAAATATAGTAACTTTTGCATCTTGATGATTTCTGAGCCAAATTTTGAGAATCATGATCAAGCATTGATCAAATGATGTTTGTGGCTTCAAGATGATATGTTGACCAAAAATTTGAACTTTTGACTGTCAAATGACAATTTTGCCCCTACAGTTGACTGTAGTGCAATTTAGGGTTTTGACTGTGCAATTTTGAGCTGAATGCCTTGAAACTTGGTATGAGGATGCTTGACCACATTTGTGGGCATATGAGACTTGATTGGGCCTTTGAAAACTTCCTTTTCCTGATCAGAACACAAACCCTAGTTTTGACTGTATAGGAGACAGTTGGACTGCACAACCCTTGGGGGAATTTTGTGACTTGGCTTGGCAATTTCTTGGAGAATATGGGAGGGCAAATTTTGGGGTGCAACACATGTAAACAGGGCGATAGGAAGAAGAAGAAAAAAAGGGGTTTTCAGTTTAAGGTCATCATAAAACCAAAAGAAATATACAAAGGTACCAGGAAGCAAGATTCATTCACGTTCCCTTCACCGTCGAGCCTCAACGCCTCCAAAATCCCTCTTCCTCCATCTCCAAAAGGTAGTGCTCTTATACCTCCTTACATGCATGTCAATAACGAAAGAAAACATAAGTCAAATCCCAAATTGAAATTAAAAAAAATCAAAAGAGGAATGAAACCCTAATGCGTTTGAGATCGAAATCATACCGTGTAACGTGGTCTGGGTGGTCTACGGAGGGTGAAAGGGGGATGATGACATCTGTTGGCCTCCCGTGAAGGATTTGTATTCAGAAATCCATGGCGAAAGTTGAACGAAGACGAAGAGGTTAGAAGACGAACGCCGCCGCTGACTCACAAACCCTACGCGTTTCAACTGAACAACAAAACTTTCAAACCCTAAAACGTGTTGTGCCAACTTGGGCCTTGCCCACCCCTGAAACGCCTAAAGCCCATTCAAATGCTTTCATTTAGTTTTTTTTAAAAATGTATCATTTTAATTAATAAATTAACAAAACATAGTATTTTTTACACTAACAACATTTTTATATATAGCATAATTTGGTTTATATAGAAACGTATAAAAATATTTTTCTCTATATTTAAACTTACCTTTTCTTTTATTTTTTTATATACATAGAATATAATTTTTCTTAAGATTAATACTACATTAATACTTTAACACTTTTAAAATATATTTTTCAATATACATAAACTTTAAAACATTTAATTAAAATATCTTTTGTACATAACAAATAAAAATACATTTTTTCTAACATACATAATTTAATTCTTGATATTTAATTAAAACATACTTTTGGTATATAATAAATAAAGATACATTTTTTATACATAATTTAATTAAAATTGAAAACATTCTTCTTTTCATTAAAACATTCTTTTTGTACATATAAAGAATATACAAGATTACAAGACTAATTAAGTAAATAAACATTTAATTCTTTAAGTCAAAACAATGTTTAATAATACTCATTTAATTTCACATCTCTAACCTGTAAATAATTACATACACATATGCACGTACACTTACACAACATACTTGTACTTGATACCTTATACATTTGCTTATTTTGTATATTCGTTACATTTACATTTGGTCGCAAATTAGATTTGGTTGTAATCTATTGGACACTATATTCCTAAGTCTCATCCCCATTCGTAAATTTGTACCCCCACTCCCGGATACTATTTGTAATAGCGTAGACTTTAAATTTCCGCAATTTACCGCTTTCGAATTATACCATGGTTAGACCTAGGGTTTGCATGTACATAAAATCAAACGCTAGATAACCTAATACAAGACAAATACATGAAATCAATACACAATCACACTTGCACCCTGTGATCGGTGGATCTGGAACTGACTGTTTTAAAGCTGGTTCGCGAAATGTCGCGGAAGCAAGAGTCGCCACCGTCTTTTATTTTCTCCAATTGGAAAGGACAAAAGCACAGAAAAATTCCTTTAAAGAGATTGCTCTCGGTTCGGGAGGTAGGTTATAGAAAGGGAAGGTGTTAGCACCCTTTCTATCCATGGTTATCCATGGGCTCTTAGGTACTTGCTCAATGTGTTTTCAAAATTGTTGTTTGCTTTTCAATTGTGGGTTTCAAAAATGTTCTTTGAAAAGTTTCAGTTCGACTCGTACGTCAGAGTGTTTGAAAAGTTTGTTTTGAAAGGTTTTTGAAAGTGTGTCGGTGTGAAAAGATGTTTTGATTTTGTTTTGAAATTAGAGCAAGTACCCTTGAGAACCTACCTACCCTAAGGAATTAGTCTGTGTAAATGTCCTTTAAGGTAGTGCCATCCCACCATTGAGAGGTAGGTAGCACCACCGTTGGAGGTGTTCGGGTCAATTCGAGTTTTAGGGACGTGGTGGTCACCGGAGCAATAGGAAGACACCTCAGAAGCTACCCTCATGCCAGGTTCCCGGATCATGAGGACTTACTAAGACGTTTTCTACTCGACGACCACCTTTCGAAAGGCAACAGTGAGACGTACCCTAGGGGTGGTGTGTGCGAATTGTGTGTCATTTTCAGTTCATTGTTTGTCTTGTCATGCATTGGTGATCTAACGATTCAATTTTATTTTCGGGCATTCATTCTTTCATGCATATTTATTAACAGTTATATTTGCGAGAAAATAAATCTAACTATTACAACTGGCGCGGGTCCACATCGCCAAAAAAACCGAACCCGATTTGACTGAAAATAAATAAAGCGAATAAAATAAAAAAGTGCGAGAAATAAATCTAAACTTATTACAAGGCTTTGGGGCATATACAGAGGTATTTAAACAATATAAAATAAATGTGCGAAGTAAAGACTAAACAAAATTAGGGCGTTGGACCCTTTTACAAATAATTAAAATTAATCAAGGAAATTAAAAATTAAATGAAAAATAATGTTTTTGTGTTTTTTAGGTTTAAAAGAAAAAAGAGAAAAGTTAATTAAAATTAAAATCCTAGTTCTATCATTTTTTAAGTTTATTATGAAAAAAGATTTAATTTCTAACTTAATTAAATTCTAAACTAATTTATGTACAATTTTTGATTTATAGAAAATAAATAATAAATAATAATATTGTGAGAAAAAAGGAAAAGATTAAAAAAGGATACAAAAAATTAATAATTAACCTAATTCTACATTTTTTGGATTTTTATTATGAAAAAAGAATTAAAATTAAAATTAAAACCTAATTAAACTAAATGATTTACATTTTAATTTATTTAAAAAAAGAATCAAAATTAATTATATTTTTTTTTGTCCTTTCTGTATTTTTAATGTTTTTTGCATTTTTGTAAGAATTAATTAAATTAGATTAAGCAAATAAAAGAAATGAAAAGAAAAATTAAAGAAAGAAATAAAATAAAATGACAAGGCAAACCAGGGGGGTGTAGTCCCCAGAATTGGAGGTGCAGATTTGAAAAAGCCTGGCCCATTTTTGCTTGAATTGGTTGACCTTTCTAATCCTGTGTGATGCTTTGACTGGCCTCCACCATATGCCCTTGTTCTGGACCCTTTGATAAGTTTCCTGGGACACGTGGATAATGCCTCTTGAATGTGCATGGTGAGTCCTCATGTGGGCGCTGCATGGAACCTTGAAATGAAAAATAATATGAGAAATTGCAAGACCTGGGACTTGAACCCAGGTCATTGTGGTTACATGCGCGTGTCTTGGCCAGCTGAGCCACTTGTTTTCATTTAACATATAATAGTTAATAAACAATATAAAATAAAACCAACGCATAAAGATTACACGCGCGCAAATTTAAACGGACGAATGACAGCGTGCCACATCTTCATCTTCTTCACGTCCCTGTAAACAAAATACATTGGCAACGGTTTTGAAGCGCTGCATTAGATAAGCTACAAAAAAATAGCGAATAGCTCGTTTCCTAATATAAATTAGGCGCGAGTATGTCTTCTTCTTCGTCTCAAGATGCTGAGTGTGATGGTGTTGCTCTGAGGTTCTGATTTTTCTTATTTACAAAAGCCCCAATTTAAGAAGCTGGAAAACCTAGAACATGAAAATGGTAAAATCGTGTATGGCTTATGAAAATGCAATTAAATACCATGAACAGCTTGGAAACTTTGTGAGGAACATGAATGTGTAATTAAAAATGCAAGAGGATGCGTAGAATCAAGAACACGAATTCAAAAAATTTGCTGTACAGTTTCACTTGTAACTACCAGTTCAAGGAGCTTTGAGTGATGTTATGAATTGAAATGCGTTTAGAATTATCTCAGAATGCTAATGGTATAAAAATTTTGGCTTGAAAAGATCCCTAGCACTGATTTCAGTTTTGCATTTTATGGCCAAATTTTCAAATGTCCAATGGCCTTTTGAACGAGTTTTTTGCTGCACTAGGGTTAGGGTTTGACTCAATGATCCTTATGGAATAGACTTGGCTTGCTATTTGACCTTAATCCATGCTTGAGAAAGAATTGGCATTAGGGTTTGTCCATTAACCATTTTTTCCTAATTTCTAGCCAAAACCTAGACCTAGTGTGTAAATGAACCTTGGCCTGATTTTTGAGTTGGTTCATGATACATAGAACTTGTCCAAGTTCATATGACACCATTTCATTGATTTTTAAATTTTATTTGAATTTTCAATGAATTAAAATGAATTAAATCATCAAAAATTAAATAAAATAAAAAAGTCAACATTTGGTCTTGAAATCAACCATGGGCCACGTGTGTGGCATGACAAGGATGGACAAAGTGAGAAAAATGGGGCCCTTTTGTCAAAATTGGATTTTCAAGGATAGTTGACTTTTGCCATTTCACAAAATTTTCCCAACTTCTACAAGGCATAACTTGCTCAATTTTTAAGCTTTTCACATGTTCTTGGACATTTTGGAAAGGTCTTTGAGTCCTTTAACCAATGCCTTTGGTCCCATGTCATTTTGATTTACCAATCTCAAGTTATGGCCTTTGACTTAAAGTCCCTTTTTGTTGACTTTTGAAAATGACCTATAATGTTGAAATTGATAACTTTTTGTGAGAGCATTTCTTGGACTTGAAGTATGAAGATGAGTTGTAGGAAATGTCTTTCTATTCAAAATGAGCTTTGGATGGAATTTTTCTGATAATCCATGTGAAAGTTATGCCCTGGTCAATTTCAGTTGACTTTTTCAGCTGTCCAAATATAGCAACCTTTGCATCTTTGATGATTTCTGAGCCAAATTTGGAGAATCATGATCAAGCATTGATCAAATGATGTTTGTGGCTTCAAAATGATATGTTGACCAAAAATTTGAACTTTTGACTGTCAAATGACCATTTTGCCCCTACAGTTGACTGTAGTGCAATCCAGGGTTTTGACTGTGCAATCTTGAGCTGAATGCCTTGAAACTTGATATGGGGATGCTTGACCATGTTTATAAGCATATGAGACTTGATTGGGCCTTTGAAAAGTTCATTTGCCTGACCAGAACTCAAACCCTAGTTTTGACTGTGTAGGAGACTGTTGCACTGCACAACCCTTGGGGAATTTTCTAGCTTGGCTTGGCAATTTCTTGAGGAATATGGGAGGGCAAATTTTGGGGTATAACAGTTGCCCCTGTTCAATCTTCTTAGACCTGAGGATGCAGATTGGCTGACGTGCCTTTCGTAATCCGAGGGTAAAAGATGATTGGACACTAGAGTGCCCGGAAATTTGCGCTCACATGTTGGCAATGAGGGTAATGGGCTTATAGATGCCATCTGGATGTTTTGATTGCGTAAGAGATTCCTTCGCTAGAACCTGCATACCTGCAAAACAGAAAATGAGTACCTGACACGTTGCAGGAGCTGATTTTTAGATGCCTGGTATAGATATGTCCTGACAAGTTACAGGAGCTGAGTCTGGAGCTTCAAACAGCAATGAAAGAACCAGGGATGATTACTTCCTTAGCATGAATGGTAAGAGAGCCTTGGGCGACATTTAACTTCAACAACGCTCGTTGAGAAAAAATCTGGGGTGTCTTCTACTGGGATAAGAATCAGGGAGATCTTAAGGTCGATCTGACTGAACCAGAGAGGCCTTTGACTGGGTAAGCAATCAGGAAAATCTTGGGACGATTTAACTGAACCGGTCTAGGTCTTGAAATGTCTTCTACTGGGATAAGAATCAGGGAGATCTTAAGGTCGATCTGACTGAACCAGAGAGGCCTTTGACAGAATCAGGAAAATCTTGGGACGATTTAACTGAACCGGTCTAGGTCTTGAAATGTCTTCAAAGGGATAAGCATCAGGAAAATCTTGGGACGATTTAACTGAACCAGAGAAGGCCTTTGACTGAACCAGTCTAGGTCTTGAAATGTCTTCAAAGGGATAAGCATCAGGAAAATCTTGGGACGATTTAACTGAACCAGAGAAGGCCTTTGACTGAACCAGTCTAGGTCTTGAAATGTCTTCAAAGGGATAAGCATCAGGAAAATCTTGGGACGATTTAACTGAACCGGTCTAGGTCTTTGACTGAACCAGTCTAGGTCTTGAAATGTCTTCAAAGGGATAAGCATCAGGAAAATCTTGGGACGATTTAACTGAACCAGAGAAGGCCTTTGACTGAACCAGTCTAGGTCTTGAAATGTCTTCAAAGGGATAAGCATCAGGAAAATCTTGGGACGATTTAACTGAACCAGAGAAGGCCTTTGACTGAACCAGTCTAGGTCTTGAAATGTAGCTTGAGAACTTAACTGGATCTTCCCTGAAAGGTAAAAGTCAGTCATATGCAATGATATGGATCAAGCAATGATGTTCTCAACATAAATGAGATTTGTATGATGCAGTGCGTTATGCATGCTATAATGCTGTATGTGATGTTTGATGTATGTTTTCGTCCAGGAAAATGAATCCTTGACGGGTGCCGGGAAGTCGTATCCCGGACTGATGTCGAAGAATAGATTTGGCTTCCGCTGGGGATGATAACTGCAAGGATACCGGTAGGAGAAGATGACTCCGTTGCGGAATAAACTTGGCGAATGGGAGATTCTGCGGGGAGAAAAGATACTCTAGCGATCATGCTGGAAAGCAATACTCTGTGGGAAGAGTGATGCCTTGCTGAATGTTGATAGTAACTCTGTTGGGATACCGTTGTTGTATTGGAAGTGTGAATTGACTTCACTGGGGATAGGAAAGAACTACGTTGACGACGACCTTCTCTTGGCTTTTGGCTGAGGATAACCCAGTTATATCCTGTTAAGGAAATAACTCTTTAAATCAAGCCGGACGACGCGTTCGTGTTCTGCGAGGGGATAAGCTTCCAGAATTTACTGGGGATAAGCTTACTGCTTGGGGAGACAAATTCCATCTTTCCTGGGGAACTTGGATGGGACTCTCCTGGGGAAGTTTTGATACGCTGGGGAAGTGATTCCTTTGAATATTGAGGTACCGCCGGGGAACAATCTTTAGACCAAGACTGCCGGGGATGCTTGTTAAGAATATATGCTGCTGGGGGAATATTGGGATCTATTGGAGGATACCCAATTTCCTTGAGACTTGTTAACTTTGTTTGGGGAAGAATGCACTGACTTGCTGTCTCACTCTCTGGGGAATTTAAGATGCCTGGTTAGGTTCTTCGGCTGAACCTACCTTGGTACCTTGGAGGATAGAACAATTAGACTGTTCAGACGACTCTTTATTGCCCCTGTTTCTAGTGTCACCTGCAATTAATTCTTTGTTTCGCATGCAAATATTTATGAGCTAGCAAATTATTGTCAATGCATATATCACAAATTGAACCTTGGACGTTCTTCGCAAAACAAAACAGAAAAGAAAAATAGTTGGCACTTTTAACTGAAAAGTATATTTGTATTGATTTTGAATAGCCTGTGAATAGGCGTTTTGTATACAAGAGGCTGACGTCCTAGTAAGAGAAACGTCGCCGAGCAGAAGAGTTTATACAAGTTTTGTACAAAAGAAAATAAAACAGCTGTGTGAAATATGAATGACCCACTGGGTTTCAACTCTGCTATTGCCTTTATAACTCCGAGCGTCTCATCCCTTGATGACCTTGGTTGAAGGTGAAGTTGACTGATCGATGCCGTCTTGATGTAGATACCGGATTCTGGATGCAAAGTGATCCAATGAGACATAGTATTACGCTTTTATCCCTAATTTTTGCCTGGACGGCCCTTTCGGGTTTTCAGTCCACCGGGATACCCATTTTTGCCCAAGCCGCCTTTTCAGGTTTTCGACTTGCCGGGTGTACAGATTTTTCATTTTCATCCCTTCATTTTGCCCGAACCCTTTTGGTTCGACGGGAAGCCCTAATTTTTGCCTAGACATGTCAGCCTAGCGGGTCTTTTTTCATGCGTAGTATTTTTTAACTATGTCTGCATTGGCGGGGTGAGGAAGGTCGTCACCATCCATGTTGGTTAATATCATTGCTCCTCCTGAGAACACATGCTTAACCACAAATGGCCCTTCGTACGTAGGGGTCCACTTGCCCCTTGGATCACTCTGAGGAAGGATGATTCGCTTGATCACCAGATCCCCGACTTGATATTCCTGTGGTCTGACCTTTTTGTTAAATGCCCTGATCATTCGCTTCTGATACGTCTGACCATGACAGATAGCAGCAAGTCTCTTTTCGTCAATAAGATTGAGCTGATCAAGTCGTGTCTGGATCCAATCATCTTCATTCAGATTTGCATCTTTCATTATCCGGAGAGAAGGAATTTGTACTTCGATTGGCAAGACTGCCTCCATGCCATAAACCAGAGAGAAAGGAGTTGCCCCGGTTGACGTCCTGGCTGAGGTACGATACCCATGCAGAGCGAACGGTAACATCTCGTGCCAATCTTTATACGTTACTGTCATCTTCTGCACAATCTTCTTGATGTTTTTATTAGCTGCTTCTACAGCCCCATTCATCTTCGGTCTGTAAGGAGAAGAATTGTGGTGCTGTATCTTGAACTGTTCGCAGAGCTCGGTGATCATCTTATTGTTCAGATTGGTACCGTTGTCTGTAATAATCCGCTCAGGGACGCCGTACCGACAGATCAGGTTGTGCCGAATGAACCGTGCCACAACAGTCTTGGTTACCGTAGCATAGGATGCTGCCTCAACCCACTTCGTGAAATAATCAATTGCCACTAGGATGAAGCGATGTCCATTGGATGCCGTAGGTTTTATCTCACCGATCATGTCTATGCCCCACATTGCAAATGGCCAAGGCGCAGTCAGAACATTCAGGGGAACCGGAGGAACATGCACCTTGTCTGCGTAGATCTGGCATTTATGGCATGTCCTAGAATGTTGGTAGCAATCAGCTTCCATGGTGGACCAGTAATACCCTGCCCGTAGGATCTTCTTCGCCATGGTATGCCCACTGGAGTGTGTACCAAAGGTCCCTTCATGTAGCTCTTCCATGATTCTTTCTGCTTCCGTCTTATCTACACAACGCAGTAGGGTCGAATCCTGGTTTCGCTTGTACAAGATGCCGTTGCTAAGAAAGAACTTGGCTGCAAACCTTCTCAGGAACTTCTTATCATTGACAGATGCTCCTTCAGGGTATTCCTGTGCTTCCAGATACCTCTTCACTTCGTGGTACCAGGGCTTCTCAGTTACCAATTCAGTTTCGAGATCACAACAGTATGCCGGTTCGTCCAGTTTCCAGATGGTGATCCGGGGAGCTTCATTATCCCATTTAACTTTGAACATTGAAGACATTGTAGCTAACGCGTCCGCCAGCTGATTCTCTTCTCTTGGAAAGTGCTCAAATGTTATCTCTGTGAAGTGGGGGATCAGGGCCAACACACATTCTCTGTAAGGAATCAAGTTTGGGTGCTTCGTATCCCACTCTCCTTTGATCTGATTGATCACGAGAGCGGAATCTCCGAAGACACTTAGAAATTTGATCCTCAGGTCAATCGCAGCTTGAAGACCCATAATACACGCTTCATACTCCGCCATGTTGTTGGTACAATTGAAACACAGCCGGGCGGTGAGTGGAGTATGAGTACCTTGTGGAGATACGATTATGGCGCCGATACCATTTCCCAAAGCATTGGAGGCTCCGTCAAAGTGCATAGACCATCGGGATCCTGGTTCAGGTCCTTCATCCGGTCCAGGTATCTCACAGTCAGTTACTATCATAATGCTTTCATCTGGAAACTCGAAGTTCATTGATTGGTAGTCATCCACAGCTTGATGTGCTAAGTGGTCTGCCAATACACTTCCCTTGATGGCTTTTTGGGTCGTGTACTGAATGTCGTATTCCGTCAAGATCATCTGCCATCTTGCAATTCTCCCAGACAGAGCAGGCTTTTCGAATATGTACTTTATAGGATCCATTTTTGAGATTAACAAGGTAGTGTGAGTCAGCATATACTGTCTCAGCCGGCGAGCAGCCCATACCAAAGCGCAGCAAGTTTTCTCAAGCAGTGAGTATCGGGTCTCACAGTCGGTAAACTTTTTGCTAAGGTAATAAATGGCATGCTCTTTTCGGCCAGACTCGTCATGCTGCCCCAGCACACACCCCATTGCATTATCAAGCACTGTCAGGTAAAGTATCAAAGGTCTCCCTTCAACTGGTGGCATAAGGATGGGTGGTTCTTGGAGATATTCTTTGATTCTGTCAAAAGCAGCCTGGCATTCATCATTCCAACGTACTACCTGATCTTTCTTCAGCAGCTTGAAGATTGGTTCACAAGTAGCAGTTAAATGTGAGATGAACCGAGCAATGTAATTCAGACGTCCTAGAAAGCCTCTGACTTCCTTCTCTGTCTTAGGAACTGGCATCTCTTGAATGGCTTTGACCTTAGCAGGGTCCACTTGAATTCCTTTATCACTGACCACAAAGCCTAGCAACTTTCCCGATCTTACCCCGAAGGTGCACTTGTTCGGGTTCAACCTCAGCTTGTACAATTTCAACCGGTCAAACAGTTTCTGCAGATGATCAAGGTGTTCTTCCTCAGTCTGGGACCTAGCGATCATGTCGTCCACATACACTTCTATCTCATGGTGGATCATATCATGAAATAAAGTAACCATGGCACGTTGGTAGGTTGCCCCAGCATTCTTTAACCCGAACGGCATGACCTTGTAACAGAAGGTGCCCCACTGAGTAACAAAGGTAGTCTTTTCCATGTCTTCAGGTGCCATCTTGATCTGATTGTAGCCTGAAAAACCATCCATGAAAGAGAACACTTTATGCTGAGCTGTATTATCAACAAGGACATCAATGTGGGGTAGAGGGAAGTCATCCTTGGGGCTGGCCCTGTTCAGATCCCTGTAATCAACACACATCCTGACCTTGCCGTCCTTCTTAGGTACCGGCACCACATTAGCAACCCACTGAGGGTAAGAAGTTACTGCAAGAAACCCGGCATCAAACTGCTTCATAACCTCGGCTTTAATCTTCTCAGACATCTCTGGACGCATACGGCGGACCTTTTGCTTAACCGGAGGGAAATCTTCTTTAGTTGGTAAATGATGGACCACAATGTCGGTATCTAATCCGGGCATATCTTCGTAGGACCAGGCAAAGATTTCTTTGTAATCCTGCAGCATCTGAGTCAACCGTTGCTTCACGCTGAGTTCTAGGTTGGCACCAATCTTCACCTCTTTCTTGTCTTCCTCCGTACCCAAGTTTATTATTTCCACTGGCTCTTCATGGGGTTGAATTGCCCTCTCTTCCTGTTGTAACAGTCTTGCAAGTTCACCAGGCACTTCACAATCATCTTCACCTTCGTCGGCGGCCAAGTTGATCGGATTTTCGAAGTCATAACTGGCAGTAGCAGAGTCGTTACCAGTGAGATCCAGAGTGGATTGAAACCTGTATGAGTGAGTGTGTGTGTAAATACAGCCGTTTTGCAATATGTAAAGAAAGGAAAGAAAAGGAGCGCAAAATTTGAAATGTGAAAAACGTCCAATGCTTTTATTCATGATATATGATAGTGACAAACAAAAAGCCCTCATAAATAAAACCACGGTGCCCCGGGTAAGACACCGGGCCATATAGTCTCAAATTATTGTTTATTACAAATCAAAACAAAGAAATTCATTACTGGGAGACAAAAGTTATTGGTGTAAAATCTTTAGCAGTCCAATTGGTCAATCCACCGTCGGCCGTTGGGTAGATCCAGCTATCGAACTCTGACTCTCCCACTTCATCTTCCTCTCCAATAGCATTCACTCCAGGCTGAGTGATGAGCAACGGAGGTCTTCCAATTCTTGCCTTGCGCACCGCTTTCTGAGCTTCCGTGGTGAAACCCAGCCCAAACTTGTTAGTCTTAGGAGTAAGATCAGGGAGCTTGCCCCAATTTGCACATTCACCTTTTTCGATCACAGCCCGGGCGTCCTTTAAGGAGGCCATCTTCATAGGAGAAACCTCTTCATCTTCTGCTGTTGCCAAGGTTGGTGGTACCTCCTCAAAATGTTGAAAGGGGGTTTCAATGAACTCCCCATCCATTTCCACGTATCTGAAAGAGTTGAGGTGGCTGACCATGTATTCCTCCTCCCCTTGCACTGTTACGATCCTCCCCCTGACCGGATACTTGAGCTTCTGATGCAATGTGGAGGTCACCGCTCCAGCTTTGTGGATCCATGGGCGACCCAGCAAACAAGAATAGGACGGATGGATATCCATCACATAGAACTTCGAATCGAATACCTGTGACCCAACCCTGATTGGGATGTCCACTTCACCATGCACCATTCTTTTGGACCCGTCAAAGGCCCGGACAACAATGCTACTTGGTTTGAGCTCTAGACCCTCACAATCCAGCCTATCCAGAGCCTTCTTGGGCAGCACGTTTAATGAAGAACCTGTGTCAACCAGCACATGAGCAAGAGTAGTGCCCCTGCATTCAATGGAGACATGCAGGGCATCATTATGGTTCTTCCCCTTTGCTGTTAGATCGGCATCAGAGAAACCCAGGCCATTATCAGCAGTTAGGTTGGCCACACAATCGGTGAATTGGTCAGCAGTCGTATCTTGGGGTACGTGGGCAGTCTTTAAGAAAGCAATCAGAGCCTTTGCATGGGCCTCTGAACACAGCAGCAGTGACAACATGGAAATTTTAGAGGGGGTGTGCCCCAGCTGTTCCACAACATTGAAATCACTTTTCTTTATTATCTTGAGAATTTCTTCCATTTCCTGCTTGGAAGCTTCAACAATGGTCTTTGGTGCCTCCGTCCTGGCAGGCACATCAGCAGCAATTCCCTCGCCCCGAGTATCAGATGACTCAGTAGCAGGGGTGGATACTTGGTCAGAAGGAGAAACAGGCAATCTGGCAGGTGTGAAGATCAAAGGTCTATGAATTGCTGGAGGAGCAATGTCTAGCGAGAACAGTCTTCCACTACGAGTGACCTTAGCAGGCCCGGTGATGTTGGAGACACCAGTATCAATGTTGCACTCTTGTTTCACACCCAGAACATAAACATCCGCCCCATAGTGCCATGGGACAGCCTTATCAGATTCGTAGGGTATAGGCCCCGGAACAGTAATGGTGATGGGAACATTCTTGTGAACTGACAAAATTTGTATAGGCTTCTTTGAAGGAGCCTCGGAATGGTTGTTGAAGATGGTAACGATCGACACTTCTTCAACAGGAGCAGCAGGAACAACAGTCTTTTCAAACAAAATCTCTCTATTGTCTATCAGGTTTTGGATGCCTGACTTCAACAGAGAACAACCAACAGGGGAAGCAACACATAGAGGGCAACTTTCACTACATCCCGGAAATAAACCGGCTAGCAACAGATTCTTCTTGACCATCAGCAACGGAGTAGCAACATCATCCACCGAAGCTACATACAAATTCTCCTCGACAGCGTTCACTCCATGCTGGGGCATGGGAGCATTTACAACATTCGGCTTTTCAGGCGCCTCAAACTGTATCTCCTTGGCATCAATGAGGTCTTGAACCTTATTTCTTAGGGCCCAACAGTCATCTGTATTATGCCCCGGGCTATCAGAGTGATAAGCACAGCGAGCATTTGGATTGAACTTGGGAGATGCAGTGTTGGGAAATTTTGGAGCCTCCTTGACAGTCACTAAATTGGTGGATAGCAACTGTGGCAGGATTTGTGATAAGGTCATGCTTAATCGAGTAAACTCTCTCCGGGGTCTCTCAAACTTTTGAGGATTAGTTGGCCGAGGAGCGGCAGCAGGTTTGGCAATCATTACCGCACTGACAGATTGGCGGTGTTCAGGTCGCTCTGTTCTCCGGGAGTTATATACAGCACTAGCCTCCTTTTTGAAGGGCTTCTTCTCAGTACTGGAGGAGGCAACTTTCTGTATCTTCCCCGATTTTATACCGGCCTCAATCCTTTCACCAGTCAGGATTAGATCGGTAAACCCAGCGGAGGAATTACCAATGAGATGATTGAAAAATGGACCAGATAGGGTCCCCAAGAACATATCTACCAGCTCCCGATCCGTCAATGGTGGCTGCACCCTGCCAGCCAGGTCTCTCCATTTCTGAGCGTACTCCTTAAAACCTTCTCCCGACCCTAGCGACATACCCTGGAGTTGGGTACGCGTAGGAGCGAGGTCGGCATTATACTGATACTGCTTGTAAAAAGCAGTGGCCAGATCCTCCCAGTTACGAATGCTGATTCCATCTAGCTGATAGAACCAATCGAGGTGAGTCCCTGAAAGACTCTCCTGGAAGAAGTGGATCCAAAGGTTCTTGTCTGCTGTGTAAGGCTGGATCTTCCTTACATAAGAACGGAGGTGCATCTTGGGACAGGAAGCCCCATCATACTTCACGAAGGCAGGTGTTTTGAACTTGTGCGGGATCACCACTCCAGTAGATAACCCCAAGTCTCCGAAATCCAATCCAGGTACCCGTTGAACTTCCACAGCCTTTAATCTGTCTTCCAGCTGTTTGTACCGGTCTTCAGCAGGAGGGTACTGGTCGTCATTGAAGTCTGTTTCAGTATCAGAGCCCACAGGAGTGGTGACCTCCCTTTCATGGTGACTACCTTCTGTCACAGATGGAGGAGTTCTTTCAGCTTCAACAACCAAAGTGTTCCCGAGTCTGCGCCCAGTGTTAAATAGCACAGTCCTCCTCTTTTTCTTAGTCTTCTTCAGAAGCATGGTCTTCAACTCTTGTTGACCCTGAGACAGGCCCTTGATCAGCTCCTGAAATTGGGCGTTTTGCGCCTGAAACTGGACGTTCTGCGCCTGAAGAGCCTTGATAGCCGCATCGGTCGATGATTCAGGAGGGTTCATGATGCTGAAATAAACAGCGAAGAACGGTAAACAACCTGAAAAGAAGAGTATTTATGATGCACATGATGAATGATATGTGTTTATGCAATGCATTCAAGAGTTCGAAAATTCAAATTTGTTGTAGACCAAAAGGAACACACTTTATTATTAAGAAAATCATTGTTTTAATACATCAAAGCCTCATGGGCAAAAATACAAAAAGATCAAGTCACATCCAAAATATGTTGCGCATCTTCTCTGGAGCTATGTAAGTGTTGAGATTCCTTTCCTCGTGCAACAAGCGAGTGAGCTCCAAGACCTTCTTTTCACTGGCATGCAAACTAGTCTCAAGAGAATTCCGCTCTTCCTTAAGCTGGATCCAACTCTTCTGCATCTCTTCCCAGGATGTGGGCATATCAGGGTGCTGAATAACATGAGACACCTCTCCCTCCAAGGCAGGTTCTTTGATTACTGGAAGCATGTGAGGATAAGGCATTACTAACTTCTGAGAGCGGGCTCGTACCCATTTGAGGTAAGGCTCCAAAGGGATGGAGTTCCTGTGCCCCAGTGTCTTGCTGTCTATCCTACTAGGCATCCTCCAAGCTCTGATAAACCTCTGGCGAAGTCCTTGAGTATCGTTGTCGAAGTCAAAAACTATGTCAGGAATCAACATGTCATGAGGACCATCCCTCCGAGCGTAACCAAACTGTCTCCAAGCCAGGCATGGACTATAAGTAATACCCCCTCTGATTCCAAGTAAAGGAACATTAGGATACTCCCCGCAACGATCAATGATAGTGACATCTTCTCTGGACCTAGGGCACCAATGTATATCTGCATGTGTAAGAGTCATCAACCGTTGTGACCATCTCAAACCCTGCTCGTTCTTCAGGACTGATTGTGGAAGGTGCGAAATAAACCACTTTCCTAGGAGAGGAGTGCAACACATAAGGACACCTCTTTTTCTCATGGTTCGAGTGTAACATGAGTGAAGGAGGTCCCCTAGCAACGTGGGTATAGGATTCCTGGACATAAAGATCTGGACAGCACTGATATCAATGAGCTGATCTGGGTTAGGGAACAACACCAAACCATAAACAAGGAGGGCCACAACCTCTTCAAAAGCTTGCAAGTCAAGGGAGTTCCAACAATCATAGGCCTTTTCAAACAGAAACCTGGCTAAGAACCCTTTGATACCACTTCTGACTTCCCAATCCCCCTTGAGGTCAGATGACTGTAGGTGCAAGGCTTTAGCAATCTCTTCAAGCTTAGGTTCCTTTTCTGTACCGTTGAAGGGTAGCTGATCAAGAATAGGGATCTTCAGGAGTCGGGAGAACTCCTCCAATGTAGGTACTAACTGATAGTCCAAGAAGGTGAAACAGTGATGCAGAGGGTCAAAGAATTGGAACAGGACTTTTATCATATCTTCCTCAATGTTGGTGTTGACCAAGCTGATGAGGCTTCCATGTCTTTCACTGAATGAAGAGTTCTCGGGAATCCTGGATATAAGCTCCTTAAGCTGAGGAGAGATCCTTACAAGACTGATTGGAATTGTCTTTCTACGAACAGTTTCCATGTCCTACAAAACAAGAACAAAGATGAAAATTCGAACCCCTGAAATGGTTAGTTAATGCATATGATGCTGGATGATGTCATGATGCTATGATTAAACACAGATATTTACAAAGACAAACATGTAAGGCACACAAGGCACACAAGACAGGCCCTTAAGGTTTAAGGCCAGCATGAGGTCTGGGTAGTACCCTCTTGAAGTTGGTGGGTTCATCCTGTCCTAATCAAAGTAACCGGGTTCTAAGGTTCCCAATATCACGGGATTTCTTTCATTGTTCATCGTTTCGATTTAGCCACTGAACTGGCGACCGAAATATTCCAGGAAAGCAACCCTCAATTGAGTGTAGTATCGAGTATCAACCAACCTCGGACTGCACCAAAGTCAGTTATCTCACTACCCTAAAGAGGCCAAGATTGTTCAATTAAGGTTCCTAAGGTCTGTTGATGCTTCATGACACCACATGGAGGCCCCGTACTCTCCTTGACTGACTCAAGGGTTACCGGTACACACCAAAATGCCACATCAACGTAGCAGACTGCTTCAACCATGTCGGTATACCCCGCACAGTTCCCTCACAGCCTTGTTGCTACTTTCTAAAGAGGTATCCCCCAGATCCGGGTTAGGATCTATAGAACTCCCAAGACGGTCCCACAATTTAAAGCATACAAGGAAAACAATTGAAAACACAGTTGTAACTAGCCCTAAGGTACACCTCACTTTAAGTTTGTTCCCCAGCAGAGTCGCCAGTTCTGTGATCGGTGGATCTGGAACTGACTGTTTTAAAGCTGGTTCGCGAAATGTCGCGGAAGCAAGAGTCGCCACCGTCTTTTATTTTCTCCAATTGGAAAGGACAAAAGCACAGAAAAATTCCTTTAAAGAGATTGCTCTCGGTTCGGGAGGTAGGTTATAGAAAGGGAAGGTGTTAGCACCCTTTCTATCCATGGTTATCCATGGGCTCTTAGGTACTTGCTCAATGTGTTTTCAAAATTGTTGTTTGCTTTTCAATTGTGGGTTTCAAAAATGTTCTTTGAAAAGTTTCAGTTCGACTCGTACGTCAGAGTGTTTGAAAAGTTTGTTTTGAAAGGTTTTTGAAAGTGTGTCGGTGTGAAAAGATGTTTTGATTTTGTTTTGAAATTAGAGCAAGTACCCTTGAGAACCTACCTACCCTAAGGAATTAGTCTGTGTAAATGTCCTTTAAGGTAGTGCCATCCCACCATTGAGAGGTAGGTAGCACCACCGTTGGAGGTGTTCGGGTCAATTCGAGTTTTAGGGACGTGGTGGTCACCGGAGCAATAGGAAGACACCTCAGAAGCTACCCTCATGCCAGGTTCCCGGATCATGAGGACTTACTAAGACGTTTTCTACTCGACGACCACCTTTCGAAAGGCAACAGTGAGACGTACCCTAGGGGTGGTGTGTGCGAATTGTGTGTCATTTTCAGTTCATTGTTTGTCTTGTCATGCATTGGTGATCTAACGATTCAATTTTATTTTCGGGCATTCATTCTTTCATGCATATTTATTAACAGTTATATTTGCGAGAAAATAAATCTAACTATTACAACTGGCGCGGGTCCACATCGCCAAAAAAACCGAACCCGATTTGACTGAAAATAAATAAAGCGAATAAAATAAAAAAGTGCGAGAAATAAATCTAAACTTATTACAAGGCTTTGGGGCATATACAGAGGTATTTAAACAATATAAAATAAATGTGCGAAGTAAAGACTAAACAAAATTAGGGCGTTGGACCCTTTTACAAATAATTAAAATTAATCAAGGAAATTAAAAATTAAATGAAAAATAATGTTTTTGTGTTTTTTAGGTTTAAAAGAAAAAAGAGAAAAGTTAATTAAAATTAAAATCCTAGTTCTATCATTTTTTAAGTTTATTATGAAAAAAGATTTAATTTCTAACTTAATTAAATTCTAAACTAATTTATGTACAATTTTTGATTTATAGAAAATAAATAATAAATAATAATATTGTGAGAAAAAAGGAAAAGATTAAAAAAGGATACAAAAAATTAATAATTAACCTAATTCTACATTTTTTGGATTTTTATTATGAAAAAAGAATTAAAATTAAAATTAAAACCTAATTAAACTAAATGATTTACATTTTAATTTATTTAAAAAAAGAATCAAAATTAATTATATTTTTTTTTGTCCTTTCTGTATTTTTAATGTTTTTTGCATTTTTGTAAGAATTAATTAAATTAGATTAAGCAAATAAAAGAAATGAAAAGAAAAATTAAAGAAAGAAATAAAATAAAATGACAAGGCAAACCAGGGGGGTGTAGTCCCCAGAATTGGAGGTGCAGATTTGAAAAAGCCTGGCCCATTTTTGCTTGAATTGGTTGACCTTTCTAATCCTGTGTGATGCTTTGACTGGCCTCCACCATATGCCCTTGTTCTGGACCCTTTGATAAGTTTCCTGGGACACGTGGATAATGCCTCTTGAATGTGCATGGTGAGTCCTCATGTGGGCGCTGCATGGAACCTTGAAATGAAAAATAATATGAGAAATTGCAAGACCTGGGACTTGAACCCAGGTCATTGTGGTTACATGCGCGTGTCTTGGCCAGCTGAGCCACTTGTTTTCATTTAACATATAATAGTTAATAAACAATATAAAATAAAACCAACGCATAAAGATTACACGCGCGCAAATTTAAACGGACGAATGACAGCGTGCCACATCTTCATCTTCTTCACGTCCCTGTAAACAAAATACATTGGCAACGGTTTTGAAGCGCTGCATTAGATAAGCTACAAAAAAATAGCGAATAGCTCGTTTCCTAATATAAATTAGGCGCGAGTATGTCTTCTTCTTCGTCTCAAGATGCTGAGTGTGATGGTGTTGCTCTGAGGTTCTGATTTTTCTTATTTACAAAAGCCCCAATTTAAGAAGCTGGAAAACCTAGAACATGAAAATGGTAAAATCGTGTATGGCTTATGAAAATGCAATTAAATACCATGAACAGCTTGGAAACTTTGTGAGGAACATGAATGTGTAATTAAAAATGCAAGAGGATGCGTAGAATCAAGAACACGAATTCAAAAAATTTGCTGTACAGTTTCACTTGTAACTACCAGTTCAAGGAGCTTTGAGTGATGTTATGAATTGAAATGCGTTTAGAATTATCTCAGAATGCTAATGGTATAAAAATTTTGGCTTGAAAAGATCCCTAGCACTGATTTCAGTTTTGCATTTTATGGCCAAATTTTCAAATGTCCAATGGCCTTTTGAACGAGTTTTTTGCTGCACTAGGGTTAGGGTTTGACTCAATGATCCTTATGGAATAGACTTGGCTTGCTATTTGACCTTAATCCATGCTTGAGAAAGAATTGGCATTAGGGTTTGTCCATTAACCATTTTTTCCTAATTTCTAGCCAAAACCTAGACCTAGTGTGTAAATGAACCTTGGCCTGATTTTTGAGTTGGTTCATGATACATAGAACTTGTCCAAGTTCATATGACACCATTTCATTGATTTTTAAATTTTGTTTGAATTTTCAATGAATTAAAATGAATTAAATCATCAAAAATTAAATAAAATAAAAAAGTCAACATTTGGTCTTGAAATCAACCATGGGCCACGTGTGTGGCATGACAAGGATGGACAAAGTGAGAAAAATGGGGCCCTTTTGTCAAAATTGGATTTTCAAGGATAGTTGACTTTTGCCATTTCACAAAATTTTCCCAACTTCTACAAGGCATAACTTGCTCAATTTTTAAGCTTTTCACATGTTCTTGGACATTTTGGAAAGGTCTTTGAGTCCTTTAACCAATGCCTTTGGTCCCATGTCATTTTGATTTACCAATCTCAAGTTATGGCCTTTGACTTAAAGTCCCTTTTTGTTGACTTTTGAAAATGACCTATAATGTTGAAATTGATAACTTTTTGTGAGAGCATTTCTTGGACTTGAAGTATGAAGATGAGTTGTAGGAAATGTCTTTCTCTTCAAAATGAGCTTTGGATGGAATTTTTCTGATAATCCATGTGAAAGTTATGCCCTGGTCAATTTCAGTTGACTTTTTCAGCTGTCCAAATATAGCAACCTTTGCATCTTTGATGATTTCTGAGCCAAATTTGGAGAATCATGATCAAGCATTGATCAAATGATGTTTGTGGCTTCAAAATGATATGTTGACCAAAAATTTGAACTTTTGACTGTCAAATGACCATTTTGCCCCTACAGTTGACTGTAGTGCAATCCAGGGTTTTGACTGTGCAATCTTGAGCTGAATGCCTTGAAACTTGATATGGGGATGCTTGACCATGTTTATAAGCATATGAGACTTGATTGGGCCTTTGAAAAGTTCATTTGCCTGACCAGAACTCAAACCCTAGTTTTGACTGTGTAGGAGACTGTTGCACTGCACAACCCTTGGGGAATTTTCTAGCTTGGCTTGGCAATTTCTTGAGGAATATGGGAGGGCAAATTTTGGGGTATAACACACCCCCTAGGGGAATCCCACATGTTGCCTTCCAAAATGGGCCATGCTTGCACGTCGAGTATCTTTGGCAAAACAAATTTAAGTGATCATAAGTCCCTCGATGACGCTTTCGAAAGTTGCCTAAAACGGAATGATCATAGTCCCTTCAAAGCAAATTGCCAAAGACACTTGGCACCATTGCATTCATGGTCCATACGATGACCCGCGCCCGTCCCGTTAAACATCCTAAACGCAAGATTGTCCACCAAATGCAATGGTGGAACAAAATTGTTAAAAAGGGTTGAAAACATAGAGAAAACCTTTGAGTACAATAGAGTAGACAAAACTCTTAGTTACTTGAGATCAACTTGCAAAAAACACTTGCCTTCTTTTCAAAAACCACATTCCACAAACACTTTCAAAACAAACTCTCAAAAACATTTGAAACATCTTTTCGAAAAGATACACACCTTTGTAAAACATTCGAGTAAAGAATTGTTACAAGGGTAGCCTAAGACAAGGCATCTTCTTCCAAAACATTTTCAAAAACACACGCACACACACACACACCATTTTCAAAGCAATCGAAAATCAAGGCAAGTGATCTAAAAAACCAAGTAACTAAGAGCCCATGGATAACCATGGATGAAAAGGGTGCTAATACCTTCCCTTTTCATAATCTACCCCCCGGACCCACGAAATATCTCAAAAGGTTTTTGTTGTGCTTTTTTAACCTTTCCTTTAGGATAAAATAAAAAGTCGGTGGCGACTCTTGCTCAACCGAACAAGTGCGAATACAAAACGCAAAACTCATAGTCAGTTCTCCCACCGTATCACAAGTTGTAAATGGGCATAGAGTGTGCATTGATTATAGAAAACTAAACAAATCTACTCGAAAAGACCATTTTCCTCTACCCTTCATAGATCAAATGTTAGAGTGATTAGCCAAACATTCATACTTCTGCTATCTAGACGGTTATTCCGGATTTTTCCAAATCCCTATTCACCCGGATGATCAAGAGAAGACTACATTCACGTGTCCCTATGGAACGTTTGCTTACAGACGAATGCCCTTCAGATTGTGCAATGCCCCAACAACCTTTCAACGATGTATGATGTCAATCTTTGCAGATTTCATCGATAACATCATGGAAGTGTTCATGGACGACTTCTCTGTGTGCGGGCAAAGTTTTGAAGGATGCCTATCAAACCTAGAAAAGATTTTAGAAAGATGTGTGAAAGTAAGCCTCGTGCTTAACTGGGAAAAATATCATTTCATGGTCAGAGAAGGAATCATACTAGGACATGTTATATCTAATAAGGGAATTGAAGTTGACAAAGCTAAGATAGAAGTCATAAAAGAACTTCAACCACCTAAGACCGTTCGAGAAATACGAAGTTTTTTAGGACACGCCGGTTTCTACCGATGATTTATCAAAGATTTCTCGAAGATCACTAAACCACTTACCGGTCTATTAATGAAAGACGCTGAGTCCATATTCGATGAATATTGTCTTAAAGCGTTTGAAACTCTAAAATCAGCCCTTATCACCACACCAATCATGCAACCACCCGATTGGAGATTACCTTTTGAAATCATGTGCGATGCGAGTGACTACGCCATAGGCGCAGTTCTTGGACAAAGGAAGGACAAGAAACTTCACGCAATCTACAATTCCAGTAGAATGCTAGACTCAACTCAAATGAACTACACCACAACTGAGAAAGAGCTGTTAGCAGTTGTCTTTACGCTTGACAAATTCCGTTCTTACCTAGTAGAAGCAAAGATAATCATTCACACCGACCACACTGCTATCAGATATCTACTAACCAATAAGGATGCAAAAGCAAGACTCCTCAGATGGATCCTACTTTTGCAAGAGTTTGATCTATAGATTAAGGATAAGAAAGGAACGGAAAATGTCGTAGCAGACCACTTGTCAAGATTAGAAAATATAAAACCCGAACAAGTACCGATTAATGATGATTTTCCATATGAGCAACTGATAGCACAAATAAGAAGCGATCTAGCTCAACTGGACCTAAACAAACCAAAAGCCAAAGAAACCGTGGAAGCGATCCATACAACCATGGGATTACCATGGTATGCCGACATAGTCAACTACTTAGCTGCAGGCGTGCTCCCACCGGACTTAACTTATCAACAGAAAAAGAAATTCTTCCATGATCTTAAGTATTATTATTGGGATGAACCTTTATTATTTAAAAGAGGACCGAACGGAATTTTCTGCCGATGCATACCTGAAGAAGAAATAGAAGATTTTATTTCTCACTGTCATTCATCTCCCTATGGCGGACATGCAAGCACTTCTAAAACTTGTGCAAAGATCCTACAAGCCGGCCTATTCTGGCCTAATCTATGGAAGGATGTCCACATCGCTGTTAAAAACTGTGATCGGTGTCAACGCACCAGTAATATTTCAAGACGCGATGAAATGCCTCAAAGAGGAATACTAGAAGTAGAAATCTTTGATGTTTAGGGAATCGGTTTCATGGGACCTTTCCCATCTTCTTTCGGAAACAAGTATATACTCGTAGTTGTCGATTATGTTTCAAAATGGATTGAGGCTATAGCCTCTCCTACAAATGACACACAAGTAGTAATTAAGTTCTTTAAAAACACAATTTTTCCAAGATTTGGTGTGCCTAGACTTGTCATTAGTGACGGTGGCTCTCATTTCATTTCGAAGATATTCGACAAATTATTATCTAAGTATGGAGTCAAACACCGCGTAGCAACACCGTATCATCCACAAACCAGTGGATATGTCGAAGTCTCGAACAGAGAAATTAAACAAATCCTAGAGAAAACTTTCGCCATATCTAGGAAATATTGGTCATCTAAGCTTAACGAGGCTTTATGGGCTTATAGGACAGCCTACAAGACTCCTATAGGAACTACACCCTTCAAGCTTGTGTACGGAAAATCCTATCATCTCCCGGTAGAACTAGAGCATAAGGCGTATTGGGCAATCAAAACGCTCAATATAAACTACACTGCTGCTGGAGAGAAGTGAATCCTCGACTTAAATGAACTAGAAGAATTGAGATTAGACGCTTATGAGAACGCTAAGATATATAAGGAAAGAACCAAAATATGGCACGATAAGCGCTTATCCCGGAAAGAATTCAGTGTGGGAGACGTTGTGCTACTATTCAACTCTAGACTTAGGCTCTTTCCTGGAAAAATGAAATCCAGATGGTCTGGTCCTTTTGAAGTTACAAAAATATTCCCTAGCGGAGCAATAGAAATTAAGGATAGGAATAATGATCCGTTCACAGTGAACGGACAACGATTAAAATAATATCATCATATTGAGAATAGAAACTACGCGAATAGTATAAAACTTTTAGAATTACCCACTATTTCCCCTGAATGATCTACTGCTAAGCACTATGTCAGGCTTATGACGTTAAAAACAGCGCTTAGTGGGAGGCAACCCACCTATTTGTTTTTGCTATTGTTTCCATTTGTTTCCATTTATTATTTTTGATTTTCTTTTCCATTTCTGCATTTATTTCTTTTAAAGCCTTCAAGCATGCTATAATGATGTATGTGATGTTTTATGAATGTTTTCGTCTAGGAAAGTAAATCCTTGACGGGTGCCAGGAAGCCATATCCTGGGCTGATGTTGGAGAATAAGCTTTTACTTCCGCTGGGAATGATAGTTGCAAGAATACCGGTAGGAGAAGGTGACTCCGTTGAGGAATAAACCTGGCAAATGGAAGATTCTGCGGGGAGAACAATACTCTAGCGACCATGCTGAGGAGTGATACTCTGTGGGGAGAGGGATGCTTTTGCTGAATTGTTGATAATAACTTGCTGGGGATACGCTTGTTGTGTTGGAAGTGTTGATTGGACTTTGCTGGGGGTAAGAGAACTTCGTCGGGGACGCTCTTTCCATGGCTTTTGGCTGAGGATAACCCAGTTATATCCTGTTAAGGAAATAACTCTTTGAATAAAGCCGGACGACGCGTTCGTGTTCTGCGAGGGGATAAGCTTCCAGAATCTACTGGGGATAAGCTTACTGCTTGGGGAGATGAATTCCAACTTTCCTGGGGAAACTGGATTGGACTCTCTTGGGGAAGTTTTGAACTACGGGGGAAGTGATTCCTTTGAATGTTGATATACCGCCGGGGAACAATCTTTAAACCAAGACTGTCGGGGATGCTTGTTATGAGTATGTAGGCTGCTGGGGGATCTACTGGAGGATACTCAACTTCTTAAAGATTTGATAAACTTTGCTTGGAGAAGAGTGCACTGACTTGTTGGCTCACTCTCTGGGGAATTTAGATGTACTGGTCACGTTCTTTAGCCGAACCTACCTTGGTACCTTGGAGGACAAAGCAATTAGATCATTTGGACAACTCATTATTGCCCCTGTTTCTGAGGTGGGAGAGGAAGACCTGGGAAGTGCTGATAGCTGTTGATGGACAAACCTTCTTCTGGTAGGCGAGTGACAAGATGCTGGGACATAGTCGTACGCTTTTGATCCCTAACTTTTGCCTGGACCGCCCTTTCGGGTTTTCAGTCCACCGGGATACCCATTTTTGCCCAAGCCACCTTTTCAGGTTTTCGACTTGCCGGGTGTACAGATTTTTTCATTTCATCCCTTCATTTTGCCCGAACCCTTTTGGTTCGCCGGGAAGCCCTAATTTTTGCCTAGGCATGTCAGCCTAGCGGGTCTTTTTTCATGCGTAGTATTTTTTAACTATGTCTTCATTGGCGGGGTGAGGAAGGTCGTCACCATCCATGTTGGTTAATATCATTGCTCCTCCTGAGAACACATGCTTAACCACAAATGGCCCTTCGTACGTAGGGGTCCATTTGCCCCTTGGATCACTCTGAGGAAGGATGATTCTCTTGATTACCAGATCCCCAACTTGATATTCCTGCGGCCTGACCTTTTTGTTAAATGCCCTGATCATCCGTTTCTGATACGTCTGACCATGACAGATAGCAGCAAGTATTTTTTCATCAATGAGGTTGAGTTGATCAAGTCGTGTCTGGATCCAATCATCTTCGTTCAGATTTGCATCCTTCATTATCCGGAGAGAGGGAATTTGTACTTCGATCGGCAAGACTGCCTCCATACCATAAACCAGAGAGAAAGGAGTTGCCCCGATTGACGTCCTAGCTGAGGTACGGTACCCATGCAGAGCGAACGGTAACATCTCGTGCCAATCTTTATACGTTACTGTCATCTTCTGCACGATTTTCTTGATGTTCTTATTTACTGCTTCTACAGCCCCATTCATCTTCGGTCTGTAAGGAGAAGAATTGTGGTGCTGTATCTTGAACTGTTCGCAGAGCTCAGCGATCATCTTGTTGTTTAGATTGGTACCGTTGTCTGTAATAATTCGCTCAGGGACGCCGTACCGACAGATCAGGTTGTGCCGAATAAACCGTGCCACAACAGTCTTGGTTACCGTAGCGTAGGATGCTGCCTCAACCCACTTTGTAAAATAATCGATCGCCACTAGGATGAAGCGATGTCCATTAGACGCCGTAGGTTTGATCTCGCCAATCATGTCTATGCCCCACATTGCAAACGGCCAAGGCGCAGTCAGAACATTCAGGGGAACCGGAGGAACATGCACCTTGTCTGCATAGATCTGACATTTGTGGCATGTCCTGGAGTGTTGGTAGCAGTCGGCTTCCATTGTGGACCAGTAATATCCTGCCCGTAGGATCTTCTTAGCCATAGTATGTCCACTGGAATGCGTACCAAAGGTCCCTTCATGTAGATCTTCCATGATCCGTTCTGCTTCAGTCTTATCCACACAACGCAGTAAGGTTGAATCATGGTTTCGCTTGTACAAGATGCCGTTGCTAAGGAAGAACTTGGTTGCGAACCTTCTCAGGAATTTCTTATCATTGATAGAGGCACCTTCGGGGTATTCCTGAGCTTCCAAATATCTCTTCACCTCATGGTACCAAGGCTTCTCAGTTACCAATTCAGTTTCGAGATCACAACAGTATGCCGGTTCGTCCAGTTTCCAGATGATGATCCGGGGAGCTTCATTATCCCATTTGACCTTGAACATTGAAGACATTGTAGCTAACGCGTCCGCTAACTGATTCTCTTCTCTTGGAAAGTGCTCAAAGGTTATCTCCGTGAAGTGGGGAATCAGGGTCAACACACATTCTCTGTAAGGAATCAAGTTTGGATGTTTCGTATCCCACTCCCCTTTGATCTGATTGATCACAAGAGCGGAATCTCCGAAGACACTTAGAAATTTGATCCTTAGGTCAATCGCAGCTTGAAGACCCATGATACACGCCTCATACTCCGCCATGTTGTTGGTACAGTTGAAACATAGCCGGGCAGTGAGTGGAGTATGAGTACCTTGTGGAGATATGATTATGGCGCCGATACCGTTTCCCAAAGCATTGGAGGCTCCGTCAAAGTGCATAGACCATCGGGATCCTGGTTCAGGTCCTTCATCCGGTCCAGGTACTTCACAATCAGTTACTATCATGATGCTTTCATCTGGAAACTCGAAGTTCATTGATTGATAATCATCTACAGCTTGATGAGCTAAGTGGTCTGCCAATACACTCCCCTTGATGGCTTTCTGGGTGGTGTACTGAATGTCGTATTCCGTCAAGATCATTTGCCATCTTGCGATTCTCCCAGACAGAGCAGGCTTTTCGAATATGTACTTTATAGGATCCATTTTTGAGATCAACAAGGTAGTGTGAGTCAGCATATACTGTCTCAGCCGGCGAGCAGCCCATACCAAAGCGCAGCAAGTTTTCTCAAGCAGTGAGTATCGGGTCTCACAGTCGGTAAACTTTTTGCTAAGGTAATAAATGGCATGCTCTTTTCGGCCAGACTCGTCATGCTGCCCCAGCACACACCCCATTGAATTGTCAAGCACTGTCAGATATAGTATCAGAGGTCTCCCTTCAACCGGTGGCATAAGGATAGGTGGTTCTTGGAGATACTCTTTGATTTTGTCAAAAGCGGCCTGACATTCATCGTTCCAACGTACTACCTGATCTTTCTTCAGCAGCTTGAAGATTGGCTCACAGGTAGCAGTCAGATGTGAGATGAAGCGAGCGATGTAATTCAGGCGTCCTAAAAAGCCTCTGACTTCCTTCTCTGTCTTAGGAACTGGCATCTCTTGAATAGCTTTGACCTTAGCAGGGTCCACTTGAATACCTTTATCACTGACCACGAAGCCTAGCAACTTCCCAGATCTTACCCCGAAGGTGCACTTGTTCGGGTTCAATCTCAGCTTGTACAGTTTCAACCGGTCAAACAACTTCTGCAGATGATCTAGGTGCTCTTCCTCAGTCTGGGACCTTGCGATCATGTCGTCAACGTACACTTCGATCTCATGATGAATCATGTCATGAAATAAGGCAACCATGGCACGTTGGTAGGTTGCCCCAGCATTCTTTAATCCGAACGGCATGACCTTGTAACAGAAGGTGCCCCACTGAGTAACAAATGTAGTCTTTTCCATGTCTTCAGGTGCCATCTTGATCTGATTGTAGCCTGAAAAGCCATCCATGAAAGAGAACACTTTGTGCTGAGCTGTATTATCAACAAGGACATCAATGTGAGGTAAGGGGAAATCATCTTTGGGGCTGGCCCTGTTCAGATCCCTGTAGTCGACACACATTCTGACCTTACCGTCCTTCTTTGGTACCGGCACCACATTAGCAACCCACTGCGGGTAAGAAGTTACTGCAAGGAACCCGACATCAAACTGTTTCATGACCTCGGCCTTAATCTTCTCTGACATCTCTGGACGCATCCGACGGACCTTTTGTTTAACTGGAGGGCAGTCTTCCTTAGTCGGCAAGTGATGGACGACAATATCGGTATCCAACCCGGGCATGTCTTCGTAGGACCAGGCAAAGATCTCCATATAGTCATGTAACATCTTGGTTAACCGTTGCTTCACGCTGAGCTCTAGGTTGGCACCAATCTTTACCTCTTTCTTGTCTGTCTCAGTACCCAAGTTTATGATTTCCACTGGCTCTTCATGGGGTTGAATTGCCCTCTCTTCCTGAAGCAACAGTCTTGCAAGCTCGCCAGGCACTTCGCAATCATCTTCACCTTCGTCTTCGGCTAAGTTGATTGGATTTTCGAAGTCATAATTGGCAGTAGCAGAGTTGTTATCAGTAAGATCCAGAGTGGATTGGAACCTGTATGAGTGAGTGTGTGTGTAAATACAGCTGTTTTGAAAATTATGTAAGGGAAAAGAAAGACAGAAAAGGAACACAATATTTGCAATGCGAAAAATACGTCCAAGATTTTCATTCATGGTATATGAAATGACAATTTGTATGCCCTCACAAATAGAACCACGGTGCCTCGGGTAAGACACCGGGCCATAGAGTTTATCATTGTTTATTACAAAACATCAAAACAAAGAAATCTATTACTGCGTCACAAAGGTAACAGGGGTATGGTCCTTTGCACTCCAATTGTTCAACCCGTCTTCGGCCGTCGGATAGATCCAGCTGTTGAATTCAGCTTCGTCCACTTCATGGTCTTCCTCAACAGCATTCACTCCTGAGCTTTTAATAAATACCGGAGGCCTTCCGATCTTTACTTTCCTCATAGCTCTCTGACCTTCTGTGGTAAAACCCAGCCCAAGTTTATCAGTCTTCTGAGTAAAATCTGGAAGTCTGCCCCAGTCGGCACATTCACCCTTCTGAACCACAGCCCGAGCGTCCTTCAGGGAAGCCATCTTCAAAGGAGCACCCTCTTCTGTTGTTGCTGCTGTAATGGGAAACACCTCCTCGAAATGCTGAAAGGGGGTTTCAATAAACTCCCCATCCATCTCAATATACCTGAAGGAGTTCAGGTGGCTCACCATATATTCTTCCTCTCCTTGCACGGTGACAATCTTCCCTCTGACGGGGTACTTCAGCTTCTGATGCAAGGTAGAGGTCACTGCCCCAGCCTTATGTATCCAGGGTCGACCCAATAGACAAGAGTAAGATGGACGGATATCCATCACATAAAAAGTGGAGTCGAACACCTGAGAGCCCACACGAATCGGAATGTCAACCTCTCCACGGACCATCCTCTTTGAACCGTCAAAGGCCCTGACGATGATGTTGCTGGGTTTCAATTCCAGGCCTTCACAATCTAGACGATCCAGAGCCTTCTTGGGTAGCACATTCAAAGATGACCCAGTATCAACCAACACATGTGCCAAGGTGGTGCCCCTGCATTCAATTGAGACATGCAGAGCTTCATTATGGTCTCTCCCCTTTGCGGTCAAGTCAGCATCTGAGAAACCCAAGCCATTATCTGCCGTTAGACTTGCCACGCAATCAGTGAACTGGACTGCGGAGGTTTCATGTGGCACATGGGCCGTCTTGAGGAACGAGATTAGGGCCTTTGCATGGGCCTCGGAGCACAGCAATAAAGAGAGCATGGAGATCTTGGAGGGCGTATGCCCCAGCTGTTCCACAACATTAAAATCGCTCTTCTTTATGATCTTTAGAATCTCCTCCATCTCTTGTGGGGAGGCCTCAGCAGCTATGGGTATGGGCGCCTCCATCTGGGCAGGCTCAACTTCAATTCCCTTGCCCCGAGCATTGGATGACTCGGCAGCAGGAGAAACAATCGGATTAGCGGCAGGAACAACAACTTGATCAGCAACAGGAATAGGTGTACTTGTAGGAATTATCAGGAGCGGTCTTCGGGCAGCAGGCGGTGCAATGTCAGGCGAGAAGAGCCTGCCACTGCGGGTAACTTTGGCTGGGCCAGTGATGTCACAGATGCTGGCGCCAGCATTGAGCTCTTGTTTAATCCCGTTTATATATACATCTGCCCCATAGTGCCAAGGGACAGCTTTATCAGATACGTAGGGCAGGGGCCCTGGAACAGTGATAATAACGGGTGCAACGGTCATAATTTGAACGGGCTTCTTCTGGAGAGCCGGGATCGGATTATTGAAAATAGTCACCACAGAAACTTCTTCCATTGGAACCAACCGAACAGCAGACTTCTTGAATAGAATCTCCTTACTATCCATTAAGCTTTGGATGCCTAACTTTAGCAAGGGACAACCAGATGGGGACACAGCACATAATAGGCAACCCTCACTACAACCCGGAAATAAACCGGCCTGCAGTAGGTTCTTCTTGACGATCTTTAGAGGAGTGGCTAGATCATCCACAGAAACAGCATAAACGTCTTCATCAACAGCATTTACCCCGTGCTGAGGCATAGGGGCAGTAACTACATTCGGCTTTGCAGGCGCTTCGAATTGTATCTCCTTTGCATCGATAAGGTCTTGCACCTTATTCTTTAACGCCCAACAGTCATCAGTAGAGTGCCCCGGACTTTCTGAATGGTAGGCACAACGAGCATTCGGATTGTACTTGGGAGATGTTGTATTTGGGAACTTTGGAGCCTCCCTGATAGTCACTAAGTTAGTGGATAGCAACTGTGGCAGAATCTGCGATAGGGTCATGCTTAACCGGGTAAACTCTCGCCGGGGTCTTTCAGCCCTTTGAGGATTATTCGACCGAGGAGCGGCTGCAGGCTTAGCAATCATCACCGCACTGACAGATTGGCGGTGCTCAGGTCTCTCTGATTTCCTAGAACCATACACGGCACTAGACTCCTTCTTGAATGGTTTCTTTTCCGAACTAGATGATGCACCCTTCGCAATCTTCCCAGACTTCAGTCCAGCTTCAATTCTCTCTCCGGTCAGAATCAAATCAGTGAAACCAGCAGAAGAATTCCCGATCAGATGGTTGAAAAATGGCCCAGATAGGGTCCCCAAGAACATGTCTACCATCTCCCGATCAGTCAATGGTGGCTGCACCCTGCCAGCCAGGTCTCTCCACTTCTGAGCGTACTCCTTAAAACCTTCGCTTGCACCTAACGCCATACCCTGGAGTTGGGTACGTGTGGGGGCAAGGTCGGCATTATATTGATACTGCTTGTAAAAAGCAGTAGCCAACTCCTCCCAGTTACGAACCTTGGTTCCATCCAGCTGATAGAACCATTCGAGATGAGTCCCTGAAAGACTCTCCTGGAAGAAGTGGATCCATAGATTCTTATCCGCAGAGTACGGCTGAATTTTCCGAACATAGGACCTCAGATGCAGCTTGGGACAAGATGCCCCGTCATATTTGGAGAAGGATGGTGCTTTGAACTTATGCGGGATAATCACACCAGTCGACAAACCCAGATCTCCGAAATCCAGCCCAGGTGCCTGTTGAACCTCCATAGCCTTTAACCTGTCCTCCAGTTGTTTGTACCTGTCATCTGCCGGAGGGTACTGCTCTTCATCAAAATCTGTCTCGTTGCCGGAGACGACCGGACTAGGAACCTTTACTTCTGCCTGAGAAGGACTCTTGCCAACAGAAGAACCAGCCTCTTCATGCTGCAGAGTGTTACCAAACCTTCGGCCCGAGTTGAACAGAACAGTTCTTCTCTTCTTCTTCTTCTCCTTCTTCAGGAGCATAACCTTCAGTTCTTCTTGGCCTTTAGCCAGACCCTTGATTAGTTCTTGGAACTGCGCATTCTGCGCCTGGAGAGCCTTGATTGATGTCTCAGTTGATGCAGATTCGGGATTCATGATGCTGAAATAAACAGCGAAGAACTGTAAGCAACCTGAAAAGGGAAAAAACCTGCTATGCACATGATGTATGAAATGCATATGCAATGCATTCAAGGGTTCGAAAGTTCAAATTCGTTGTAGACAAAAGGAACACACGTTATCATTAAAGAAATCATTGTTTAATACATCAAGGCCTCATGGGCAAAAGTACAAAAATCAAATCAATCCCAAAATACACTGCGCATCCTCTTCGGAGCTATGTAAGTGTTGAGATTCCTCTCCTCATGCAACAGGCGAGTGAGCTCCAGGACCTTCTTTTCACTGACATGCAGATTAGTCTCAAGAGAATTCCTTTCTTCCTTAAGCTGGATCCAGCTCTTCTGCATCTCTTCCCAGGATGTGGGCATATCAGGGTGCTGAATAGTGTAGGACACTTCCCCTTCCAAGACAGGTTCTTTGATTACTGGGAGCATGTGAGGATAAGGCATGACTAACTTCTGAGAGCGGGCTCGTACCCACTTGAGGTAAGGCTCCAAAGGGATGGAGTTCCTGTGCCCCAGTGTCTTGCTGTCTATCCTACTGGGCATCCTCCAAGCTCTGATAAATCTCTGGCGAAGTCCTTGAGTATCGTTGTCGAAGTCAAAAACTATGTCAGGAATCAACATGTCATGAGGACCATCCCTCCGAGCATAACCAAACTGTCTCCAAGCCAGGCATGAGCTATAAGTAATACCTCCTCTGATTCCAAGTAAAGGAACATTAGGGTACTCCCCGCAACGATCAATGATAGTGACATCTTCTCTGGACCTAGGGCACCAATGTATATCTGCATGCGTAAGAGTCATCAACCGTTGTGACCATCGCAAACCCCGCTCATTCTTCAGGACTGATTGTGGAAGGTGCGAAATAAACCACCTTCCCAAGAGAGGAGTGCAACACATAAGGACACCTCTTTTTCTCATGGTTCGAGTGTAACATGAGTGAAGGATGTCCCCCAGCAACGTAGGTATAGGATTCCTGGACATGAAGATCTGGACAGCACTGATATCAATAAGCTGATCTGGGTTAGGAAACAACACCAAACCATAAACAAGGAGAGCTACCACTTCTTCAAAAGCTTGTAGGTCAAGGGAGTTCCAACATTCATGGGCTTTTTCAAACAGGAACCTGGCTAAGAACCCTTTGATACCACTTCTAACCTCCCAATGTCCCTTGAGGTCAGATGACTGTAGGTGCAAGGCTTTAGCAATCTCTCCAAGCTTAGGTTCCTTTTCTGTACCGTTGAAGGGTAGTTGATCAAGGATAGGGATCTTCAGGAGCCGGGAGAACTCCTCCAATGTAGGTACCAACTGATAGTCCAAGAAGGTAAAGCAGTGATGCAGAGGGTCAAAGAATTGGAACAGGACCTTTATCATATCTTCCTCAATGTTGGTGTTGACCAAGCTGATGAGGCTTCCATGCCTTTCACTGAATGAAGAGTTCTCGGGAATCCTGGATATAAGCTCCTTAAGCTGAGGAGGGATCCTTACAAGACTGACCTGAATTGTCTTTCTACGAACAGTTTCCATGTCCTACAAAACAAGAACAAAGATGAAAATTCGAACCCCTGAAATGGTTAGTCAATGCATATGATGCTGGATGATGTCATGATGCTATGATTAAACACACCACAGATATTTACAAAGACAAACATGTAAGGCACACAAGGCACACAAGACAAGCCCTTAGGGTTTAAGGCCAGCATGGGGTCTGGGTAGTACCCTCTTGAAGTTGGTGGGTTCAACCTGTCCTATTAGAAATAACCGGGTTCTAAGGGTCTCAATATCACTGGATTGCTTTCATTGTTCATCGTTTCGATTTAGCCACTGAACTGGCGACCGAAATATTCCAGGAAAGCAACCCTCAATTGAGTGTAGTATCGAGTATCAACCAACCTCAGACTGCACCAAAGTCAGTTATCTCACTACCCTAAAGAGGCCAAGATAGTTCAATTAAGGTTCCTAAGGTCTGTTGATGCTTCACGACACCACGCGGAGGCCCCGTACTCTCCTTGACTGAACTCAAGGGTTACCGGTACACACCAAAGTGCCACATCAACGTAGCAGACTGTTTCAACCATGTCGGTATACCCCGCACAGTTCCCTCACAGCCTTGTTGCTACTTTCTAAGAAGGTATCCCCAGATCCGGGTTAGGATCTATAGAACTCCCAAGCAACCCACAATTTAAAGCACACAAGGAAAACAATTGAAAACATAGTTATGAGCTAGCCCTAAGGTACACCTCACTTTAAGTTTAGTCCCCAGCAGAGTCGCCAGTTCTGTGATCGGTGGATCTGGAACTGACTATTTAACGCTGGTTCGCGAAATGTCGCGGAAGCAAGAGTCGCCACCGTCTTTTATTTTCTCCAAATGGAAAGGACAAAAGCACAGAAAAATTCCTCAAAGAGATTGCTCTCGGTTCGGGAGGTAGGTTATAGAAAGGGAAGGTGTTAGCACCCTTTCTATCCATGGTTATCCATGGGCTCTTAGATACTTGCTCAATGTGTTTTCAAAATTGTTGGTTTGCTTTTCAATTGTGGGTTTAAAAGTTTCTTTGAAAAATTTCAGTTCGACTCGTACGTCAGAGTGTTTGAAAAATTGCTTTCGAAAGCTTTTTGAAAATGTGTTGGTGAAAAGTATTATTTGTTTGAAATTAGAGCAAGTATCTACGAGAACCTACCTACCCTAAGGAATTCGTCTGTGTAAATGTCCTTTAAAGTAATGCCATCCCACCATTGAGAGGTAGGTAGCACCACTGTTGGAGGTGTTCGGGTCAATTCGGGGTTCGGGACATGGTGATCACCAGAGCAATGGGAAGACACCTTAGAAGCTACCCTCATGCCAGGTTCCCGGATCATGAGGACTTACTAAGACATCCTCTACTCGACGATCACCTTTCGAAAGGCAACAGTGAGGCGTACCCTAGGGGTGGTGTGTGCGATTCATGTGTCGTTTTCATTGATATTTGTCTTGTCATGTTTATTGGTGTTCTACGCTTGATTTTATTTTAAGTCCATACATTCTTTCATGCTTATTTAACAGTTAATATTTGCGGGAAAGTAAATTCTAAACTATTACAAAGGGCGCGGGTCCACATCGCCAAAATTAAACCGAACCCGATTTGACGGAAAATAAATAAAGCAGAGTAAAAGAATTAAAAGTGCGAGAAATTTAAGTTACAACGCTTTGGGAGAGATACATAATGAATTAAGCGAAATAAAATAAATGTGCGAATTAAATGAATTTAAGAACATGGGCATTGGACCCTTTTGCAAAAAATTAATGTCAATGAGGAATTAAAATTAAAAATTAAAAAGAAAATGTTTTTGGTGTTTTTATGTTTTTTAGGTTTAATAGAAAAAAGAGAATTAATTGTAATGAAAATAAAATGTCAAAACCTAATTCTAATTATTTTTTAATTATTATAAAATGTTAAATTAACCTAGATTAAGCCCTAATTTTTACTTATGTACATTCTAATTATGAAAATAAATAATATTATGATAAAAAGAAAGAATTAAAAGGAATAAAAGTTATTAAATCTAATTCTATATTTTTTGATTTTTAGTTATTGAAAAGAATTAAGATAAACCTAATTAAACTAATATTTAATTGTACAATTATTTACAAGAACATATTAAAATAGAATATTTATTATATATTTTTTGGTCTTTTCTGATTTTTAGGAAGTTTTTGTATTTTTGTAAAAAAAATAATTAATTAAATTAATAAAGGAAATAAAATCATAATTGAAAATAAAAACAAAAAAATATAGAGAAGCAAACCAGGGGGGGTTCAGGCCCCAATTGTGAGGTGTAACTTGGAATAGTCTGGCCCAATTAAGCATGGCCTTCTTTGACCTTTTTTGCTAGCATGCTTCAGCGTTGACTGGAGTTCATCATGATCTCTAATCCATGGCCTTTAGATTGATGGAGCTAGACGCGTGTATGGCTCTGATCTGGGGGTGTATCATGGTCTTCAATCCAAGCGCTATACATGAACATTAATTGAAAAGAAATAAATGGAAAGGAAGAAGACCTGGGATCGAACCCAGGTCGTTGATGTTACCAATCCACACGTGCACCGCTGAGCCAAGTTAATGCGTTTGTTAAACAAATAAACGATAAATATAATAAAAGAAAAGAACACGTTAACAGATTAAAACGCGCGAAATTCAAAACTACGTATCACACGCTGCCACGGGTTCGTCTTCTCCCTCATCCCTGTAACACAAATATTCAGCCACAGTTTTCTACGCGTTGCAGAAGGGGTTCTTTGAAAAAATAGCGATTAGCTCTCCTCTGCATGTAAATTCAGCGCGATGGATGGTTCTTCTTCGTCTGAACGTGCTGGTTTGATTGGCAGTGGTCTGGAGTTCTAATTTTGCCTCGTTACCAAAGCCCTAAATTGACAAACCTGTAAACCCTAGAAATCGCGCATGGTGGAATCTTATACACAGCGTAATAATGCAATTAAACATGATGGTTAGCTTGTAAACTTCATCAGGAATGCAAAACACATATCAAAACTTATAAAAAATGCATGAATTGGTATGCACGATTGTGACTTTTATTCGATACAGTCTGCCCTCATATTACCGATTCTTGGAGCTTTGGTTGTTGTTTTTGATTGGAATATGATCAAGGAGACTTGAGGAAGCCAATGGAATGAATTGTAGGGTTTGAATCGACCTCTAAGGTTGATTTCAGTTTTGCTTTTTTTAAGTGAAAATTCTAAGTTTGTTCTTAGCTTTTGCGCAGCTTCAATGTGTTTTATGATTAGGTTTTGATTCAAGTATTTGTATGGAAGCTATTAGGTCAACAAAACTAGCACAAATCCAAGGCATTCATTGTTTTGCATATTTGATTTCCTTAAGATCTTTTTGAATCTTTTTCATGTGCATTTTTGTTCAATCATGCTCAAATCAACCAAATCTTGCCATATTGGGATGTGCACGAGATCTTGACCTTAAAACATGTATAAAAAGATTTTTTAGGTCAAGTTTGATATTTTTCATGTATTTAAATAATTTAAATGAATTAATATAAATAATAATTCAAATAAATAAATAAAAAATGAGAAAATACTTCCCTTTGGGCCAAGTGGTCGTGCATAGGCTTGGAATGATGAATCATGGAAGAAAAATGGGCCCATTAGCACTTTTAGGTCATTTGAAGTAATGTTGACTTTTCAAAATATCCAAAAATTTCCCAACTTCCACAAGGCATAACTTGCTCAATTTTTAATCTTTTCTCATGTTCTTGGACATTTTGGAAAGGTATTTGAGTCCTTTAACCAATTCCTTTGGTCCCATGTCATTTTGATTTACCAATCTCAAGTTATGGCCTTTGACTTAAAGTCCCTTTTTGTTGACTTTTGAAAATGACCTATAATGTTGAAATTGATAACTTTTTGTGAGAGCATTTCTTGGACTTGGAATATGAAGATGAATTGTAGGCAATGTCTTTCTCTTCAAAATGAGCTTTGGATGGAATTTTTATGATAATCCATGTGAAAGTTATGCCCTGGTCAATTTCAGTTGACTTTTTCAGCTGTGCAAATATAGTAACTTTTGCATCTTGATGATTTCTGAGCCAAATTTTGAGAATCATGATCAAGCATTGATCAAATGATGTTTGTGGCTTCAAGATGATATGTTGACCAAAAATTTGAACTTTTGACTGTCAAATGACCATTTTGCCCCTACAGTTGACTGTAGTGCAATTTAGGGTTTTGACTGTGCAATTTTGAGCTGAATGCCTTGAAACTTGGTATGAGGATGCTTGACCACATTTGTGGGCATATGAGACTTGATTGGGCCTTTGAAAACTTCCTTTTCCTGATCAGAACATAAACCCTAGTTTTGACTGTATAGGAGACAGTTGGACTGCACAACCCTTGGGGGAATTTTGTGACTTGGCTTGGCAATTTCTTGGAGAATATGGGAGGGCAAATTTTGGGGTGCAACACATGTAAACAGGGTGATAGGAAGAAGAAGAAAAAAAGGGGTTTTCAGTTTAAGGTCATCATAAAACCAAAAGAAATATACAAAGGTACCAGGAAGCAAGATTCATTCACGTTCCCTTCACCGTTGAGCCTCAACGCCTCCAAAATCCCTCTTCCTCCATCTCCAAAAGGTAGTGCTCTTATACCTCCTTACATGCATGTCAATAACGAAAGAAAACATAAGTCAAAGCCCAAATTGAAATTAAAAAAAATCAAAAGAGGAATGAAACCCTAATGCGTTTGAGATCGAAATCATACCGTGTAACGTGGTCTGGGTGGTCTACGGAGGGTGAAAGGGGGATGATGGCATCTGTTGGCCTCCCGTGAAGGATTTGTATTCAGAAATCCATGGCGAAAGTTGAACGAAGACGAAGAGGTTAGAAGACGAACGCCGCCGTTGACTCACAAACCCTACGCGTTTCAACTGAACAACAAAACTTTCAAACCCTAAAACGTGTTGTGCCAACTTGGGCCTTGCCCACCCCTGAAACGCCTAAAGCCCATTCAAATGCTTTCATTTAGTTTTTTTTAAAAATGTATCATTTTAATTAATAAATTAACAAAACATAGTATTTTTTACACTAACAACATTTTTATATATAGCATAATTTGGTTTATATAGAAACGTATAAAAATATTTTTCTCTATATTTAAACTTACCTTTTCTTTTATTTTTTTATATACATAGAATATAATTTTTCTTAAGATTAATACTACATTAATACTTTAACACTTTTAAAATATATTTTTCAATATACATAAACTTTAAAACATTTAATTAAAATATCTTTTGTACATAACAAATAAAAATACATTTTTTCTAACATACATAATTTAATTCTTGATATTTAATTAAAACATACTTTTGGTATATAATAAATAAAGATACATTTTTTATACATAATTTAATTAAAATTGAAAACATTCTTCTTTTCATTAAAACATTCTTTTTGTACATATAAAGAATATACAAGATTACAAGACTAATTAAGTAAATAAACATTTAATTCTTTAAGTCAAAACAATGTTTAATAATACTCATTTAATTTCACATCTCTAACCTGTAAATAATTACATACACATATGCACGTACACTTACACAACATACTTGTACTTGATACCTTATACATTTGCTTATTTTGTATATTCGTTACATTTACATTTGGTCGCAAATTAGATTTGGTTGTAATCTATTGGACACTATATTCCTAAGTCTCATCCCCATTCGTAAATTTGTACCCCCACTCCCGGATACTATTTGTAATAGCGTAGACTTTAAATTTCCGCAATTTACCGCTTTCGAATTATACCATGGTTAGACCTAGGGTTTGCATGTACATAAAATCAAACGCTAGATAACCTAATACAAGACAAATACATGAAATCAATACACAATCACACTTGCACCCCCTAGGGTAATCCCACATGTTGCCTTCCAAAATGGGCCATGCTTGCACGTCGAGTATCTTTGGCAAAACAAATTTAAGTGATCATAAGTCCCTCGATGACGCTTTTGAAAGTTGCCTAAAACGGAATGATCATAGTCCCTTCAAAGCAAATTGCCAAAGACACTTGGCACCATTGTATTCATGGTCCATACGATGACCCGCGCCCGTCCCGTTAAACATCCTAAACGCAAGATTGTCCACCAAATGCAATGGTGGAACAAAATTGTTAAAAAGGGTTGAAAACATAGAGAAAACCTTTGAGTACAATAGAGTAGACAAAACTCTTAGTTACTTGAGATCAACTTGCAAAAAACACTTGCCTTCTTTTCAAAAACCACATTCCACAAACACTTTCAAAACAAACTCTCAAAAACATTTGAAACATCTTTTCGAAAAGATACACACCTTTGTAAAACATTCGAGTAAAGAATTGTTACAAGGGTAGCCTAAGACAAGGCATCTTCTTCCAAAACATTTTCAAAAACACACGCACACACACACACCATTTTCAAAGCAATCGAAAATCAAGGCAAGTGATCTAAAAAACCAAGTAACTAAGAGCCCATGGATAACCATGGATGAAAAGGGTGCTAATACCTTCCCTTTTCATAATCTACCCCCCGGACCCACGAAATATCTCAAAAGGTTTTTGTTGTGCTTTTTTAACCTTTCCTTTAGGATAAAATAAAAAGTCGGTGACGACTCTTGCTCAACCGAACAAGTGCGAATACAAAACGCAAAACTCATAGTCAGTTCTCCCACCGTATCACAAGTGGTAAATGGGCATAGAGTGTGCATTGATTATAGAAAACTAAACAAATCTACTCGAAAAGACCATTTTCCTCTACCCTTCATAGATCAAATGTTAGAGTGATTAGCCAAACATTCCTACTTCTGCTATCTAGACGGTTATTCCGGATTTTTCCAAATCCCTATTCACCCGGATGATCAAGAGAAGACTACATTCACGTGTCCCTATGGAACGTTTGCTTACAGACGAATGCCCTTCAGATTGTGCAATGCCCCAGCAACCTTTCAACGATGTATGATGTCAATCTTTGCAGATTTCATCGATAACATCATGGAAGTGTTCATGGACGACTTCTCTGTGTGCGGGCAAAGTTTTGAAGGATGCCTATCAAACCTAGAAAAGATTTTAGAAAGATGTGTGAAAGTAAGCCTCGTGCTTAACTGGGAAAAATATCATTTCATGGTCAGAGAAGGAATCGTACTAGGACATGTTATATCTAATAAGGGAATTGAAGTTGACAAAGCTAAGATAGAAGTCATAAAAGAACTTCAACCACCTAAGACCGTTCGAGAAATACGAAGTTTTTTAGGACACGCCGGTTTCTACCGATGATTTATCAAAGATTTCTCGAAGATCACTAAACCACTTACCGGTCTATTAATGAAAGACGCTGAGTCCATATTCGATGAATATTGTCTTAAAGCGTTTGAAACTCTAAAATCAGCCCTTATCACCACACCAATCATGCAACCACCCGATTGAAGATTACCTTTTGAAATCATGTGCGATGCGAGTGACTACGCCATAGGCGCAGTTCTTGGACAAAGGAAGGACAAGAAACTTCACGCAATCTACAATTCCAGTAGAATGCTAGACTCAACTCAAATGAACTACACCACAACTGAGAAAGAGCTGTTAGCAGTTGTCTTTACGCTTGACAAATTCCGTTCTTACCTAGTAGAAGCAAAGATAATCATTTACACCGACCACACTGCTATCAGATATCTACTAACCAATAAGGATGCAAAAGCAAGACTCCTCAGATGGATCCTACTTTTGCAAGAGTTTGATCTATAGATTAAGGATAAGAAAGGAACGGAAAATGTCGTAGCAGACCACTTGTCAAGATTAGAAAATATAAAACCCGAACAAGTACAGATTAATGATGATTTTCCATATGAGCAACTGATAGCACAAATAAGAAGCGATCTAGCTCAACTGGACCTAAACAAACCAAAAGCCAAAGAAACCGTGGAAGCGATCCATACAACCATGGGATTACCATGGTATGCCGACATAGTCAACTACTTAGCTGCAGGCGTGCTCCCACCGGACTTAACTTATCAACAGAAAAAGAAATTCTTCCATGATCTTAAGTATTATTATTGGGATGAACCTTTATTATTTAAAAGAGGACCGGACGGAATTTTCTGCCGATGCATACCTGAAGAAGAAATAGAAGATTTTATTTCTCACTGTCATTCATCTCCCTATGGCGGACATGCAAGCACTTCTAAAACTTGTGCAAAGATCCTACAAGCCGGCCTATTCTGGCCTAATCTATGGAAGGATGTCCACATCGCTGTTAAAAATTGTGATCGGTGTCAACGCACCAGTAATATTTCAAGACGCGATGAAATGCCTCAAAGAGGAATACTAGAAGTAGAAATCTTTGATGTTTAGGGAATCGGTTTCATGGGACCTTTCCCATCTTCTTTCGGAAACAAGTATATACTCGTAGTTGTCGATTATGTTTCAAAATGGATTGAGGCTATAGCCTCTCCTACAAATGACACACAAGTAGTAATTAAGTTCTTTAAAAACACAATTTTTCCAAGATTTGGTGTGCCTAGACTTGTCATTAGTGACGGTGGCTCTCATTTCATTTCGAAGATATTCGACAAATTATTATCTAAGTATGGAGTCAAACACCGCGTAGCAACACCGTATCATCCACAAACCAGTGGATATGTCGAAGTCTCGAACAGAGAAATTAAACAAATCCTAGAGAAAACTTTCGCCATATCTAGGAAATATTGGTCATCTAAGCTTAACGAGGCTTTATGGGCTTATAGGACAGCCTACAAGACTCCTATAGGAACTACACCCTTCAAGCTTGTGTACGGAAAATCCTATCATCTCCCGGTAGAACTAGAGCATAAGGCGTATTGGGCAATCAAAACGCTCAATATAAACTACACTGCTGCTGGAGAGAAGTGAATCCTCGACTTAAATGAACTAGAAGAATTGAGATTAGACGCTTATGAGAACGCTAAGATATATAAGGAAAGAACCAAAAGATGGCACGATAAGCGCTTATCCCGGAAAGAATTCAGTGTGGGAGACGTTGTGCTACTATTCAACTCTAGACTTAGGCTCTTTCCTGGAAAAATGAAATCCAGATGGTCTGGTCCTTTTGAAGTTACAAAAATATTCCCTAGCGGAGCAATAGAAATTAAGGATAGGAATAATGATCCGTTCACAGTGAACGGACAACGATTAAAATAATATCATCATATTGAGAATAGAAACTACGCGAATAGTCTAAAACTTTTAGAATTACCCACTATTTCCCCTGAATGATCTACTGCTAAGCACTATGTCAGGCTTATGACGTTAAAAACAGCGCTTAGTGGGAGGCAACCCACCTATTTGTTTTTGCTATTGTTTCCATTTGTTTCCATTTATTATTTTTGATTTTCTTTTCCATTTCTGCATTTATTTCTTTTAAAGCCTTATTTTCATTATTTTCTTTTCCATTTTTCCTAAAAATCTTTATAAAACTGCTGCTGATTTTCAAACAACTTTATTCGCTACAGGTTTTCTGAAAAAGTCTTTTTCTATCCTACTTTCTCCCTTGATTTGTTTCCCCATTTAGCATTTACTATGGAAACCACTTTTAGAGGAAGGAACCAAATGAGGAGATTTAAGGAATTGTCACACAGGAACATCATTATGACTTTATATTATGATGAACCAACCATGGACACTTTAGGTATTAAGGATATTGTCCTTTATCTGTTTAACCAACTGGGATGGGAAAACGCCCACATTAAGTCTAAGTTTGTCACATACCGCGAGCTTACCCTTGAATTTTTGAGCTCCCTAGTTCATATACCTGAGCGCGGTTTCGGAACCAGAAAAGGATTTATAGCTTTCAGACTATTCAGTATTGAATTCGTTTATAACTTTAAAGAATTAGCTGACCTACTAGGATTCCCTAGCGGACCTTTTGCTTTTACTACCACCCAGGCAGAATTAATGGATTTCGAGCTAGATTACTTTTGGGGAACCTTAACCGAAAACTACCACCCTGAGCCGGATAGCATGGACAACAATGAAATACACAACCCCGCTATCCGCTATTTTCATAAGATTCTAGCCCATACTGTATCCAGAAAAGAACATAACCATACTGCAGTGTCTAAGGATGAGATGTTTTTACTGCAATGTATGACCCAAGGCCGACCTGTTAATGTTGTGCCTTTCATTATGCAAACCTTTTCTCGCATTTCTCAGAACCCTAATGAACCGATCATTGTAAGAGGCCTAGTCACCATGATTGCCAATGCCCTCAGACTTAGATACCAACTGCATAGGTGTACACAATTTGGTTCAATCCGCCCTATGAATATTGATTTCTGTTTCGACCTATGAATAATAGGAAATCTAGGTCCTGCACCTTTCGAATACCTGATAAGGGATGAAGTTGTCACTTTATTTACACTTCCAAACCATGCTAAAGTGAGTGCCCACAATCGCGACAACTGGCTTTATGAGCTAAACCCTCATGACCATCCTTCAACACCTAAGACACCACAATCTTACCAAGTCACTGATGCTAAGATGTCTGATGAGAGTGATCCTGAGACCCCTTATGGTTACTATGACAGTAACAACATTGCAGAGGATATTGATGCCCCTGAAATAACCAAAGGAGAATACACTGAGAATTTGAACAAAATCTTCACCACACTGGATGTTTATCAAGCTGACATTAAAGGAATCAAGGACGAGTTGAAGGGCATGCGTCTGGACATAATAGGCTTTACTGACATAACTGTGGAGCAATTTTATCACTTAAATGCAACTTTCGAAGATTTAAAAATGCGACTTGGATGAAGTAGCAGTGATCAACATTTGTTTTTACTTTTCTTTCTGTTTTTGTTTCTAGGTAGTTTCCCCTTCTGCAAAAATTTAAGATTTCATTTTAATTCTGCACAAGTTTACTTTCTGCAGCTTTTAAATTTATGTTAAAAACAAATATTAATTTCAATGCAAATTTCAGTTTGTTTTTATTTACACGTTTCATTAAATTTCATGCGTGCTACAACAAAATTAAATTCACTGCATATTAATTATCATTCTGCAAATTTTGTTATAAGGTGTGTTGGAATTGATCTGCATGTTTATTGTGCTGAATTACTGTGTTATAAGGTGTGTTAGAATTAAACTTCTTCATTTATTTCATAAGTGCAATTATTTGTAGCTGTAACGGTCGTAACAAACCTGTGACGAGCGTAACACGCGTTTCACCGTGTTACGCCTGTCAGCCTGCTGTGACGGTCGTCATGCGCGTTTGAAGACGTCTTCTGCTATTACAGAAGCCGTTCTCCTTCCCACTTCTACCTTCCTATTTTCCCAAACCATTCCGCCACCCATTCAATTTTTTCTTCAATCACCCACTCCAACAATTAAATTCCATTACTCCACTCCATTTCCCCACTCACATTCCAACCCCCTTTCACGATTCAACCTCTTGCATGCAATATGGCTAACAACCAGCAAATCCCTAACATCAGCTTCAGAGCAGGAGACCAAGGTAAAACCCAGAGATTAAAATTCCAAAAATTCCAACGCCACGGTCTCCAACCAACTCGGTATGTTGACCTCGACTGTCTGAGGGATTTGGGACTGCTTAAGAGCGTCCAACAACTTTTGTAGAATGTAAACTTGTGGAATCTGTGCCGCCAACTGCAACCCATCTATGAAACTCTCACCTTGGAGTTTCTGAGTTCATTTTCCTACATTACCCCTACTGGAGCCACCAACCAACTCTCTGGCGTGACTAAATTCCGTATGTTCGGCACTGAGTATCAGCTGTCACAAACTGATATCGCGCGGCTGCTCGGTTTCAGTTCTGACGAAGGTGCCCACCTTCGTGTGCCGGATAATTTTGGCAAGGACGCATTTAATTTATGGTACAGTATGACAAACATTCGTGCCGGCTCTTACGACCACCTCAACGCCACCCATATCCATAATCCGGCTATCCGATATTTTCACCGCATCCTTTGCAACACCATCTTCGCCCGAGATAGCAACCACAAGCTCAACTCCAAGGAGCTTTTCTTCATGCACTGTGCATTCATCGGCCAGAAGATCAACGCCGCTCCATTTCTATTGGCCCTGTAAGTTCAGATGCGCCTAAGAGGGGGGGGGGGGGGTGAATTAGGTTCTTTAAAACTTTTTCTGAATTGTATGAATATTTTTGCACGAGTTTCTTTTCTTTCTTTTTCTGATAAGTGATGAAAGCAGTAAATGCGGAAAGTAAAGAACACAGAGATGTATCCTGGTTCCCCTCACAATCCGAGAGTACTCCAGTCCCCTTTCAACATGAAAGAGATTTCCTTATTGTTGGTAATTTTTACAAAGACTACCTAACAAGCCAAGAACAATCCTCTTGGACCAAGAACAATCCTCTTGGATTTTCACTAAGACCACAAAGAGAACAATCCTCCCTAAGTGTCTTTCTTATTTCCAACAATTCTGAAAACAAGTATACAATAGTTTGTTTGATTTTTATAAGAGTTTGAAAGAGAAATGTCAATCACTTGATTGATCTTTTCTTATTTAATATGAAATTTAAGATGGAATACTCTTCTAAGTGCTCAAGAACAATTTTCAGAATGCATATGAAAATGATGAACAAAAATCTTGAGTAAAAAGAGTATGATCAAAAGAATAGAAAGTTGTTAGTGATTGTTGTTTTATTGTTTTTGATTATTGATTTTTCTTTCAAAATTCTAAGTAAAAATAATTTATAGTGTAGTAATGCCTCTTCAATGAAACATAGCAATGTTTAGGCCATTTTTACTAAAACAATGTATATGAAAAGATATAAAGATTGCCATGAAAAGGTGTTACAAAGAGTTGCTGGAAAAATAATTTTTTTCAAAATTTAAGGCACAATAATCGGTTGCACTAAAGCAACAACCGATTGCACCAGCAACATTTTAAAAAAAATTGGAAAATATAACTATGACAACCGATTGTCATTGAGGAGCAATCGGTTTCTCATAAGCCAACGTTCAAAAATTTTGAAAATAAAACACATGACAATCGATTGCTGCTAGATGACAACCGATTTTATGTCAAACATAATCAAATGTTTTTTGAATGCAACCGATTATCGTTTGATGACAATCGATTGCTTGTGTACAAAAATTGAAAAATCATTATTTTTCAAAGACTTTAAGCAATTTAAAATATCCTTCTTTAATCATACATAGTATATACTCAAAATATTATTTTAATAAAGTAAATGCATGATTAAAACTAGTTTCGAGCACTAAGAGTATAAGATCAAAAATTTCATATACCTTAAGCCATAAGTCTTGAAATGTTGATCTTGATCAATGAATCTTTGCTTGAGATAAATCTTCTATCTTGATCCATTCATTTTTTCATGCTATCTTGTCTTCATCAAAACACTTGGAAAGCTTGATTTCACAGTCTCCCCCTTTTTGATGATGACAACCATTGCTTGAAGTTTGGAGTGCATCTTGGTTTTCTCTAATCAAGTTGTTTTAAAAAAAAAACTCCCCCTAAGTCAAAGACTCCCCCTTGATCTATTGCATGAGAGTTTTGAAGATTACTTGCTTGCTTGCTGCAATTTGGGTTAGAGAAACACAAAAGAAACTACAAAGTCTTCTCCCTTTTTGTCATTAGCAAAAAGGAATGGGAAAGAAGATCATAAAATTTTTGCACATAGAAACAACATAGCATAAATAAAGTTTGCATACATAGATATAACAAAAACAAAGTGCACAAAACGAAAAGGATCACAATACATGAAGTGTCTTAAACGAAACTAGAAAAACGACATAAAACATAAGAACATAAAGTACTAAAAACATAAGAACTTAACAACTAATCATCCATGCCTTCAACAAAGTCTTCATCATCTTGATTTTCACCATCATTGCCTTCATTGGTTTGAGGTTGAATGAAAGGGTAATGATAAGGTTGAGCTTCATAAGGAGGGACATTGGTATGGGCATAGAGATGAGCAAATTGATTGTTCATGTTGTTGTTCATGTAGTGAAGGTAGTCAAAAACTTGATTGTAAGAGTTTTCCATTGGTTGTGGAGGTTGGTTTTGAAGTGGTTGTTCTTGTGGAGGTTGGTTTTGTGGAGGAGTATGAATGTATGTGATGGTTCTATTAATTGGATCAAATTTGACGCCGGTTTTGGCATTACATACTTTCTTCGGAGTGATTTCATGTTTGGGGTTAATCATAGGCACCATGTGTTCACCAGACAAGGGAACATTGAACTTCTCAAAAACAAGGGTAATCCAGGAGCCATAAGGAAGAGCAGAAGCATTTTCATTATGTAGTTCCATATGATGTAGAATGACATAAGACTAGTTGATTTGAATCCCATTCTTCATCGCATACAGAATCTGCATCTCACAATCATTGACATTGGAAATATTTGAGAACTTTGGCATAACCACATACGCCAAAAAGTAGTGGATCAAACGATCATCAATAGTGAGAATTCCTGCAGACCAAGAGTTCCTCTTCGGAGTTCCACCAATAAGTCTTTGCCTTTTCTAAATAAAACCACACTCGGGAATTCTTGCAATTCCATAGTAAAAGTCTCTTTTGTTGTAGCCAGGCAGATTTGCATTTGAGAGAAGTTTAATGCAAGCACCATCATTTGGAATACCCAAAGCTTCACCAAAATTCTGCACTGTGAGTTCTATAGGAACCCCTTTGACATTTGAAATCATGCATCCTCTACTAATGGTTAGATTGCTGTAGAAAAATTCTAACCAAAATGGGGTAAATGGGTCCATTAACACAAATCAACTTGTATATTCCTTGAGATCTAAATAATGCTGGAAAGCTAAAGCATTCGGAATAAAAGTTGTCAAGATTACCGAACCTTGGTAGAAGAACCGTCATCTTCTGAAAGTGAGAAAAAAATCTTTCCCTTTGGCTTCTTGATGGAATGAGTTTTGAGAGATCATCACCTTGAGATGAGGAAGAAGCTTTTCCCTTGCCTTTCTTTGATGTTGGCATGGTGAGGGATAAGAGAATTAGAAGGGGAGAGGGAATTTGGTGTTTGTAGGGTTTCTTGAAACAAAAGAGGATATATAAAGTTTAGGTTTTGGTTGGGCTTTTATAGATAGATAGGCATTCAATGGATAGGTAAGACATTCAATGGTTTAGTCAAAACAATAAAGACTTATAGCATAGAGATTCTTGAGTGTGTAAGTATCCAAAAAATTGTGTCATAGGAAAGGACTAAGCATTTAAAAGTTATTGACCAAACACTTAAAACATTCAAAAAGAGAATAAGAATCTTTGTACAAAATAAATAATAGTAATGGCAATGGAAGATAAGGAGTAAAAAAGAGTGTAACCAAATTTTTTTATAAAAAAAATCAAAATTTTGAACTGTGCAATCGATTGTCATTTGATGACAATCGATTGCATCCTTTGAAAAATGCAAACATGGGCGAAAATAAGGAGGAAGCAACCGATTGTCGTGAAGTGACAACCGATTGTTGTGAAGACAGAATCTAAAATTTTTTAGATACAACCGATTGTCACTCTATGACAACCGATTGTCATTAGTGAAAAAGTGAAAAATACTTAATTTTTGGGGATTTCATGGTTATATATCAAAATTTTAGTAATAAAAACATGGATTAAGATATATTACCATAAAGTTAAGATTAAGATCATAGCCATGTACCTTAATTAAATAATTTCATTTTCGTCCAAGATACCTAGCTCTCTTCGGATCTTGAAGAATGGTTCTCTTGCCAACGGTTTAGTGAAGATATCTGCTAGTTAATAATGCGTATCCACGAAGGTGAATTCGACATCTCCTTGAAGTACATGATCACGAAGAAAGTGATGTCGAATGTCGGTATGCTTTCTTCTAGAATGCATCACAGGATTTTTTGTAATGTTGATTGCACTTGTGTTGTCGCATCAGAGTGGAATGCATCTAAGGTCGAGTCCGTAGTCATGGAGTTGTTGCTTGAGCCATAAAATTTGCGCACAACAACTACCCGCTGTAATGTATTCCGCCTCGGCCGTACTAAGATCCATACAAGCTTGTTTCTTGCATGCCCAAGAGACTAATGCATTTCCCAAAATGTGACAAGTGCCACTTGTGCTTTTTCTATCTGTTTTACATCCTGCATAATCAGCGCCAGAATAACCAATTAAATTGCATATATTACCTTTTGGGTACCATAGGCCGACATTGGTTGTTCCTTTGAGATATTTCATGATTCTTTTTATCGCCATGATGTGAGATTCCTTCGGGTTTGCTTGAAATCGTGCACACAGACATACACTGAACATGATGTCAGGACGACTTGCCGTCAAGTATAACAGTGAGCCAATCATGCCTCGATATTTAGTAATATCAATGGAAATACCGGATTCATCTTGATCAACATAAGTACCGGAGCCCATTGGCGTGTGCATTGATTTGCAATTATCCATATCAAACTTTTTCAAAAGTTCCTTGCAATATTTTGATTGATTGATGAAGATACCATATTTAAGTTGCTTAATTTGCAATCCAAGGAAATAGTTCATCTTGCCCATCATGGACATCTCAAATTCTCCTTGCATCATCAACGAGAATTCTTCACACAAGTCTTTGTTAGTTGAACCAAATATAATATCATCGACATAGACTTGTACTAATAAAGTGTTACCCTTGATCTTCTTTATGAACAAGGTCTTATCCACTTTACCTTTCTCGAAACCTTTTTCGCATAAGATTGTATTGAGTCTGTCATACCATGCTCTAGGTGCTTGTTTTAAGCCATAAAGAGCTTTTCTCAACTTAAATACATGTGAAGGATTCTTGAAGTCTTCAAAGCCCGGGGGTTGTTTGACATAGACTTCTTCATTGATGTAGCCATTTAAGAATGCACTTTTGACGTCCATTTGGTAAAGCTGAAAATTCAATGAACAAGCGTAAGCAAGTAAAACACTGATAGCTTCTAACCTTGCAACCGGAGCGAAAGTTTCTTCAAAGTAAATTCCCTCTTCTTGGTTGTATCCTTGGGCTACCAATCTTGCTTTGTTTCGAACAATTATACCATTCTCATCAAGTTTTTTTTTGAACACCCATATGGTACCTATGATGTGTTTGTCACTTCGTCTAGGAACAAGTTCCCAAACTTGATTTCTCTCTAACTGATTTAATTCTTCTTGCATAGCAATCATCCATTGGTCGTCTCCTAATGCGTTGTAGACTTTGGAAGGTTCGATTTGAGAAACGAACTCCATGTTCAAGCAAGCATCTTTGAGATTCAATCTTGTTGAAACGCCTTGACTGATGTCACCAATGATTTTATCAATAGGGTGATCTCTATGGGTTCTCCATTCCTTAGGTAGATCATTGACATTTGATTCTTCCGGAATTTGTTTTTCTTGTTGTTCCAATTGATTCTCATTGTTGGTCTTGGAGCCATCTTCTTGAGGAATATCTAAAATCTCATCATTATTATTTAAAACAATAGTATCCTCCTCGAAGGGGTTAGATTCATCAAATGATACATGCATAGATTCCTCAATAGTCAAAGTTCTTTTATTGTAAATACGATAAGCTTTACTAGATAAGGAGTATCCAAGAAAAATACCTTCATCTGATTTTTCATCAAACTTACCAAGGTTGTATTTGTTGTTGTTAAGGACAAAACATTTGCAGCCAAAGACATGAAAGAATGAAATATTTGGTTTCCTTCCTCGAAAGAGTTCATATGGAGTCTTCTTTAAGATAGGTCAAATATTAACTCGATTGCTTACAAAGCATGTCGTGCTTACAACATCCTCCCAAAAGTATATTGGAAGGTTTGAATCACTAAGCATTATCCTTGCAAGTTCAATAAGAGACCTATTCTTCCTTTCTACAACTCCATTCTGTTGAGGAGTCCTTGGTGCAGATAAATTATGTGATATTCCATGTTCTTCACAGAAATCTTCAAAAGAGGAATTCTGGAATTCTCCACCATGGTCGCTTCTTATGGAAGCAATAGATAGTGACTTCTCATTTTGAATTTGCTTTGCATATTTCTTGAACGCCTTGAATGTATCATTTTTCTGCACTAAAAAGAGTGTCCAAGTATATCTAGAAAAGTCATCAACAATAACTAGAGCGTATACATTACCTCCGAAGCTCCTCGTTATAGAAGGGCCAAACAAGTCCATATGAAGCAATTGTAGTGGCCTAGTAGTGGACACCACATTCTTGGATTTGAAAGTTGATTTTGTTTGCTTTCCCTTTTGACATGCATCGCAAAGTCTATCTTTGATGAACTTTATCTTAGGCAGTCCAACAACAAGGTCATGCTTAATCAATTTGTTTAAATGCTCCATATGAATATGAGGGATTCTTTTGTGCCATAGCCATGAGTCGTTATTGTTTGCCATGAGACATTTAACCTTCAAAGACAATTCGTTAAGGGAAATCATAAAAATATTGTTTACTCTTTTACCTTTAAGTTTAGCCTCATGTGTGACTTCATCTTCTATCAAACATTCATCTTTAGTGAACTTGATCTTGAACCCTTTGTCACATAGTTGGCTAATACTTAGAAGATTGTGCTTTAGTCCTTAGACATAAAGAACATATTCAATTGATGTGAAATATGGACCACCAACTTTGCCTATGCCAAGAATCTTTCCTTTGTTGTTATCTCCATATCTCACATTACCCTTGGCCTTAAGCGTTAGATGTGAAAATTTGTCGATATCTCCCGTCATATGCTTGGAACAACCACTATCGAGATACCATAGATTTGAAGTGGTCGTCAAGCTTACCTACAAAAAAAGATTAGGTTTTGTTAGGTACCCAAGTTTCTTTGGGTCCTTCATAATTAGTTCCTTTCTTAACCCACACATAATGCCCATTTGCCATGCCAAAGTTTCTAACATAACAAGCATTAGGTGTGTGTCCTCGAATACCACAATAAAAACAAGTAGGTTCAAATTTACTTCTATATCTAGAAGGATAAGATTTCTTCTTAGAGGGTATTTTCTTTTTAGGATAGTGATGAACTATTTTGGGAGTGATTTCTTTCTCTTTGGTTGGTTGATCGCTAGCCTTGACAAAGATGGTTTTGTTGGTACTTGGTTTTGAAAATTTTGAGTATCTAAGACCACTTTTGTCATTTGAGTATCTTTGTTGGCTAAGAACACCTTCCAATCCATTTTGTCCTTTTTCATACCTTTCAATAACCCTTTTCAATTAGACAACTTGGAAAGAGAGAGATTCACACTTTGTGCATACAAAATTCTGTTTTTCATCACTAACTTTTTGCTTTTCATCTTTGAGATCTTTTTCAATAGATCCACATTTTTCTTCCAACGATGAAATTTGTTTCTTTTGTGATGAGATAGTTTTGTACAGAATTTTGTATTCATTTAACAGTTCATTTATAGCACCTTGTGCATCACTATCAAAAAGAGAGAATATGTTACTGACCTCATCATCTTCGCTTTCGGAGTGGTGTGATGCCATTAACGCAAGATTGGCACTTTCGTCGCCATCGGAGTCGGATGACGAACTTAGTTCAACATCTTCCCATGCAACATATGCTTTCTTATATTTTGATTCCTTCTTGCCTTTGTAGCCACTTTTCTTTGAAAGTTTTGGACAGTCCGGTTTGATGTGACCTTGTTTACCACATTCATAGCAAGTAACTTCTTGTGTTGATGAGGATCCTTCCTTCTTCTTGAAGTGTTTCTTCTTCTTTGAGTGAGAGAAGGCTTTTTCATTTTTACCAAAGAATTTTCCAAGTCTTCCAACAAGAAGCATGAAGTTTTCATCTTCATCATGATTATCTTTCTTTTCGTCTTCCTTAGAGTCAATCTTCAAGGCAATGTTCTTAGACTTCTTTTCTTGATTTTCACGCTTTTCCAATCTACAAAGTTCTGTCTCGTATTCTTGAAGTTTTCCGAACAAGGTTGCGGATGTCATAGTAGCGAGACTCTTCTTTTCTGAGATTGCCGTTACCTTTGGTTGGCATTCTCTAGTCAATGATCTGAGCACTGTTAGGTTCAACTCATCATTGGTCAATGTTTTGCCAAGTGCCCTTAGATGATTTGTTAGATGCACAAATCTCTTTTGTAAATCAAGAATGGATTCTCCGAGTTGCATACGGAACAATTCATATTCTTTGCTTAACGTAATAAGTCTCGATCTCTTTACTTCAGTTGTTCCTTCATGTGTTTCAACCAGTGTATCCCAAATTTCTTTTGCCGTTGTACATGCTGAGACACGGAAGAATTCATCCATACTAAGTGCGCTTTGAAGGAGGTTTATTGCCTTTTTGTCATACAAGACCTTTTTCTTATCATCATCATCCCATGTAGTTTTAGGCTTTGATGAACCAACACCGTTTACCACAGTTACCGGAACAAAAGGGCCATTTTGGTCAGCATCCCATATTTCTTCTCCTTGTGCTTCTAGATGAGCCTTCATACGGATCTTCCAGAAATCAAAATATTCACCACAGAATAGAGGAGGCTTGTTGCTACTGCCACCGTCTCTGAACATAGAATTGTTGTTTGCGGAAGCCATTCTGGATCTAGTAGGAACAGGTTACCTATAACCTGCTCTGATGCCAATTGTAAGTTCAGATGCTCCTAAGAGGGGGTGACTTAGGTTCTTTAAAACTTTTTCTGAATTGTATGAATATTTTTGCACGAGTTTCTTTTCTTTCTTTTTTTGATAAGTGATGAAAGCAGTAAATGCGGAAAGTAAAGAACACAGAGATGTATCCTGGTTCCCCTCACAGTCCGAGAGTACTCCAGTCCCCTTTCAACATGAAATAGATTTCCTTATTGTTGGTAATTTATACAAAGACTACCTAACAAGCCAAGAACAATCCTCTTGGACTGTAGCGATAAAAAATGTAGCGGGGTAAATCGGAGATCGAATTATTGATTAATTCATCTCACAAAAGCAAGAGTCGCCACCGCGCTTTATTGTTTCCAAAGGAAAAGGGAAAAGAGCGAAATAAAACCCTAATTATGCAATGTAAATAATAATAAAAATACAAAGCGTTTTTGAAAAGAGATCTCATGGTTCGGGGGTTGGTTATACAATGGGAAGGTACTAGCACCCAATGCATCTATAGTACTCTATAGGAACCTTTTGAAATATCTGTTTTATTTAAAATTGATCGCTTGATTGAAAATAAATCGTTTTGGCCGAAAAGGGATACGGACGGGTTTTTGAAGATACGACGACCTAATGTCGAAGTTTTTGCTTAAAAGGTATAGGTCTTGAAAAGGGTGAATGTTTGAGGAAAAATTATCCTAAGTTTTAATGAATGAGGGTATTCGCACAATTAGACTTGAAGACATGAAGTCAACGAATTTACGGTTTTTCCCTTGGATTGGCGCAAACAGAATAAACAAGTAAGTGCGAGATATTTAAACAGAAAATTATGAGATAAATGATATACAACAAATTGAATAAGAGACTGAGTGTGAACATGCATTTTTAGATTTTTGTTTAATATATGAAGAGAAAAATGTTTTAATTTGTTGCGCATTTTAACATAGATAAAAGGGTAATGAGAATTAATAGAAATGTTTTTAAGGTTTTTATAGTTATTAAGTTTCTATTTTTTATGTCTTTTTTGTATTAGTATTTAACCAAAATGAGGGGAGTAAATTAAAGAAAAATAGCATGTTTTTTAGTTTTCTCATTTTTTACTTTCATATGTTTTTAGAGATATTAAATATTTCCAAACTAAATAAAACTTACAAGTCATGAATTTAAATCTAATTAGAAATAAGGAAGACTAAAATTATTAAATAAACCTAAACTTAAACTAAATAAGATTGGGTAAAATATTAAAATTGTCTAATTAAAACTATATGTTTATTTCTAAGAAACTAACTAATCTAAATTAAATAAGTTAGCTAAGGAAATGAATAGAATTAAACTAAAGGGCAAATAAAAAGATGGGGTGTGAATAGCAATTAGAATGGGCTTAAGTTAAAAAAAACTGAGCTTGGTTGAGGGAATTGGACCGGGTCGGCTTCGTGTTCATCCGTTTACGAAGAAACCTCATGTACTTCATTTTCTGCCTGACGAGGCCACCGGAGATGCATATCTCTTCGCATCTAACAACCACAACTTTCTGTCCGTTTAGAAGCTCCTTCACTACGATCGATGCCAAGCGACCGAGCATGTGGTGGCGAGCATCCACCATGACTCGCTTTGTGCATGCGCCGGAACCTGAAACCAATTTTTCTTCTCTCCGGCTTGTTTCTATGCTTCACAAGGTTTTGCAGATGCGGCAGAGGACGAAATGGGTTTGGTGTTAGGATGGCGAAGATTGATGATTGGGTGTTGTCGTGGAATTGAGACGAGGTTGTTGGGGTGAGAAGAGGAAGCTGCATGTGACGATGGAGGAGAACAGAAGGTTAGCGGAGAAGGTGGAAATTGACGGAGATAAAGAAGGGAAGTGGGACGATAATTGAAGAGTGGGATGAAGAAAGGAATTGCGAAGTGAAGATTGAAGGGGTGTCGGCAAATGGTTAGAGGAGTGTAGATGGAGAAGAGAGCTACTGCACGAAGAGGAAGAGGAAATCGATGGATACTGTTAGCGCGGTTAGTTGTTGTTATTTGTTTTTTTTGTTTTTTTTTTAGTAAAAGTAGCGTGAGAATAAGGTTCTACAGTAGAGTGATGATGTTGGAATGGTTATTGTTTCTATGCGATTTGAATCCTCTATGCTTGTGTCTTTTGTTTTTCTCATTATTAAACGTGTGAAAACTGAGTAGTTGTGGTTGATTATGTCAAAACAGGACTGAGAGCATTGAGATAGAAGGAATAAGAGATGATGTTGGAAGCGAATGGAAGAGGGAGTTAAAGGGATGGTGGCGTTGGTGAAGAAATTGAGAAGCTGCTAGTGTTGGCGTTGCGGATTTGAGAGTAGCAGAAGAATTGAATGAAGATGATAGTGATGAATCGTAAAGTCGAATTGGTAATTAAAAAAAGGTTTGTGAATTTTCTATATTATCTCAAATTGACTTTAAATTAACAGTGTGTTTATGATTGTGTATCGGTCTTGCAACATTTATTGAATTTTGAAATTTATCGATCGAGTTATTGCCGATGTTAAATAGGGATTGATGTGTTGCTGCGGGCTCATTGATGATTCGCAATGATATTAAATGGCCATTTTACATGATTTCAAGAAATTAAGAGAGGATTATTATCCAGTGAGACAGAGGCAACACAACGGTATAAAGATTTATGCGAAAAACTGAAGAAACTCACATGGTCGGAGCTAGTCCGACGGTACAATTCCGGCGAAGTCAGGTAAGCTCCGAAGATTTCTCGCTCTTTGCTTTCTGCTACTAATTCTTCTCTTCTTCTTAGTCTAAAAAACTGGTTGGAATATTGAATAGTTGCAAGTGAGTTGTAGATTGCTGCAATTGATTTTGATTCTATGTGAACGGTTGTTGTTGGATTCAAAGTCAATATTTCCGGTTGATGTCGGTCTTTTTGAATGATTTTGGATAATACTGTTTTATCTATGGTTTTGATACAGTATGCAGGTTATGAAAACAGGTTATGTGGTTTTGCAATGGACTATGGTTTTGAATAGTTTTGATGCAGGTTCTGTGGTTTTGCAATGGACTATGGTTTTGAATAGTTTTGATGCAGGTTCTATGGTTTTGCAATGGACTATGGTTTTGAATAGTTTTGATGCAGGTTCTGTGGTTTTGCAATGGACTATGGTTTTTTTGCTTAGTAGTCTTGTGTAGAACCCCCTTGCAGGTTATGACCTCTTCTCTCTTTTTGAAGAGGATTCCCCTCATATGACCGTTGCTTCTTTTGTTGATGGCTCAGGTTTGAATATATTTAATATATTTTCCTGATGCTCTGCACATATGCTGCTACATATGGTTGACTTTATTCCCATTTCATGCTTAAACCAAAACCTGCAAAACTAAACCTTTCTCTCTTCTCTCTCAAGTACATATTGATACATAAAAATGATATCCTGTACTGCTGTTCTGAAAAAGCAATAGGCTGGAATATGATGAAAAAAGGAAATACTTGCTTGCACATTGTTTGAAATTGCATATCTCTTTTGTCTTGCATGGGAGCCTATGTTACTCTCCTATATGGCTGCATGTTAACGTTAGCTTTACTTGTGGGAAATGGCATATGCTGTTACTTTTGTATGCTGTATGTTTTTTTGAAATATGCATTTAGATTTTTTTTGAAAAATGCAATTGATTTCTAATGTGCTATTTTGACAAGAAAAATGATTTGTGCATTCATAAAAATTCCTCCCTTTTTGTGAACCGGGAGAAATCCCGTGATTTGCAAAAAGGGCAAACTGATTCCGGCCGTTTGCTTTTAATGATGAACATTAAATTTATTTTCTGCATTTTAATTATTTATTCAATTCTGACTTTTCTTTTAATTGTTTTCGCAGGTAAAATTAAATGAGCAGACAAGAGCATTGGATAGAAGATTTAGAATTAGAATTTAGAAAAATAGCTTTTCATTTTACTTTAAGCATTTGTGTAATTGTCTTTATAAATATTTTGTAATAACACAACATTTAAATGACAATTGTAATAAATAGAATAAAGTGAATAAAATTCTATTATTTCTCAATTAATTCTTTTTCTTTCCAATTATTTATTTATTGTTTATAATTCTTTAAATTATATAATGACTGAAAATCAAATCCAATCATTTAAATTCAGAATGATAAACAAATAAATAAATATCATTGATCAATTAATAACTTCAATTATTTACTTTATTATTATTCTTAATTCTTCTAAATTATAACAACTGAAAAATAGGATTTCAGCTATTTAAACTTAGAACAATAAATAATTAAATAAACATTGCTTGATCAATTAATATACTCCTTTTCAAATGTTTATTTCATTATTCATAAACCTTCAAATTATATAATAACGGGAAACAGGTTCCCATTATTTAAATTTAGGATAATGAATAATTAATAAACATTATTTGACCAATTAATAAACCTCCTTTCAAATATTTATTTTATTATTTATAAATCTTTAAATTACGTAATAATCGAAAATAAATTCCAATTATTTGAATTTAAGATAATAAATAATTAATGAACATTGTTTAAGTCTTGATCAGTTAATAAATTTAGCGTTCAACAAATAAACAGCTCCCGACTCGAAAAAGTTGTGAATTTTTACACTGCTTTGAAAATTTGATAAAATATGTCAAAACCCTTGCAATGCGAATAATGCAGATGGGAGACGGTATCTTAGGTCAAAATTTGGGGTACAACAGCTGCCCCTATTTAAGTTCCTTCTATCCGGAGATATGAAGATTAAAATCTTCGTTTCGACGAGATTGAAGGTACTTAAATACATAATTACGCAAATTTTGTCCTAAGATGTCGTCATCATGCAGTGATATGAATGTAGTGCTTGAATTCACAGAGAAAGATATTGTGTGAAACAAGACAATGTTGGGGGAATCGAACACCAACAAAACACAGCGGCATGGATTATACATTACTGGGGAAACAAGCTATCGACTTCAAACGACAAACTCCCAACAGCGAATAAAATCGAGGGAAAACAACCTCTAACCCTAACAAAGAGAGCATCTTGCATAGGCCATAACAGGTCATTGATCCAAAACAGTGAGTTTGCAACTCAAGGTCGATGGTAGACAGAGAGTATCAAATTTGCTGATGACGGGTTACCAACTTCTGAAGGTAAAAATTCATAACAAACTTTCTCCGCGAGATTTCCGGAGAGATACCAATTAATGCTGAAGTAATACGAAGGTTGTTCAAATAAAGAAAACTGCCATCTGTTGTTGTCCCAGAGAAAATACCGATAACATACAAGCCGCTCAAATAAAGAAGCTGCCGCTTGTTGTCGTCCAAAGAAAATACCGATAACATACAAGCTGCTCAAATAAAGAAGCTGCCGCTTGTTGTCGTCCAAAGAAAATACCGATAACATACAAGCTGCTCAAATAAAGAAGCTGCCGCTTGTTGTTGTCCAAAGAAAATACCGATAACATACAAGCCGCTCAAATAAAGAAGCTGCCGCTTGTTGTATTCCAGAAAAGTAATGACGTACAAGTTGCTCAAATAAAGAGACCGCCGCTTGCCGTTTTCCGAAGAATAATAACGCACTAGTAGCTCGTGAAGAGCTGCTGCTTGTCGCTTTCAAAAAGAATAAAATGACGCACTAGTAGCTCGTGAAGAACTGCTGCTCGGCGCTTTCAAAGAGAATAAAATGACGCACTAGTAGCTCGTGAAGAACTGCTGCTCGGCGCTTTCGAAAAGTAAATAACGCACTAGTAGCTCATGAAGAACTGCTGCTCGGCGCTTTCAAAAGATAAATGACGCACTAGTAGCTCATGAAGAACTGCTGCTCGACGCTTTCAAAAAGTAATGACGCACTAGTAGCTCGTGAAGAGATGCTGCTCGGCGCTTTCAGAAAAGTAACGTACAAGTTGCTCGTGAAGAGCTGCCGCTTGTCGTTTTCCAACGGTGTCTATAACGTACAAGTTGCTCATGAAGAGCTGCCGCTTGTCGTTTTCCAAAGAATAACTCAGAAGGAAATTGCGACGACACTGGTAGAGAAATAAAATCTTCATCAAAGAGAACCCTGAATCAATCCTTCCCGAGGAGATCATATATTTTAACGTGCAAAATAAATGCACCAACCGTCTAGGTCGCAATTTCACTGGGGAAAATCAATGAGATAGCCTATGCAAGAGGCAACAACTTCATCTAGGAATAAACCAGAGAGAAAAAAGTCAAACAAGACTCCACCCAATGAGAAAGTAACTCGATTGGGGAATTTATCCTATCCAGAAATGGACAAGGTAAGCTAAATCAAAAATCATCCACGAGGATTAGCTCAGTTGGGGAATTAGAAAGGAGGCGCATTTTATGCTTAAGTTGGCACTCTATTTGGAAAGATCAAATGTGTTATTCGAAAAGACACAACCAAGGTGTACGAACTCAATGACATCAACAAATACAACTGTGCAGGCATGATGCAAATGTGAATGGATGTCATGTGTATGCTGACAAAAACGACAGGGGAGATAGACAGAAGATGATAAGACATCACAGTACAACCCGGCGCTCGGCTAATCTCAAAAGGAGGGGAACATCACTGGAGATAGAAGATAAAAGCCATCAAAGGAGCAAAGTCATCCTACAAAGCTCAAATCTCTTGGAGAGGAAGATATTTTAGGTAGAAAACCCAAAGTCCAGTCTTCTACTGCTGACAACCCATTGAAAGGATAACAACACGAACAAAAGCTTCAGCTGGAAAGAGTCATGCTTAGCTGGAGATACTGGGAACACCGCCCTCTGATAAAGTGTGTGATACATAACACACATTCTGACAAGTCTAGATTGCCCCTGGGACCAAATTGGATGCCCCAAGTTACTGCTGACGAGCTGCATGATGCACGACGCTTCTTGCGAATAACTTCACTTCTAAAAAATGCCCAAGCTATCTGGTTGATGAGGAGGTAACGTCTCAAGAGGGTTTACAAAAGACCTGGCATTCACCATGCTCTGGTGTCTTCAAACTTTTAGAGGAAATCATCCAATCTTGACGTGATTGCCCCGGATTGACTGTAGTCGGCACAACAAAGTCTTCGAATTTTTGCCCCAAACGAGCAAACAAATTGGGAAAAGCAACAACTAGGAGAAGCAACCTGTCCATGCTTAAGGTCTTCAACTGACATGCCCCTGGATATGATTTTCTTGAATTGATTCTCCAATTACTCAACATAGTTTCAAGCCTTAAAAGGGTAAACTCATCACTGGTGTTTATGTGAGCTTCCTTGATATCAAACAAATGTTTTGCAGTTAGAAAAAGTTTACAATGAGAATGAGAATTCTAATGCAACAGTTATATAAGTCTTGAAGATTTTTGAAAGATATCGCACAAATTTTGCGAGTTAAAGCGCCATTTATTTTTGTATAGGAAAAACATATGATACCAACATAACTATTTAGAACATTCATGGGAGTCAGGAACACTATCTCATTGAAGTATGCTTTCAGAATGACCTTGCTTCAATTAGGACTTTTGAAGGTTGTAATGTGGTCCGGTTTATGGTTTTTTAGAAAAAGATTTAAAGGCTCAAAATATTTGGTGCCCCCCCCCATTCTTCATGATGTTCTCCAACCTTATGCTCGGTTAATTCAACATGAGTGTTCATCTCTCAAGAGGATTTTGTGACGGTAACATCTTTCTTACGAATTTTGAACACTCAATCAGATCAACTGAAAACTACCCTGCCCCAGGTTAAAATTCAAGGTTTTTCGTATAGAAAAGAAACTTCTGCTTCAAAGGCTCAAAAGGGGTTAGCAAGGGATTATCTTCCTTATATCTCCGGTGTTTAGGGATTTGAAACAATGCCTGTACATCATCAACAAGATCTTATTCAAAAGCATGCAACCAAAGATTTTGTGTTCTATAGATCATCATCCCCCCTTCAATCTCTGCCTAGGCAAGAGAATGGGCAACAAGTTGGTATCATAATGCAAAAAGAAAATTTAAAATTTGAGAACAAATATGAGTGAAACGAATGAATTTCTTCAAGACAAACATACTCATTGTATTAAAATAATCATTCAGACGCAAACAAGTTCTCACATGCAAACAATGTTTCGATAAATAAGAAAAGCTGCAAAAGCAGAAACAACTTAATAATCTGGGAAGGCTTTCCACTTGAACTACCGAAAACATCTTCAAAAACTCAAAGTCACCCTCAATCGTGTTTACTCTTCGGCGCCTGTTTGATTTGAACTTCAAAACCAACGTCCTTGAATGACAAGATACCACTTCGGACCAACTTCTGAACCTCAATCTTCAAAGCAAAGCAACCCTCCAAGTCATGCCCAGGAGCACCTTGATGAAAAGTACAAGCCAAATCAGCTTTGTAGTATCAGTGTATCTTCTTAGGGACCTTCGGTGGAGGTCGGGTCTGAACCAAATTCCTCTGCATCAGGATAGGGAACAACTCTGTATAGGTGATTGGAATTGAATCAAACTGGGTTTTCCTCTGATTAGGAACTTGCTGATTCTGTTGATGAACGTGATGATTCTGATGATGATTATTCCTTCCTCTGGTTCTCTTCTTGTAAAAGTCATTATCAAACTTCTTCACACCATTAACTGAGCTACCCACTTCATATAAACATCCCTTTCCGACATCTTCTTCTAGACGCACTCCCACATTCACCTTGTCAGGAAAGTCATCAGGTGCATTAACTGTCACCTTTTCATGAGAAAAAGATTTTAGAGTCTCCGTGAAGACTTTTATCCTTGCTTCCTCCCTCCTAGAAGGATTGACTTGGGCGGAGATCAGAATTTCAACCAAACCAGTTAAGTGATCCAAACCAGCTTTCAAAATAGTCACCTCTCTGCGGAGTTCCGAAACCTCTTGCTTGATATTCTCCATTATCCTCTTAGCGCGAGTGTTGTACTAGTGAGACCAAAGGAAAAATAAGACTCGGAAAAAGACCTTTGAAAGTGAGACAAAGAAAAAAACGTAAAATGATGTATGATGTGCAAAAGAGAATTTTTATTTGATTTTCAAGGAACTCAAGATATTAAGTTGTAAACATCAAAGTATGAAGATAGAAGATGAATTTTAAATTGGCTCCAAACATTGATCAAGTTATCATCAAGATCAATCATCCATTTTGGTGGATTAGGGTTTTCTCCCTATCAACACCCAAGATCCATTGAGCTTGACGAAACTTGTGATGTTTACAAAGAGAGACCTCCAAATTCCTTCAAAGTCAAGTGAAAAGGGTTTTATGGATGCATGAATGCATGGCTATGCAACAACCACAAGCAAGGTCACAAATAAAGTCGAAAGGTTCCACGTCACGAGCATGGAGTCAAGGGTAAAAACATCCCCAAGGTATGTACTAAGGGTTTAATCACACCTGTAGAACAAGGTTCTAAGAGTTCCCGGAGTCTACATTCCTCCTTCGGATATTGCCAACGTCTTGATTACTCGATAATTAGCAATATTCTCAAGAGAAACTCGTCCGAGCATAGCATCGCGTAACAACTACTTCCGAATTACTCCGTTATAGTCTCCGCGCTACACCTAAAAAGGCCAAGATGGGTTAGGGTTCTACGGTCCTCAACTTCTCGGGCTCCTAGGTCGAAAATAATAACGTCTTCCCGATTACTCGGTAAACAAATATTAAGTTCAAGAGGGCCTTCCATTGAGTGGGGGATCTCATGCCTCCTTCTTCGGGATTACTCCCTCAAAGTTAACATGACTATACCGCCCGTCCTATTCCTTAAGTGTTACTTAATCCGGGTGTAGGATTCGTCCTTTGCAAAAAACCCAAATAACCCCAATTTAAACACATAATCAAGCAAATCAAATAACAATAAAACAGATAAAACAAATTAGGCTTAACCCACTTAGGGATGGACCAGCAAGAGGTCAATCTGTCCCCAACAGAGTCGCCAATTCTGTAGCGATAAAAAATGTAGCGGGGTAAATCGGAGATCGAATTATTGATTAATTCATCTCACAAAAGCAAGAGTCGCCACCGCGCTTTATTGTTTCCAAAGGAAAAGGGAAAAGAGCGAAATAAAACCCTAATTATGCAATGTAAATAATAATAAAAATACAAAGCGTTTTTGAAAAGAGATCTCATGGTTCGGGGGTTGGTTATACAATGGGAAGGTACTAGCACCCAATGCATCTATAGTACTCTATAGGAACCTTTTGAAATATCTGTTTTATTTAAAATTGATCGCTTGATTGAAAATAAATCGTTTTGGCCGAAAAGGGATACAGACGGGTTTTTGAAGATACGACGACCTAATGTCGAAGTTTTTGCTTAAAAGGTATAGGTCTTGAAAAGGGTGAATGTTTGAGGAAAAATTATCCTAAGTTTTAATGAATGAGGGTATTCGCACAATTAGACTTGAAGACATGAAGTCAACGAATTTACGGTTTTTCCCTTGGATTGGCGCAAACAGAATAAACAAGTAAGTGCGAGATATTTAAACAGAAAATTATGAGATAAATGATATACAACAAATTGAATAAGAGACTGAGTGTGAACATGCATTTTTAGATTTTTGTTTAATATATGAAGAGAAAAATGTTTTAATTTGTTGCGCATTTTAACATAGATAAAAGGGTAATGAGAATTAATAGAAATGTTTTTAAGGTTTTTATAGTTATTTAGTTTCTATTTTTTATGTCTTTTTTGTATTAGTATTTAACCAAAATGAGGGGAGTAAATTAAAGAAAAATAGCATGTTTTTTAGTTTTCTCATTTTTTACTTTCATATGTTTTTAGAGATATTAAATATTTCCAAACTAAATAAAACTTACAAGTCATGAATTTAAATCTAATTAGAAATAAGGAAGACTAAAATTATTAAATAAACCTAAACTTAAACTAAATAAGATTGGGTAAAATATTAAAATTGTCTAATTAAAACTATATGTTTATTTCTAAGAAACTAACTAATCTAAATTAAATAAGTTAGCTAAGGAAATGAATAGAATTAAACTAAAGGGCAAATAAAAATATGGGGTGTGAATAGCAATTAGAATGGGCTTAAGTTAAAAAAAACTGAGCTTGGTTGAGGGAATTGGACCGAGTCGGCTTCATGTTCATCCGTTTACGAAGAAACCTCATGTACTTCATTTTCTGCCTGACGAGGCCACCGGAGATGCATATCTCTTCGCATCTAACAACCACAACTTTCTGTCCGTTTAGAAGCTCCTTCGCTACGATCGATGCCAAGCGACCGAGCATGTGGTGGCGAGCATCCACCATGACTCGCTTTGCGCATGCGCCGGAACCTGAAACCAATTTTTCTTCTCTCCGGCTTGTTTCTATGCTTCACAAGGTTTTGCAGATGCGGCAGAGGACGAAATGGGTTTGGTGTTAGGATGGCGAAGATTGATGATTGGGTGTTGTCGTGGAATTGAGACGAGGTTGTTGGGGTGAGAAGAGGAAGCTGCATGTGACGATGGAGGAGAACAGAAGGTTAGCGGAGAAGGTGGAAATTGATGGAGATAAAGAAGGGAAGCGGGACGGTAATTGAAGAGTGGGATGAAGAAAGGAATTGCGAAGTGAAGATTGAAGGGGTGTCGGCAAATGGTTAGAGGAGTGTAGATGGAGAAGAGAGCTACTGCACGAAGAGGAAGAGGAAATCGATGGATACTGTTAGCGCGGTTAGTTGTTGTTATTTGTTTTTTTTGTTTTTTTTATAGTAAAAGTAGCGTGAGAATAAGGTTCTACAGTAGAGTGATGATGTTGGAATGGTTATTGTTTCTATGCGATTTGAATCCTCTATGCTTGTGTCTTTTGTTTTTCTCGTTATTAAACGTGTGAAAACTGAGTAGTTGTGGTTGATTATGTCAAAACAGGATTGAGAGCATTGAGATAGAAGGAATAAGAGATGATGTTGGAAGCGAATGGAAGAGGGAGTTAAAGGGATGGTGGCGTTGGTGAAGAAATTGAGAAGCTGCTAGTGTTGGCGTTGCGGATTTGAGAGTGGCAGAAGAATTGAATGAAGATGATAGTGATGAATCGTAAAGTCGAATTGGTAATTAAAAAAAGTTTTGTGAATTTTCTATATTATCTCAAATTGACTTTAAATTAACAGTGTGTTTATGATTGTGTATCGGTCTTGCAACATTTATTGAATTTTGAAATTTATCGATCGAGTTATTGCCGGTGTTAAATAGGGATTGATGTGTTGCTGCAGGCTCATTGATGATTCGCAATGATATTAAATGGCCATTTTACATGATTTCAAGAAATTAAGAGAGGATTATTATCCAGTGAGACAGAGGCAACACAACGGTATAAAGATTTATGCGAAAAACTGAAGAAACTCACATGGTCGGAGCTAGTCCGACGGTACAATTCCGGCGAAGTCAGGTAAGCTCCGAAGATTTCTCGCTCTTTGCTTTCTGCTACTAATTCTTCTCTTCTTCTTAGTCTAAAAAACTGGTTGGAATATTGAATAGTTGCAAGTGAGTTGTAGATTGCTGCAATTGATTTTGATTCTATGTGAACGGTTGTTGTTGGATTCAAAGTCAATATTTCCGGTTGATGTCGGTCTTTTTGAATGATTTTGGATAATACTGTTTTATCTATGGTTTTGATACAGTATGCAGGTTATGAAAACAGGTTATGTGGTTTTGCAATGGACTATGGTTTTGAATAGTTTTGATGCAGGTTCTGTGGTTTTGCAATGGACTATGGTTTTGAATAGTTTTGATGCAGGTTCTGTGGTTTTGCAATGGACTATGGTTTTGAATAGTTTTGATGCAGGTTCTGTGGTTTTGCAATGGACTATGGTTTTGAATATTTTTGATGCAGGTTCTGTGGTTTTGCAATGGACTATGGTTTTTTTGCTTAGTAGTCTTGTGTAGAACCCCCTTGCAGGTTATGACCTCTTCTCTCTTTTTGAAGAGGATTCCCCTCATATGACCGTTGCTTCTTTTGTTGATGGCTCATGTTTGAATATATTTAATATATTTTCCTGATGCTCTGCACATATGCTGCTACATATGGTTGACTTTATTCCCATTTCATGCTTAAACCAAAACCTGCAAAACTAAACCTTTCTCTCTTCTCTCTCAAGTACATATTGATACATAAAAATGATATCCTGTACTGCTGTTCTGAAAAAGCAATAGGCTGGAATATGATGAAAAAAGGAAATACTTGCTTGCACATTGTTTGAAATTGCATATCTCTTTTGTCTTGCATGGGAGCCTATGTTACTCTCCTATATGGCTGCATGTTAACGTTAGCTTTACTTGTGGGAAATGGCATATGCTGTTACTTTTGTATGCTGTATGTTTTTTTGAAATATGCATTTAGATTTTTTTTTGAAAAATGCAATTGATTTCTAATGTGCTATTTTGACAAGAAAAATGATTTGTGCATTCATAAAAATTCCTCCCTTTTTGTGAACCGGGAGAAATCCCGTGATTTGCAAAAAGGGCAAACTGATTCCGGCCGTTTGCTTTTAATGATGAACATTAAATTTATTTTCTGCATTTTAATTATTTATTCAATTCTGACTTTTCTTTTAATTGTTTTCGCAGGTAAAATTAAATGAGCAGACAAGAGCATTGGATAGAAGATTTAGAATTAAAATTTAGAAAAATAGCTTTTCATTTTACTTTAAGCATTTGTGTAATTGTCTTTATAAATATTTTGTAATAACACAACATTTAAATGACAATTGTAATAAATAGAATAAAGTGAATAAAATTCTATTATTTCTCAATTAATTCTTTTTCTTTCCAATTATTTATTTATTGTTTATAATTCTTTAAATTATATAATGACTGAAAATCAAATCCAATCATTTAAATTCAGAATGATAAACAAATAAATAAATATCATTGATCAATTAATAACTTCAATTATTTACTTTATTATTATTCTTAATTCTTCTAAATTATAACAACTGAAAAATAGGATTTCAGCTATTTAAACTTAGAACAATAAATAATTAAATAAACATTGCTTGATCAATTAATATACTCCTTTTCAAATGTTTATTTCATTATTCATAAACCTTCAAATTATATAATAACGGGAAACAGGTTCCCATTATTTAAATTTAGGATAATGAATAATTAATAAACATTATTTGACCAATTAATAAACCTCCTTTCAAATATTTATTTTATTATTTATAAATCTTTAAATTACGTAATAATCGAAAATAAATTCCAATTATTTGAATTTAAGATAATAAATAATTAATGAACATTGTTTAAGTCTTGATCAGTTAATAAATTTAGCGTTCAACAAATAAACAGCTCCCGACTCGAAAAAGTTGTGAATTTTTACACTGCTTTGAAAATTTGATAAAATATGTCAAAACCCTTGCAATGCGAATAATGCAGATGGGAGACGGTATCTTAGGTCAAAATTTGGGGTACAACATGGACCAAGAACAATCCTCTTGGATTTTCACTAAGACCACAGAGAGAACAATCCTCCCTAAGTGTCTTTCTTGTTTCCAACAATCCTGAAAACAAGTATACAATAGTTTGTTTGATTTGTATAAGAGTTTGAAAGAGCAATGTCAATCACTTGATTGATCTTTTCTTATTCAATATGAAATTTAAGATGGAATACTCTTCTAAGTGCTCAAGAACAATTTTCAGAATGCATATGAAAATGATGAACAAAAATCTTGAGTAAAAAGAGTATGATCAAAAGAATAGAAAGTTGTTAGTGATTGTTGTTTTATTGTTTTTGATTATTGATTTTTCTTTCAAAATTCTAAGTAAAAATAATTTATAGTGTAGTAATGCCTCTTCAATGAAACATAGCAATGTTTAGGCCATTTTTACTAAAACAATGTATATGAAAAGATACAAAGATTGCCATGAAAAGGTGTTACAAAGAGTTGCTGGAAAAATAATTTTTTTCAAAATTTAAGGCACAACAACCGATTGCACTAAAGCAACAACCGATTGCACCAACAACGTTTTAAAAAAAATTGAAAATATAACTATGACAACCGATTGTCATTGAGGAGCAATCGGTTGCTCATAAGCCAACGTTCAAAAAATTTGAAAATAAAACACATGACAATCGATTGCTGCTAGATGACAACCGATTGTATGTCAAACAGAATCAAATGTTTTTTGAATGCAACCGATTGTCGTTTGATGACAATCGGTTACTTGTGTACAAAAATTGAAAAATCATTATTTTTCAAAGATTTTAAGCAATTTAAAATATCCTTCTTTAATCATACATAGTATATACTCAAAATATTATTTTAATAAAGTAAATGCATGATTAAAAATAGTTTTGAGCACTAAGAGCATAAGATCAAAATTTTCATATACCTTAAGCCATAAGTCTTGAAATGTTGATCTTGATCAAATGGATCTTTGCTTGAGATAAATCTTCTATCTTGATCCATTCATTTTTGCATGCTAGCTTGTCTTCATCAAAACACTTGGAAAGCTTGATTTCGCAGGCCCATATTCACTCCATCTGCGCTAGAGGCGGAAAACCCTTCTATTTCGGAGGGATTGTCACTTCTCTTGCTTTAGCCTTGAATCTTGGTGCCGCTCTCACTGATATGCCTTCTATGGCGCTGACATTGCTTACTCTGGACCACTGCAAAGCTGCCCACCTTATATATGAGCGGGAAAATGGAAAATTCCATCCTGTGATCTGAAACATCGTTTATAATAACATTACTTTGCCTTGTAGGGACCGAATTGACCCTCAAAACAGAGCCAATTGGCTATTCGGTCCTGCAGCTCCCGAGGGCCATGTTCCTATTCATGAAGACCAGCCTGATGCCCTGGTAGACGAGATGCAAGAAGAGCTGGACAGAGCTGCCCCCGTTCACGACATTTTGGGACCTTCATCCGCACCACCTCCTATCACTCTTGAAGACATTCTCTGAGCCATCCATCAGCAAAATCAAATGGGTGCCGCACTTGAAAGAAGACAACAGGAGCAATATGACTATTTATGTGCATAGAACGCTTAGATTTTGAGTGGCCAGCGGAGCATGAACGAGAGGTTGGACGAGGCCCTGTCTGAACTAAACGCTTTAAGGTTGGGCGTCAACACTCTTGGCTACCATGACACTGATACCGAAGCCACGCCTACCAGGCGATCACGCACTAGGAGCAGAGGACGTGGACATCAATAGTTTTATTCTTAATTAGTTTGCTTTTGCTTTTCCTTTTTGTATTTGTATTTGTATTTCCCCGCTATTATACCACAACATTGAGGACAACGTCTGGTATAGTGTGGGAGAGGTACCTTTCCCCTTTCCGCATTTTCTATTAAACAAGTAATTTTTTTACGATAATTCTCAGTTTAAATTCTTCTTCACTTTATTTAGCCATACCGATTTTTTATTTTTGCTTTATCTTCGCATAGCCCGACATACCTACCTTAACGAAATCCTAGTTAGGAAGCCGAGAAGGATTCAACAAGATCGATACGATTATGACACCTTGGACTTCCTACTTACGCGATCCGTTTCAATAACCATTATACCTATATCTTGAGTTTTAGTTCTAAAGTAACCCCTAGTAGTTTATACTAGCAGTCAACACCATCTTGACACAAACCACGTGGGGAGCCGATGAATGTAAGTGTTTAATGCCTAATCAATGAAATACCCTTCTTATCTCGCTGCTAAAAAAGGAAAAAGTTGCACCAAAATACAAGGTCGCATATAAGAGATGAGCAAATAATGAAGGAGTCTATTGTTGGTTGGTTCAGAGGTATCTGGTTCTGAACTTGGTAGGGCGTGCTACGGCTCGATCCCCCACAACCTCCAATTTGGATAATATGTGTAAGGTTGCCACATTCGTGTACCATACCCCGTGCCAAAAAGGATTAAAGTCACAAACCGGTTACTCCACTACGTGCGTGCTAAAACAAAGGGCTTAATGTGATTGCGCTGGAACAAACCGGGTGAAATAGGTATAAGAGACTCTGGGTGGAATTATAACAGAATTATTGGACAGTTTGTTTAAAATGGAAGTCCACAACTTAGCTTGTTGCTTGTGTCATTAGCGTATCACTAGTGTTTTACTTAAGTATCGGTCGAACTAACGATTAATTTCCCGTAATTGTTTTGAAAACCAAAGGTATGTTATGCATGTGCGTCTGATAAAACTTGTCCGATCTTTCTAAATGATTATTTGCTTGAGGACAAGCAAAGGTTTAAGTATGGGGGAATTTGATAACGAGAAATCGTATCGTATAATTGCTACGTTTTTAATCCATTTTCATACTACATTAATCCATTTAACTCCCGATTGTTCCGAGTTTTTATGTCTTTTCACAGGTACAACATGTTTCAAGTTAATTTATTAAAAAAGATCATTTGAAGAAAGTTAACATCAAAAAAACAGAAGAAAAGGAACAAATCTGCAAAGTTCTGCAGATTTTGATGCTGTGACGGTCGTCACACATCTATTACGACTGTAACGCGCTCACATCATGAAGAATGCTCGTCACACATCATTGACGAACGTAACGCTCTATTTAAGCGTCTTACGACCATCACCTTATCCTTACGACCGTCACACGCGTAATTTAATGTTATGGAGAACGTGGAGACATGGGCAACGTAAGGAAATGAGTTTTTCAAATACTCCTACAATCTCTCAACCTCACCAACGCCCAGTCCTGGTTTTTCTCCACAATTGAAGTGAAGTCCACGTTCTTGTTTCAACTGTCAATTTCTCTTCTATAAATAGGAGAGATTTCAATGAAGAAAGACACAAAGTTTTATTTACAGAAAGTTTTATTTTCACAAATTCCTTGCGGAAGCTCTGCCGAATTTATGAACCGTTTCCAGTTTTCATTTTTTTGCTGTTGTTCTTGTTTTTATTTCTCTTTTTACCATTTAATAGCCATTTCTAACATTAGGAAATTTCTATTATAGTTAGAATTTGTTTTTAGCATCAGACTTCGTTTCAAGTTCCGATTCCGAAGGTTCCAATCTTGCCGACTTGTGGAAGAGGAAGCTTGAGGAATAGTATTGTCATTCAGGTTTTAATCGCATTTAATTTAATTTTAATACAATTTGTTTACTTAAATTGCTGTTATTTATTTATCATGAATGTTTTACTGTTTCCCGATTATATTTTCTGTCTGTCTGTTTCAAGTACCATGACTAGCTAAAATTCTAGAGTCAGGATGTGATAATAGTAACTAAATAGATTAAATTGTTCCTAAGGTAAAATCCTAATTAACTTAATTTTTGGCTGTGACTTTTTATAATCAAAATCAATCTTTTTGTTACGAGAGTAAGAAAAGTAGAATATGTTAGGATCAAGACCACGAAAGCGTGAGGTTTTAACCGGATAGCTAAAGTTAGGCATTTGGTTTAAATACAGCGAGAGCGCTTTAAAACGAATTAGATTTTATTAATTTTTCAAAGAGTACCTTCTAAACACTTATGGGCTAGCGAGAGCAGGCATAAGGCTTTAGGGGTATAATCCGAGATAAGACCATGAAAGTGTGAGTTGAGGGTTCTTAAACTGATAATTTCTACAAAACCATCTAAGTTAAACATCTTTATATGCTTAGGTTCGATTAAATCCGCTTAGGTTCACTATATTACATACCGACCATTTTATCATTATTATTATTCCCTTAATTCGATTGTTTTCCTCTACTTTAACCTCTAAAAAACCAAACGTGACAACATCCGCCTTAGCTAAACTAGCAAACCTTTATAGCACTAGAGTGATTACAAAGTCCCTGTGGGTTCGACATCTTTTTATTACTACCGCGATAGGCTGTGCACTTGCAGTTAAGATACCGTTAGACACATTAGGTCGATCGCACATCAGCCAGCTGATCCTTGGTAGACACATGTGTTACGATGAGCTTGTTGGTTTGAACTTGTTCCCTGACAAAATGATAATCTAATGATATATGTTTCATTCTTGAATGAAGTACAGGATTTGAACAAAGGTATGTAGCACCCACATTGTCACACAATAGTCGTGGAGATTCATGTATGGATATTCTTAGCTCATGAAGTAAGTTTTGTAGCCACATGAGCTCAGTGGTAGCGGTAGCAACTGCATAATATTCAGCCTCAGTAGATAACCGTGCAACAGTTCTTTGCTTTCTTGAGAGCCACGAAATTGGGTTGCCTCCAAAGAAAATGATGTAAGCTGAGGTGGATGTGCGATCATCATTGTTCCCACCCCAATCTGCATCAGAGTATGCTAACAGGTTGTTTGCGACAATTTTTCGTAGCATGAGACCATGATTAATGGTTTGTTTGATATACCAAAGTATGCGTTTTAAGTGTTGCAAGTGAAGGGAGGTTGGTTTGTGCATAAATTGAGACAACTTATTGATGCAGTATGATAAGTCTGGACGAGTAAGATTAATGTATTGAAGTCCACCAATAATTCTACGAAATTCAGTGGCATCGGTGGATGAAGTACCATCGTGAAGTTGTAGCACTGCGGTGGAAGAAAGTGGTGTGTGAGATGGTTTCTCCCCCTCTATGTCAAACTTTTGTAAGAGGTCACGAATGTACCGGTGTTGAGAAAGAAAAATTCCAGAGCTTGTTGGTATTATTTCAATACCTAGAAAGTAGTGAGGTTGTCCCATATTTTTCAATGAAAATCGTTGAGATAATTCCTTGATGAAGCTTTGAAGGAATGTAGAGTTGTTACCGGTGAGCAGTAAGTCATCTACATAGACTAGAAAATAAGCCTTAGTATCACCCGAGTGATAAATGAACAATGATGGATCACTTTTGCTTGTTTGAAATCCATATGTGATAATAAATTCTTTCAGAGAGTCATGCCATGCTCTTGGTGCTTGACGCAGGCCATAGATGGGCTTGTGAAGTTTGCATACATAGTTGGGGTGTGATGCATCTTTCATACCTGGCGGTTGGTCCATGAAGACCTCTTCAGTAAGAGCTCCTTGTAAGAATGCATTATTCACATCAAGTTGATGCATTGACCACTGATGAAAGATTGCAATGGTAAGAATAATCTTAAATGTTTGTGGGCGAACAACTGGTGAGAATGTCTCCTTGAAGTCAATACCAGGACATTGTGTGAACCCTTTGGCAACAAGACGTGCCTTGTAGCGAGCAATGGAACCATCACTATTTCTCTTAATACGAAATAACCATCTGCATCCAACAATATTTTGCCCTGCCTTAGGTGGTACAAGAGAGAATGTGCCATTTCTTATTAATGCTTCAAACTCATCGACAATTTCCTGACGCCAATGGGTGTGTTTTATTGTCTCACGAAAGTTTGAAGGTTCCAAATTCTCTGGTAGAGGATGTTTTGTTGCAGTGTACATTCTTTTTGGCTTGAATATATTATTCTTGGACCTTGTGATAATTTGATTTGTTTCAGTAGTAGGGGCTGCAAAGGTATTAGACGTGACAATAGGTGTAGTAACAAGATTAGGTGTATGAGTATCATTACCTGACATTGTATTTGAAGTCAAAATATCCTCCTCTTCATGGGGCATAGCTTGTGACTCGATTGGTGATTGTTGAAGGATAGGTATGATGGTATGAGGGGGTTATGGCATGTTGGGTATGGTTAGAGATGGTGGTGGTGTAGGTTTGACAAGTTGGTTGTATGGAAAAATGTGGTCATAAAATTTGACATGCCGAGAGGTGTATATTTTGTGATTTGTTGGGTCAAGACATATATAACTGTATTAGGATTCTGTATATCCTAGGAATATGCATGGTTGAGACCGGGATTGAAGTTTATTTGAGACATAAGGTCGCAACCAAGGAAAACTGATCGGTAAATTCCGCAAGTGCACGGAAATATCGAAGTAATATAAAAGATTGTCGAACCACAGAGACCAATGTCAACCTACTGCAATCTATCACTACTTTGTAAAGCTAAGGCTAATGAATAATTTGATTTTTGGGGGAAATTAAGAACTAAAACTAAAAATGACTTTAGAAAATATAATAATAAAGAGATACCGGAATATAATTTCCGCGTTCCTGAAGGACTTATAGAAAACGGGTACTAATAACGACTATAACTTAGTTCCGTAGAATATACTAATTGAAAGAGTCTGTCTCACGCTCTCACGTTATTAACTAAAGCCATACTTCCTAGTCCCAAGATTTTGCTCTCGCTCGCCCGATAACTAAGAAATATATTTTGAAAGTCAATTATATCTTAAACGCATCTAAAGCGCTCTCGCTGTATTTAGATTTGTTGCCTAATTTCCACTATCTGGTTCGATCCCCACGCTCTCGCAGTGTCGGCTCTAACCTTAATTGATTTCTCACTCTCGTGAAAAAATCGTGTTAAATAATCTTTCACTCTCATGACAAGGTTATTTAAATTAGACTTGGGAATTAAAACCAAAACAAAATTATAATCATAAATTTGCACCTATTGTTTTCTACCGAGTCCATTGGCAACAACGGTCCTCATACACCGGTCTCAAGAATATTTAGCTAGACATGTTACTAATTAAAAACGCATGAACAATTATAGTTACGATGAAAAACGACATAGAAATTAAATTTGACAAACAAAATAGTAATAATAATTAATGCAATAAAAAAGAATAGCAATGATAATAATAATAATAATAAAGCGGTAAAATGAAGAACCTGCAAATGTAGAAAATGGAAATAAAGAAACTTGAATTGAAATAGCTGACAAACTTAGATCCGATAAATAAATTAAATGGTAGAAATAAATCCTAAAACTAATTTAGTAATAGTCCCCTGATGTGGAGAACTATTACTTTTACATTATAAGAAAAAGATATGAACGAAAAATGGTGGAAAAATGGACGAGAGAGAGAGCTCACATTCTTGTTGCAAACTGCCTTCCAATATATACTCCTCTGATAACTTGATTTGATGAGAGAAAATAAGGGTAGTGGCATCATGGAGAGAGTATTAAGGAAGACTTGGTTGGAGAAAAAATAGGATGAAGTGGTTAGTTGGTTTAGTCTTAGAGGACTTAGTGTGTGGAGAAAAAGTAGGAGGAAGTGGTTTAGTTCTTGCTAATGAAGAAAAAGTCTTGTGACGAGGGTCAAGGCATGTGATGTGGGGCACACATGCATTAAGCATGCCGACCGTCAGGTGTAGGTGACGACCGTCACCCTTTCCTTTTTTTTCTTCTGCCGATCGTCACGGTGGGTGACGAGCGTCACACCTTGCAGCGCTTCGTGGGCCTTGGGTTCTTCGTGGTATTTTTCTTTTCTTTTATATTATATGCATTGTTACTTCATTTCTTCTCATTTTTACTCCTTTTCTCAAGCAAGCTTTGTAAATATTAAATTCCTGAAACACATTAAAATACTAGCATAATACCAACATAAAGCAACATAACTAAAATAAAATAGAGACATAATTTATATTAATCAAGCCAAATATACTATACATTTTCGTGTTATCAAACTCCCCCACACTTAAATCATTTCTTGTCCTCAAGCAATCAACCAACACAGTAAAAGAAATGATAAGAGAGCTTTGAAACAAGCGCACAAGACGACTCTTATACGTGGCTGCTAGGCTAATGTTAGTTTGATAGGTACTAAGTATTCAATACCAAGGATACCGTAACGATACAATGTTCAAAGATTCCCACTTTATGCAAAGCAATTCGAATCATACTGTGATCGGTGGAAATAGAACTGACTGTTTAATGCTGGTTCGCGAAATGTCGCGGAAGCAAGAGTCGCCACCATCTTTTATTTTCTCCAACATGGACAGGAAAAAAGCACAGCAAAATTCCTTATGAGATTGTTTCTCGGTTAGGGAGGTAGATTTATAGAAAGGGAAGGTGTTAGCACCCTTTCTATCCATGGTTATCCATGGGCTCTTAGATACTTACTCTTATGTTTTCAAAATGTTTGCTTTTCAAGATGTGAGTGGGTTTTGAAAAAGTTTCTTTGAAAGATTTCTGAATGACTCTTGTATCAGTCCTCAAGAGTGTTTGAAAAATTTGTTTTGAAAGCTTTTTGAAAGTGTAAGGTGTGAAAAGTATTTTGATTTGTTTTTGAAGAGAGAAAGTATCCATGAGTCATATACCTACCCTAAGGAATTAGGCTGTGTAAAAGTCCTTAAGGTAGTGCCATCCTAGCATTGAGAGGTAGGTAGCACCACCGTTGGAGGTGTTCGGGTCAATTCATTTGTAGGGACAGTGTGGTCACCGAAGCAACAGTAAGACACCTTAGAAGCTACCCTTATGTCCTAGATCCTTTTTTAATCCGAGGCAACCGTTTCGAGGCGACTAGATCTTAGACATAAGAGCGACCGCTAAAACGTCCTATACTTGACGACCACGTTTCGAAGGCAACGAGTGAGGCGTACCCTAGAAGTGGTGTGTGCATTGTGTGTTGTTTTCATGTTATGTTTGTCTTTGTAATTAGTGAGCTACGAGTTGTTTTATTTACCATACATTCTTGCATGCATTTAACAGTTAAGGAATGCAGAAAGTAAATTGCGGAAACATAAATCCTACGCTATTACAAGGCGCGGGTCTATACATCGCCAAAAATTACAAAGACCCGTTTTGATAAATAAGTACGGAAAGTAAATAAAAACAGTAAAAGTCCTAATTACTATTACATCCGGAGGCAGTTACATAATAATCCAAAATAAGGAATTAAAATTAAAATGCGCGCGAAAGAAGAATCGGGAATGTCTTAAGGGTGTTGACCCTTTTTAGAAAAAGAAATTGATTTTTTTGTCTTTTTGTAATTAAAGTGAAATTAAAAACTAATTGATGACTAATTAATTAATTTATTAACAAGAAAATATATTTTTGTTTTTTTTATGTTTTTTATGGAATAAAATAAAAAGAAAACAAAATTAAAAGTTAACCTAATTTCTAAGTTATTTTAGTTATTTAAAAAAGTTAGAATGGCCTAATTAAAACTAATTTATTTAAGATTTATTTACAAAAATAAAATAATAATAATAATAAAAATAATGTTAGTTCTTCTTTTTGATTTTTTTTATGAAAAATATTAGTTAATTATGTTAATTGTGTTAATAATAAAAAATAATTAAAAGGTTAATAATTAAAATAAGAGAAAATGACAAAACAAAATAAAAAAAGGAAGTGAAACCAAGGGGGGTGTGGGCTGAAATGGAGGGTGCATTGTTGGAATTATGGCCCATTAAGCTTCAGCTCGTTTGACTTTCTTGAATCGCCTACGCATGCGCTGACTCCAGAGTATGGTGTTCTAGCCTTCTGGACCTTTGGATCTACCTCCAATGACACTTGGCTTGTTGGACGCGTGAGGTGCATGGTGTTCAGCGCTTTGGAAACTGCACAAGAACATTTAAGAAAAAATAGCATTGGAAATATGGGGGACCTGGGAATCGAACCCAGGTCCCAAAGATTGCAAAGTACACAACCAACCAACTGAACCAAGCGCACTAGTTGTAAACATAATAGAAACAAAAGAATAAATGGAATAAGTGCCCTATACGCTGAAACACGCGCGTGAATTTGAACTGACCACTCATGCGCTGCCACGCCTTTCGTCTTCAAGCTTTTCTGCAAACATAAAAACACATAGCGGGGGTTTTAAACCCCCACAAAATACAGGCATTTTAAAAATAGCGAATAGACGCTCGTGAAGCATAAATTAGGCGCGAGGTGTCCATCAAAATCATCTAGTCCAGCTGATTCCAACCATGCCTGTTTGGGGTTCCAATTTTACAGTATATAAAAAAGCCCAATTCTAAAGCTCTGAAAACCTAGAAATTGCTAATGGTAACTTTCAATCCAGGGCGCCATTCTCAAATTAAATCATGTGGAACGCTTTGTATTGATCCTGTGAGCATAATGCTATCAACAAAAGGTGTTAAAAATGCATGGAATGTGATATGTAAATTTGAGAAAAAATGAAAACTGTGTGAGTTGTATGGCGTGATTCCTTGAGTGATTGCGCTTGATTCTGATTGCCAAAGGTTCCTAGTGATGCAAGGAGTGTATTTGGATTGAAATGGAGGCTTGGAATAGGCTGCAAGGTGGTTTTCGATTTGTCACTTTTCTCATGAAAAAATGGAAATGGCTTATGCTGTATGGGGCTCTCTAGGTCGTGTATTTCATCTGGGAGGCTTGCACATGTGTTTTGTAATGTGTATCAATCCAAATAATGGTCATTGAAGCCTTGCAATAATGTTCTTGATTTCCTCCATAACCAACATTGAACCACTTGCCATATTTGTGAAAATTTGAATTTTTATGCCTATAATAGGTCTTGCACGAATTTGGAATGTACTTCAAGGTGTATCAAAGCAATTCAACACAAAATATATCCCTCCATTAATTTTCTTGATTTTTATTTGAATTTTAAAGATTTAAAATGAATTAAATCAAATAAAATTAAATAAAAATGGAAAAATTAATTTTTAATCTTGAAATAAATTGTGGGACACGTGGGAGGCATGGCCAAGCTGAAACAAGTGGAAAAATTTCTCAAAAATGAAGTTTCAAGGATAATTGACTTTGGCCATTTCACAAAAATTTCCCAACTTCTCAAATGCATATCTTGCTCAATTTTGAAGCTATGAACATGTTCTTGGACATTTTGGAAAGGTCTTGAAGTCCTCTAACCAATGTCTTTGGTCCCATGTCATTTTGATTTACCCATCTCAAGTTATGGTCTTTGACTTAAAGTGCCTTTTTGTTGACTTTTGAAAATGACCTATAATGTTGAAATTGATAACTTTTTGTGAGAGCATTTCTTGGATTTGGAGTGTGAAGATGAGTTGTAGGAAATGGCTTCCCCTTCAAGATGAGCATTGGATGGGATTTTTCTGATGAACCATGAAAAAGTTATGCCTTGGTCAAGTTACAGTTGACTTTTCAACTGTCCAAAAATAGAAACTTTTGACACCTTGATGATTTTTGAGCCATTCTTGTGAAATCATGGTCAAGACTTGACCAAATGATGATTGTGGCTTCAAAATAAGATGTTGACCAAATTTTTTGACTTTTAACTGCCAAATGACCATTTTGCCCCTGCAGTTGACTGTGAAGCATTTAGGGTTTTTTGACTGTGCAACTTGACCTTGTGAGCCTTGAAACTTGACATGTAGGTGCTTGACAATGTGTATGAGCATATGGGACTTGATTGAGCCCTTGAAAACCTCAACTTCCTTGTAGGAACCAAAACCCTAATTTGCATGGCTTAGGAGAGTGGTTGACTGTGTAGCCCTTGAGTAGACCTTGAACCCTTTGAGGTGATGCTTGTCAAAACTTGAAGAATATGGGAGGGCAAATTTTGGGGTACAACAGTTGCCCCTGTTCAATCTTCTTAGACCTGAGGATGTAGATTGGCGTGTATGCCTTTCGTGATCCGAAGGTGGAAGATGATTGAACACTAGAGTGCCTAGAAATTTGCACTCACATAGTAGAGTATCAACAGTGTGATAGCGGAAATGGGCTTACAGATGCCATTTGGAGGGATGGTGGATAGGAGGATGGGCTTATAGATGCCATCTGGAGGTATGGCAGAACCTTGTCAGGAATGGGCTTATAGATGCCATTTGGAACTGTGATGGATAGTTGTGGAGATGGGCTTATAGATGCCATCTAGGTGTCGATCGCGTAAGAGATTCCTTAGCGAGAACTTGCGTACCTGAGAAAGAAAAATAATTACCTGGCCTGTTACAGGGGTTGATCTTCAAACTCTTCAGACATGCCCCGACAGGATACAGGAATCGAGTCCGGAAATAGTCGTCAACAAATACGCCCTGGCTGGATATAGGAATCGGATCTTCAAACTCTTCAGACGTGCCCTGGCAAGATACAGGAATCGAGTCCGGAAATAGTCGTCAACAGATACGCCCTGGCTGGATACAGGAATCAGATCTTCAAACTCTTCAGACGTGCCCTGGCAGGATACAGGAATCGAGTCCGGAAAATAGTTGTCAACAGATACACCCTGGCAGGATACAGGAATCAGATTTTCAAACTCTTCAGACGTGCCCTTGCAGGATACAGGAATCGAGTCCGGAAAATAGTCGTCAACAGATACACCCTGGCAGGATACATGAATCGGATCTTCAAACTCTTCAGACGTGCCCTGGCAGGATACAGGAATCGAGTCCGGAAAATAGTCGTCAACAGATACACCCTGGCAGGATACAGGAATCGGATCTTCAAACTCTTCAGACGTGCCCTGGCAGGATACAGGAATCGAGTCCGGAAAATAGTTGTCAACAGATACACCCTGGCAGGATACAGGAATCAGATCTTCAAACTCTTCAGACGTGCCCTGGCAGGATACAGGAATCGAGTCCGGAAAATAGTCATCAACAGATACACCCTGGCAGGATACAGGAATCAGATCTTCAAACTCTTTAGACGTGCCCTGGCAGGATACAGGAATCGAGTCCAGAAAATAGTCGTCAACAGATACACCCTGGCAGGATACAGGAATCGGATCTTCAAACTCTTCAGACGTGCCCTGGCAGGATACAGGAATCGAGTCCAAAAAATAGTCGTCAACAGATACACCCTGGCAGGATACAGGAATCGGATCTTCAAACTCTTCAGACGTGCCCTGGCAGGATACAGGAATCGAGTCCGGAAAATAGTCGTCAACAGATACACCCTGGCAGGATACAGGAATTGGATCTTCAAACTCTTCAGACGTGCCCTGGCAGGATATAGGAATCGAGTCCGGAAAATAGTCGTCAACAGATACACCCTGGCAGGATACAGGAATTGGATCTTCAAACTCTTCAGACGTGCCCTGGCAAGATACATGAATCGAGTCCGGAAAATAGTCGTCAACAGATACGCCCTAGCTGGATACATGAATCAGATCTTCAAACTCTTCAGACGTGCCCTGGCAGGATACAGGAATCGAGTCTGGAAAATAGTCGTCAACAGATACACCCTGGCTAGATACAGGAATCAGATCTTCAAACTCTTCAGACGTGCCCTGGCAGGATACAAGAATCGAATCTGGAATTGATCGCTCACAGACATGCCCTGGCTAGATACAGGTATCGAATCTGGAATTGCGACAGTGGATAGTAATCATCTTTGCATTGACCTTTGTCCTGAAAAGACAAAACGTTAGTTGTATGCAATGTCATGATGTATGAAATGCGTGATGTTCTCAAAATAAATGAGATTGTATGTTCATGATGCGTATGTGCATGCTATAATGTATGAAGATGTGATGTTTATGGATGTATTTTTGTCTAGGAAAATAATCCTTGACGGGTGCCGGGAAGTCAAATCCTGGGCTGATGTTGAAGAGTAGAGCTTTTTGTTTCCGCTGGGGGTGATGGTTGCAAGAATACTGGTAGGAGAAGATGACTCTGTTGGGGAATAAACTTGGCGAATAGATTACTCTGCAGGGAATACTCTGTGGGGAAAAAGATGCTTCACTGACGTTCGATGATAACTCTGCTGGGGATACCATTGATAAGCTTTGTTGGGGATTTGATGAACTCCACTGGGGGATAGGAAGAACTTCGTCGAGGAAGATCTTCCCGTGGTTTTTAGCTGAGGATAATCCAGTTATAAGCTCTGGTGGAGAATAACCTTTGAATAAAAAGTCCGGGAGACGCGTTCGTACTTTGCAGGGGATAAGCTTCCAGAATCTACTGGGGATAAGCTTCCTACTGGGGAGATGGTTCAACTCTCTTGGGGAGACTTTTGAGACTGTACTGGGGAAGGGCTCCACTGGGGTGTCTGGTATTCCGCCGGGGAATAATCTTAGATCAAGACTGCCGGGGATGCTTGTTTAGGAACATCTGTATACTCCACTGGGGAATATTGAGATTTCTGGGGATGCCCATCTTCCTTAAGGCTGACTGCAGGTTAACTCTTCTCGGGGAGAGTGTTGCTGACTTGCTGGAGATACTGTGCTTTGTTAGGGTTGATTGGAGACCAACTGCTTGGGGAATATTGTTGAATCTTATCTTACTCGGCGGGGAGTGAAGGTATCTGGGTTACATTCTTCAGCCGAACTTACCTTGGTACCTTGGTGGATAGAGCAATTGGATCGCTTAGACGACTCATTATTGCCCCTGTTTCTGATGTTACCTGTAATTAATCCTTTGTTTCGTATTCAAATATTTATGAGTTAGCAATTAGTGTCAAATGCATATATCACAATTGAACATTGGACGTTCTTTACAAAACAAAACAGAAAAAAGGAAAAAACAATTGGCAATTAGTCTGAAAAGTGAATTTGTATTGATTTTTGAATTTGCCTGTAAATAGGCGTTTATGTACAAGAGGCTGACGTCCTAGTAAGAGAACGCCGCCGAACAACAGAGTTTCTACAATTTTTTGAAAAAGGAAAACAAAACAGCTATGTGAAAAGAATAATCCCACTGGGTTCCAACTCTGCTATCGCCTTTATGTCTTCGAGCGTCTCATCACTTGCTTAGTTGAAGATGAAGCTGACTGATCGATGCCGTCTGAACTTGATGGTTGATACCGGATTCTAGATGCGAGGTGATCCAATGAGACATAGTATTACGCTTATCCCTAACTTTTGCCTGGACCGCCCTTTCGGGTTTTCAGTCCACCGGGATACCCATTTTTGCCCAAGCCGCCTTTTCAGGTTTTCGACTTGCCGGGTGTACAAATTTTTTCATTTCATCTCTTATTTTTGCCCGAACCCTTTTGGTTCGCCGGGAAGCCCTAATTTTTGCCTAGGTGTGTCAAATGGTCTGCCAATACACTTCCCTTGATAGCTTTCTGAGTTGTATACTGGATGTCGTATTCCGTCAAGATCATCTGCCATCTTGCTATTCTTCTAGACAGACCAGGCTTTTCGAATATGTACTTTATTGGATCCATTTTTGAAATCAACAGAGTAGTGTGAGTCAGCATATACTGTCTCAGCCGGCGAGCAGCCCATACCAAAGCGCAGCAAGTTTTCTCGAGCAGTGAGTATCGGGTCTCACAGTCGGTAAACTTTTTGCTAAGGTAATAAATGGCGTGCTCTTTTCGGCCAGACTCGTCATGCTGCCCCAGCACACACCCCATTGAGTTGTCAAGTACTGTCAGGTATAAGATTAGAGGTCTCCCTTCAACCGGTGGCATAAGAATGGGTGGTTCTTGGAGATACTCTTTGATTCTGTCGAAAGCGGTCTGACATTCATCGTTCCAACGTACTACTTGATCTTTCTTCAGCAGCTTGAAGATTGGTTCACAAGTAGCAGTTAAATGTGAGATGAATCGGACAATGTAGTTCAGTCATCCTAGAAAGCCTCTGACTTCTTTCTCTGTCTTGGGAACTGGCATCTCTTGTATGGCTTTAACCTTGGCAGGGTCCACTTGAATACCTTTGTCGCTTACGACGAAGCCTAGCAACTTTCCAGATCTTACCCCAAATGTGCACTTGTTTGGGTTCAACCTCAGCTTGTACAACTTTAGACGGTCAAACAGCTTCTGTAGATGGTCAAGGTGTTCCTCCTCAGTTTGGGACCTTGCAATCATATCATCAACGTATACTTCGATTTCATGATGGATCATGTCATGAAACAAAGCAACCATGGCACGTTGGTAGGTTTCCCCAACATTTTTCAATCCAAAAGGCATGACCTTGTAGCAGAAGGTGCCCCACTGAGTAACAAAGGTAGTCTTTTCCATATCTTCAGGAGCCATCTTAATCTGATTATAACCTGAGAACCCATCCATGAAGGAGAAAACCTTGTGCTGAGCAGTGTTGTCAACCAGAACGTCGATGTGAGGCAGAGGGAAGTCATCCTTGGGGCTCGCCCTGTTCAGATCCCTGTAGTCAACACACATTCGGACCTTACCATATTTCTTCGGCACTGGAACCACGTTGGCAACCCACTGAGGGTAAGAAGTCTGCTAGAAAACCAGCGTCAAATTGCTTCATAACCTCAGCTTTGATCTTTTCGGACATCTCTGGACGCATACGGCGGACCTTTTGTTTAACCGGAGGGCAGTCTTCCTTGGTAGGCAAGTGATGAACCACAATGTCGGTATCCAACCCAGGCATGTCTTCATAGGACCAGGCAAAGATTTCCACATAGTCATGCAGCATCTGGATCAACCGTTGTTTCACGCTGAGCTCTAGATTGGCACCAATCTTGACTTCCTTTCTATCTGTCTCAGTACCCAGATTTACCGTTTCCACTGGCTCTTCATGTGGATGAATGACCCTCTCTTCCTGGAGTAACAGTCTTGCAAGCTCACCAGGCACTTCACAATCATCTTCACCTTCGTCTTCGGCTAAGTTGATCGGATTTTCAAAGTCATAACTGGCAGTAGCAGAGTCGTTACCAGTGAGATCCAGAGTGGATTGAAACCTGTACAAGTGAGTGTGTGTAAATATAGCTGTTTTGCAATAAAGAAAGAAAGAAAGGGAGCACAAGATTTGAAATGTGAAAAACGTCCAATGCTTTTATTCATGATATATGGAAGTGACACACAAAAGCCCTCACAAATAAAACCACGGTGCCTCGGGTAAGACACCGGGCCATAAAGTTTCAACTTATTGTTTATTACAAATCCAAAACAAAGAAGTTCATTACTGGGTGACAAAAGTAATAGGTGTAAAGTCTTTTGTAGTCCAGTTGCTAGGTCCACCGTCGGTCGTTGGGTAGATCCAGCTGTCAAATTCAGATTCGTCCGCTTCGTCCTCAATAGCATTCACTCCCGGGTTGGTGATGAACACGGGAGGTCTTCCGATCCTTGCTTTGCGTACAACCCTCTGAGCCTCTGCAGTGAAACCCAGTCCAAACTTGTCAGTCTTAGGAGTAAAATCAGGGAGCCTGCCCATGTTTGCACATTCACCTTTTTCAATCACAGCCCGGGCATCCTTCAAGGAAGCCATCTTCAAAGGAGAGTCTTCTGCAGTCACTGTCTCTGCTGCTGCCAATGTTTGAGGCACCTCTTCGAAGTGTTGAAAGGGGGTCTCAATGAACTCCCCATCCATTTCCACGTATCGGAACGAGTTAAGGTGGCTGACCATGTATTCCTCTTCCCCTTGCATTGTTACGATCTTCCCCCTGACCGGGTACTTGAGCTTCTGATGCAACGTGGAGGTCACAGCTCCAGCCTTGTGGATCCAAGGACGACCCAACAAACAAGAATAGGATGGACGGATATCCATCACATAGAATTTTGAATCAAATATCTGCGAACCAACCCTGATCGGGATGTCAACCTCACCATGTACCATTCTTTTGGACCCGTCAAAGGCCCGGACAACAATTTTACTTGGTTTGAGCTCTAAACCCTCACAGTCCAGCCTGTCTAGAGCTTTCTTAGGTAGCACGTTTAGTGAAGAACCAGTGTCAACCAGCATATGAGCAAGAGTAGTGCCCCTGCATTCAATGGAGACATGCAGGGCATCATTATGGTTCTTCCCCTTGTCCGTCAGATCAGCATCAGAGAAACCCAGACCATTATCAGCAGTTAAGTTGGCCACACAGTCGGTGAATTGATCAGCAGACATTTCTTGTGGTACGTGGGCCGTCTTCAGGAAAGCAATCAGGTCCTTGGCATGGGCCTCTGAACACAACAATAATGATAGCATAGAGATTTTAGAGGGGGTGTGTCCCAACTGTTCAACGACGTTGAAATCACTCTTTTTGATAATTTTGAGGATCTCTTCTATCTCTTGCTTGGAAGCCTCAACAGTGGCCTTCGGTGCCTCCGTCCGGGCAGGCACATCAGTAGCAATCCCCTTGCCCCGAGCGTCAGACGACTCGGCAACGGGGGTAGAAACTTGATCAGGGGGGGAAACATGAACACTGGCAGGTGTGATGACAAGAGGCCTCTGAATGGCTGGAGGTGCAATGTCTGGTGAGAACAGTCTTCCACTACGAGTGACCTTAGCAGGCCCGGTGATATTGGTGACACCGGTACCAGTGTTGAACTCTTGTTTCACTCCCAGAACATAAACATCTGCCCCATAGTGCCACGGGACAGCTTTATCAGACTTGTAGGGGATGGGCCCCGGAACAGTAATGGTTATGGGAGCAACCTTGTGAACAGGAAAAATTTGGACAGGCTTCTTTGAAGGAGCCTTGGAAGGGTTGTTGAAAATGGTAACAATTGAAACTTCTTCAACAGGGGCGGCAGGAACGACAGTCTTCTTGAACAAGATCTCTTTACTATCCATCAGGTTTTGGACGCCTGACTTCAGCAAAGGACAACCAGCAGGTGAATCAGCACATAAATGGCAACCTTTACTACATCCCGGAAATAAACCGTCCAACAACAGGTTCCTCTTGACGGTCAACAGCGGAGTAGCAACATCATCCACAAAAGCTACATACAAATCCTCCTCAACAGCGTTCACTCCATGCTGGGGCATGGGAGCAGTCACAACATTTGGCCTTTCGGGCGCCTCGAACTGTATTTCCTTGGCATCAATAAGGTCCTGAACCTTATTCCTCGGGGCCCAACAATCATCAGTAGAATGTCCCGGGCTATCAGAGTGATAAGCGCAACGGGCGTTGGGGTTGTACTTCGGAGATGCTGTGTTTACCATCTTCGGAGCTTCCTTGACAGTTACTAGGCTGGTTGACAGCAGTTGCGGCAGGATATGAGAGAGAGTCATGCTGAGCCTAGTATACTTCCGTTTGGGCCTCTTAGCTCTGGGCTGGTTGTATTGCTGAGGAGCAGCAGCAGGCTTAGAAATAACCACCGCGTTGACAACTTGGCGGCGTTCCGGTTTGTTCTGTCTCCTTGGACCATACACAGCACTAGCCTCCTTCTTGAAGGGCTTCTTTTTAGTACTTGAGGAGGCACCCTTCTGTATCTTCCCTGATTTTATACCAGCTTCGATCCTCTCACCAGTCAGGATCAGGTCAGTAAACCCATCAGAGGAATTACCAATGAGATGGTTGAAGAATGGACCAGATAGGGTCCCCAAGAACATGTCCACTAGCTCACGATCCGTCAACGGTGGCTGCACCCTGCCAACCAGATCTCTCCATTTCTGTGCGTACTCCTTAAAACCTTCACCCGTTCCCAGTGACATACCCTGGAGTTGGGTACGTGTGGGAGCGAAGTTAGAATTATATTGATATTGCTTATAAAAAGCAGTGGCCAAATCCTCCCAGTTACGAATGTTGGTTCCATCCAGCTGATAGAACCATTCGAGATGAGTCTCTGAAAGACTCTCCTGGAAGAAGTGGATCCATAAGTTCTTGTCTGCTGTGTAAGGCTGGATCTTCCTTACATAAGAACGGAGGTGCATCTTAGGGCAGGAAGCCCCGTCATACTTCACAAAGGCAGGCGCCTTGAACTTGTGTGGGATCACCACCCCAGAAGATAACCCCAAGTCTCCGAAATCTAACCCAGGCACACGTTGAATCTCCATAGCATTTAACCTGTCCTCCAGCTGTTTGTACCGGTCCTCAGCAGGAGGGTACTGTTCATTGTTGAAGTCTGTCTCAGTGTCAAAAACCACAGGACTAGGGACCTCTCTCCCTTGGTGACTGCCTTCCCCCACAGATGGAGTAGTCCTCTCAGCTTCATTTTGCAGCGTATTCCCGAGTCTGCGCCCAGTGTTGAATAGCACAGTCCTCTTCTTCTTCTTATTCTTCTTCAGGAGCAAAGCCTTCAGCTCTTGTTTTCCCTGGGCCAACTTCATGACCATCTCCTGGAATTGGGCGTTTTGAGCCTGGAGGGCCTTGATAGCTTGCTCGGTAGTGAGTTCAGGATTCATGATGCTTGAGTGCTGAAATAAACAGCGAAGAAGATTAAGCAACCTGTAGAAAAAGGGGTACCTGTTATGCACATGATGCATGATATGCTATTTATGCAATGCATTCAAGAGTTCGAAAGTTCAAATTCGTTGTAGCCAAAAAAGAACACACTTTTTATTAGGAAATGAATTATTCAGTACATCAAGGCCTCATGGGCAAAACATTACAAAATAATTAATCCCAAAAGACACTGCGCATCCTCTTTGGAGCAATGTAAGTGTTGAGAGTCTTTTCCTCGTGCAGTAGATGCGTGAGCTCCAAGACCTTCTTCTCACTGCCATGTAGATTGGCTTCAAGAGAATTTCGTTCTTCCTTGAGTTGGATCCAGCTTTTCTGCATTTCTTCCCAGGATGTAGGCATGTCAGGATGCTGAATAGTGTAGGGCACCTCTCCTTCCAAGGCTGGCTCTTTGATCACAGGGAGAACATGAGGATATGGCATCACCAGCTTCTGGGAGCGGGCTCGTACCCACTTGAGATAAGGCTCCAGGGGGATGGAGTTCTTGTGCCCCAGTGTCTTGCTGTCTACCCTGTTGGGCATCCTCCAAGCTCTGATAAATCTCTGGCGAAGTCCTTGTGCATCGTTATCGAAGTCAAAAACTATGTCAGGAATCACCATATCATGAGGGCCATCCCTCCGAGCATATCCAAACTGTCTCAAAGCCAAGCATGGGTTGTAAGTAATACCTCCTCTGATTCCAAGTAAAGGAACATTATGAAACTCCCCGCAACGATCAATGATACTGACGTCTTCTCTGGACCGAGAACACCAATGTATATCAGCATGCGTAAGAGTCATTAATCGTTGTGACCATCTCAAACCTCGCTCATTCTTCAAAATTGATTGTGGAAGGTGAGAAATAAACCACCTTCCCAGGAGAGGAGTGCAGCACATAAGAACACCTCTTTTTCTCATGGTTCGAGTGTAACATGAGTGAAGGATGTCCCCAAGCAACGTAGGTATAGGATTCCTAGACATGAAGATCTTGACAACATTGATATCTATAAGCTGATCTGGCTTAGGGAACAACACCAACCCATAGACAAGGAGGGCTACAACTTCTTCAAAGGCTTGTAGGTCAATGGAATTCCAACACTCTTGGGCCTTCTCAAACAGAAACTTTGCCAAGAACCCTTTGATACCACTTCTGGTTTCCCAATGTCCCTTGATGTCAGATGGTTGTAGGCATAATGCTTTAGCAACCTCTTCAAGTTTTGGTTCCCTTTCCGTGCCGTTGTAGGGTAGTTGACTGAGGATAGGGATCTTCAGAAGCTGGGAGAACTCTTCCAATGTAGGCACCAGTTGATAATCCAGGAAAGTAAAGCAGTGGTGCAGAGGGTCAAAGAACTGGAAGAGGACCTTTATCATATCTTCCTTAATGTTGGTGTTGATCAAGCTGATGAGTCTACCATGCCTTTCACTGAAGGAAGAGTTCTCGGGAATCCTGGATATAAGTTCCTTAAGCTGAGGAGGGACCCTTACAAGGTTGACCTGAATTGTCTTTCTGCGGATAGTTTCCATGTCCTACAAAACAAGAACAAAGATGAAGATTCGAACCCCTGAAGTGGTTAGTGGATGCATATGATGCTGTATGATGTTATGATGTTATGATAAAAACACACCACAAGTATCCATAAAAGCAAACATGATAAGGCACACAAGTCACACCATAGCCCTTAGAGTTTAGGCCAGCATGGGGTCTGGGGTACTACCCTCTTGAAGTTGGTGGGCTCAAAACCTGTCCTATCAAAAGTAACCGGGTTCTAAGGATCTCAATATCATTGGATTGTTTTCTGTGTTCATCGTTTCGATTTAGCCACTGAATTGGCGATCAAAATATTCCAAGAAAACAACCCTCAATGAGTGTAGTATCGAGTATCAACCAACTTCGGACTGCACCAAAGTCAGTTATCTCACTACCCTAAAGAGGCCAGGATGGTTCAATTAAGGTTCCTAAGGTCAGTTGATGCTTCACGACACCACGCGGCGGCCCCGTACTCTCCTTGACTTGACTCAAGGGTTACCGGTACTCACCAAAGTGCCACATCAACGTAGCAGACTGCTTCAACCGTGTCGGTATACCCCACACAGTTCCCTCACAGTCTTGTTGCTACTTTCTAAGAAGGTATCCCCCAGATCCGGGTTAGGATCTATAGAACTCCCAAGACAGGCCCAATAATATTAAAGCAAGCAAAACAAAGCAATTGAAAACACAAGTATGAGCTATCTTAAGGTACACCTCACTTTATATTCTCCCCAGCAGAGTCGCCAGTTCTGTGATCGGTGGAAATAGAACTGACTGTTTAACGCTGGTTCGCGAAATGTCGCGGAAGCAAGAGTCGCCACCGTCTTTTATTTTCTCCAACATGGACAGGACAAAAGCACAACAAAATTCCTTATGAGATTGTTTCTCGGTTCAGGAGGTAGATTTATAGAAAGGGAAGGTGTTAGCACCCTTTCTATCCATGGTTATCCATGGGCTCTTAGATACTCGCTCTTATGTTTTCAAAATGTTTGCTTTTCAAGATGTGAGTGGGTTTTGAAAAATTTTCTTTGAAAGATTTCTGAATGACTCTTGTATCAGTCCTCAAGAGTGTTTGAAAAATTTGTTTTGAAAGCTTTTTGACAGTGTAAGGTGTGAAAAGTATTTTGATTTGTTTTTGAAGAGAGCAAGTATCCATGAGTCATCTACCTACCCTAAGGAATTAGGCTATGTAAAAGTCCTTAAGGTAGTGCCATCCCACCATTGAGAGGTAGGTAGCACCACCGTTGAAGGTGTTCGGGTCAATTTGTTTGTAGGGACAGTGTGGTCACCGAAGCAACAGTAAGACACCTTAGAAGCTACCCTTATGTCCTAGATCCTTTTTTAATCTGAGGCAACCGTTTCGAGGCGACTAGATCTTAGACATAAGAGCGACCACTAAAACGTCCTATACTTGACGACCACGTTTCGAAGGCAACGAGTGAGGCGTACCCTAGAAGTGGTGTGTGCATTGTGTGTTGTTTTCATGTTATGTTTGTCTTTGTAATTAGTGAGCTACAAGTTGTTTTATTTACCATACATTTTTGCATGCGTTTAACAGTTACGGGGTGCAGAAAGTAAATTGCGGAAACATAAATCCTACGCTATTACAAGGCGCGGGTCTATACATCGCCAAAAATTACAAAGACCCGTTTTGATAAATAAGTACGGAAAGTAAATAAAAACAGTAAAAGTCCTAATTACTATTACATCCGGAGGCAGTTACATAATAATCCAAAATAAGGAATTAAAATTAAAATGCGCGCGAAAGAAGAATCGGGAATGTCTTAAGGGTGTTGACCCTTTTTAGAAAAAGAAATTGATTTTTTTGTCTTTTTGTAATTAAAGTGAAATTAAAAACTAATTGATGACTAATTAATTAATTTATTAACAAGAAAATATATTTTTGTTTTTTTATGTTTTTATGGAATAAAATAAAAAGAAAACAAAATTAAAAGTTAACCTAATTTCTAAGTTATTTTAGTTATTTAAAAAAGTTAGAATGACCTAATTAAAACTAATTTATTTAAGATTTATTTACAAAAATAAAATAATAATAATAATAAAAATAATGTTAGTTCTTCTTTTTGATTTTTTTAATGAAAAATATTAGTTAATTATGTTAATTGTGTTAATAATAAAAAATAATTAAAAGGTTAATAATTAAAATAAGAGAAAATGACAAAACAAAATAAAAAAAGGAAGTGAAACCAAGGGGGGTGTGGGCTGAAATGGAGGGTGCATTGTTGGAATTATGGCCCATTAAGCTTCAGCTCGTTTGACTTTCTTGGATCGCCTACGCACGCGCTGACTCCAGAGTATGGTGTTCTAGCCTTATGGACCTTTGGATCTACCTCCAATGACACTTGGCTTGTTGGACGCGTGAGGTGCATGGTGTTCAGCACTTTGGAAACTGCACAAGAACATTTAAGAAAAAATAGCATTGGAAATATGGGGGACCTGGGAATCGAACCCAGGTCCCAAAGATTGCAAAGTACACAGCCAACCAACTGAACCAAGCGCACTAGTTGTAAACATAATAGAAACAAAAGAATAAATGGAATAAGCGCCCTATACGCTGAAACACGCGCGTGAATTTGAACTGACCACTCATGCGCTGCCACGCCTTTCGTCTTCAAGCTTTTCTGCAAACATAAAAACACATAGCGGGGGTTTTAAACCCCCACAAAATACAGGCATTTTAAAAATAGCAAATAGACGCTCGTGAAGCATAAATTAGGCGCGAGGTGTCCATCAAAATTGTCTAGTCCAGCTGATTCCAACCATGCCTGTTTGGGGTTCCAATTTTACAGTATATAAAAAAGCCCAATTCTAAAGCTCTGAAAACCTAGAAATTGCTAATGGTAACTTTCAATCCAGGGCGCCATTCTCAAATTAAATCATGTGGAATGCTTTGTATTGATCCTGTGAGCATAATGCTATCAACAAAAGGTGTTAAAAATGCATGGAATGTGATATTTAAATTTGAGAAAAAATGAAAACCGTGTGAGTTGTATGGCGTGATTCCTTGAGTGATTGCGCTTGATTCTGATTGCCAAAGGTTCCTAGTGATGCAAGGAGTGTATTTGGATTGAAATGGAGGCTTGGAATAGGCTGCAAGGTGGTTTTCGATTTGTCACTTTTCTCTTGAAAAAATGGAAATGGCTTATGGTGTATGGGGCTCTCTAGGTCGTGTATTTCATCTGGGAGGCTTGCACATGTGTTTTGTAATGTGTATCAATCCAAATAATGGTCATTGAAGCCTTGCAATAATGTTCTTGATTTCCTCCATAACCAACATTGAACCACTTGCCATATTTGTGAAAATTTGAATTTTTATGCCCATAATAGGTCTTGCACGAATTTGGAATGTACTTCAAGGTGTATCAAAGCAATTCAACACAAAATATATCCCTCCATTAATTTTCTTGATTTTTATTTGAATTTTAAAGATTTAAAATGAATTAAATCAAATAAAATTAAATAAAAATGGAAAAATTAATTTTTAATCTTGAAATAAATTGTGGGACACGTGGGAGGCATGGTCAAGCTGAAACAAGTGGAAAAAGTGGGCCCCTTTTGTCAAAAATGAAGTTTCAAGGATAATTGACTTTGGCCATTTCACAAACATTTCCCAACTTCTCCAATGCATATCTTGCTCAATTCTGAAGCTATGAACATGTTCTTGGACATTTTGGAAAGGTCTTGAAGTCCTCTAACCAATGTCTTTGGTCCCATGTCATTTTGATTTACCCATCTCAAGTTATGGTCTTTGACTTAAAGTGCCTTTTTGTTGACTTTTGAAAATGACCTATAATGTTGAAATTGATAACTTTTTGTGAGAGCATTTCTTGGATTTGGAGTGTGAAGATGAGTTGTAGGAAATGTCTTCCCCTTCAAGATGAGCATTGGATGGGATTTTTCTGATGAACCATGAAAACGTTATGCCTTGGTCAAGTTACAGTTGACTTTTCAACTGTCCAAAAATAGAAACTTTTGACACCTTGATGATTTTTGAGCCATTCTTGTGAAATCATGGTCAAGACTTGACCAAATGATGATTGTGGCTTCAAAATAATATGTTGACCAAAAATTTTGACTTTTGACTGCCAAATGACCATTTTGCCCCTGCAGTTGACTGTGAAGCATTTAGGGTTTTTTGACTGTGCAACTTGACCTTGTGAGCCTTGAAACTTGACATGTAGGTGCTTGACAATGTGTATGAGCATATGGGACTTGATTCAGCCCTTGAAAACCTCAACTTCCTTGCAGGAACCAAAACCCTAATTTGCATGGCTTAGGAGAGTGGTTGACTGTGTAGCCCTTGAGTAGACTTTGAACCCTTTGAGGTGATGCTTGTCAAAACTTGAAGAATATGGGAGGGCAAATTTTGGGGTACAACACATACCATTATAACTCAACCTATATCTCTTGTTTTTATTTCACTCTATTCATTCAAGTGCAATCACATTAAGCCCGTTATCTGTACACACACATAGTAGGGGAAATCGGTTAGAGACTATGATCCCTTTCTTTTCTTTAGCACGGGGTTCTGGTATTTAAGTGATGTAACCCATTTTTCCCAATTGCGGTTGCGGGGGATCGGACCGTAGCTCGCCCTACCAAGTACAGTACCAGTGACCTCTGGACCAACCCACAATGGGTGATTATTATTAAATCCTTACATGCTTAACAACCATTGGGCTAAATGACCGTGTGAGGGTCACCTAACTTAGAAGGTTATTTTTCAATTATATTATTTATTTATTAAAAACAGGATCATTCACTTATATTCATCGACTTCCTACGTAGTTTGCGTTTAAGATGGTGCTGACTGCTAATATAAACTACTTAAGAGCTACTTTGAAAACTTGAGCCTAAGGTCTTGACATAATGGGTACCCAGATTGATATCACATAATGAGGGGTTTAGGGTGTCATAACGGTATCGATTTTATCGAAACTTTCCCAAGTCTCTCTAATAAAGCCTAGATAGCCTGTAAACTTTCAGAGTGTGGTTCCATGAATCATAAAGAAAATTTTTGTTGGAGGCTAAAATTTTAAAAATACGGGGAAATTCGATAACAACTGAAAACTGACATATAGACTTGACAACATATGCTATGACTCGACCAAATACCGAAAACAAGTAAAATTCTAAAAACATGAAATAAACTTAGAAAACGATCAATCGAACTAAAAAGAGATAAATGGAAAACGGTAGAGTTCCTCCCCCACACTTAAACCAAACATTGTCCTCAATGTTTTGATAACAAGTGGAAATAGGAAAGACAAAACCTGTATGAATGCTATTGATGGGATATAACGACCAAATCCACTTTGCATCCAGAGGAAGTACCTTCTCCTATCGTACTCATCAACAGTGTCACCACCAGCAGCGACATTCGTAGGAATGTGCATGGGCACCGGCTCATCTTCGAGATGATCATCTATAAATTTTCCGCCTAGAGATGGCCGAGACGTGAGGAGCAATCCATATCTTTATTTTCTACAAATTTAGACAATAAAAACAAAACATTAAATTAAAAGCTCGTGGGTTGCCTCCCACGCAACGCTTTGTTTGACGCCGATAGCTCGACGGCTCAGGAGTGCAAGCACTCGTGGTGGTTCTCTCGAGAATGACTCCTCGGTTGAACTTTTAGTAATCGTTGTTTTCCATGGCCACTTATCAAGCCATCTCACATATCCCTCACCTTTTCTTTTCTTTCTTCTGTGGGGTGGTTCATTCCTTTGAACTTGTGGTGGTGGTTCTGGATCTATCCTAAGTATCAACTTTTCAAGTTTGGGCTTAGTGATTTCATCCACCACCTTAAAGGTTAACCTTACCCTCTTAACTATAATAATATCCCTAGTTTCATGGTCCTCTAATTTTCTCTTTTTATGCAAGACTTCAAACAAGGGTGCATTGGTGTGGATATTTTCCAATACCTCCATATACGTTTTAGATTGGGAGTCTATCTGAGATTCCATAAAACTTTTTGAGAAAGGAAACGGTGGGGTATAGGGATGAGGAACAACAATAGGTGCTTCCTTCTCTACCTCTCCTACAACCTCCCTTTCAGATGGTGTTGGAGGATTTTTCTCAATCTTTACTCTTTTCTCGTCGGAACTTTCCTCAACCTCATCATCACTCTCCTCAACCTCATTATCACTCTCCTTAGGATTTTCAATTTGTTTTTCACTACTGGTTGTTACAACATCCATTTTCTCCTCAGGGAAGGGTCCTAGAGGGTTTTGTTTAAGCTGGGAGATTTGAGTCTCTAAGGCTATATTGTGAGTCGCGAGCGACTTAATCATAGTGGTCAGTTGCCTAAGGTTTTCACTGTTTTGAAGACTTTGTTTACTAAACTCTTCGTTATGGACAGTTTGTGTCTTTACAAAGTGCTTCATCATAGATTCTAACCTAGAGTGAATTAGCATCGCATTGGAATCCTCCATTGATGTTTCGAAGTTGAAATCATGCGATTCTTTTGATTCTTCAAAGTGAGTTAGAGTCGCATTTTGTGTTTCCACAAAGCGCTTTGTCATCGTTGATATTTCATTAAAATTTTCCATTAATATTTCGAGGTCAGATTTATAGGATACTTGTGTCTCCTCGAAATATTGGGTGTAGTGATTGTAGGGGAAATTTGGTTGAGGATAAGTTTGGTTGGAATTATAATATTCTTGCGATTCCTCAAAATGTTGGGATTGGTGGTTGGAAAGGTAATTCGGGTGAGAATGAGTTTGTGACGCATTGAAATTCTCCAATAGCATTTCGAGGTTGGATTTAGGGGGTTCTTGTGATTCCGCGAAATACTCGGAATGGGAGTTGTAGAAAAAATTTGGGTGATACATAGTAATTGGGACAAGAGTGCCTTAGTCTATACGGTGTAACAACAGAATAACAATATTGACTGTTGGTCCCCGGCAACGGCGCCAAAAACTTGATATGCGATCGACCTAATGTGTCTAACGGTATCTTAACTGCAAGTGCACAACCTATCGTGGTAGTAATAAAAAGATGTCGAAGCCACAGGGACTTTGTAATCACTCTAGTGCTATAAAGGTTTGCTAGTTTAACTAAGGCGGATGTTGTCACGTTTGGTTTTTTAGAGGTTAAAGTAGAGGAAAACTAAATCGAATTAAGGGAATAATAATAATGATAAAACGGTCGTTATGTAATATAGTGAACCTAAGCGGATTTAATCGAACCTAAGCATATGAAGATGTTTAACTTAGATGGTTCTGTAGAAATTATCAGTTTAAGAACCCTCAACTCACACTTTCGTGGTCTTATCTCGGATTATACCCCTAAAGCCCTATGCCTGCTCTCGCTAGCCCATAAGTGTTTAGAAGATACTCTTTGAAAACTTAATAAAATCTAATTCGTTTTAAAGCATTCTCGCTATATTTAAATCAAATGCCTAACTTTAGCTATCCGGTTAAAACCTCACGCTTTCGTGGTCTTGATCCTAACCTATTCTACTTTTCTTACTCTCGTAACAAAAAGATTGATTTTAATTATAAAAATCCACAGCCAGAAATTAAGTTAATTAGGATTTTAGCTTAGGAACAATTTAATCCATTTAGTTACTATTATCACATCCCGACTCTAGAATTTTAGCTAGTCATGGTACTTGAAACAGACAGACAGGAAATATAATCGGGAAACAGTAAAACATTCATGATAAATAAATAAAAGTAATTTAAGTAAACAAATTGTATTAAAATTAAATTAAATGCGATTAAAACCTGAATAACAATACTATTCCTCAAGCTCCCTCTTCCACAAGTCGACAAGATTGGAACCTTCAGAATCGGAACTTGAAACGAAGTCTGAGGCTAAAAAGAAATTCTAACTAAAATATCAATTTCCTAATATTGGAAATGGCTATTAAATGGTAAAAGGGGAAATAAAAACAAGAACAGCAGCAAAAAAATGAAAACTGGAAACAGTTCGTAAATTCGGCAGAGCTTCCGCAAGGAATTTGTGAAAATAAAACTTTCTGTAAATAAAACTCTGTGTCTTTCTTCATTGAAATCTCTCCTATTTATAGAGGAGAAATTGACAGTTGAAACAAGAACGTGGATTGCACTTCAATTGTGGAGAAAAACCAGGACTAGGCGTTCGTGAGGTTGAGAGATTGTAGGAGTATTTGAAAAACTCCTTTCCTTACGTTGCCCACGTCTCCACGTTCTCCATAACGTTAAATTACACGTGTGACAGTCGTAAGGCTAAGGTTACGGTCGTAAGATGCTTAAATAGCGCGTTACGTTTGTCAATGATGTGTGACGAGCATTCTTCATGATGTGAGCGCGTTATGGTCGTAATAGATGTGTGACGACCGTCACATCATCAAAATCTGCAGAACTTTGCAGATATGTTCCTTTTCTTCTGTTTTTTTGATGTTAACTTTCTTCAAATGATCTTTTTCACTAAATTGACTTGAAACATGTTTTACCTGTGAAAAGACATAAAAACTCGGAACAATCGGGAGTTAAATGGATTAATGTAGTATGAAAATGGATTAAAAACGTAGCAATTATACGATATGATTTCTCGTTATCAAAAACAAAGGCATCCAAAGGAATGAAGGTGTGAAGTTGTTAGGTTTTTCTTGTGTAAGACTTGATATGGTGATTTCATGTTGAGGATAGGGGTTGGTAACCTATTGATTAGATAGAATGATGTCTTGAATGCAAAGGACCAGTATTCAGGTGGTAAGTTTGACATATGTAATAAGGCTCTTCCAGTTTCAACTACATGTTTGTGTCTCCTCTTAGCTGGAGCATTTAGTTCTGGTGTATGTGGTGGTGTGGTGAGATGAGATATACCATGTGTGGAGAAATGATTTTAGTTTGATGAATTCTCCTCCATTATCAGAGTGCAATGAAATAATTTTTTCTTTGAAGTAGTTTTCAACAAGATTTTTGAATGTAGGAAACAAAGTAGAGACATCTGATTTATTTCTTAATGGATAAAGCCATACATATTTGGTGAAGTGATCAACAAAAAGTAAATAATATGATAAACCATCTAAAGACTTGATGTGGGCTGGACCCTATACATCGGTATATATGATTTCTAGTGGTTTTTGTGTTTTGATACTGGAAATGGAAAAAGGTAACTTGTGACTCTTAACACTATTGCATGATAAACAAGGTTGTTGTTGGCTCTTTATTTTGTGAGATGGTAAGAGATGTCTAAGTATGCGATCAGATGGATGCCCTAATATGTGATGCCATGGCGGAGGAATATATGTAGTTGTGACGAATGCCTGTGGTAGAGATGATGGATGGGGCATGTTGTAGAGTCCATTGCTATGCTGTCCTTTTAGAAGAGGTTCCCTTGTCTTCAAATCCTTTATCAAGAAATGATCAGAAAAAAATTCAATGGAAATTGGATTAGTGTGACATAGAGATGAAACAGACAATAGTTTTTGAGTAATTTTATGCACATGTAAAACATTTGAGAGATGAAATGATTGAGAGGGAGTTTTTAAAATAATTTTACTAATGTTAGAGATTGTGTGTCCAGATCCATCACCAACCAGAAGTTGATCTGAACCTGTGTAAGGTTGAGAAAAGTGCATGTTGTCCAACTCATTTGTTATATGATGGGAAGCTCCCGAGTCTAAGATCCAATCGGATGCACCTGGGGGCATGGCCCTAGTATGAAGAACAGTAGGAGGTTGATTCTTTGGAGGGTAGCCATGAAATTTGTAACAGACCTTGGTTGTATGGCCTGGTTTGTCACAAAATTGACATACTACACGCTTTAAGAAGCCCTACGATGTTGATCTGGGCATTGTATGATTATGATACTGTTTTGGTGTTTTGTTGTAGAATTGTTTTCCCTTGTGTGTAGTTTTTGCAGTAGCAATGAGAGGAGTTTCTTGCACACTTGCATCCCTCTTTAAATAATTTTCAAAATCAAAAAGGAGGTCATGAAGATCATCAAATCCGATAGGATTTTCTCTGGTTCTTAGAGAAGCAGTCACTTCTCGATAGTCAGAGCCAAGGCCATTCAAAGTATGGATGACAAGATCCACATCATCCACTGAGGAGTTGATGATGGCTAATTCATCAGATAAAGCTTTGATACCATTGAGGTATTCAGATATGGATTGTGATCCTTTTGTGAATCGAGAGAGTCTCTCTTTTAGGTGCATAATTCTTGCACGAGTTTTGCTTGCAAACATCTTAGTGAGAATGTCCCAAGCTTGTTTAGAGGTCTTGACATTCCCCAACATGGTAATGATGCTTGGATCAACAGATGATATGATTGCATGCAGGATCAATTGATCCTGTCTTTTCCAACGTTTGTATGCTGGATCTGTTTGGGCTGGACTGGCAGTGGTGCCATCAACATAGCCAATAAGATCATACCCTACAAGGAGTGCGTTGAACTGCACGTGCCAAGCAGGAAAATTGTTGCTGCTCAATTTCACTGACGAGTGAGTGTTTAGGATAATAACAGAGTTGGCATTTGGGGTAATTGAAATTTCAGATGTTGTTGAGGAAGACATGGTGAGATTGAGGATCGTTTTGCTGTAAAGCTTAGTGAACTACTGATACCATATAAATGAATGAATTTATCAAATTATATTTTCTAAGATATACAACTGAGTATATATATATACATATATTACATAGTAAGAATTGAATAGAAAATGTTTTTAAATGCTAATAATAACCAAATAATTCTCCTTTAATATTTGATGACCAATTCAAATATTCTTTAATTGCTTCATTATTCAAATTGATTCTGTTTGTCCATTCTAATAATAACCAAATAATTTTCCTTTAATATTTGATAAACAATTCAAATATTCTTTAATTACTTCATTATTCAAATTGATTTTGTTTATCCATTAGTTTCCTCCACTTAGCATAACGGTTGCTAAGATACATGGACCGAAACTTCATCCATGAATTTAAGGTTGTCTTTGAAATAAATTTAGTTTGAATATGACTAGAAATGTTATCAACATTTTTTACATTGGTATTTTTCTTCATTTTGAATGTAAAATGAATTGTTTACTTTATTTACAAAATTATCACTATTTATTTCATATTTTATATGTTTAAACTATAATTGATCATGATTATTCTATAATAGTTCGCTTCTAAGAGGCATAAATGAGTCAATATCTAAATTGATGTATTGATGTTGGTTAACATTATCAAAATAATAAAATTTCTCATGTTGGTTAACATTATCAAAATAATAAAATTGTCCAAATTAATTGAATATTCCTTTTTATCTTCTTCATTACCCAAATTGATCATCTCTATGGGCTCTTCAAACGGCTGAATAGTCTTTTCATCATGCTCAAGTAAACGGGAAATTTCATCAGGGATCTCTTCACTATCTTCTTCCTCGACTCCGAACACAGGGAATTCAAAGTTGGGAGGGGGCATAAGATCATTGTTTTCAATGGTTAAGTCATGAATTAATCTGCACATATGATTATGCTTTATTTTAGAAATCGATTAATATGAATGTTGTACAAATGAAACAAAAGATTATTATATTTTCCTATTACTACCAATTAATTTTCATTACTATTTCCCAGAAAAAATGAAAAAATAAAAAAGTAGTGGAAAAAATAACATTTTTATTCATGAGGGGCAATACTTGAAACAAAGAGCCCAAACATTTTGTCTTTTGCCTTGGGCAGAGCAAAAGGATTTATTTTCAACATAGCCTGACACAAATACTTTTTGCCTTGGGCAGAGCGAAAGTTTTTTTTCAAAAATAAAACCAAACATTACTCAGAAATATGCATCACAACAGGAACATCAACAACAATCTAGTTCTGGCAAACCACTCCATGTGTTACAAAATCGGGTAAATCCTTTTCAGAATCGTCTCCTATTATAGCATCAACTTCAAGAGGTGTCGGATGGATAAAACCTGTGCTTCGGAAAACCTCTTGTATCGGACGGATAACTGTTTCCTGCTTGACTCTTGTAGACACGGGACGAAAACCAAGACCTTCTCCAGACTTGTTCTCAGGCAAAGTCAACACCTGGCCCCAACCTTCAGCCGAACCACTTTCAACCACTCGTCGCGCATCCTCAAAAGAAGAAATAGATGTCCCTTGCTTCTTCACTTCATTATTAGCAACAGATAGAGCTTGGAATTGGGTTCCAACATCCTCATCAGCATCAATAAAAGAAAAAGATGACAAATGGCTTACCACCATAGCCTGCTCTCCACCAATCATTACCAGCTTTCCATGCCTTACAAACTTCAATCTTTGATGGAGCGTGGAAGTGACTGCCCCTGCATCATGGATCCATGGACGACCCAATAGGCAACTGTAGGCGGCACGAATATCCATTACTTGAAAAGTGATCTGAAAAGTATGAGGACCAATTATTATAGGAAGATCCACTTCACCAATGACAGTCTTCCTAGAACCATCAAACGCTTTGACAATTACTCCACTAGGTCTCATGGGAGCACCTTGATATAAGAGTCGAGATAATGTAGTTTTGGGCATTACATTTAACGACGAACCTGTATCTACCAACACACTTGATAAAGTATCATTTCCACAACTTATTGAGATATGCAAAGCCATATTATGGTTCCTTCCCTCCTCCGGAAGCTCTTCATCACTGAAACCAAGATTGTTACACGAAGTAATATTTCCCACAATTCCATCAAATTGGTCAACCGTCACATCATGATCCACGAATGCCTGGTCCAAGACCTTCATCAAAGCTTCTCTATGGGCACCGAAATCTCTCAGTAAAGCAATCAAAGAAATCTTGGAAGGAGTTTGCAATAGTTGGTCCACAATCTTGTATTCACTTCTCTTGATGAGCTTCAGAATCTCATCATCATCGGGGTGTGGGATAGGTTCATTGGATCGGCCTACCTCAACCCTGGGTTCAACATTTCTCACTGAAATTTCTGCCGGTATGGGCCTCCTGACTTGAACTTCTGGTCTCTTCAAAGGTACTGCTGCAAAGACACGTATGTTTCTCGTAACTCTGCTCACATCAGTGATGTTAACAAAAGATGGCATTGTTGGTATAGGGACTTCTACCCCATTCTCAACCATTGTGGCATTATACTTATACGATATAGCTTGGTCTGAGTTGTAAGGCACAGGACCAGGTGGATAAATGATCAAAGGAGCAACAGGTGCAGTCTGACTGTCGTAAATGATCTCTACCAGTTCAGGCAAGTTGAATTATGGTATTATAACATTCACTTCATCCACCGAATCTCTGTCATATGTAATAGTGATAACCCTCTGGTCTAACAATTTTTGAATGTCCTCCTTCACAATAGGGCAATCAACTTCTCTTGAACAAAATTCACAAACATCATAATCATGATGATGCCTAAAAAAGGCAAGTCTTCTTAAGCTCTGATGTAACCTGATCAACGAATCTCTTATGTGTTCAACTTGAAAAACTCGAAACTTTCCCAGACAACCTTCCACCATATTTACTGATGCTGCCCCATGTCGAGGCAAAGGATTATCTCTAACATTCGGGTTAACATCCTTGAAACACAAGATACCGTTCTTAATCAATCTCTACACACCTTCCTTTAGAGCAAAGCAATTTTCAATGTTGTGCCCCGACGACCCTTGATGATACTCACAAAACTGGTCTGCCTTGTACCACAGAGAAGTACTATTCGGTGCGACATGAAGAAGCTTCGTCGTTATGAGGTTCTTTCTAATCAGAGCAGGGAACAATTCAGTGTGAGTCATGGGAATGGCATCAAATTGCGGTTTCCTTGGTGAATGATTCTGGTTATTAAATTGATAAGCCTGTTGTCGAGGCTGCTGTTGAAATGTCATTGCTGAATTGGTGGGGTTTGATGAGTTGGGGTCACCATTGTTGGGCGGACAGCCGGAGTGACTGCCGCAACATGTGAATAGCCTCTTCTTGGTCTCCCAGGGTAAATTACACTGACATCTTGTTCTTTCCTTTTAGAGAAAACACTTCCAAACTTCTTGATACTGCTAGACGGACTTCCTTCCTTAACCAAACGTCCCTCACGAATCCCTTCTTCCAACCGCATGCCCATACTTACCATCTCGGTGAAGTCACTTGGTGCGCTAGCAATCATTCTTTCATAATAAAAGGAACCTAAAGTCTTTAGGAATATCTTTGTCATTTCTTTCTCCTCAAGAGGGGGATAAATCTGAGCAGCAATCTCGCGCCACCTCTGGGCATATTCTTTAAAGGACTCTCTGTCTCTCTGGGACATCGCCCGAAGTTGATCTTTGTCCAGCGCCATGTCGATGTTGTACTTATACTGGCAAACAAAAACTTCACTAAGATCGTTGAAATTACGGATCCGAGTGGTGTCCAAACCCATATACCACTTTGGAGCGGCACCAGTCAAACTATCTTGAAAGTAGTGAATTAACAAGTTATGATCATCAGAATATGTAGACATCTTTCTCACATACATAGTTAAATGACTCCGCGGACACGAATCACCTTTATACCTTTCAAAGTCTGGTACTTTGAATTTGGCTGGAATCTTTACATTTGGAACTAAACACAGGTCATGAGCATTCTTTCCAAACAAATCTTTCCCCTTTAACACTCTGATCTCCCTCTGCATCTCTTGAAACTGATCTTGAAATTCTCCCATCCTATCGAAAAGACCCAGACTTTCAGCAGGCTCGGCATGATAAGTAGGTTCATTCATGTATGGCATAGAATGAACCACAGGAGCGATAGTTGTCATCACTGGTTGAGGGAAAGGTGCCACAGACGGGATTACAGGCGGCATAGTAATTGTCTCCGGTTGAGGAACAGACACAGTAGGTTGAACAAAAGGTTGTACGACAGGCTGATACCTTTCTGGCACAAAGTTATAAGGAATTCCCCACGGAAAACCTTTTGGCATCTGATGTTGAAGCGGAGAGTTGATTTGAGTCACAGATGTTGGAACGGTGACAATCTCAGAAACCACAGTAGTTGAAGTCTGAATCTCAACAGCTGTAGTCGATGGCTGATTCTGAGCAGCCATCAAACTTTCCACCAGCGCAGTTAGTTTCTCCATACCGACACGAAGGGTAGCGACCTCCTCACGAAGCTCGTGGTTTTCCTGTTCTAGATCTTCCATCTTCCTCTGACGGTTGGCTCGAGTATCGTATCGATGAGACAGCTTGACAATCTACCGGAGTGGAAAAAGAAACAAGGATAAGACTCTAGAAAACATGTGAAGTGGAATGTTGGATGATGCATGATATGCAATGCAAATGATCGTTCATTTTGATAGTTTTTTTCAAAAAATGTTGATGGATGCATGGATGAATGATAATGCAACAGTTACACACAAGTTCACAAATATGGGGTTCAAAGGTTCAACGTTTCGTGCATGGAGTCAAAGGTAAAGCCCACCCCAAGGTATGTATTAACGGTTTAATCACACTTACAAGACAAGGTTCTAAGAGTTCATGGAGTCTACATTCCTCCTTCGGATATTACCAACGTCTTGATTACTCAATAATTAGCAATATTCTCAAGAGAAACTCGTCCAAGCGTAGCATCGCGTAACAACTACTTCCGGATTACTCCATTATAGTCTCCGCGCTACACCTAAAAGGCCAAGATGGGTTAGGGTTCTACGGTTCTCAGCTTCTCTGGCTCCTAGGTCGAAAATAATAATGTCTTCCCGATTACTCGGTAAACAAATATTACGTTCAAAAGGGCCTTCCACTGAGTGGGGGATTTCATGCCTCCTTCTTCGGGATTACTCCCTCAAAGTTAACATGACTATACCGCCCGTCCTATCCTTAAGTGTAACTTAATCCGGGTATAGGATTCGTCCTTTGCAAAAAACCCGAACAACCCAAATATAAACACATAATCAAACAAATCAAATAATAATAAAACAGATAAAATAAACTAGGCTTAACCCGCTTAGGGATGGACCAACAAGAGGTCAATCTTTCCCCAGCAGAGTCGCCAATTGTGTAGCGATAACAAATGTAGCGGGGTAAATTGAAGATCGAACTATTAATTAATTCGTATCACAAAAGCAAGAGTCGCCACCGCGCTTTATTATTTCCAAGGGAAAAGGGAAAAGAGCGAAATAAAACCCTAAAATATGCAATGTAAAATAATACTTTAAAAGTAATGAAAATACAAGGCATTTTTGAAAAGAGGTCTAGAGTTCGGGGGTTGGTTATACAATGGGAAGGTATTAGCACCCAATGTATCTATAGTATTCTATAGGAACCTTTTGAAATATCTGTTTTTGGTTAAAATTGTTTGTTTGATTAAAATGGTTCATTTGGCTAAAAAATAGGTGTGGGCGAGAGTTTGAAGATACGACAACCTAGTATCGAAGTTTTGACTTAAAAGGGGTGGGTTTTTAAAATTGAGTGCTTTTAGAAGATTTAACAAAAAAAAATCTAAAATGTATGAAGGGTTTCGCACAATCGGATAACATATTTGATGACATGAAGTCAAAAATTTTAATTCTTTCCCTTGGAGTAGAAGCAAACAAATCAAAAATAAGATGAACATCACAATATAAGTAATCAAGGATACGCAAGGAAATAAATTTAAGCGAACAAATTAATACCAAGAAAGGCAGTGAAATATTTAATTCGAGAAGATTAAGACGATTAAAAAAATAAAGAGAAGATAACCAATTTTCTAAAGAAGATAAATTACTAAATTAATTATAAACAACAAATAAAACTAAGATCATGAACTTTCTAAATTATATCTAGACTAAGTTAAAGTTCTAAGATTTATAAAAATTAAAATTCTAAAAGTTACTAAATTTAATCTAAAGTAAATTAATTCTAAAGTACTAAACCATATCTAATATAGGCTAAATTAAAACTAAATTAATATCATTGGGAAATAAGCTGAAAACGAAATAAAAAGGTCCAGCATGGGACTGAACTCGTGTCTCCTTCTTTCGAACTCTTTCTTTCTCTCTTCGATCTCTCTCTCTCTTCAAAATCGAAATCGAACACCCTGCTCCCTCTTTCGAACTCTTTCTCTCTCTCTTCGATCTCTCTCTCTTCTAAATCGAAATCGAACACCCTGCTCCCTCTTTCGAACTCTTTCTCTTCTAAATCAAAATCGAACAACCTGCTCCCTCTTTCGAACTCTTTCTCTTCTAAATCGAAATCGAACACCCTGCTCCCTCTTTCGAACTCTTTCTCTTCTAAATCGAAATCGAACATCCTGCTCCCTCTTTTGAACTCTTTCTCTTCTAAATCGAAATCGAACACCCTGCTCCCTCTTTCGAACTCTTTCTCTTCTAAATCGAAATCGAACACCCTGCTCCCTCTTTCGAACTCTTTCTCTTCTAAATCGAAATCGAACACCCTGCTCCCTCTTTCGAACTCTTTCTCTTCTAAATCGAAATCGAACACCCTGCTCCCTCTTTCGAACTCTTTCTCTTCTAAATCGAAATCGAACAACCTGCTCCCTCTTTCGAACTCTTTCTCTTCTAAATCGAAATCGAACACCCTGCTCCCTCTTTCGAACTCTTTCTCAGGCGATCAAACAACAACACTGCTTCTGGTTTCGTCATGGCTCTCGTTAACTCTAAAACAAAACAACAACAACGGTAACTCGTTCTATACTCTATTTCCAACTGTCTCAATCTTTCTTATGCGATAAACAATGATAACAACTCAACTCAAAACAAATCGATTCAGGCATGGTTATAAAAGTTAAATAATAAAAAACACGATGGTATACAAAATGCAAAGGGAGAAAAAAAAAGATGAACTCACAAGGTCGGAGCTAGTCCGACGAGCTTACGATTCCTGCGGAGGCTTTAACGGGTAAGGCTGTGAATTCCACTTTCTTTTGCTCTTTGATTCTTTCTACTTTCAGAAACTGACTCGAAAATGTGGGTGTTGTTGAGGCGATGAGTTCTTGTGGATGGTTGTGCTTGGTTCAAAATGGTGCAGGTTAGAAGGTTTGCTTCTGGTTTTGGTAAGGAGGGCAAGCTTGAGTTTTGCTTGCCTTTACATGTTTTGCAAGTGCGAGAACTTGCATTTATGCAGGTTATCCTGCTTGCAGTTCGAAACAGATTTTGAGTTATGCAGGCTATCCTGCTTGCAGTTCGAAACAGGCTTTGAGTTATGCAGGCTTGTGCTTCTGCAAGTTTATGTTTTTTTCTCTTTGTGAACTCCCTTCTTCGATTGTATATCTACCTATTTTATAGTGAATAAGAATGAGGTTTTGGGAGGGAAAATTTGGTGAGTTTGAACAAATGTGATGATCTGATTTATGGCTTTTTAATACAGGTTTTGGTGTGTGTTATTTGATGCAATTTCTGGACTGATATGCTGGTCTTATAACAGGGCAGCAGAGATTATGTGACTGTTTTTCTTGGCATTACTTGTGCAGGTTTGGCAGCATAAGGACAAATTTATATGAACATAGCATAATAATTATAATACTAATAATAATAGTAATGACACAAATAATACAATAAAATGTTAGTAAAACTAAACTGAAAATATAAAGGTGAAAGAAAAGAGATATTAAAATTGGTTTTAATTCTATTAATAATTCAACCTAAAAACATTTCGAATGGAATTATAATCAAAATTAATAATAAAGAGAATAGAAATAAAATTAAACCATATATTTTCATATTTTCGAATTAAATAAATAAAACTACAACTAAGAACAAAATAGACTTACATACTCTAAAAATGCAAAAAAGTAAAAGAACTTATATGTATTTCGAGATTTTCCGAATTATCAATAAAAATATAAAATTAAATGAAACTAACAAAACTATACATTTTTTTTAATATTTTGGATAAAGTAAAACTGATATGAACTAAATATATTTTGGGGATTTTCTTTTTATGAAAATAAGAATAAAAGAAAGATGATAAAAAAGAAAAAAAAATCATGATTTAATAAAGTCGGACAAAAACCAGTTAAATTTCACTAAATTCACAATGATTTCTAATATTTCTATTTTTCGTGGATTTTCAAAGCATAATCATCTCTTGTCTTGTAAAGAAAAGTTGTATTTGTTGCAAAGGAGAATCATATGTAAAAGAACCACTAAAATTTTTTTGCGAAATTTGAAGAAGTTATGAATTTTTGAAATCTGACTCGAGAATTGGCAAAAATAGGTCGAATCGCTTGTGAACGCTTGCTATGTAATAATGCAGATGGGAGGTGGTATCTTAGGTCAAAATTTGGGGTATGACAGCTGCCCCTATTTAATTTTCTTCTATCCGGAGATATGAAGATTAAAATCTTCGTCTCGACGAGATTGAAGGTACTTAAATACATAATACGCAATTTTTGCCCTAAGATACCGCCATTATGTTTGTGATATGAATGTAGTATTTAAATTCAAGAGAATGATATTGTATGAGACAAGATAATGTTGGAGAAACGAAACACCAACAAACCACAGGAACATAGATTATACACTACTGGGAAAATGAGCCATCGACTTCAAATGATAGACTCTTGACGGCGAATAAAATTTTGAGAGAATACAACCTCTGACCCCTAACAAAGAAGGCATCTTGCATAGGCCATAAAAACAGATTATTGACCCAAAATAACAGTGAGTTCACAACTCAAGGTCAAAGATAGACAAAAGATGTACCAAATTTTTTGATAATGGATTACCGACTTCTGAAGTTACAGATTCATAACAAACTTCTCTACGAGATTTCCGGAGAGATACCAATTAATGCTGAAATAATAATATGGTTGTAGATACACAAGCTGCTCAAATAAAGAAGCTGCCACTTGCTGTCTTCCAAAAATACTATGACATACAAGCTGCTCAAATAAAGAAGCTGCCACTTGCTGTCTTCCAAAAAAACTATGACATACAAGTTGCTCAAATAAAGAAGCTTCCACTTGCTGTCTTCCAAAAAAACTATGACATACAAGCTGCTCAAATAAAAGAAGCTGCCACTTGTTGTCTTCCAAAAATACTATGACATACAAGCTGCTCAAATAAAGAAGCTGCCATTTGCTGTCTTCCAGAAAAATAATAACGTACAAGTTGCTCATGAAGAGACTGCCGCTTGTCGTTTTCCGCAAAGAAGATAACGCACAAGTTGCTCATGAAGAGACCACCGCTTGTCGTTTTCCAAAAAATAATAACGTACAAGTTGCTCATAAAGAGACTGCCGCTTGTCGTTTTCTGCAAAGAAGATAACGCACAAGTTGCTCATGAAGAGACCGTCGCTTGTCGTTTTCCAAAAAATAATAACGTACAAGTTGCTCATGAAGAGACCGCCGCTTGTCGTTTTCCAAAAAATAATTCAGAAGAAAATCGCGATAACACTGTCAGAGAATAAAATCTTCGTCAAAGGGAACCATGAATAGATCCTTCCCGAGGAGATCAAATACTTAAATGCGCAAAATAAATGCACCATTCGTCTAGGTTTCCTAGCTTGGAGAAAATCACGAGATAGCCTATGCAAGAGACAACAACTTCCTCCAGGAATAAACCAGAGAGAAAACAGTCAAACAAGACTCCACCCAATGAGAAAATAACTTGATTGGGGGTTCATCCTATCCAGAAATGGACAAGGAAGACCAAATCAAAAAATCATCCACGAGGAGTAGCTCAGTTGGGGAATTTAGAAAGGAAGCACATTTTCTGCCTAAGCTAACATTCTACTTGGAAAGAACATGTACATTGTCTTAATAAACATAAACAAGGTATACGACCCAAAAATCAACGGAAAATATGAATATGCATGCGTGATATAAGTGTAAATGAATGAATGTTATGCTGACGAAACAGGAAGACGAAATATCTTGAAGATGATAAGATATCACAAAATAATAGATACTCGGCCAATCTTAAAGAGACGGAAAATAACTGGAACTGGAACCAAAAAGCAACGTCAGAGCGTATCACACTACAAGGCTCAAATCTTCTGGGAGAAAAGTATTCAAAACCAATCTTCTAATCTCCAATGGACTACCGACAAGAGACAAAGCGTACCACACTTCAGAAATCTGCTCAAATAAAGATAACCAAAACAACGCTTAACTGGAAATGCTGGGGAGTCACCAAACTTAGTACCACTAGAAACAAAAGTTTACACAAACAACACCTCGTGACAATTTTGAAAGAAAACATGTTCATCATGCAAGGATAAATTACTGTATTGTTTTGCATTTCATGGCTTGACCATCCTCGGAACAACTGTTAATATTCCTTTCATTATTCACGACACATTTTTAAAATAAGAATACTTTAAATAACTTTGTTTCAAATATTGCCGTAAAATTAAAATTTTGCCCATAAAAGGTAAATGCTCAAATTTCATTAATAAGATGGTAGTTCTCTAACAACGCGACTCCAACGGTTTACAAAAGTTTGGGAAATAGTACATGAAAGAAAGGGTTACACAAAAACAATGACCACTATTCTTCCTAACAACTTCGAATTCCGAAATGTTCTCAAATGCCACAGCCGGTCTGACCAAAAGCCTGCCTAAGCCGCCCCTTCGGGTTTTCAACTTAGCGAACTGTCAACTCAAACCTATGCGAAATACTTCTTGACTGCGTCGGCGTTCACGGAGCGCGGGAGCTATTCACCGTCCATATTTGTGAGAATCATGGCACCTCCAGAGAAAACTTTCTTAACGACATACGGTCCTTCATAATTCGGAGCCCACTTACCCCTAGAATCAGGTTGGAAAGATAATATCTTTTTGAGCACAAGGTCACCTTCTCTGAACTCGCATGGTCGAACCTTCTTATCAAAAGCCTTCTTCATTCTCTGCTGATATAATTGACCGTGACACAACGCTGTCAATCTCTTTTCTTCAATTAAATTCAACTGATCATATCTACTTTGACACCATTCAGCTTCAGAAAGTTTAGCTTCCATCAACACTCTCATAGACAGAATCTCAACCTCTACGAGGAGCACTTCTTCCATACCATAAACTAGGGAAAATGGGGGTTGCACCTGTTGAAGTTCGAATTGAAGTACGGTATCCATGTAAAGAAAACGGAAGCATTTCATGCCAATCTCTATAAGTTACCACCATCTTCTGGACAATCTTTTTAATGTTCTTGTTAGCAGCTTCCACTGCCCCATTCATCTTCGGCCTGTAAGGAAAAGAATTATGATGTTCGATTTTGAACTCTTCACAAAGCTCTCTCATCATCTTGTTATTCATATTCGAGCCATTATCAGTGATGATCTTGCTCGGGATGCCGTATCGACAAATGATCCGATTCTTGATAAATCTGACTACCACCTGTCTGGTTACATTAGCATAAGATGCTGCTTCCACCCATTTAGTAAAATAATCGATCGCTACCAAGATGAAACGATGACCATTTGAAGCTTTGGGTTCAATCATTCCAATCATATCAATGCTCCACATAGAGAAAGGCCAAGGTGAAGAGATAACATTGAGGAGGGTCGGTGGCACATGTATCTTGTCTGCATAAATCTTGCATTTATGACATTTCTTCACATATTTGCAGCAATCAGATTCCATTGTCATCCAATAGTAACCAGCTCTCAACATCTTTTTAGCCATTGCATGTCTGTTGGCATGAGTGCCAAAGGATCCTTCATGTACTTCCTGCATTAGCATGTCTGCTTCATGTCTGTCTACACATCTGAGCAAGACCATGTCGTAATTCCTCTTATATAATACTTCTTCATTAAGGAAGAAACTGCTTGCTAATCTCCTCAACGTCTTCCTATCTTTATTGGATGCCCCAGGCGGGTACTCTTGAGTTTGAAGAACACGTTTAATGTCATAGAACCATGGTTTGTCGTCGGTGACCTCTTCTACTGAGAACACATGAGCAGGTCTATCGAGGCGCATAACTCTGATTGTAGGCACATCGTTCCAACCATTCACTTGAAACATTGAAGACAAAGTAGCTAAAGCATCAACCATTTGGTTTTCATCTCTAGGGATATGATGTAATTCCACTTTGTTAAAGAAGGTTAACAATCTTCTAGCATAATCTCTGTAAGGGATCAAACCAGGATGACGAGTCTCCCATTCTCCTTTGATTTGATTAATTACCACTGCCGAGTCTCCGTAAATATCAAGAATCTTAATCCTTAGATCCACTGCTTCTTCGAGACCCATAATACATGCCTCATATTCAGCCATGTTGTTCGTACAGTCGAACTTCAATCTCGCCGTGAACGGGATACGAGTACCTCAGGGAGTGACGATGATTGTCCCAATTCCATTTCCATAATATTTCACAGCTCCGTCAAATATCAAACCCCAACGGGATTCAGAATCAGGTCCTTCTTCAGGTAACGGCTCTTCACAATCTTTTGCTTTCAAGTACATAACATCTTCATCTGGGAAGTCAAACTTGATGGATTGATAATCTTCAATTGGTTGGTGAGCCAAATGATCGGCTAAAATACTCCCTTTGATTGCTTTCTGAGTGTGATACTCAATGTCATATTCAGATAACAACATCTGCCAACAGGCTATTCTTCCAGATAAGGCGGGCTTCTCAAAGATATACTTGATCGGATCCATTTTGGAGATCAACCGAGTGATATGGTTAATCATATACTGGCGCAGATAGAGAGCAGCCCAAGCTAAAGCACAACAGGTTTTCTCTAGCATTGAGTATAGAGACTTACAGTCTGTGAATTTCTTACTCAGGTAATATATGGCATGTTCCTTTCTTCCAGTCTCATCTTGTTGACCAAGCACACATCCCATGGAATCTTCCAATATAGTCAGGTACATAATCAAAGGTCTTCCTTCCACTGGAGGAATCAATATGGGAGGTTCAAGTAAATATTCTTTAATGCTATCGAAAGCTCTCTGACAATCTTCTGTCCACACACAACCTTGGTTCTTTCTGAGAAGCTTGAAAATCGGCCCACAGGTAGCAGTCATATGAGATATAAATCTAGAAATATAGTTCAGTCTCCCAAGGAATCCTCTTACTTGTTTTTCCGTCTTGGGTGCGGGCATTTCCCGAATAGCTTTGAATTTATCAGGATCTACCTCAATACCTTTCTGACTAACAATGAAACCCAGAAGTCTTCCAGAACAAACACCAAAAGTGCACTTGTTGGGATTTAGACGGAGTTTATACTTTCTCAAACGCTAGAATAACTTCAATAAATGTTCCAAATGATCTTCTCCAGTTTGTGATTTGGCAATCATGTCATTTACATACACTTCTATCTCTTTATGCATCATATCATGGAACAAAGAAGTCATGGCCCTTTGGTATGTTGCACCAGCATTCTTCAAACCAAACGACATTACCCGATAACAAAATGTTCCCCAAGGTGTAATGAATGTTGTCTTCTCCATATCTTCTGGCGCCATCTTGATTTGATTGTAACCGGAGAAACCATCCATGAAAGAAAAGACTTTGAAATTTGCGGTACTGTCGACCAATACGTCAATGTGTGGTAAAGGAAAATCATCCTTTGGGCTAGCTCTATTTAGATCTCTATAGTCTACACACATCCGAACTTTGCCATCCTTCTTAGCAACAAGCACTATATTGGCTAACCATTAAGGATAGACCGATGTAACAAGGAAACCTGCATTAATTTGTTTCTGAACTTCTTCTTTGATCTTGTCAGCCATATCGGGACGAGTCCTTCTCAACTTCTGCTTAATCGGCGGACATTCAGGTCTCAACGGCAAACGATGCTCCACAATATTGTTATCCAAACCTGGCATGTCTTGGTAGGACCAAGCAAACACATCAACAAATTCTCTGAGAAGTTCCAACATTTTCTCCTTGACCTCTGGGATAAGCAATGCTCCGACCTTAACTTCCTTTTTATCTTCTTCATTACCCAAATTGATCATCTCTATGGGCTCTTCAAACGGCTGAATAGTCTTTTCATCATGCTCAAGTAAATTGGAAATTTCATCAGGGATCTCTTCACTATCTTCTTCCTCGGCTCTGAACACATGGAATTCAAAGTTGGGAGGGGGCATAGGATCATTGTTTTCAATGGTTAAGTCATGAATTAATCTGCACATATGATTATGCTTTATTTTAGAAATCGATTAATATGAATGTTGTACAAATGAAACAAAAGATTATTATATTTTCCTATTACTACCAATTAATTTTCATTACTATTTACCAGAAAAAGTGAAAAAATAAAACAGTAGTGGACAAAATAACATTTTTATTCATGAGGGGCAATACTTGAAACAAAGAGCCCAAACATTTTATCTTTTGCCTTGGGCAGAGCAAAAGGATTTATTTTCAACATAGCCCGACACAAATACTTTTCGCCTTGGGCAGAGCGATTTTTTTTTTCAAAAATAAAACCAAACATTACTCAGAAATGTGCATCACAACAGGAACATCAACAACAATCCAGTTCTGGCAAACCACTCCATGTGTTACAAAATCGGGTAAATCCTCTTCAGAATCGTCTCCTATTATAGCATCAACTTCAAGAGGTGTCGGATGGATAAAACCTGCGCTTCAGAAAACCTCTTGTATCAGACGAATAACTATTTCCTGCTTGACTCTTGTAGACACGGGACGAAAACCAAGACCTTCTCCAGACTTATTCTCAGGCAAAGTCAACACCTGGCCCCAACCTTCAGCCAAACCACTTTCAACCACTCGTCGCGCATCCTCAAAAGAAGAAATAGATGTCCCTTGCTTCTTCACTTCATTATTAGCAACATATAGAGCTTGGAATTGGGTTCCAACATCCTCATCAGCATCAATAAAAGAGAAAGATGACAAATGGCTTACCACCATAGCCTGCTCTCCACCAATCATTACCAACTTTCCATGCCTTACAAACTTCAATCTTTGATGGAGCGTGGAAGTGACTGCCCCTGCATCATGGATCCATGGGCAACCCAATAGGTAACTGTAGGCGGCACGAATATCCATTACTTGAAAAGTGATCTGGAAAGTATGAGGACCAATTATTATAGGAAGATCCACTTCACCAATGACAGTCTTCCTAGAACCATCAAACGCTTTGACAATTACTCCACTAGGTCTCATGGGAGCACCTTGATATGAGAGTCGAGATAATGTAGTTTTGGGCATTACATTTAACGACGAACCTGTATCTACCAGCACACTTGATAAAGTATCATTTCCACAACTTATTGAGATATGCAAAGCCATATTATGGTTCCTTCCCTCCTCCGGAAGCTCTTCATCACTGAAACCAAGATTGTTACACGAAGTAATATTTCCCACAATTCCATCAAATTGGTCAACCGTCACATCATGATCCACGAATGCCTGGTCCAAGACCTTCATCAAAGCTTCTCTATGGGCACCAGAATCTCTCAGTAAAGCAAGCAAAGAAATCTTGGAAGGAGTTTGCAATAGTTGGTCCACAATCTTGTATTCACTTCTCTTGATGAGCTTCAGAATCTCATCATCATCGGGGTGTGGGATAGGTTCATTGGATCGGCCTACCTCAACCCTGGGTTCAACATTTCTCGCTGAAATTTCTGCCGGTATGGGCCTCCTGACTTGAACTTCTGGTCTCTTCAAAGGTACTGCTGCAAAGACACGTCCGCTTCTCGTAACTCTGCTCACATCAGTGATGTTAACAAAAGATGGCATTGTTGGTATAGGCACTTCTACCCCATTCTCAACCATTGTGGCATTATACTTATACGGTATAGCTTGGTTTGAGTTGTAAGGCACAGGACCAGGTGGATAAATGATCAAAGGAGCAACAAGTGCAGTCTGACTGTCGTAAACAATCTCTACCGGTTCAGGCAAGTTGAATTGTGGTATTATAACATTCATTTCATTCACCGGAACCTTGTCATATGTAATAGTGATAACCCTCTGGTCTAACAACTTTTGAATGTCCTCCTTCACAATAGGGCAATCAACTTCTCTTGAACAAAATTCACAAACATCATAATCATGATGATGCCTAAAAAAGGCAAGTCTTCTTAAGATCTGATGTAACCTGATCAACGAATCTCTTATGTGTTCAACTTGAAAAACTCGAAACTTTCCCGGACAACCTTCCACCATATTTACTGATGCTGCCCCATGTCGAGGCAAAGGATTATCTCTAACATTCGGGTTAACATCCTTGAAACACAAGATACCGTTCTTAATCAATCTCTGCACATCCGCCTTTAGAGCAAAGCAATTTTCAATGTTGTGCCCCAGCGACCCTTGATGATACTCACAAAACTGGTCCACCTTGTACCACGGAGAAGTACTATTCAGTGCGACAGGAGGAGGCTTCGTCGTTATGAGGTTCTTTCTGATCAGAGCAGGGAACAATTCAGTGTGAGTCATGGGAATGGCATCAAATTGCGGTTTCCTTGGTGAATAATTCTGGTTATTAAATTGATAAGACTGTTGTCGAGGCTGCTGTTGAAATGGTCGTTGCTGAATTAGTGGGGTTTGATGAGTTGGGGTCACCATTATTGGGTGGACAGCCAGAGTGACTGCCACAACATGTGAATAGCCTCTCCTTGGTCTCCCAGGGTAAATTACACTGACATCTTGTTCTTTCCTTTTAGGGAAAACACTTCCAAACTTCTTGATACTGCTAGACGAACTTCCTTCCTTAACCAAACGTCCCTCACAAATCCCTTCTTCCAACTGCATGCCCATACTTACCATCTCGGTGAAGTCACTTGGTGCGCTAGTAATCATTCTTTCATTATAAAAGGAACCTAAAGTCTTCAGGAATATCTTTGTCATTTATTTCTCCTCAAGAGGGGGATAAATCTGAGCAGCAATCTCGCGCCACCTCTAGGCATATTCTTTAAAGGACTCTCTGTCTCTCTGGGACATCGCCCGAAGTTGATCTCTGTCCGGCGCCATGTCGACGTTGTACTTATACTGGCGAACAAAAGCTTCACTAAGATCGTTGAAATTACGGATCCGAATGCTGTCCAAACCCATATACCACTTTAGAGCGGCACCAGTCAAACTGTCTTGAAAGTAGTGAATTAACAAGTTATGATCATCAGAATATGTAGACATCTTTCTCACATACATAGTTAAATGACTCCGCGGACACGAATCACCTTTATACCTTTCAAAGTCCGGTACTTTGAATTTGGCTGGAATCTTTACATTTGGAACTAAACACATGTCATGAGCATTCTTTCCAAACAAATCTTTCCCCTTTAACGCTCTGATCTCCCTCTGCATCTCTTGAAACTGGTCTTGAAATTCTCCCATCCTATTGAAAAGACCCAGACTTTCAGCAGGCTCGGTATGATAAGTAGGTTCATTCATGTATGGCATAGAATAAACCACAGGAGCAACAATTGTCATCACTGGTTTAGGGAAAGGTGCCACAGACGGGATTACACGCGGTATAATAATTGTCTCTGGTTGAGGAACAAACACAATAGGTTGAACCAAAGGCTGTACGACAGGCTGATACCCTTCTGGCACAAAGTTATAAGGCATTCCCCACGGAAAACCTTTTGGCATCTGATGTTGAAGCGAAGAGTTGATTTGAGTCACAGATGTTGGAACGGTGACAATCTCAGAAACCACAGTAGTTGAAGTCTGAATCTCAGCAGCTGCAGTCGATGGCTGATTCTGAGCAGCCATCAAACTTTCCACCAGCGCAGTTAGGTTCTCCATACCGACAGGAAGGGTAGCGACCTCCTCACGAAGCTCGTGGTTTTCCTGTTCTAGATCTTCCATCTTCCTCTGACGGTTGGCTCGGGTATCATATCGATGAGACAACTTGACAATCTACCGGAGTGGAAAAAGAAACAAGGATAAGACTCTAGAAAACATGTGAAGTGGAATGTTGGATGATGCATGATATGCGATGCAAATGATCGTTCATTTTGATAGTTTTTTTCAAAAAATGTTGATGGATGCATGGATGAATGATAATGCAACAGTTACACACAAGTTCACAAATATGGGGTTCAAAGGTTCAACGTTTCGTGCATGGAGTCAAAGGTAAAGCCCACCCCAAGGTATGTATTAACGGTTTAGTCGAACTTACAAGATAAGGTTCTAAGAGTTCCCGGAGTCTACATTCCTCCTTCGGATATTACCAACTTCTTGATTACTCAATAATTAGCAATATTCTCAAGAGAAACTCGTCCAAGCGTAGCATCGCGTAACAACTACTTCCGGATTACTCCATTATAGTCTCCGCGCTTCACCTAAAAGGCCAAGATGGGTTAGGGTTCTACGGTTCTCAGATTCTCTGGCTCCCAGGTCGAAAATAATAATGTCTTCTCGATTACTCGGTAAACAAATATTACGTTCAAAAGGGCCTTCCATTGAGTGGGGGATTTCATGCCTCCTTCTTCGGGATTACTCCCTCAAAGTTAACATGACTATATGGCCCGTCTTATCCTTAAGTGTAACTTAATCCGGGTATAGGATTCATCCTTTGCAAAAAACCCGAACAACCCCAATATAAACACATAATCAAACAAATCAAATAATAATAAAACAGATAAAACAAACTAGGCTTAACCCGCTTAGGGATGGACCAGCAAGAGGTCAATCTTTCCCCAACAGAGTCGCCAATTTTTAGCGATAAAAAATGTAGCGGGGTAAATCGAAGATCGAACTATTAATTAATTCGTCTCACAAAAGCAAGAGTCGCCACCGTGCTTTATTATTTCCAAGGGAAAAGGGAAAAGAGCGAAATAAAACCCTAAAATATGCAATGTAAAATAATACTTTAAAAGTAATGAAAATACAAGGCGTTTTTGAAAAGAGGTCTAGAGTTCGGGGGTTGGTTATACAATAGGAAGGTTTAGCACCCAATGTATCTATAGTATTCTATAGGAACCTTTTGAAATATCTGTTTTTGGTTAAAATTGTTTGTTTGATTAAAATGGTTCATTTGGCTAAAAAAGAGGTGTGGGCGAGAGTTTGAAGATACGACGACCTAGTATCGAAGTTTTGACTTAAAAGGGGTGGGTTTTTAAAATTGAGTTCTTTTAGAAGATTTAACAAAAAAAAATCTAAAATGTATGAAGGGTTTCGCACAATCGGATAACATATTTGATGACATGAAGTCAAAAAATTTAATTCTTTCCCTTGGAGTAGAAGCAAACAAATCAAAAATAAGATGAACATCACAATATAAGTAATCAAGGATACGCAAGGAAATAAATTTAAGCGAACAAATTAATACCAAGAAAGGCAGTGAAATATTTAATTCAAGAAGATTAAGACGATTAAAAAAATAAAGAGAAGATAACCAATTTTCTAAAGAAGATAAATTACTAAATTAATTCTAAACAACAAATAAAACTAAGATCATGAACTTTCTAAATTATATCTAGACTAAGTTAAAGTTCTAAGATTTATAAAAATTAAAATTCTAAAAGTTACTAAATTTAATCTAAAGTAAATTAATTCTAAAGTACTAAACCATATCTAATATAGGCTAAATTAAAACTAAATTAATATCATTGGGAAATAAGCTGAAAACGAAATAAAAAGGTCCAGCATGGGATTGAAATCGTGTCTCCTTCTTTCGAACTCTTTCTTTCTCTCTTCGATCTCTCTCTCTCTTCTAAATCGAAATCGAACACCCTGCTCCCTCTTTCTCTCTCTTTCTCTCTCTCTCTCTCTTCGATCTCTTTCTCTTCTAAATCGAAATCGAACACCCTGCTCCCTCTTTCGAACTCTTTCTCTTCTAAATCGAAATCGAACAACCTGCTCCCTCTTTCGAACTCTTTCTCTTCTAAATCGAAATCGAACACCCTGCTCCCTCTTTTGAACTCTTTCTCTTCTAAATCAAAATCGAACACCCTGCTCCCTCTTTTGAACTCTTTCTCTTCTAAATCGAAATCGAACACTCTGCTCCCTCTTTCGAACTCTTTCTCTTCTAAATCGAAATCGAACACCCTACTCCCTCTTTCGAACTCTTTCTCTTCTAAATCGAAATCGAACACCCTGCTCCCTCTTTCGAACTCTTTCTCTTCTAAATTGAAATCGAACACCCTGCTCCCTCTTTCGAACTCTTTCTCTTCTAAATCGAAATCGAACAACCTGCTCCCTCTTTCGAACTCTTTCTCTTCTAAATCGAAATCGAACACCCTGCTCCCTCTTTCGAATTCTTTCTCAGGCGATCAAACAACAACACTGCTTTTGGTTTTGTCATGGCTCTCGTTAACTCTAAAACAAAACAACAACAACGGTAACTCGTTCTATACTCTATTTCCAACTGTCTCAATCTTTCTTATGCGATAAACAATGATAACAACTCAACTCAAACAAATTGATTCAGGCATGGCTATAAAAGCTAAATAATCAAAAATAAGAAATTTCAACATTCAACAACAAATCATGATGAATCACGATGGTATACAAAATGCAAAGGGAGAAAAAAAAGATGAACTCACAAGGTCGGAGCTAGTTCGACGAGCTTAGGATTCCCGCGGAGGCTTTAACGGGTAAGGCTGTGAATTCCACTTTCTTTTGCTCTCTGATTCTTTCTACTTTCAGAAACTGACTCGAAAATATGGTTGTTGTTGAGGCGATGAGTTCTTGTGGATGGTTGTGCTTGGTTCAAAATGGTGCAGGTTAGAAGGTTTGCTTCTGGTTTTGGTAAGGAGGGAAGGCTTGAGTTTTGCTTGCCTTTAAAGGTTTTGCAAGTGTGAGAACTTGCAGTTATGCAGGTTATCCTGCTTGCAGTTTGAAACAGATTTTGAGTTATGCAGGCTATCCTGCTTGCAGTTCGAAACAGGCTTTGAGTTATGCAGGCTTGTGCTTCTGCAAGTTTGTGTTTTTTTCTCTTTGTGAACTCCCTTCTTCGATTGTATATCTGCTTGTTTTATAGTGAATAAGAATGAGGTTTTGGGAAGGAAAATTTGGTGAGTTTGAACAAATGTGATGATCTGATTTATGGCTTTTTGATACAGGTTTTGGTGTGTGTTATTTGATGCAATTTCTGGACTGATAAGCTGGTCTTATAACAGGGCAGCAGAGATTATGTGACTGTTTTTCTTGGCATTACTTGTGCAGGTTTGGCAGCATAAGGACAGATTTATATGGACATAGCATAATAATTATAATACTAATAATAATAGTAATGACACAAATAATACAATAAAATGTTAGTAAAACTAAACTGAAAATATAAAGGTGAAAGAAAAGAGATATTAAAATTTGTTTTAATTCTATTAATAATTCAACCTAAAAATATTTCGAATGGAATTATAATCAAAATTAATAATAAAGGGAATAGAAATAAAATTAAACCATATATTTTCATATTTTCGAATTAAATAAATAAAACTACAACTAAGAACAAAATAGACTTACATACTCTAAAAATGAAAAAACGTAAAAGAACTTATATGTATTTTGAGATTTTCCGAATTATCAATAAAAATATAAAATTAAATGAAACTAACAAAACAATACATTTTTTTTATATTTTGGATAAAGTAAAACTGATATGAACTAAATATATTTTGGGGATTTTCTTTTTTATGAAAATAAGAATAAAAGAAAGATGATAAAAAATAAAAAAAAAATCATGATTTAATAAAGTCGGACAAAAACCAGTTAAATTTCACTAAATTCACAATGATTTCTAATATTTCTATTTTTTCGTGGATTTTCAAAGCATAATCATCTCTTGTCTTGTAAAGAAAAGTTGTAGTTGTTGCAAAGGAGAATCATATGTAAAAGAACCACTAAAAAAATTGTCGAAATTTGAAGAAGTTATGAATTTTTGAAATCTGACTCGAGAATTGGCAAAAATAGGTCGAATCGCTTGTGAACGCTTGCTATGTAATAATGCAGATGGGAGGTGGTATCTTAGGTCAAAATTTGGGGTATGACAGCTGCCCCTATTTAAGTTTCTTCTATCCGGAGATATGAAGATTAAAATCTTCGTCTCGACGAGATTGAAGGTACTTAAATACATTATACGCAATTTTTGCCCTAAGATACCACCATTATGTTTGTGATATGAATGTAGTATTTAAATTCACAGAGAATGATATTGTATGAGACAAGATAATGTTGGAGAAAGCAAACACCAACAAACCACAGGAACATAGATTATACACTACTGGGGAAATGAGTCATCGACTTCAAATGATAGACTCTTGACGGCGAATAAAAATTTGAGAGAATTTAACCTCTGACCCTAACAAAGAAGGCATCTTGCATAGGCCACAAAAACATATTATTGACCCAAAATAACAGTGAGTTCACAACTCAAGGTCAAAGATAGACAAAAGATGTACCAAATTTGCTGATAATGGATTACCGACTTCTGAAGGTAAAGATTCATAACAAACTTCTCTGCGAGATTTTCGGAGAGATACCAATTAATGCTGAAATAATAATATGGTTGTAGATACACAAGCTGCTCAAATAAAGAAGCTGCCACTTGTTGTCTTCCAAAAATACTATGACATACAAGCTGCTCAAATAAAGAAGCTGCCACTTGCTGTCTTCCAAAAAAACTATGACATACAAGTTGCTCAAATAAAGAAGCTGCCACTTGCTGTCTTCCAAAAAAACTATGACATACAAGCTGCTCAAATAAAGAAGCTGCCACTTGCTGTCTTCCAAAAATACTATGACATACAAGCTGCTCAAATAAAGAAGCTGCCACTTGCTGTCTTCCAGAAAAATAATAACGTACAAGTTGCTCATGAAGAGACTGCCGCTTGTCGTTTTCCGCAAAGAAGATAACGCACAAGTTGCTCATGAAGAGACCGCCGCTTGTCATTTTCCAAAAAATAATAACGTACAAGTTGCTCATGAAGAGACTGCCGCTTGTCGTTTTCTGTAAAAAAAAAAAAGAACGCACAAGTTGCTCATGAAGAGACCGCCGCTTGTCGTTTTCCAAACAATAATAACGTACAAGTTGCTCATGAAGAGACCGCCGCTTGCCGTTTTCCACAAAAAAGATAACGCACAAGTTGCTCATGAAGAGACCGCCGCTTGTCGTTTTCCAAAAAATAATAACGTACAAGTTGCTCATGAAGAGACCGCCGCTTGTCGTTTTCCAAAAAATAATTCAGAATAAAATCGCGATAACACTGTCAGAGAATAAAATCTTCGTCAAAGGGAACCATGAATAGATCCTTCCCGAGGAGATCAAATACTTAAATGCGCAAAATAAATGCACCATTCGTCTAGGTTGCCTAGCTTGGAGAAAATCACGAGATAGCCTATGCAAGAGACAACAGCTTCCTCCAGGAATAAACCAGAGAGAAAACAGTCAAACAAGACTCCACCCAATGAGAAAATAACTTGATTGGGGGTTCATCCTATCCAGAAATGGACAAGGAAGACTAAATCAAAAAATCATCCACGAGGATTAGCTCAGTTGGGGAATTTAGAAAGGAAGCACATTTTCTGCCTAAGCTAACATTCTACTTGGAAAGAACATGTACATTGTCTTAATAAACATAAACAAGGTATACGACCCAAAAATCAACCGAAAATGTGAATATGCATGCGTGATATAAGTGTAAATGAATGAATGAATGTTATGCTGACGAAACAGGCAGACGAAATATCTTGAAGATGATAAGATATCACAAAATAATAGATACTCGGCCAATCTTAAAGAGACGGAAAATAACTGGAATTGGAACCAAAAAGCAACGTCAGAGCATATCACGCTACAAGGCTCAAATCTTCTGGGAGAAAAGTATTCAAAACCAATCTTCTAATCTCCAATAGACTACCGGCAAGAGACAAAGCGTACCACACTTCAAAAATCTGCTCAAATAAAGATAACCAAAACAACGCTTAACTGGAAATGCTGGGGAGTCACCAGACTTAGTACCACTAGAAACAAAAGTTTACACAACCAACACCTCATGACGATTTTGTAAGAAAACATGTTCATCATGCAAGGATAAATTACTGTATTGTTTTGAATTTCATGGCTTGACCATCCTCGGAACAACTGTTAATATTCCTTTCATTATTCACGACACATTTTTAAAATAAGAATACTTTAAATAACTTTGTTTCAAATATTGCCGTAAAACTAAAATTTTGCCCACAAAAGGTAAATGCTCAAATTTCATTAATAAGATGGTAGTTCGCTAACAACGCGACTCCAACGGTTTACAAAAGTTTGAGAAATAGTACATGAAAGAAAGGGTTACACAAAAACAATGATCACTATTCTTCCTAACAACTTCGAATTCCGAAATGTGCTCAAATGCCACAGCCGGTCTGACCAAAAGCCTGCCTAAGCCGCCCCTTCGGGTTTTCAACTTAGCGAACTGTCAACTCAAACCTATGCGAAATACTTCTTGACTGCGTCGGCATTCACGGAGCGCGAGAGCTCTTCACCGTCCATATTTGTGAGAATCATGGCACCTCCAGAGAAAACTTTCTTAACGACATATGGTCCTTCATAATTCGGAGCCCACTTGCCCCTAGAATCAGGTTGGAAAGATAATATCTTTTTGAGCACAAGGTCACCTTCTCTGAACTCGCGTGGTCGAACCTTCTTATCAAAAGCCTTCTTCATTCTCTACTGATATAATTGACCGTGACACAACGCTGTCAATCTATTTTCTTCAATTAAATTCAACTGATCATATCTACTTTGACACCATTCAGCCTCAAAAAGTTTAGCTTCCATCAACACTCTCATAGACGAAATCTCAACCTCTACTGGGAGCACTGCTTCCATACCATAAACTAGGGAAAATGGGGTTGCACCTGTTGAAGTTCGAACTGAAGTACGGTATCCATGTAAAGCAAACAGAAGCATTTCATGCCAATCTCTATAAGTTACCACCATCTTCTGGACAATCTTTTTAATGTTCTTGTTAGCAGCTTCCACTGCCCCATTCATCTTCGGCCTGTAAGGAGAAGAATTATGATGTTCGATTTTGAACTCTTCACAAAGCTCTCTCATCATCTTGTTATTCAGATTCGAGCCATTATCAGTGATGATCTTGCTCGGGATGCCGTATCGACAAATGATCTGATTCTTGATAAATTTGACTACCACCTGTCTGGTTACATTAGCATAAGATGCTGCTTCCACCCATTTAGTAAAATAATCGATCGCTACCAAGATGAAACGATGACCATTTGAAGCTTTGGGTTCAATCATTCCAATCATATCAATGCCCCACATAGAGAAAGGCCAAGGTGAAGAGATAACATTGAGGAGGGTCGGTGGCACATGTATTTTGTCTGCATAAATCTGGCATTTATGACATTTCTTCACATATTTGTAGCAATCAGATTCCATTGTCATCCAATAGTAACCAGCTCTCAACATCTTTTTAGCCATTGCATGTCCGTTGGCATGAGTGCCAAAGGATCCTTCATGTACTTCCTGCATTAGCATGTCTGCTTCATGTCTGTCTACACATCTGAGCAAGACCATGTCGTAATTCCTCTTATATAATACTTCTTCATTGAGGAAGAAACTGCTTGCTAATCTCCTCAACATCTTCCTATCTTTATTGGATTCCCTAGGCGGGTACTCTTGAGTTTGAAGAACACGTTTAATGTCATAGAACCATGGTTTGTCGTCGGTGACCTCTTCTACTGAGAACACATGAGCAGGTCTATTGAGGCGCATAACTCTGATTGTAGGCACATCGTTCCAACCATTCACTTAAAACATTGAAGACAAAGTAGCTAAAGCATCAGCCATTTGGTTTTCATCTCTAGGGATATGATGTAATTCCACTTTGTTGAAGAAGGTTAACAATCTTCTAGCATAATCTATGTAAGGGATCAAACCAGGATGACGAGTCTCCCATTCTCCTTTGATTTGATTAATTACCACTGCCGAGTCTCCGTAAATATCAAGAATCTTAATCCTTAGATCCACTGCTTCTTCGAGACCCATAATACATGCCTCATATTCAGCCATGTTGTTCGTACAGTCAAACTTCAATCTCGCCGTGAATGGGATATGAGTACCTCGGGGAGTGACGATGATTGTCCCAATTCCATTTCCATAAGAGTTCACAGCTCTGTCAAATATCAAACCCCAACGGGATTCGGGATCAGGTCCTTCTTCAGGTAACGGCTCTTCACAATCTTTTGCTTTCAAGTACATAACATCTTCATCTGGGAAGTCAAACTTGATGGATTGATAATCTTCAATTGGTTGGTGAGCCAAATGATCGGCTAAAATACTCCCTTTGATTGCTTTCTGAGTGTGATACTCAATGTCATATTCAGATAACAACATCTGCCAACGGGCTATTCTTCCAGATAAGGCGGGCTTCTCAAAGATATACTTGATCGGATCCATTTTGGAGATCAACCGAGTGGTGTGGTTAATCATATACTGGCGCAGACGGAGAGCAGCCCAAGCTAAAGCACAACAGGTTTTCTCTAGCATTGAGTATCGAGACTCACAGTCTATGAATTTCTTACTCAGGTAATATATGGCATGTTCCTTTCTTCCAGTCTCATCTTGTTGACCAAGCACACATCCCATGGAATCTTCCAATATAGTCAGGTACATAATCAAAGGTCTTCCTTCCACTGGAGGAATCAATATGGGAGGTTCAAGTAAATATTCTTTAATGCTATCGAAAGCTCTCTGACAATCTTCTATCCACACACATCCTTGGTTCTTTCAGAGAAGCTTGAAAATCGGCCCACAGGTAGCATTCATATGAGATATAAATCTAGAAATATAGTTCAGTCTCCCAAGGAATCCTCTTACTTGTTTTTCCGTCTTGGGTGCGGGCATTTCCCGAATAACTTTGACTTTATCAGGATCTACCTCAATACCTTTCTGACTGACAATGAAACCCAGAAGTCTTCTAGAACGAACACCAAAAGTGCACTTGTTGGGATTTAGACGGAGTTTATACTTTCTCAAACGCTGGAATAACTTCAATAAATGTTCCAAATGATCTTCTTCAGTTTGTGATTTGGAAATCATGTCATCTACATACACTTCTATCTCTTTATGCATCATATCACGGAACAAAGCAGTCATGGCCCTTTGGTATGTTGCACCAGCATTCTTCAAACCAAACGACATTATCCGATAACAAAATGTTCCCCAAGGTGTAATGAAAGCTGTCTTCTCCATATCTTCTGGCGCCATCTTGATTTGATTGTAACCGGAGAAACCATCCATGAAAGAAAAGACTTTGAACTTTGCGGTACTGTCGACCAATACGTCAATGTGTGGTAAAGGAAAATCATCCTTTGGGCTAGCTCTATTCAGATCTCTATAGTCTACACACATCCGAACTTTGCCATCCTTCTTAGCAACAGGCACTATATTGGCTAACCATTGAGGATAGACTGATGTAACAAGGAAACCTGCATTAATTTGTTTCTGAACTTCTTCTTTGATCTTGTCAGCCATATCAGGACGAGTCCTTCTCAACTTCTGCTTAATCGGCGGACATTCAGGTCTCAACGGCAAACGATGCTCCACAATATTGTTATCCAAACCTGGCATGTCTTGGTAGGACCAAGCAAACACATCAACAAATTCTCTGAGAAGTTCCAACATTTTCTCCTTGATCTCTGGGATAAGCAATGCTCCGACCTTAACTTCCTTTTTATCTTCTTCATTACCCAAATTGATCATCTCTATGGGCTCTTTAAACGGCTGAATAGTCTTTTCATCATGCTCAAGTAAACGGGAAATTTCATCAGGGATCTCTTCACTATCTTCTTCCTCGGCTCCGAACACAGGGAATTCAAAGTTGGGAGGGGGCATAAGATCATTGTTTTCAATGGTTAAGTCATGAATTAATCTGCACATATGATTATGCTTTATTTTAGAAATCGATTAATATGAATGTTGTACAAATGAAACAAAAGATTATTATATTTTCCTATTACTACCAATTAATTTTCATTACTATTCCCCAGAAAAAGTGAAAAAATAAAACAGTAGTGGACAAAATAACATTTTTATTCATGAGGGGCAATACTTGAAACAAAGAGCCCAAACATTTTCTCTTTTGCCTTGGGCAGAGCAAAAGGATTTATTTTTAACATAGCCCGACACAAATACTTTTCGCCTTGGGCAGAGCGAAAGTTTTTTTTCAAAAATAAAACCAAACATTACTCAGAAATGTGCATCACAACAGGAACATCAACAACAATCCAGTTCTGGCAAACCACTCCATGTGTTACAAAATCGGGTAATATAATATTCACAATGTTTCTTATGCTTAGCCTGCTAGAAAAGCTTCAATAGAGAAAAATGCGTAAATTGTAGTAGTTATTTTAAGCAAATTGTGGCGATTTCAACCGTCATAATTTACAAATGCGATGTTTTTAAAAACCGTGCTAATAGCCGTAACTTTCACAATAAAATTGTGGCAGTCTAAGATTCAAAATAGTGGCAGTTTCAACTTTCGTAATATACATTACGAATATCAAATTTATGAAAATAGTGGCGGTTTAAGGATGAAAGTAAGGAGTTTCAACTGTGGTAATGTTCATTTATAAATTTGCAAAACTGCCCTAGTATACATTTATAAAACCGTCGTGATATACATTTGTAAAATGATTTACAAATTAATTTGATAAATATATTGTTGAAATATGTTAGGTCCTTATAAAAGAATTAAATAAAATGTTTTTAATATAAGAAAAACTTGAGTGTTTCTTGCACGTTCATCAACAAACTCTCCATCTCTCTTGAGATGAGTCTCTAGATGGAGCTCATTAAGAAGTGGAGTTCTACCCAACTCTTCACGCTAATTGAATAAGTAAAAAAATAAGTAGTTATATGTAATCTAAAATCTAAATGATAAATTAATTAAAAAATAATTAAATTTACGTACTATCTTTCGTGTAACTTCATCAACACTAATACTACCCGCTGCGTAGTTGCAACCACCAGCTTCAGATGCTCTATTTTTCTTTGCTTTTTTAGACATTTCCTTAAATTTTTCAGAATTCCAATGGGCAATAAGTTCTTGAAATACTTCTACTCCTATCCAACGTGGACGTTGCTTTTTTTTCCCCATTTAATTCTAACATTTCTCATGGTGTCTGAAAATCGGGCACTACATTTTGAGTGAAAATTTTCTTCAATTTGAACGTTATCTCTAACATCCCAACAACACTTCTCCTACATTGTTGTATGAATTCAAAATTAAGCAATAAAGAATCATGAATATTTCAAAAAATATAAAGGAAAGATATTTCAAAAAATATAAAGGAAAAATATAAAGGAAAAAATATAACCTTAAATTCATTAAACCAATCTTTTCTGTCATCTTCAAGTACAGCTCCATAACTCGGCCAAAATTTTGTATACTTCTCTTTAATAATGCTTGTTATGATCGATATTGCCTGATGGAGAAAGATCCTAAACACCAAAATCTTGAGTTAGAATTGATTAAATAAAACTCAAATTTAAAATAATATATAACATATATAAACACTTACGATTCAGAGTCGGGCCAAATGACAAGTCTGCCATGATAATATCTAACTTTTTAGGGTGCATTTCTCCTCAAAATGTGCTTCCTCCTTGTTTGCTCCTCAGGAGCACTTGTATCTTCTTGAGCACTGGTTTCTCCAGGAGCACTACTAGTATCTCCAGGAGCACTGGAATCTCCGGGAGCACTGGTATCTCCATGATCATCCTTAGAAGGCATGGGTCGGGGCATGCTAGATCCACCTAGCTCCATATGAATGGAACCACTCGTCTGCATGGTAGACATAGGAAAATATGTACCGGGTCCAGTAGGAAAATATGACGTGTATCCAGTAGGACTAATAAAGCTGCCATGGGATATGAGCGGGAATCCTGTGCATCCAAGAGGTGTGGATAGTAATCCAGTGAAAGACCCAGACATAGGTGGAGTAGTATGCATAGGAGGTGGAGAATGATGCATAAGAGCTGGAGTAGGATGCATAGGAGGTAGGGTAGAATATGGAGGATGATTTTCCACTTGACTCGATTGTGGCATAGGAATAAACAAATCTGAATCAGGCACCTCCTCTATCATGTACCTGCTGCGGCGAGACTTTTGTTGGGAGACATTTTTCTTGGGTGACATTTTTTTCTATTTGAAAGATAAATATTAAACAATGAATGTTACATAAAAGATAATATCACACAAGATAATATATATATATATATATATATATATATATATATATATATATATATATATATATATATATATATATATATATATATATATATATATATATATATATATATATATATATATATATATATATATATATATATATATATATATATATATATATATATATATATATATATATATATATATATATATATATATATATATATATATATATATATATATATATATATATATATATATATTTGAAAGATAATATATATAAAATATAATATTACACAAGATTATTTTGAAAGATAATACATATTCAAATTATTCATCATCATAATCTTCATTGTTTTCATCGGATATGAAGTTATTGTCTTCAGAATCTCCTAGCTCTTCATGCTCTTCTTCCACGGGATTTGTTGACAACAAGATAGTTGCGTCAACTTGTTGACCCTCAACTTCAGTATCACACAAACTTATAATCTCCTCAGTTTCAATTACTTCATTAACAGGTGAAATCCCATCATCTTGGTATGCAACGTCTTCCATTACTTCGTCAGTATCAATGTGATCCATTGGGTTGGACTTGATTACAACAAACCATCCTCGTTTTCATGGCGTAATTGAAGGATAAGGTACATAATAAACTTGCCTGACATTGTGTGCCATTATGAAAGGGTCATACTGAAGGTGAAGAAAACACTTAGAAGGTGGGGTTGAATAAGTGACTCTTTTTCTTTTTCTTAAAGGCAAAACAATAAAGGAAAGACAAGGTTATTTTTATCCTGGTTCGTTTGAACTCAAACTACTCCAGTCCACCCGCCAAGGTGATTTCGCCTTTCTCAACAAGGACTTAATCCACTATAATCAACTGATTAAAATCACACAACAACTGTTGTGACTAACAATGCACAAGTAATCTTACAAGTGACTAACACCACTAGGACTTAAATCTAGTCCTAGTCAACTTGAGAAATCTGACCAAACTTGGTCTCTCAAGGAACAATTACAAGAGTTTAATCTTTACAGATAGTGAAATAAAGTTTTCTTCTAATAAAGCTATATCACAACTGTGATTTTTCACTTAGAATAAATTGCACAAAGTGTATGAACAAAGAGTTTGTGAGCCCATAATTTTTCACGTAGTTTCTTGCTTCTTTTTGAAATTGATTGGTTAGTTGGCTTGCAATAAATGTCCTTCTATATATAGTAAGAACAAAAAGACAGTTGTTGCCTTCAAAAAGTGGAGAGCATTAAATGCTTGCGTGTTTCTTTGCACTATTCCATTTTCCAAGAACTAGCATAGACACTTGAGTGCATACATCCGTCTTTGCATTAAATGAACAAACGACACTTGTAAGAACATGTTTCCTGAAGCATGACAAGACAAGTTGGCTTTAGAATTCTTTCAGAACTTGCTTCAACGTCTTGAATTCAGAACATGCTTGCTTTTCTTCTAAACAATGTTTTGCTTGCTAAGAACTTGATCATCGCTTGCTTTCAAAAAAAACTTCTGAACATGACTTGCTTTCAAGTAATCTTCTGAACAAGGAATCCTGCTAAGTGTTAGAAGATGTAATTAAAATAATTGTCTTACCAGAGTCAGCATCAGCAGTTCCGCTTAAGACAAATAGTTCTTTCATTTAAAGAACTTCTTCATATAATTTTTAGCTCAGCACATCAAAATGCTTTTGTCAGAACAGTATCTGAAACATTCAAATACGTTCATCAGAGTATAAATTATCTAAAATATAATTTATTGTTATCATCAAAACTCTGAGATAGATCAGAACTAATCTTATTCTAACACATACTCTTTGTACTTTCTATCTATTTGAACCTCAACGGTGTTATATTTTTTATCAATTTTTGTTCCTCTAGAAGATGGATCATACCAATCACAGTAAAATAATACAAATATATACACAAGTATATCTACAAATATATCAGAAACGGAAATTTTATAATAAAAACCTGAAATTGATGAACAAATACTGTTTCTTGAAGCTTTTTACAAATTTCTCCAAAATTTAGCTCCCTTTGGATATATCAATTAGTAACTGAAAATAAGAATCTGAACAAATTACACACTAATATTGAAAATAAATTAAATACATAACAAAATAATTTAATTTATTTACCTGAAACTTTAGATTGTGATTGGAAATTTTAGGTTTTATTTGGGGAAAAAATGAGAAGAAGAACAATTGATGCTGTTGGAAGAGAAGAACATGAGAGACAGGGAAGAGATGAGGAAATGTATATGAAAGAAAACTGAAACAATGGGTAAATAAGTGTTGTAATTATTGGGCTTGAAATTAGCGAGGGGAAGCCCAACGGAAATAAAATGTTCAAAAGAGGTGTGGAGTAGCCCCTCGCTAAATAATGCATTGAAAAAAGGCCCCTGCAGGCGCAGTCTGCACACTGCCATGACTAGACAAAAGTTGTCTAGATGGCAGGGGTAGCCCCTCGCTATTGTCACGTTGACAAATAGCTTGGGGTTGCCCGTCGCTATTTATAAAGATTTGCGCGCATTTTATTTTTCCCAGGAGGTTGCCCCTCGCAAATGATTATTTTAAAATTCAAATTTCCCCTCTTTTAATTTTGCAAGGGGTAACCCCACGCAATATGTTTTTTATTTTTTTCTTCCCTAATCTTCACTTTGCGAGGGGCATTGCACGTGTGTACCTTATTTTTTTTCTAAGGGGTTTAACCCCTGGCTAAAACCCTAACAATTTTCATACTTTCTTGTAGTGAATATTGTAATGACTATAAATTAGTGGGATATTCGTGCGTTTGTACGGGTACCGATATAGTATGCCTATTTGTTCTCAAAATATAATAAAATAAAATATTTTTTCTTAAAAAGGTAATAAGTCGGTTCTTATAATTCTTCCAATATATAAAAATATTTGAATAATATATTTTTTTATATAAATATTATTTTTATTTTAGAGTAGTTCGTAAAAAATATTTAAACCAATAGTAAAGTTGTTATATTAATATTCGATATTTTGATCAGTAATTTCATGTTTCCGTTAATATTCAATAATTTAATCAATAACTTCATGTTTATGTTAATATTTAATTTTTTGATTAGTAACTTCATGTTCTCGTTAATATCAATGTTTTGATAAGTAACTTCATATTCTCGTTAATATTCAATATTTTGATCAGTAATTTCATGTTCCCATTAATATTTAATATCTTGATCAACAACTTCATGTTTTCGTTAATATTCAATATTTTGATCAATAACTTCATGTTCTCATTAATATTTTAATCAATAACTTTACATTCACGTTAATATTCAATATTTTTATCAGTAACTTCATGTTTCCGTTAATATTCAATATTTTTACCAGTAACTTCATATTCCCGTTAATATTCAATACTTTGATTTATAACTTCAGGTTTCCATTAATATTCAATATTTTGACCAGTAACTTCATGTTCCCGTTAATATTCAATATTTTGATCAGTAACTTCATGTTCCCATTAATATTTTATATTTTGATCAATAAATTCATGTTCCCATTAAAATTTGATATTTTGATCAGTAAATTCATATTTCCGTTTGCATAGATATTGATATGATTAGCCGTGCGTTCACACGATATTGGTGTGTTACATATTAGTTCGCAGGAGTATTGGTGTATTATGCGCATTTGTTTTCAAAGATATAATAAAAATGAAATGAAAAAAGACAAAATTATCTAACCAAAATAGTTTAATATTTTTAAAAGTGATAATAAATCGGTTTTTATAATTTTTTTTTGTATATCAAAATATTTGAATCAACAGTATAATTATTCTTATATATAAATATTTTTGTTTTAAAAATATTTATACAAAATTTTAAATCAATAGTAAATTTTTTCCTGTTATTATTTAATATTTAAATCATAGTTTAATATCAGTACTATATGCACGTATTATATTAGTACATGCAAGTGTTTATTTTTAAAATATAATAAAAATGTAAATAAAAAAATTGTTTTACTAAAAGTGGTTACTATTATTTTTTTTTAAAATAATTTTTTTTTAAAAAAATAAATTGTTTTATCAAAATTGTTTTATCAAAATTGTTTTATTAAAAGTGTTTATTATTTTAAAAAAAATTAAAAGAAAAACAAAATTGTTTTACTTCAATAATTTTCAGTTTTCTATATATTATCTTAAAAAATATTATATCTTAAATAATTTTTAAATAAAAACATTAGTAATATAAATAATTAAAAAATAATAATTTTTTTTCTTATTTGGATTCACACATAATTGTAAATATATTTACTTTTATTTTTTTAAAATATACATAAAATATCAGAACACGTGTATTCACAGATTATGATATGGATACATGTGCATTCACATGGATACTTATATGTTACGCACATTTCTTTTTATAAACAGAATAAATATATAAATATAAAAAAATTGAATGTTTAATAAATATTTAAATAAATAAAGGTAATTGTTGATCATAACTTTATAGGCATATATCTCATTAATAATAAATGAGGTAATAATAAGTTGTTAAAAATGTGAAATATTGATATTTTATTGAAAATAATTAGAAAATAAATTGGTGTAAAGAAATAAATTAGGAAAAAAATGTAAGAAAAATGGTTGTGATCAGAAAATTAAATATAGATAGGCCCTATATTAAAAAGATTGAAGCCGACCCAATAATTACAATTGGAATTGTATGTCAGTTGTGTAACTGATCATATATAGTTGTAATGTCTTAAATTGTATGTCAGTTGTGTAATGTCTTAAAATGTGTTTGTTTATATTCCAAATTTCCAAGTGTTGAAGTATAATGTTGAGTCATTAAGTTGAAAATAACTTTGAGTATTAATTTGGTAAACAGGTAGAAAAGGGAGTATGTTTGCAGAGAAATACTATGACATGCAGATGCGTTCGGTTTGGAATAAGCATCACTTAAGAAGTTTGATAATATACAAATTAAATACACCAATTGACAGGATAAGTCCATAAAGCGTTTAGAGTTTGTACAAAATATAAAGACCATGTGTGAGGCACATAAACATGAAAGTATTGATTATGGTCTTCATCCACCTCTTTAATTAGAGAGAAGAAACCAAAGAGGCATAAGACTTTGATGTCAAATAATGTCAGTCTTATAGGAGTTAAGAACCTAAGTTTGAGACACATTTGGACAATCTTTTCTCTTTGATTCAAAGACAACAGTGAGAAATTATTGATAAATGGCCACAGATCACTCTCATCAATATTACAGCTTCAAATAAAAAAAGTCCCCAACCTCGTCGAAGAAGCCATAGAATCACTCTAGTCAATATCTTTAAGGGACATCGGTTGTGAAAATTTGCTTAAGGACATGCTAAACTTTGATTTCTCTTTCTCTAAAAGATCTTCATTCTGTTAGTGTCATAATAATATAAAGAATAACACTTTGCATTAGAAACATTTTTAGATAGTATTCAGTAGGATTGCACATATGCAACTTGTAAAAAAATAATATCACAGATAATTTAGATGTTGTATTAGTATAAACTCAAATATAGTAGTTGAGCATATAATGCATAAATATTAAAATAATAGAAACACGAATGGACCTGTATAAACTAAAATAATTTGCAGATTGAAAAATCAAGTATTAAGGAAAAATTGAAAGAGTACATACACTTGATTCAATATTCTTTTGGTGCTTAATTTGAATCATAGTTATCCTTCTACTAATGTAAATTGTTTATAACAACCACCAAAGCCCTTGGGAACAACAACAACGTGTGACATGAAGCCGAACTTAGTAATGCCATTTCATGAAGCTATAATATATCCAACAAAGAGGAACAAAGAATACAAAGAACAAACAATAAACTAAAGGAACATCTCGAGGCCCTATAATATGAACATGGAACATGGTCTTAGAGAAGTATACTACGGTAAAGTTTATAATGATTTTAAAGAAAATTTACAAACAAAATCTCAATTGTGAAAGTCATGTGCTAAATGTGGTGGTATATAATATGATAGAACACTATATAGACACTGAAGCCTACACAGAAATAATAACAATAGTAATTAAACTCTAAAGATTGATATTATCTACTTGTATAGGCATCTCAGAGATTTTTGAGAGAGCTTATCCAAACAACTTATAATTTTTGAGAGAGCGTTAATTGATTAACAACGGCAAATCCTTATTTATTTATTGGTACGGCCATTATCTTTATTTATTTTCTTTCAATTTTTCAAAACTATTTTCATCTGAAGAAAATAAAGGTTTTTTTAATCATCACATGCAAATTTTCAACTGATTAAAAACACATGTTCATGTTTTTTTTACGCATTTAATTATTTATAATTTTTATTTAGTTTGGATATATTATTAGAATATTTTATTAAATATTTAATTTAATTATAATATTTAATTAATATTATTTAATTAATTTGGGATCCCAATTATGTGATGATATTTATAAATTTTTAATTGAATAATAAAAATTAAGAACTGATTTAAGTTGAAACATAATATATTTTATTTTAAAATAACAAAATTAAGAACTGATTGAAAAATTTTAAGTTGAAACCGAATATATTTTAAAATATTGTTATGTTTAGTTTATTTTAAAAATAAGCAATCAAAAAATTTATTTTTAATATGGCTGAATATTTGATTTTATTTTTGGGTTTATGGATATTTGATTTTTACTAAATCATTGCTGCAAAATTATTTTAACAGTCATAATTGCTTTACACGATAACAACATTAAAATAAACCTTCTTAATAAATATGTATCAAATATGTAATATATTTATAAAAAAAACAATTATTTAGTGAAGACGGTAATATAAAATTATTATTGAATTATATACCAAACAAGTAATATAAACAAAATGTCATTATTAAACACAATATTAAGAAATTTTTGGCCGAATTTTTTTCAGTTGTAAAAATTACTTTTAAATAAAAGATTAAAATAAAAGCTTTATTTATAAAGTTAAAGTTGTTCGGTAATATATATAAAATGCGTGCTACACCTTTTACGTTTTGCTTTTAAAAACACATTACGCATGACAAGATACAATATATATACCATGCAATTTCTATTACACAAACTTAAAAAAGAAACCATTATTCAATTTAGGAAAAATAACACTCACTAAGTTTCTTAAAAAGGACACGACACTCACCCTAATTTTAAATTATATATTGATGTCTTTTATATACATATATCAATAAAAAAATTATAGTGATAGACCAAAAATTGTAGATAAACATTTAAATTTATAATTTTTTAGTGTCACTAAAAATTATAGAGAGTGTCAGTGTCATTTTAATAGACTTTAGAAGAGGTCGATACATATTTAAAAATTAAAGGAGATGTTAGTGTCATTTTAACAAATTTCAAAGAAATTGAGTGTATTTTTTCCTTCAATTTAAACTAGTATTTAGACACATGTGAGGCACGAGTTAAAATTTTTCTAAGTAAAAAAAAAAATGTTAGAACTGCTTATAATTTACAAATAAAGTTATAATAAGATAATAATTTATTATAAAATATCTTTGTTATCAATAATATATATATATATATATATATATATATATATATATATATATATATATATATATATATATATATATATATATATATATATATATATATATATTATATATATATATATATATATATATATATATATATATATATATATATATATATATATATATAATATGATTTCATAAGAAATTTGTATATTCATCAATCATAATTATCTATGATTTTTAATAAAAATAAATATTTGTATAATTTTTTTTAGTATAATATAAATGTCATTAAAATGTGAATTTTTTCTCAATTACAATTTATTACAATACTTATCTTCCTTATGAATGATTGTGTTTAATTATAATTTATTTTTTTCTTAAATTATTATTATTTTTTAAATAATGAAATAAGTAATTAAAAAAATAGAAATATATTAATTAAAACTTTCCCTCTTATAGCAAGATGTAAAAAAAGTTAGAACGGTGAATATACAAATTTTGTATGAAATCATTATATATAGTATATATATATATATATATATATATATATATATATATTATATATATATATATATATATATATATATATATATATATATATATATATAATTATTACTATATTATAATTTTTTTTTAGTATAATATAAATGTCATTAAAATGTGAATTTTTTCTCAATTACAATTTATTACATACTTATCTTCCTTATGAATGATTGTGTTTAATTATAATTTATTTTTTTCTTAAATTTATTATTATTTTTAAATAATGAAATAAGTAATTAAAAAAATAGAAATATATTAATTAAAACTTTCCTCTTATAGCAATATGTAAAAAAAAAAGTTAGAATGACTGACAGGTTTGTCAAATGTCAAAATTGTCACAAAAAAAACTCATCTTCCTTTATTCTATTGTATGATAAGCTCATTTGCTATATCTTGATTAAATGCAAGCTATATCTTGATTAAATGCAAAAGAACCAACTTCTATATTTTAACCCTTAATTTATTCCGTTTTGATCGATGTTTGTTTTATATTTTGATTGGTTCGACGTGGACATGACTTAATGTGTGAACAAAATATAGAATTGGAACATTCATTCTATCTAATTAGCAACAAAATATATGTTTTTAAATCAATAATTACAATTATCATTCATTTTATATACTTAGAAATAAAGTTTATACTTTTAAATCAAATCATCTAAATACAAAATACTAATCTATGTTTAAGGAAACGAACCAAATTCTATTTGTGTGAATCTCTTATTTCATTTCGTACTCAGTAGAGAAATATAAAATGTAGCCCATCAATTTCACTCTTTATGCTTAAGTAATTGAAATCAGGGTAAAGTATAATGACATAGCATGAAAATCAACCTGATGAACACCACATCACCACACCAATATTGATAGAGCAGGAAAACCAACCGAATCTAAAACATGCCCCTGAGAAGATATTATGCTTTCAACCTCGACCAACATTAAACACAAAACCATCATTTTCACCTTACTTCATTTAACCGGACCAAATAACTCGATTAAAAATGGAACCCAACGAACCACAAACAACGAGCATATTTTAGCATAATACATCAGACGTACACATGCCTTTAAGCGCGATCAATTGTCATACACTAACTCTGTAATAGACTTTCAATATCTATACCAGAAATAAATTTTTAAATTAACACATCACCACATCATCACATACTGACACAGAACATGAAAATCAACTGGATTCAAGCGAACCACAACACAAACAAAATCAGCACAATGGAACAAACAATTATGCACGCACAAATCAGCCCCCAAACACACACTGCTACTGGAAATAAAACAGCAACAAAAACATACTAAATACACATGATAAAAAACATCCAAAATGCCAGCCAATAGCATATCAAACTGGTGCAGGACCGCACTAATGACATCACGGGAACAAAAAACGCAAAAGTAGAACAAAAAAGCATGCTTGATGATAGAAGAGGCCAAATTCACAGGACTGCTACTGAAATAGAAAGAAACAACAATGAGATAAAGTTGCCACAGTTCAAAACTAAACGGAAAACAGTTATAATTACAGAACAAATTGATTATTAATTGAAATGTAATGAATCAAACAATAAATTAACAAAGTAAGATAAATGAGGGATTTGAAGGAGCTTAAGCTTACATCAGGAGAATTTCTAATAAGATAACGCAAGAAAAACTCCTTGTGGCCGCAAAGGTTGATCTGCATTGTGACAGTAGCTTGATTGTAATTAAAGGTTCATAAGTTTTAATCATATGTTTGCCTTTGGAAGTATTCCTTGTAAAAATACCTCGAATATTAAGAAGATGCTTAAAATTTCACATGCTCACTAACCAATCTTTTCTTCAACCTTTCAGAATTTCTCAAAAATCCTCCTTTAGCATACATGTAAACCCAAGTAGCACCTATCTCAACATTTAAATCCCAATAAATCAAGTGATGAAACAATTAGTAAATCAAAAGAAAAGTGAATCAAAATTATTCTCTGCAAAAAAAAAAGTTTTTGAGTTATAACAGACCAAATTTTACACATCTATTTTTGTTGTTATTTTTAATTACACTGTGTTACTTTTGTAGTCTAATTTTCATGACATCGTAATCAAATAGAGAAAAGGGGTAACAAATCAACTTGTAATTTCTTAACAGAGAATTCAATTAGTCGGTCTTGAGTGGAGGAGAATCTATATTCATGCTTCATGTCAAATGGTAAACTACAATGAAAGGCATCAAAACACATATACCTTCTACAATAGATCAGGGGTGTGCAAAAAAACTGGTTACTAATAACCAAATTCATATCCAAATTATTCCATTTATTAAAATCCAATCCAAATATTAAATATTAGATTTGGTGGTCCATCTATAGTCAAAGTGGTAAACCGCGTACCCATAAAATGGTTATTGGGTATCCAAATTTCTTTCTCATCAAATTTTTATGCTTTCCAATTTTCACACTTTCTCAAGAAAATAAGCTCTACACATTTTCATAAAAATTGAATGATGTTTAACACTTTATTTCAAATGACTAATTATTAAATAAATATAAAAATGTTTAATTATAGTTAAAAAATATGCAAACACTCAAATAAATTGAAAGATATAGTATGCTAAAAATTTAAAAAGCAAGATATTTATTATCACCGTAGAAGACACATTTAAATTTGAAAGAAATTTGTTTGAACTTGATCCCTTTTTATTCAATATACATATATTTTATATAAGAAAACGAATGTGCACAGTGAATTAATTAATACTATCTCAGTATTAATTAATTTTTCTTTTAGGATTGATAAAACAAAAAATATCATTTCAACATAAAAAAGTTTTAAAAAATGCTTTGTGACTGTGAGAACGACTGCGACTAAATATTTTAGACATATGTCGATATCGATACTGTTATATCCGTTTTCTATTTTAAAAAAATTATAATTAATAGTTTACACTGCGACGAACACAATGTCGTGACACCTCTATCGATCGAAATTGCAAAAGTTGTAATACGACCGCGACAATTTTTAAAATCTGCTTAAAATTAAATTAAAAATGTGCTTTATTAATGTTTAAAAAAATTAATATTGAGTTAATTTTAAAATTTTATTAATTAAAATGAATTGAATATAGATTAAATTATATTTAAATAATTTGGATTAAAATTAAAACTGGTTTTCAAACCGGTTTTAATCCAGTTTGAAACCAATTATGTTTTTTAAATCAGTTTTTGTGATTAATGGTTTGGTTTGTAAACCATAATCATAAAAGTGGATTGGATCACAATATATAGTAACCATGCACACCCCTACAATAGATAGCCACCCAAAAGTCACCATCTTCATTGACTCTCCCATTGTCTGGAAAACCATATAGGATTGTCAATATTTCTGAAGTTCCAGCTTTATCTCCTTTTAGAGCCAGTACTTGCATAGCCTACAGGAAAAAGGAACTTGAGTTCAGGAACAAAAATCATATTTTAATAACTTTACATTACAATGCAGATGAATTTTACATATATGTCCAATCATATTTCATCATCTAATCACATAATAACAATTTGTGTCTAAATGGAAAAAAATATGTTGGACATAAACTTGTTTGAATCTTTAGTGTATTGTTATTAAACGAAAAAAGTGTTATGTGATTACTGTCTTACCTTCCAATCATCCCTTTTGAAAAGACAAACAAGGAACCTTCCTTTCTTAAGGAAATCCGACATTCCTCGCAAGAGCAAGCAGTTTCCTTAGTGGCAGGTGTGATACAGTGGGAGAATTGACTTGAAGGTTTTGCGGTTTTATCGCAAATGTTTGCGGTTAGAAAGACTTGCCATCGACTTTTCTTTTATCCAAAAGGAAAGGTGAAAAAGCAAGGAAAAGACCTTTGAGATTGTTTATTGAGTTTGGGGATAAATTATGAAAATGGAAGGTATTAGCATCATTTTCATCCATGGTTTTCCATGGGCTCTTAGTTACTTGCTAGATCACTTACTTTTGTTGTTTTGAAAATGTGTTTGGTGTGGTTTTGAAAGTAATTTTGTAAAAGAGGTCATTCGTTTAGGCAATCTTTGTAATGATTCTCGTTCGTAAGAATGCATACAAAGATGTTTGTATTTTTAAAAATGTTTTCAATGTTTGTAAAATGTTTGGAAATGTGTGTGTTTATTTTGAAAATAGCAAGGATAGTTGCTTGGAAATAGAGCAAGTAACTAGAAGTAATCTACCTACTCAAATGTCTTTCTTGTTCATTTTCTATTCCTTTGACATTGTTGTCTTACCATTGATTTGATAAGCAACCCTATCTTTGGATGTAAACGGGACGGGTGTGGGTCATCGTATAACCATGATTAGCAATGTTGCAAAGTATCTTAGCATTTTTTGAGGGACCAAGATCATTTTGTAAGGCAACTTTGAATAGCGTCATCGAGGGACTATGATCTTATATTTGTTTGTTTTGCCAAGATACTTCGTATGCGTAATATGGGCTATTTTTTTGTAAGGCAACCAAGTGGAGAAACCCTAAGGATGCTTGTGTGCAAGTGTTATTTTCATGCTTTGATTTTGTCTTG